>CM034242.1:8438878-9638878 GCA_019916065.1 Vitellaria paradoxa
ACTAGTCAGATATATATATATATATATAAACTTCACACTCGTGCTTGTTTCAATTTGACAGTGAGGACCATAAGGCTTGTCAAGAGAATTGTGGAGTTTATTTCCTATGGCAATCAATGATGGTGTAATGTGGTTTCAATAAGCCTCCCCTTCCGTTGTAGTCGATCACTGCCTTCTTTGGTTGTTAGATTAACAAGCCGTTATATAATTTAGGGGCGTACTTACCATATTAGGCTTTGCATGATTTATTAATATATTCTAGACAATGGAAAACATATGCATAAACTATCTCTCTCTCTCTCACACACACAAATAACACAAATTGCATAGCTGCATGGAAAACTGGATGGATACTACACCTTGACCTTTCAAATTGGTTGATCAGTTTTTTTTTTTTTTTTTTGGGGGGGGGGGTCTGGAGGAGGATTAGATTGGTTTTTTTTTTTTCCATCCTCATCCACGTGCTGCACTTATCAAGGAATTGCATTTCTTGTTAGATGAAGGCTTTTGGTTCTACAAAATTCCTGCTCCCTTATGGTCTTGCTTTTGATCGAGGGGGAGGAAACCTATGTTATTTTGGTTGCTTATGGTGTCTAGGAATTATACCATTCTTAATATTTTTCCTTAGGTTTGAAGTGATTTGTGCACATATGGTTTCATTTTTGTATTAAGATGCTGTTAATATGATTATTCTTCTCCATTATGCTTTGCACTTTTGGATTTGTTCAAAATTCTGATCAATTAAAAACGTTGCGACTCTGATGAAACAGAGATTGGGCTAGGGTTGACAGGATTTGGCATATTTTTCTCATTCTTGGGCGTCATTTTCTTCTTTGACAAGGGTTTACTTGCTATGGGAAATGTAAGTTAAACTTTCTTCGCTTTCTTTTTTTTGTCATACTTTCATTTTCAGCTTCTTCCATTGTTACACCTTTCCCATTTATCTTATTATTGATTTGATGCATGCTTAACACTGTGTTGTTTTGGTGATGTTGAATCAGATCCTCTTCGTCTCAGGTGTGACACTAACAATTGGACTGAAGTCCTCGATGCAGTTCTTCATGAAACGGAGCAATTTCAAGGTTTTGCTCTCTCTCTCTCTCTCTCTCTCTCTCTCTCTCTCTCTCAAACACACACACACACACACACACACACTCACCCACTCTCACAGAGTGGGTATACTCATTTTCCATCTTTATTTACCACTTTGGGCTTTGTGCTGATTGAGCAGGGAACAATTTCTTTTGGTGTGGGCTTCTTCTTGGTTGTTATAGGATGGCCTGTATTTGGAATGATTTTGGAGGCATATGGATTCATTGTTCTTTTCAGGTGCATTAGATTTACCGTCCTTGATATCATTTATCTGCTAATAAATATTCTTCTGAGTTGCTAATGGGGTTCTTTTGTGCAGTGGCTTTTGGCCAACACTGGCAGTTTTTCTGCAGAAGATACCTTTTCTTGGTTGGGTGTTCCAGCAGCCATTTGTTAGATCGGTATGTTTCTCTTGCAAATCTTGCTTATATCTTGAGAACAGAGAACTTGACACAAGACCATAACTCCAAAATCTTCATATTACATACGAATCGTAGATATTCTTTTGGGGGCAATTTGTTTCCGGAAGTCACTTTGGATCCTTAAAAAAATTAAATAAAATTAAATGAAGAGAGATGTTGCATGCAAGTGAACCTAGCGCATGAGCCTCTACTGATAATTAAGAAATATTGATTCACTTTCTACTGAAATTAATATATGGATAATCTCCGGAAGAGAAACTACGTATTGGTTAGTAGATATTGTTTGTGCAAAAGGTTTTTGTTGGGGGCGCGCATGCCCCGGGGGGGGGGACGGGGACAATTGAGCACCTATTCTTGCATTGTGTGTGGACAGGGGGCCTATGGTAGCCCTTTTTATCCAACAATGGAGTCTAATGGGTAATGTCAACAGCTATTTCTGAGTGTTTGACTTCTTGGTGGGGATACAATCCAGGCTAGGAGGAAATTTTGGAAGAATTTTTTAAGGAATTGAGTTACTTCCGTACAAGCTAAAAAGCTTATTATTGTCTACTTTGTACAACTAGGAGTGGGGAGTATCACATTTAAACGTTTTCTTTATAGGTAGATCGAGGTTTTGTAACGGCTAGCATTCCTTTAATGCCTATTATCAATAAATTTTTTATTTATTAAAAAAAAAAAAAGGATCGTAGGAGTTATGTCTCAAGTTGTGAATGTGATTGATGGTTCTCAGTGGGGAATTCATGCCTCAAACATGAAGTGGAAAAGGTGTAAGATATGCACCTCAAAGTTAAAGACTTGGATGTTGGGGATGGATGCCTGTGGTGTTCTGAAACCTTAGCTTTGGGAAATAAGCCTTGCTGACCTTCTTAACAAGTGTGATTAATAATAACTTGGCATGGCATAGTATTTGACATGGGGCATTAACTTGATTGCACTCATTTACCAATGATTTCAATGACACGATTCCTTTTGTTGTGAACCCAGAAAAGAGATTAAGCCAAGAAGAAAAGAAAATAATTAACGGAGAGGAAAAATATCCACAGAGAGAGAAGAACAAAAGGGGGAGAAGAGAAAATAAGTCTCAGGCTGTACTTTTATCCAAATATTCAACTATAACAAAACAATAATTAACCAAGCCTTTGTATAGGTAAAATTAGATAGACTAGGAGTCAGCTTGAACAAACTAAGAGACCATGAATCTTATAATAATTACAAATTAACACAAATAAAAACACACACACAAATAAAAATGTAATTTATTTTTTTATGATAATTCTGATGACCCATCAATTCTCCTGTGGTGGAAGAAAATCGACCCTATCAAGGGGCAAATATGTGTTCTAGCAGCCAATCTCCCAACCACAAACTTAGTACTTGTGCACCTTCTTGCAACGTTGATAGACATGTGTGGTAGGAGGTGTAAAGGTGGTGTCTCCACCATCTCTCTTGGGGTGGGAAGAACTCAAGTTAGGTGAGTGATCCTGCTGACTCTGGTGGAACTCCAATAAATTAGGATTAATCTTCTGCAGTGTAGGGCGGGAGATCCAGGTGAAGTCAGAGTCTGCTCATTCAAACAAGTGAACCACATAACATTGAACCATCCCCTACTTGGTGAAAACAATCTAATCAACTAGGATAGTATTAGTCTATCTGTATGTGCTGCTTAAAAAGCAGTGGTGTATGAGAAATAGGAGGGTCATCATCAGAAGGGCTAGAAGGGAAAAAATGGATCAACTAGGAGAATGTAGTGGCCAAAAAAAGCAACCAAGTCCTCGATATTAAGGTGGAGCTAAGACCAAACTCAAGGGGCTTATCAATGACATAAGCATTAGGACCAGCCTGCTTTAAAATTTTAAATGGTCCAACACTAAGATTGCAATTTGGAAGCGGTGCCAAAAGTGACGCCATTTCAATCGAATTCAAATCATCACAAAATCCCCAACTTTAAATTTCACATCCTGCTAATGGGCATTAGCACGGATTTTATAAGAGGCATTACTAGTTTTCAGTTGTTTGTTGATGTCAAGATGCAAATCATGCAGGTGTTGAGCAAACACCTCAGCAGTCATAGACACACAACTGTGGGGAGACATGGGAATAAGGTCTAATGGCTTTCAAGGTCTATATCCATGCACAACTCAAATGGACTCATGCCTCAATACTTATTCACTGAGCTATTATAGGCTTGTTGAGCAATGGGGAGGATCAAATCCCAATTCCTAAGATTTTCCTGGATTAGGCACCTCAACAGATTTCTAAGGCTTTGATTGACAATCTCAGCCTTCCCATCAGTCTGGGATGGTATACAATGGAGAATTTGATCACAGTACCAACTAAGGATCATGGGGTTTGTTAAAAATGGCCATTAAAATAAACATCTCGATCAAACACAATAGTCTTGGGGAGGGTATATAACTTGACAACCTCATCAAAGTACAATTTAGCAATTTTAGATGCATCAAAAATCTTGCTACAAGGCATGAAGCGAGTCTTCTTAGAAGAGCAGTCCACAACAACAAAGATTAAGTCATGCTTCTTGGGGGTCTTAGGGGGACCTAACATAAAATCCATGCTGACAGCCTCCTATGGATAACTGGAAAATGGGAGAGGAGTATAAAGGCCAGTGTTTTGCTACCTCTGAATTAGCTTTGAATTAATTAATTTGATCTTTATAAGTGGGTTACAAGAACCAGAAAATTGCTTTGCACTATGATCTAAGGAATATAGTTATAGCACGACGTAAACACATTGATACTTCTTTGCGATTCTTCTTTGCGATAAGATGTATGCGACATGACACAAACACATTGATACAGCAATTATTAAAGAAGTAGGTATACGTGGTGTGGACACAAAACAACTACTTATTTTTTTATAATTGTTAATACTAATAAGTTGGTTTTTGTTATTTTTACACTTGTAGTGCATTTTTACAAATTTTGTAGTACATGTACATATTTTATACTATTCTAAATCAATTAAAAATAAGTTATATTGAACCAAATAAAGCAATTGATATTTATATATTGTAACATTTCACAAAAAAATTAATTAATTAAAAGAATATGATTGCAATTTAAATCTTTATCTCTAATTTTGATCCATCATACTTTCTAAAATAAGCACAGGAACACACACTACATTTTTCTCATTTTGTTCGTTCAAATAGTTTAATTTTCGTTTTTTTTTTAATGTTTTTTGTTCTTTATTTAGTCATCTTCTCATCATTTTTTTAAAGTAATTATTAAGCTAAAAAAACTCTCATTCAACATATTATCAATTCATTGATCTGAAATTTGCTTGTTCCTATATGCAGTTCTTTGACAGATACCGAGGCAAAAGAGTGCCTGTATAAACCTTAGAACGTAGACGGGAATCGCAAGGAAGTTGTGCTGGTTGACTCGCTTATAAACGTTGTAAAAATGCTGCCAGGTGAATCGTTTGGTTAGCTGCAGGGTGACAGCAAGTGTAATGTTTTTAATTCACCATCACATCAGTTTTGTTAGGTGATTGTATGTAGAATTGATAAATCAAATATTCTCGACGTTTCAGGGGTGAATTTATCCTCTTATGGTTACATTTTCTGTCTTTATCATTATTCGGATTTCCATTTATTGATTGCTAAAAGAGGGTGCTGGTAGAGCTCACTACTGGAGGCAGCTTTGGCGAAAATTAAAAAAAAAATTAATTTAGGTATAATTATTTTAATACTATTTCTCTATTTTTAAAAATATTGCTTTTGAATTTAATAAGTACAAGTTCTTGTATTTAAAAATTTAAACTATCGATTCGTTAAATTAAATAATTTATTGCAAAAATTCAAAATTCTCTCTAATTTTCCTAAGGTTAAATGAGAAATTAGTAGTGATTTTAAATTCGCTTAATTTTTCTTTATTTAGGGATTAATTAAGAGGTTAATTATTTCATGTGCACTGTTGATGATTTATGTGCATTCAAGTAAAGGGCGATGCAGCAGAGCGTGAGAAATTTGGAAGGTACTACCGTTCATTGTGTCCTTCCGATTGGATACAAATATAAAAACTAACATTTCCTTTTTTTTTTTCCCTTGTGTCTGTGAGAGGTTTGCCTTCGTAAATTTTATGATTTTCATTCGCCCTTCGTTTGATTACAAATTTGATTTTAGTTTTTCTTGTAGTTTTTTTCATCTTATATTATTTTTTTTTCACCAAAATTTAATTTTCTTCGTTTGATTACAAAACTTAATTTTCTTTTCTTTGTAAATTTTAAACCCACCGCTAGTTGGTATAGTGAAATGGAGATTAAGTTTAAAACTTGGGTGGTATACTCATATCATGAGTTTGATTCCCCTCCTGGGCGGTCAAATTGTAAGTAGAAAACCGTGATGATGGGGTCCTGTACTAGTCTCCTCGGGATTTGTAACCCGGTGTTCGAAGGATCCACTGAGTGATTTACTCGTCAAAAAAAAAAAAAAAAAAAAAAAAAAAAAAACCTGTTTGTTTAAGTATGTTAATCAGATTTATAAAAAAAAAATTAAAAAATCTATATCTATTTGGGTAAAACCTATAAATTATGAGAAAATTAGTTTTTTGGTTACTCTTTTTGCTCAAACGGATAATTTTTATTTAAACGGACGTGAAATTTTTATTTTTATTTTTATTTTATTTTTTTACTAATGCAATCTAACACGTCTAAAAGTTATCGTTTAAAAAAAAAATTAATTTTTGGTGAAAAATTTTATATAAGATGAAAAAAACTTAAAAAAAAAAAGATAAAATTAAATTTTCTAATCAAACGAAACCTTAATTACTAATAAATGACTTGTTTCATTACAGATTGAAAGGTGGAATGAACAAAGGGCATGTTTGATGCCCGGATTAAAACGTCGGATTGGAGAAGTCTTCCCTGGCCCCCACTCAAAACTGGTGTTTGTTTTGCTTTTGGTTTTATTCATGGGTCCCACGGATTGGATGTGTTATGGCCTAAATGGCCGGATGTGATATCCCATGGGGCATGTGGGATTATTTATCCCCCATGGCCTAATCCCACATGCCCGGATGTGTTTCCCTCCAAGATCTAAAAGTCCAAAATTATTTCTTATTACATCTTTTATCTCACTTTATATCTCACAAACTAAACTCCAAAAAAATAATCTCATCTTTTATCAAATCCCATATGTAAGGTTTTTTAGTGGCAAATCCATACAAAATCTTAAATTAAATATGGCAGATTTGCATATTTCCTAAATTGAAGATTTTTCAAAATGGGCAAGTTTCCAAAAGATCATAACCGCAATATTGCAATCCAAGTCCAATTAGGAATAAAGAAGAAGACTGCACAGATTAGGAAACACACGCGTAAAAATCCAGTGTACCTCGCAGGCAGTACGCAGGGGGCGCGCGGCTGCGCCACATGGCGCCGGGAGCCCGCAGGATGTACACAGGTTCGACTTTTTGGCAGTAGAGCTCGCAGGGAGCACGCAGGGAAACTGATGGTTCGAGTTATAGAAGATTTTGTTTCCATTTAGGAAATTTGCTTGTATATTTGAGTCCTAATTAGAATAGGATTTTGCTTATTTATTTGAGTCCTAATTAGAATAGGATTTTGCTTGGAATAGGATGTGTAAGTCTATATATATGCACCCAAGCTTAATGTACAAGGGGAACGAGAGGGGCATATTATAGAGTCTTGTGAGAGAAAGAATTTTTCCTTGTGAGCTTATAGCTCTTTCTCTTATTTCTATTATTCTTGGTTAAGTCTGCTCACTTTCTAAGTAGTTAGAAAGTTTGTTTCCACTTGGTCTAGGTGTGTCGAGGATTCGAGCAAGTGCTTGAAAGAAGTCGTGCGAGAAGTCGTAGAGATTTCGAGTGGGTACTTGTAACCTAATTATATAGTGGAAGTTTGGGTGGTCTATGAAATCAGACCCGGAGTTTTACCTTTACTTGTTGGTAAAGGGTTTCTTCGTTACCAATCTTGTGTTCGTTATTTTTTTGATTGGTTGATTGGTTTGGATGATTCGAAAATTTTCACCATATATTATCCCATAGTATTACTTATCCCCCATCATCTAATCCCCTCAAACAAATATAGTCTAAGGTTATGTTTGTTTGCCAGAAGAGAAACGGGGGATTGGAGAAATAATCCGTGGGACCCACCAAGTGAAGTGTTTGTTTTGGTTTTTGTTTAATCCGTGGGTCCCACGGATTTGATATATAATGAAAGGTTTTGCCGGATAAGTAATCCCATAGGGCGTGTGGTATTATTAATACCCCATCTTCGGATTTGTTTCCCTTCAAGATCCAAAGGTCCAAAGTTATTTCTTATCATATCACATATCAAATCACATCTTTTACCCCACTTTATATCCCACCAACCAAACACCAAAAAAATAATCTCACATAAAAATTAATCTCATCTTTTATCCAATTCTATTTGTGGACCCCACAGTATTACTTATCATTCGTCATCCAATCCCTCAAACAAACACACCCTAAGAGAATTGGGATTTTTCCCGGTTCACTATAAGAATTGTTCCCGTGTTCAGTGAGCCACATATGACATTCACAGCCGTTAGTATTTCTGGTCTCTTTTCTTAAGTGTGTTGAGATTGTCCTTACCATTTCTCTTATGATCTTTTCCGACCGTATTAATGCCTTTTAGAAGTGGCTCGAACTTTGCTGATGAAATTATTACACGATGAGTTGGCGATCTTGAAGTTTTTTGAGAAATTAGTTTGTACATTGATTAAATTGGAAGGGAAAAAGGAAATAAGATAGGAGGTTTTAAAAAAAAAATAAGATAAGAGATTAAAAGAGAGAGAGAGAGAGAGAGAATTTTGAGTATATATTTAATAGAATTAAATACTGTCATTTTCATTTTGTTGATAATGTGCATTGATCAAATTAGAGGGTAGAAAAAGAATTAAAAAAAGAAAAAATATAAAGAGAATTTTGAGTATATATTTAATAGAAATTAAAGATACTTTTGATAAATTAATTGTAAAATTTTATTTATTTTTCATTTATAGGATTTTTTTATTATAAATTTGTGATTCAAAACACGAAATGAAAGCAATTGAAAATGAACTTAATTTTAATGTATCGTCAAATGTAATTTTAATAATTGTCAGTGTAAAGAAAAATAAGCTTAAAAAATGACATGTGCCTATAATTATTATTTTTTATATTTTATTAAATTGCAAAATAATGACATGTCATGGTGGCTTTTTTTTTATTGTGTGTAAAAAAAAATTTTATTTGTTAAATGAGTTTAAAGCTACGCTTATCAGAAATATACTCAAAACTTTAACTCTTCTTGATCTAAATTTAGTTAACGATTAATTTTCTCCCTATTTCAATAGGAACAACTTATAAGATTTGATTTCATTTAATAAGAATTTTTATTATTTTTTATATTTGAAATCAAAATGGGGCATTTGTGAATTGAATTTGATTTAATCTCAAGATATAAATTTCTGAGTTTTCTTCTCATTTGAAATTTAAACTGGAAAGAATAAGATTTGGTATGAACTGATTTTATTATTCAACTATTTAATTAAGTGAACGAAGGAGAGTAACTCTGTCATTATGGCTACCTTTCAAGTTGGGTCTCAGTTAATTAAGGGCAATGGCCAATGAGGAGATTAGGCAGTAGTTAAAACTTTTATATATCATGCTACTATATTTATAATAGAGTTAAATTTGATATTTTTATAAACTAATTAAATTATTTAAGTTCAAATATATCTCTTTCCTATTTCTCTCTCATTTTTTTTCCTATTTTCTTCTAAAATTTGGAAGAATAAAAATGTGTGGTTTCACTCTCACTTTTTTTTTAACCCTATATTTTACCTCTTTTTTCCTTCCTCTTCACTTTTCTTTCTACTCAAACAATGAGAATGAGACATTATCCTTTCTCCTCCTCCTCTCATTTTTATTTTACAAGCCGCCAACGTTTGAGAAAAAATACCATATATTTTTTTATCTAATTGTAAATTTTTTTATTTTAAGAAATTTTTATAATTCTTTTACAATGTCCTTTTTAATTTACCAAAATTTATTAAAACTAAAAGAAATTAAAATTTAATTAAAAAATTACTAAAAAATCTACAAAAGAAAAAGTATAAATTGCACCAATTTCCCTTTAATATTTGAGTAATTATACTTAGCATACATAATATTTAAAAGTTATACTTATCTCTCTTATTTTAAAATGTTGTTAACATTGATTTCTTTCCAATAAAATTAACTATTAAAATTTAATAGAAAATATTAAAATAACTAAAATTTTAGTATTTTTCTTAATCTATCCCTTATTTTTTCATATTTTTATTAGTTTTAATTGTAAAAATTCTTAAAAAATAAAAAATAAGTGAAAATAACAAAATTTTGAGAATTTTATTAAGAAAACTGATGAGATGTGAGAGAGAGAGAGAGAGAGAGAGAGAGAGATAGATAGATGAGTAAAATAAGAAAAATATTTAAAATTTCAATTGATTTGATATTTTATGTTAAATTTTAATGACTTATTTTATTAAAAGGTGGTCAATGTTAATAATATTTTAAAATAAAAAAAGTAATTGTAATTTTTAAATTTTAAAGATATTAAGTATAATTATCTATATGTTAAAAAAGGAGTGTTTGGAGTAATTTATCTTTAAAAAAAAACAAAAAAAAAGCGTGCTCGTTTTTCGGTTCCCAACTTCGACAATGTGTCGGGTTCAAGGGGTGAAAAGATGAACGGTTGAGATTTTTTTACCTTTTAATAATATGTGATCTTTGATATTCCGTATTAATTGTATTCTAATCAAATTTTTTAAAATTTTATTTTTATTTTAAAAATAAATTTAATTAAAATAAGTTGGAACTATCGGATTAAATATAAAGAAATCTTAACCGTTAATTTTTTCACTGCAACAGAAAATTTTTTTTACTGCAGCCCCTTGAACCCTAATGTGTCACGACACGTGCCAGGAAATACGGGAACAACAAACTGCCAGCCAATAACAGGAAAGTTCAGGTCCCCGTCACGTGACAACTCAGCGTCCGTTCCGCCAAGGCCAATTTCCTCGTCCCTCTCCTCGTACTCTAGCACGCATATTGATTATTGACCCCCCCTTCTCAGAGATTTTCAGTACCCTTTACTTTTAATTCCCAATTTTAAAACCCTAGCCCTAATTCTCTGCCAAATCAGTTCCAAGCTATACCCTCCAATTTCTAAAACCCTAATCCTAATTGATTGTATATATTTTATATATAGACAGACATTTCCAACTCTCGGTCCGTTGCTGGTTTGATTTCCGATGGATTCTCAGGGAAACAACCTGTACGAGACGGCCTCGCAGCCGGACACCGGCACCGATGCCTACACCTTCCTCGAATTCAACACGCAGGGCGAGGACTTCGATTACCCTGAGTTTCCGGAGCTCTCTCAGCCAATTCGCTCCTCTGTGTGGCCCACGCCTTCCGATTCCGTAACGGACGGTGCGGACCGGACAGATAGAGCCTCCTCCGATCACCAGTCCGATGCTTCTCCGGTCTCCGTTGCCTCTGGTAGTGGCGCGAAGGGGAGGGGAGGTGGCGGTGGTGGGGGGAGTAATCAGGCGACTGTTGTTGATGCTCTCGCGGCTGGGATGAGCGGTTTGAACTTCGAAGAGACTGCGGACGATGAGAACTACGAGTATGATAAGGGTGATTTCACCGAGCACGCTTGTCGGTACTGCGGGGTTGCAAACCCTGCGTGTGTTGTGAGGTGTAATGTGCCATCCTGTCGGAAATGGTTCTGCAATTCGCGGGGGAACACTTCAGGATCGCATATCGTTAATCACCTGGTGAGTATATAACCACAATAAATCTCTCTGCCAGAAAATGGTCACATTTCGATCATGTATGCATGCGTGTATGCCCTAATGTGGATATATATTTGATGGTGAAAATGCTATTGCTAAGAATGTATTTGGATTAGGAGTGACCAACAGGTTATAGCTTAATCAACCATAGATGGCTCCACTAATTTCTTCTTTCTTCTGTGGAAGCACGTAGAATCAAAATTTTCCATTTAGGTGGGCACACACACTGTTTTCTTCACTTCTACCCTAATGAAATACCGTAAGAACCTTTAAAGGGAAATTTAGAATTACAGTAACTCTTGGGATTCTCTGGCTGAATTTAAGTCTCAAGTTCCCCCTCAATCCATATTTGACATTGAGTTATGGAAGATTAATGCAAGTATTTATCCTGCTTATACATGACCATGACTGTTTATCAAATATTGACCACTTGCTAAGAAACAAATTCATGAATTGATAATGAAAATAAATTCTAATGAAAACAGCTATAACCATATTGAGTGCAAGAATTATGAAGAACCATGATATATTACTACTGCAAGAATGCCCAGGGAAAAAAAAAAAAACTGAGGTTGAAAAAAAATATAGTTAACACTTGGAAAGCAAAATTTCTCCCCTTGATTGAGTTGGATATCACTTAGGTGTTGTTTGTCTCTCCAAATTACGGAACAATTATTTGCCAAGGAAGTAATTAACTTTATGGTTTGATATGATTCTCTTTGATGAATCTGCGCCATCAATGACTCTTCTAAAGTTATCACGAGGAAAAATTATTTATTGTAGTGTGTTGATTGGGGTTTCCTCGTACCAATTATATGTCCCTAATAGGTACTTCTATGTGGATGCGAGGAATTCTTTGTTTATAAATCTGAAGCTAGAGTCCTCAAAACATGAAGGGAATCTTTTATGGTTACATTTTATGGTTCCAAAGCTGAGATAGTGTTTATTTCCTGGGTTACTTTAAGTTTCACTTGAATGATGCTGTTTATGGTGAAGTAGGTGAAACAATCCCATCTATACAACTGCAACAAGTTAATTGATCTTGTTGTGCGCTTGGGTCTGTTCTTGAGGGCCTTGAGTATATCAAACCTTGTTTGGAGTTTTTGTTGACTAGGGCTACATCTTTCAGTTTATCAGTTTATTTTATTGTGGTTTATCAGTTTGTTATGGTTTATGTGTTGGTGGTTGTGCAAATCATTTGTTTAATTGGAGCCTACAACTGTAGCCCCACCTTCTTGATAGGTGTTTTTTTTCATTCTAGGAAAGGGAGAAAATCATATAATGAGGAACCAAATTGTTGAGGAAGTCCTTAGATTGCTTGTGACAAGATTTTTTTTTTTTTAAGGTTAAATTGAGGATTAGATTTAGGAGAGATTTGATTTTGAAGTTTGCTAGTTTGGGGTCGAGGGTTTTGTTTATTTGTGTGTTTATTTTTTAAGTTCTCTTGCATCTCAATTTTTAATCCTTAATGATTGTCATTTTCCTCCGAGTGTTTATTTTTTAAGTTTTCTTGTATCTCAATTTTTAATCCTTAATGCTAGTCATTTTCCTCCTTGCTTCCACTTTATAATTTACTGTATTGACATGTATTTTTTTCAAATGAAAAAAAGAGTTTTATTAAGAAAAAGGCACTAAGACAATGCCAAAGAGCAAAACGTATACAAATCCACCCTTGGGCTAAACTGTCATATTCTCTGTAAATCTCAAAAAAGATGTCCCCCGCCCTCCAACTATACAAAGGGGAGACAAAATGACTCATAAACCTATACAAAGATAATTCTAACCCGTCAAAAATTCTCCTTTTTTTTTTCCTTTCCAAGTAAGCCAAAGGGGGGGGGGAGAAGAACAACTAAGGCCCTGTTGGAGTGTTGAAAGTTAGGGAAAACCTTTGAAAATCTCTAAAACTCTCTAACACATTTTGCCCTTCTTGTGCTTCGTGAAATTTCTATAAATTTATATCTATATTACAATTTGGCTCAGTTGATGGGACATTTATGTGTGTGTCAAACGGTGAGAGAGAGAGAGAGTGGGGGGAGGGGAAGTTGGGGGGATTGATGAGAGAGAGAGAGAGTGGGGGTGGGGCACGCCGGGGGTGGGGGTTAGGTGTGTCAGGAGGGGGTTTGGGGGGAGAGATGGAGAGAGAGAGAGAGGGGGGTTGGGTTTGTTGGGAGCAGGGAAGTTAATTTTTTTTTTCTTTTAAAAGTAAATTGAGTTTTTTTATTTGAATGGGAATTTTTTTAAAAGTAAATTAAATTTTTTTGTTTGAATTTATTAAATTTTTAAAAAATTTTTAAATTTTTTTAAAAGTAAATTAAATAAATAATAATTAATTTTGGTATATTTTTAACCATTGAATTTATTTAATAGTTGTCTTTAGTTGTCTTTAATTTTTTCCTCTCCACTTTAGTTGTCTTTTTAGTCACTTTATATAAAAATATACTCTCTTATTTTCCTCCTCACTTTTACACTATTTGTCTAATAAAAATAATTAATAATTAATTTTTCAAATATCAATCAAACTTTTTAAAAAATTTGTCAAAATATGTCAGCTTTTGAAATTATTTTAAAAATTATTAGTAATTGTTATTTTTTAAATAATTTAAATTTAACATATTTTTAACCGTTGAATTTTTTTAATGGTCAAGATTAATTTTTATAAAAATTTTTTAAAATGTGATTACAAATTTTTTTATTTTTTCATTTTATATATTTTTTATTAATCACATTCATAAAAATGTTAACCGTTGAATTTTTTTAATGGTCAAGATTAATTTTTATAAAAATTTCAATCAAACTTTTTAAAAAATTTGTCAAAATCTGTCAGCTTTTGAAATTATTTTAAAAATTATTAGTAATTATTATTTTTAAATAATTTAAATTTAGCATATTTTTAACTGTTGAATTTATTTAATGGTCAAGATTATTTTTTATAAAAATTTTTTAAAATGTGATTACAAATTTTTTTATTTTTTCATTTTATATATATTTTTATTAATTTTTTTAAAAGTTTTAAATTTTAGACGTGTTAATCACATTCATAAAAATGTTAATACTTGAATTTTTTTAATGGTCAAGATTAATTTTTATAAAAATTTTTTAAAATGTGATTACAAATTTTTTTATTTTTTCATTTTGTATATTTTTTATTAATTTTTAAAAAATTTTAAATTTTAGACGTGTTAATCACATTCATAAAAATGTGAAAAAATTAAAAAAACTAACTTTTCGTTTATTTTTTTTTTATCTAAATAGATATTTTTACTTAAATAGACATGAATTTTTAAATTTTTTTGAATGCGATTAATATACTTAAAATTTTTTTTGAATGCGATTAAGACAAAAAAGGTAAAAGAAAACTTTGAGACTAAATTGGGGGATTGACACTATCTACACAAAGATTGACACTATCTACACAAATTTTGCATTAGATAACAAAAGACAATTTTTATGAGGTAAAATATTTTTTTGAAAAGCTACAATTACATCTATATAACAAAGTATTAGATAAAATGTTATTTTTTTTTTTTGTTTCTCAACGATTTTGCATTTGTTGGGTTAATTATGAGATTATTCTTTTTCTATAACAACTGTGCATAAAATGGAAGTTAATTATTAAAGTGGTGAATTGTATAAATCAAGTAGCGGCTAAACAATTGTATAAATAATGCTTTCACGGACTCCTAGATTTGCAATTCTTTTAATCTTAATTTTTGATAATAAAAAATTTTATAATCATTTCATTATGAATTTCTTTTGTTAATTATATGAGCGAGCGTCTTTAACATTTTTTTTAATTCTTTATCTCTCTCAAATTAATATTATCTCAAATTATTATTATTTTTAAATTCCATCAAATACTAATGGAAATTGATTCTGGCAAAGCCTCAAAATTTTACATTCTACCAATATTTTGTTTGTTTGTCAATATTTACAACACATATAATAGTGTATTAATCTTTTATAATTTAAAAAATTTTATTTTGATAAAAAACATTTACTTTTCATTTTTTTTTGGTGAACTAAGTTTTCACTTTATTTGAGAAAATTCTATATAAACAATTATACTCAAAAAATTGAATAAAAAACAAAAGTAAAGAAAGGAGTACTTCACCAATTGTCTTCTATATTTCATTTTATTTTTTATTTTGTGATTTTTATTTTTACGATTATTTTTATAGCTTCTTACGTAAATTTGCTTTAGATTGTATCCAAGTTATTTTTACAATTTTTTATATAAATTTATTTTAATTACAAATTTAAATTTAAATTTCTTTACAAGTCAAATTATGTTTCTGTGCCACTGGCACGGGTAATACCTAGTATATCTATATATCCCAACAAATTTTTACAAAACCCAATAAATTTTTTACAAATCCCAATAACATCTCTATAAATACGAAAAACTTTTCAAGACCTTTCAAAAAATTTTGACATAAAACTGTTCGAATGGACCCCAAAAAAAATGTTCAAACAGATTTTCTCTTCGAAAAGCTGACACAAAAGTAAAAAATGGCACTATTCATCTCTAAAAAAACGTGATTTGGTTGTTGCGCATCAAAAGCCAAAAAGTTACACAAATCACATTTTCCGTTGTTTTTTGACGTTCCAACACCTGCTAAGTTCTGCTTATCTCTTGATTCAAATTTTCATTCCCACCACACATTTAGTAGAGACCATGTATCTCGTGGGAATACCCATTGGATGCCCAAGAAGGATAGTATCAGATCACATAAACTCTTGCTCCAGTTGCAATGAATAAATAAATTTTCAATACATCCTTTCTGTTCTTTGCACAGGCCACATTTGTTTACTAGAACCTGCCCTCTTCTGATTAAATTATCAATGGTTGGGATTTTTCCCCAAGCCAAACACCACATAAAAAAGGAAACCCTGGGAGTCACCCTTGGTTTCCAGATCTTCCCCCACAAAAATGAGTCACCTCTGACTATCTCCAAAGTCTTATAGTTGGAATTACTTTGAATGATCCTGACTTGGTGAGATTCCACTGGAGAACATCTTCCCCATCCTTGACCTTAACCTGCTGGACAAATTGCAAATGAGCGACGAATCTTTCGACCTCCGAATCTTGTAGATTTCTCCTTTGGGGAATATTCCATACTCTGCCATTGATTTCTATACATGTCGACACTGAACCTTCCTTGTCTCTAGCCAAATCGAACATGTCATGAAAAAGCTCCTTAACCTTTCCATCCAGTGACCATTTGGAATTATATATTTTGATTCTGTCCCCTTTGCCCACTTGCTAAACCAAGTTTTCACTGAACTGGTCCCAATACTTCCTTATTCTTTTCCATAAACAAATGACATAAGCAACATTGACCAGTTTAGAGTTCCAGCTACCCCACTCAAGCCCATATTTAGTAGCAATGACATTTGACCATAGCCATTCTCTTTCCTTAGTAAATCTTCACAACCATTTACATAGCAGTGCCACATTAAACTTGTCCGGATTTAGGACCACTCTGCCTTGTAGGTGCACTATCTTCCAATCCTCCAATGGGTATTTGAACCCATCACCACCTCCTTCCCACAAAAAATCCCTGTGCTACTTTTCCAAACGCCTTAATACTGACTTAGGAACTACAAATAGGAACATGAAATAGGTCAAGATGCTCTAAAGTGTAACTCTTGCTCTTTCAGATAAGTATTTCAACTTCCAACCTGTTAGCCTTTTTTAAAATTCGTCAATGACCCCCTCCCTCACCTGTTTGGCCTTATGAGTTGCCCCAAAGGTAAACCTAAATATGAACCAGGGAGTGGGCCCACTTTGCGCCTTATTACTGCTTCTGCATCCTCTCCTCTTCTCCTACTTGGATTGTTTCTGCCTTTCCCAGGTTTATTGTAATGTTATTAGTACAATCTATTGATGTGTGAATTTTAGATTTCATAGTTATGATTGAATGCCATGGACGTGTGAATTTTAGATTTCATAGTTCTGATTGTTGAATGCCATGGCTTAGTAGTAGTTCTTATTGTATTCTCTCTCTCTGCGTGCGCGCGCGAATGTGCGCTAAAACAAGCCTAAAATATTTTGGAATAAATTGGATGTTCCTGTTTACTATTTTTCTAAATTAGGGGGCATTTGGAGTGACCAAAATTGAGATAAAGTGAAATAATTTGTGGGTTCTTATTCGTGCAGTGAGATAAAAAGTGAATAACTTTTAAAGGTTTTAAGAGGTCTTTAGAGTTTTTCAGCATTTTTTAGTACACCAAACGCTTCATTAATGTGTAATATTATTGTTCTTTGTAGGTTCGAGCTAAACACAAAGAAGTTTGTCTTCATAAAGATAGTCCACTGGGAGAAACAATCCTTGAATGTTACAATTGTGGATGCCGAAATGTTTTCCTTCTTGGGTTCATCTCTGCCAAGACAGAGAGTGTAGTTGTTCTTTTGTGCAGGGAGCCTTGTCTTAGTGTCAATGCATTGAAGGACATGAATTGGGACTTGAGTCAGTGGTGTCCCCTTATTGATGATAGATGTTTTCTGCAGTGGCTTGTCAAGGTTGGTATTTTTTTCTTGCCGGGTCAGTTCTGTTCTCTGTAACATATTATTTACTTCCCAGAGTATCTAACCTTTTATTACCTTGCAGGTCCCATCTGAACAGGAGCAGTTGAGGGCACGCCAAATCAGTGCTCAACAAATAAATAAGGTTGAAGAACTCTGGAAGACTAATCCTGATGCTACCCTTGAAGATCTTGAAAAACCTGGTGTGGATGATGAACCACAGACTGTTGCCTTGAAGTATGAAGATGCATATCAGGTGCCTATTTTGGGAACTCTGAGCTTTAGCTATGAATTGCTGTTGCACATGTTACGATCTTGTCACAGCATGAGAAAGCTTTGGAGGAGTTGTAACTATGCACGTAAATCTGTTTTTGCTAACAAGTTTATTGTTTATGTATTTCCTATTGCAGTATCAGAATGTGTTCGCACCACTTATCAAACTTGAAGCTGATTATGATAAAGTATGTATGATATTTTCCAATTTAATTTGGTTTTTATCCCTCTTCTGATTTTCCAACATCATTTTCTCCTTTTTTATTTTTATTTTTTGGGCTGAATTTTTTTTCTTTTTTTTTTTTTTGAGATGAATAAAAGAACTTATCTAAGAAGAAAAAGGTGAAGGCATTAAGAAAATGCCACTGTGTGGTTACAAAAGAGTCCCTTAACTATACCCTCAACGGCTCATGTTCTCAACGAAGTTAAATGACGAATATAAATTTGGCTCTATGCCCCCTTCACCCATCTGTACAAACAAGACACTAATAGGTTTTTAATTCTGTGGATAAGCATCTTGATCCCTTGGAAAGTCCTTCTGTTTCTCTCTTTCCAAATGATCCAAAAAAACACAAAAATGGGATATTTTCCTAGCAGCTCTTCTAGTTGGGCATAGAAAACAATCCCACCAAAGCATAAAAAAACTCCTGATTTCTGTAGGGAAGCACCATTTCGCCCAAAAACTGGAAAGCAACAAATCTGCAACTCCTCTGACCATCAGCAATGATTGAATAGGTGATTACTAGATTAATCCTTGCATACACACAAAGTGCATCTATTAATCAAAACGTGCCCTCCTAAACGAAAATTATCCAAGGTAACCTTTCATCAAGCACCATACAAAAAAGCTACTTTGGGAGTCGGCCTACCATCCAAAATCTTAAATCATGGGAAAACTCTGCTCTCTTGCCATTCGCTAAAAACCTGTAGTAAGATTTCACATCAAACTCATCCCTTTTAGAACACACCCAAGACACTGAATGTTCTCCCCCACTCAAATCTTGTGGTGTCCAGAAGTTCCATGAGCTGAACAAAGCTCTAGCTCTCAGTCCTGAAGATTTCTTCTCAAATTCGTGTTCCATCCCACATCTTGGCCTTGGGCTCCCCTATACTCTGCTATAGATGCATCTTTGTTGGCTGACAAGTTGAAGATATAGGGAAACAAATCCATTAGTCCACCTTCCTCATTCCATCTGTGCCTCCAGAAATGTATCTTGCACCCCCCCTTTCCCGACTTTCCATACTAGATGATTATTGCAGTTAGGCCATCTTTTCTGCTATCTTTCCTGAGGCTTGTCCCAGATGAATTGGAGCAACTAGCAGAACTCCACTCATTCCTATACTTAGATGCTATCACCTTCTACCTAAGTCTATTCCCTTCTTTTGCATGTCTCCAAGGCCACTTTCCTAGCAAAGGTACGTTAAAAATTCTTGGATTCCTAACTCCAAGACCTCCCTCTGGTGTTGGGAGGCACACTACATTCCAGTCTTCCAAATGATATTTGAACTCTTGCCCCTTGCCTCCCCAGAGATCATCCCTTTGAAGCTTCTCCAAACGCTTCACCGCTGAAATTGAGACTCTGAATAATGACACTAAATAGGTAGGTATGCTAGAAAGATTGCTTTTGGTCAAAGTCACCCTAAAAAGGAGGTACTTCTGAACTCGATCAATCACACCATTCCAAACTTAGCCTTCAAAGATGCCCCAAGTAGGAGCCCTAGATAATGGGATGGGAGATGTTTGACTTTGCACCCTGACATTGTCACCAAATTTGAATCTAATATGATCTCGTGCCTCATTAGTTATTTCAGTTCTAGTCCTTTTTCCTTTACCCCCCCCCCCCTTTTTTTTTCCTTTCCCACTCTTAATCAACCAATGGTATTAAAACTCTTCTTATTCAAAAGTGAGGTGTAATTAGATATTTCGTGCTTTGTGAATTTTACTTTTTGCAGATGATGAAAGAATCTCAAAGCAAAGACAATGTTACAATTCGGTGGGATATTGGTCTCAACAAGAAGCGCATTGCATATTTTGTTTTTCCAAAGGTGCTTTAATATCTTGGTTTTGGTCCTTACTTCTATTTTGCAGTTTCAATTATAGTTGCATACTTATTTAAAAAAAAAAAATTACATTTGCATCAACTTTTTACTTTATTGAGTCCCGACTTGTTAGTTTTCATTGATTTTTTTTTTCAAAATCTTTTGGTATTAAAGATGGAAATAAACTTTATTTTGTTGCAGGAAGATAATGAGTTGCGGCTCGTACCTGGTGATGAGTTGCGGCTACGTTATTCAGGAGATGCGGCTCATCCTGCTTGGCAGTCAGTAGGACATGTGGTAATTGTTCTTCTTCTTGAGTTGTCAGTTTATTCCTTTTTCTCATCTTTAGTTCCTGAATGTTGATTCAATTTCTCTTGAAGGATTTTTTTATTGAGACATTGTTAAGCAAACAGATGTCTTGTTTTTTTTTTTTTTTTTTTTTTTTCATTTGGAAGAGATTCTTGGAATGTGGATGCATTTATGGATGCTATGACGGATTAATTTGTTGTTTCAGATAAAATTAACTGCACAAGAGGAGGTTGCTCTTGAGCTTCGTGCTAGTCAGGTAGCTTGTTTATGGACTTTGTACCTTCTGCTTGGTTTGGGTGACAACTGTTGGCACATCTTATTGTGTTATTGTTAATGTTTCTGCAGGGAGTTCCTGTTGATGTGAACCATGGTTTTAGTGTTGATTTTGTGTGGAAGAGCACCAGTTTTGATCGGATGCAAGGTGCAATGAAAACTTTTGCAGTGGATGAAACAAGTGTCAGCGGGTGGGTTTGCTGCTATATATTATACTAATTTTTGTGTCAACTCTTTCTAAGACTCTAAAATGATAGAATTCATTACTAACCTACGGCAAGAGGCAACACCTTAACAGCCCCTTGCATATATCTTTTCCTATTGTATATTTTCAACTTGGATCTTTCATAGTTTACAGTTACTATTGTCTCTAGGAGGTGTGGGGGGAATGAACAGTTGATGTGATACTTCAAACATATTACGTAAAAAATATTGATTTTAATTTAGCTGGAGCTTGCACTTTGTTTGTGTTGCATACCACAATATTTCTCCTTGTGTGCATTTAGTTATTTTATTTTTGTTCTCTATATTGTCGCTTGGTAAAACTTCTCTTACGTAAGCTGGTTACATCTTAGAAATGGACAATAAACTGAGAACTCCCATTTATATTATGATATTGATCAATTAACCTTCAGCATTTTGTGCAAGTTGGCTACAGGTCAAAGTTAATTAAATCAGATTAAACTATTGGAGTGCTGCTTGCGCTCTCCCCTGTTTGCTAACTTATGTAGAATATCTGCTCAGGCTGGGCTTTGACTTGCAATGTTGCTAGTTCGGCGAATGTGATTCATGCCTGAATTTTTTTTTTCCCTGGACTTGTCCGATAGCAGGCATTGCTATGTGTACCAAAATATTAATGAGCATGTCTATTATTGGTCAACCTGACCTGCTTTGTGTCCTCGATTCTTGTTGAAAGTTTGTGATTTTCTGTTGTCTGCAGCTGAATTCTTAGTTGAGTGAGTTTGTTTTGTTTAAATGCTTCCTTTGTGCAGGTACATTTATCATCACTTATTGGGCCATGAGGTCGAGGTTCAGATGGTCCGTAATGCGTTGCCTCGTCGTTTTGGTGCACCTGGCCTGCCAGAGCTTAATGCATCTCAAGTGAGTTATCTTATCTTGACTTATTCTCTTCATTTATAGTAGTTAAATTCTGTGCTGTAATTAATGTGTATCTTATCTTGCCTTGTTCTCTTTTCATTTATATGTGGGAAATTTTGGAATCTTTTGTTGGGTATGTCTGGTAATTCCTAATGTTGTTTCAATTAGACATGATTGTGAAAATGCTTGCAAGATGAGCAGTAACCTTGCTTTCACGGTTAATTTGGAAGTGGAAGCTTAGGAGAGGAAAAGACATTGTTAATGAGAGAAAAGAAAAGAAGAGAGATGATAATAGTTTTCTTTCCAACTGCTTGAGAGTTTAGGAGAGAAAACATTGTGATTTTCTTTCTCTTTGCGATGTGATACAAGAATAAATTTAAGCCAAGTAGAGAAGAAATTGCCGCGATAGAGAGAGAGATAGAGGGAGGGAGGGGGCAGAGAGCGAGAGAGGGGGGGAGAGAGAGAGATAGATAGGAGGGAAAAGGAGAAATCAGCTCACAAGCTTCATTTTCAATATCAATGTCATAATATTCAAGCATAACAACTCAAGCAAAAATTTTGAAATGTATATGCAGCTATTAGATGGTCTAAGAGTCACCTAGGGCAATCCAATAGCCAAGGACCTCTATGGCTCACAACCTGCCTAAATCCTCACAAACATAAATACAAGACAATTCAATACCATGAATCCATCTTGATGTCCCCACACCTTGTGAGTTTAGAGGAAATAAAAGGAAAAGAAAGTTTGTCGTTACTTTATCATTGCAGCCTCTGACTTGCTTGTATGCTCCACATTGTAACGTTGTAGGAAATAATTCTAAACGGAAAGAGATGCTTGCGTTCTATTAATATTGCAATGTAAATATAGGTAGATACAGAGTGTTCCTTTGTCAAGGGATGATTTCTTTCTTTTTTTCTTTTTTTTTAATGATGCAATAAAAATATATAGAGTGAAGCTATTTCAATGAGTAGGGAGGAGGAAAAAAGTTGTCGTGATGAAAGAAGCTTGAGGCTCAGTAGTTTATTTAGTCCTTGGACATGCATGTAATTTTTTACTTTGTTCCTTATTTGATGGTAAAATATGGTATTATAAAAAGTTTCACCAGTTAACTTCTCTCTCTCCATTTCTGTCAAATTTTGGACTGATGCAGATTTTGGGATTTTGAGGCTTTTTTCCTTTACATTTCTGTTCTTTTCTTCCCTCATAAAATTTTGAAGGACATATTCTCACATCATTTCCTTTCTTTTATTTTCTTTCCATTTGACCCTATCCAAATGGACTGTTAGAGCTGCTTGGGCAACTGTCCACACTTTCTTTCATCCCTGACTTCTCTTACACGAATGCTAAAAAATGAAGGTAGAAAATGTGTTAGTCGGCTTGCATTTTTCAGTAGCTTGGTTTATGTGATGAAAATGATGAACAGTTATGAGAAATTGTCTCAATGTCATATATTTAGATATTTGAGGCTTGCTTGGCATCTAGAGTATTTATATATTTACATGTTATTCGCCCAATGTTCTTTATGCATGGTAAATGTCTTTCTTGTGCTGGTGACATTTTTCCCCATTTTTAGGGTTTATTATATTTTGGCATTGTTTCTAAAGCTTTTGATCTTTGTCATCTGCTGATAGGTCTTTGCTGTAAAAAGTGTCCTTCAAAAGCCAATAAGTTTGATTCAAGGTCCACCTGGCACCGGAAAAACTGTGACTTCTGCAGCAATTGTATATCATATGGCTAAACAAGGCCAGGGACAGGTAAATTTACTCATTTTTTTTATTAATATTATATTTGATTACATGCCTTCATTTTTTGGAGAATTTTTCCTATCAGGTTTTGGTTTGTGCTCCAAGTAATGTGGCCGTTGATCAGCTAGCTGAAAAGATCAGTGCGACAGGATTGAAGGTATGTAAATTACTTGGTCAACAATAAAGCCATGTCTATGGTAGTATGAGCTTTGGTTATTTCATTTCATCGTGGTACCTGGTTTTTTTGATACATGTACCTGGATGGTGTCAGGCATTTTGTGCATAATATGTTCAATGCTAGCTGAAGATATGGCAGGGACTGTACTGAGCTGAGCCAAATAATTGGCTATTTGGGCTCTGAGACAGTTTGAGAATGTGTTTGTTGGTTTATCTTGAACTTGGCATAAACGGATAAACTCCAGTATCTGTGCTCAAGATCTGCTTGCATGATTTTGGATAAAGATGAGCCTGAGGAGCAGCTTCCCTTGTGATGGCTTCTCTTTTGTTGACAGCTTAAGAGTTCCCAAGTTTGGTTGAAATTTTTGCTTATTCTTATTTTAATGTTGCCATGGTAAAGATGGCATTGGAAAAAAATAAAGTTCAATAAGATGTGCAGGAAGTGGAATTTAGAAGGGTAGGGCACATGTATTTTTGGAAAGTAGCCTATATGTTTGCTGTTGCCGCATATGATCAAATGCTTAAATCCTTATTTGGGTGGTATTGCAGGTATTTGATTTTCCCTTTTACATTGACGTGTGATTTTTTCCCCTATTTTCAAATAAACCAGGTCGTTAGGCTGTGTGCCAAATCAAGGGAAGCTGTAAGTTCTCCTGTTGAGCATTTAACCCTTCACTATCAGGTCTGTTTACTTATTTATTATCTGAATATTTTTGTTGCATACTGTTTTTTTATATCTTCTGTGTTTTGAGCATTATGCATCTTACATTGTTTTACTGCAGGTTCGGCATCTGGACACGTCTGAGAAAAGTGAACTCCACAAGTTACAGCAACTGAAAGATGAACAAGGTGAGATATGGGGATGTAATCAGGAATCACCATTTACCTGTGGTTGTGATGGTTTTTTTTATTGAACTTGTTTATATCGACGGGCTCGTTTCTCATCATGTCTGATCATGTTTTGCTATTGGCCTCCCAATCAGGCAGATTAAGCCAAGCTTGGGTGTGACCGATCTTAAGCCAAAGTAAATATATGTTTCTTGAACCTAAGCTCAGCTCACTGGAGCACGGGGTCTCTTACCCAAACTCAGCCCAAATTGTTCCATGGGGCCTTGGGATAAACTATGACGCGCTTAGGCAATTCCTGTTATGGTAGAGCATTGTAAAGTAACTTGACAGGCATATTTTAATTAATGGTGTGATTCACTAGTTATGGAAGTTTGTTTTGGTAGGTTGTTTAGAATAGCTCGAAAAGAGAAGTGTTTGGTAAACATTTTGGAAGAGGGAAAACCAAGTAATACAATGCTTGGGGCAAAAGAAGAAAAATGAAGTTCTATTGCATTTATTTATTTTTCATAAATAGTCCAAAAATAAATAAATTTCTAAAATAAGCCCTCATTTTCCCTTATTTTCTTAATTCAGTCAAAATATTTCAAAGGCAGTATATAAATATGAAAATTCATTGAAAATTTATGAAAATCTAATAATAAATTGATGATTTATGCTTTTGGTATATTATATTATACTTTTATCAGCTTCGTAAATGTATGGAAATCTAATAAGAAATTGATAATTTGTTCTTTCGGTATATTATACTATATTTTATTGTGTTTTTACTATGTTTCGATAGAAATATCGGAATTATTATTCTACGATCATTTTGTGTAGGTCACCTAAGAAAAAGAAAAATTTGAGCCGTTTTGGTGGAAAAGAAATGATATTCTATTTTTTGGATTTATGAGACAATTGATTAACACGTCCAAAAATAAAAATAAAAAATTAAACTAAATTCTTGCTCAACTCAAGGGATTTGCATTAATGTTGGTTTTTCTTTTTTACTTATACAGGAGAATTATCCAGCAGTGATGAGAAAAAATATAAAGCTCTGAAGCGAGCAACAGAGAGGGAGATATCTCAGAGTGCTGATGTCATTTGTTGCACATGCGTTGGTGCTGGTGACCCTCGGTTGGCTAATTTTAGATTTCGCCAGGTTTGTTTGTGATTGTTTTGCTGTCATAAAGGAATGCCAAACTTTTCTGCTGTAGTTTACTCATTTTTTTACTACCATTATTGTAGGTCCTTATTGATGAATCTACTCAAGCAACTGAGCCCGAGTGTCTTATTCCCTTGGTTCTTGGAGTGAAGCAGGTATAATTGTTTACCGTCATTATATGCTACCTTTGCTGAAATAAGTTGTCATATGCTACGTCTCAATTAATTTATCTGCTCCTTTTTCTGACAAGATTTCTTTATTAGGTTGTTCTTGTTGGTGACCATTGCCAGCTTGGTCCTGTAATAATGTGCAAAAAAGCAGCTCGTGCAGGGCTAGCCCAGTCTCTATTTGAGCGCCTTGTGCTACTTGGTGTCAAACCAATTAGGCTGCAGGTGATAGTTCTGCTCCAGCATTTGTGTTAATGTGTTTCTAAAAGTGAGAATTCTTTTTAGTTCGTCTTTTTTATGTCTGTGTATGGTGAGAAAATTATAAACTTCTTAGTTCGTCTGTTTTATGTCTGTCTATGGTGTATGTATATTTTCTCATTGGGTGGCCGATGCATGACCTGGAAAGTTAACCTCTTTATCATGTAAACACATATATTTATATCTGTTGGATGAATTGTGTGGAGTTCCTTAGGCTTTTTCCTTTCTCAGTTTGCATATTGGAGGCAAGGTCCAATTCTCATGAAGTGATTTATAAATTTATGTTTGGCTTTTGTTATTGGTATAAGCATGTATAATAGCTGCCGCTTATGTTCCTTCATTGGATGCTGCTTATTTGTCTGTTTCTTTTCAATGCTGCTATGCGGTTAAACACCCTATGTTTTATTTACTCGTACTCATTTATTGAAAAGAAAAAATATATTTCTAATGCTTGTTGGTGCATATTTTCAGCTGATAATAGTGGCAAAATTGCTTTTTGTTTTGTTGAGTTGTCAAGATGTTTACTTTTCTTTCTTGTGGTTATTGATGTTTCTCAATATGATCTTCTAAGATTTTACAAGGCAATATACTTTTGAGGCAAGGGACTAGTTGTTGGCAATTATGGTTTATCCTGTGCTGTCTAAGTGTCATCGTACCTTGACTGGCTATCTGTTTCTGAACGTATGCTCTTACGACAAAAATATGGCAACAATGGTGTCTCATTTCTTGTGCACTTGAATTCCAGGTTCAATACCGCATGCATCCAGCCCTTTCAGAATTCCCTTCTAATAGCTTTTACGAAGGTACACTTCAAAATGGGGTGACCATCAACGAAAGGCAATCATCAGGCATTGATTTTCCTTGGCCCGTGCCAAATCGTCCAATGTTCTTTTATGTTCAGGTAAAATGATTTTAGTTAAAATACTTGAATTACAATCTAATATCTTCAGGATCAACCATCTGCACCTGCTGCTATTACTCCAACCTGTATTTGATCATTTTTCCTTTAAAGTTTTGGACATATTGCCAATATTTGAAGCAAGGCTATTTATGACCTGCCTAGTTGTAAAAAGTTTTAAACCTTTTCAGCTATTTTCCTAAGCATTTATAGATTGTATGTGCATTTGCACGAGCCCCTTCTGATAAAAATTGTTTTTAGTTGGTTTGTGGACTTCAGGATCTGATCAGTTATGTTATGTAGAAACAAGTTTAGTACATCTTTGGTGAACTGCAACTGGGCTGGCTCTGCTATTTCTGTGCTTTACTCTCTATCAAAATTATATTTTGAACCTTCTCAGTTATTTTTGTAGATGGGACAAGAGGAGATAAGTGCTAGTGGAACATCTTATCTAAACCGGACAGAGGCTGCAAACGTTGAAAAAATTGTGACTGCATTTTTGAGGAGCGGTGTGATTCCTAGTCAGGTTTGCCTATTGGTTTTGTTTACTACTTGTTTTCTGTTTCTGGGTTCATTATATGATGTTATAATATGGGTTTCAATATTTTACAGATTGGGGTTATAACTCCATACGAAGGACAACGAGCGTATATTGTGAATTATATGTCAAGAAATGGTGCTCTCAGACAGCAACTTTACAAGGAAATTGAGGTAATATTTGCAAATGACTTACTGGATAGAGGAGCAATTAGATGCTGGAAAATGTTACTCTGGCAGAAAATAGAACTTGGAAATCCTACTAGAATGATGTGGTGGTGGCAATTTTGTAAATAAATTATGTCTTTATGGACTTTTTGTTTTGAAATGATAAGCTCACACTCGTACATATCTTTCTGGTGAAATCTTTTGGTCATATTTCTGGTTGTATAGCGTAGCTATTGATGCCAGACTAAAAATGCTGTCCATATATTTTTGTAGCTGGTAAAAAAGTTAAAACATTTGATGTTTTATTTCTACAGGTTGCGAGTGTAGATTCATTCCAAGGGAGGGAGAAAGACTACATTATTTTGTCTTGTGTAAGAAGTAATGAACATCAGGTTGGTTGATAAATCTTTTGGACTTTGTCTCTTAGTTTGGGATCCCTTTTAAGTAGGCTTCCTGCTGACAATACTGGGGTGTTAAGTATGCCATTATCCTATATCCTGTTGGCGAGTTGATAAGGGCTTAGGTGTAAATCTTTTTATCATGTCCTATTTTAATATGCTGGTGAAAATTTTGTGCATGTTTAGTAATAAGTTCTCTCTCTTAGACTTAAAGTCAAACATATAATTATGTTGATTTTCAGTTTTAAATGGTCGCCATTTTGTGTGTTATTAAATGTGGTTGGTAAAAGATTCACATAAATTTTCACATTAAGCACTTATCAAAAAACACTGACCTTTTTCTCCACGATTAGCTTACGTTTTCAGCTTGATTATATTCTCCCATATACCTAGTTTTGGATTAGTTATTTTGTTTGTCAGTATTTGAATGATGATTGGTTCTATGCTTAAAAGCTTTTATTTACCTTATTTTGTCATATATGATAAGAAGCTTATGATTGAAGGGTGTCTTTTTTTACCCAGGGCATTGGATTTCTTAATGATCCACGGAGGCTTAATGTTGCTCTTACTCGTGCAAGATATGGAATTGTCATACTGGGAAACCCTAAAGTTCTAAGCAAACAACCATTGTGGAATGGTTTATTGACACACTACAAGGTATGGATTAACATCAATTAGGACGTACATAAGTCTTCTTGGCTTGAGCTGCATTGTCAATTTCATTTTTGAAGTTGATTCTGGCATGCTGATATTGGTGTTGGGTGTTCTGCACAAATGGTGTTTTGGGTACTTATGCTGGGGCCTAGTTCACCTATCAACGCATACTGCCCATGGACCTTCCTGCTTTAGGAGGCCAAAACTAGATTAAGTTGTGTTTGAGTTAGTTTTCTGGTATCAGAATTATATACCACTTTAAGTGGCTCTCTCTCTCTCTCATTTTTTTTTTTGGTGACTACCATCCTTAAAGCAGCACCACATTGGACCCACTCCTAGAGAGTAAACTACCTTTTGTGGATGTCAATTGGTGATTCTGTATTCCTCTTATATTTCTTGTAATTCTGTCTCCTTAGGAGCACGAGTGCTTAGTGGAAGGGCCTTTGAATAACTTAAAGCAGAGTATGGTTCAGTTTCAAAAGCCAAAAAAGGTATGGGTATTGAATGGATTAGTAATGTTAATTGAGTCACTTGTAAATATTGTTTTCAATATACAACCATAAATCTTGTCGAAGACATGATTAATATTTTATTGTGGATTGTTTGATGCAGATTTATAATGACCGAAGATTTTTCTTTGGGGGTGGACCTGGAATCGTACCTGATACTTTTGGGACTGTTTCCTCGTCAAGTCCAAATTCTGATAGGAGAAATGGCCGTGCTAGGGGTATGTTTTATTTTAATGACAGTTCTTTGTCAAATTTATAAAATTGGATGCAGGTATTTCCCTAGCCAAGGACTTTTGCTAAATTGCCAATATTTGTTTGTTTATTTTAATAGTCAAAATAATTAATTTTTAAAACAGCATCAAGGGGATGCTGTCCAATACAACAGGACCCAAAAAAAGGCTACAACTAAACTTCCATGTGATGAACAAAAGACAAAAGAGAAATACTACAGATTTTCTCTCATCTTCATTCAAGCTTCCTCTTTATCGTGTGATTTTAGCAAAACATATTAATGAGATACTATTTTTTTTAAACAGGTTCTTATATGCCTTCTGGCCAACCCAACGGTAGCCATAAGCCTGGATTACATCCTTCTGGTTATCCGATGCCTCGGGTTCCTCTTCCCCCATATAATGGTGCAACCCCTTCACAGCCATATGCTATCCCTGCACGTGGAGCTGTTCATGGACCTGTTGGAGCTGTTCCTCAGGTTCCTCAGCCTGGAAGTCGGGGCTTTGGGGCTGGGCGTGGCAGTGCTGGTGCTCCTATTGGTAGTCATCTTCCACACCAGCAGAACTCCCAGCAACCTATTGGAAGTCTTGGTGGATCCACTTTCAACTTTCCTCCCCTGGAGAATCCAAATAGCCAGCCAACTGTTGGAGGACCATTATCGCAGCCTGGATTTGTATCTAATGTTTGTACTGATTAATTGTTGTTGTGGTTTTCCTATTCCTGTTTTCCTTCAATGGTTGGGATAATGGGTTTGTTTTTGTCCATACAACAGCTGACAGTTCAAGGACCAACCCAAACATTTCGGGATGGGTTCTCTATGGGGGGCATGTCTCAGGTATTTGATTCTGTAAATGCCAACATTATTTCTGGGATTGCTTATGCTTGCTTTTTTAAGTGCTTGTTTTTAAATCATGAATAGGAATTCCTAGGTGATGATTTCAAAAGCCAAGGATCGCATGTTCCATATAATGTTGCTGACTTTTCCACACAGGTAAAAAGGCATGGTAATTTTTGCATCAATATGAATTCAACCAATAGCTACGTGTCATATTAATTGCATAAATATTGGATCTGGATGAACCTGGTTGTTGGAATTGCAGGGCTATTTTTATTCTTTAATTTGTTCTTTTCCACTGATGAGAGAACTTTCCACTTGACTCACTATGCAAGTGTACATTTGTTCATTGATTGGAGAGTCCTAACAGCATCGGATGTTGACATTTTACTGCCTTGTCACACAGGCTTCTCAAAGTGGATATGCTATTGATTATGTTGCACAGGGAGCGCAAGCTGGGTTTCCTGGAAGCTTTCTAAACCAGAATTCTCAGGCTGGATATTCTCACTTTGGTACAGGAAGTGATTTCATGTCTCAGGTTTGTCCATTTATTTGTTTGTTTACTTTGATATTTTTTGGGTTCTTGATTTTACGTCGTCTTTTATTTTTATTTTTTGGGAGGGGTTGGGGTGGGGATGAGCTTTACGAGATCTGGTTAAAATTTGGAAAAGAAATCAAAGGTAATATAAACATCAAGGTGGGAATATTTGTAATGATACTTTAAGGGCTCACGAACCCTGCTTATATTCTTTTTTATTTTTCTTTCCTGCTTGGTTGTTTATTTTGTTCTTATAAATTGTAGCAGGATTACATGGCCCATGGACCTCAGGGTCTGTTTACACAGGTTGGATTCAGTGATCCATCCCAGGATGATGCTTCGCAAAACCACTATGGTGTGGCCAATGCGAACCCTCTCCACTCTCAGGTTTTCATCCTTCTATTGGATTCATTATGAGTGCGTTTGGAGCTCAAAGAAATATAAAAGATCTCTATGTATCTTTACAATTCTCTACAAAACTTTTTCACATCAAACTACGTAAATCTCTATAAATTTATATAAATCTGTATAAATCTCTATATCTCTATAATTCCCAACAAATTTCAAAAAGTTTTAACACAAAAAGTCAAAAAAGTCTGCCAGAATTCATTCGAACGGACCAAAATATGTTCTAATGGTACTGTTCATCTTTATATTTTGTGGTTTGTTGATTATATTCCAAACGCCAAAAAATAATTTAAACCGCATTTTATCTTATCTTTTGTAACTCTAAACGGCCTCTATGTAGATAAATTATCAAAATGACCTTACATGGGAGGCTTGATTTTTAGGTCCTCAACAATTTCCTACCATGCTTTATGATCATTTTTTTCTGGATCATACTCTTGTTTTGATTTGTTGGCAACGTTCTCCGATCGGATTTAAGAGTAGGACTTCTGCCTATTTTCAGGGTTTGATGAATCCTCTTTACTCTCAGCCCTTTGCACGCTACAACACACAGCCAATAAACTTGCAAGCTACACAGCAGCAGCCCCAGCAGGGACAGAGCTCCCAAAATCAGAAACTTCACTACAATAGTTGAGTGCTCTCATGAGGCATTATTTCCATTGATGGGTTAAAAGTTCTTTGCATCCAGCAACTTGATTTTGTGCCGAAGGGTTTGCCAACAAGTGAGTGACCTACATGATTGGGAATCAGAAAGTTTCGAGTTGGGCAAGAAAGAAGGCTATGGGTCTCCGAACAGATTTAAGGCTGAGAAAGAAAATGATAAGCCCATTTATCTTCTTGAAGTTTTCTGTTGTTTGGAAGAAGGTAAAAGAAAAAAAAAATAAATAAATCAGATTTGTGGGAAGAAAGTTACGTGGCTTGATTTTGTTGGATGGGTTCGTTTATTAGGAAGCTGAGGCAAGTTGCTTCTACTTGTATGGGAAATCCCATTTATCTACATACAGGAGCTATCGCTGTAATTTACGTACAGCAAGCTAGGGAAAAGATCCAGCCTTGGACCCTTTTAGCAGCTCTTCCTGACTTGTAGTTCTTCATATCATTAGATCGGACGATGACGACATGGTAATCGGTTCAAGCGATGCAGCAACTCCAGAGTTAGGTAATATAGAGATGTGTGATGGTGGTGCTAAAATGAACTCTTGGGCTTTGAAGTTGTTTGTTTTGGGTACATTTGTTTTGTTTGGGAGCCCAAATCATTACATTACATATGTGGGTTTAATATTAATAGAAAATGCTATTGAAATTATATTGTTTTTTGGGATTTTTGGAAGCCGGTCACTATTTATGTACTTATAATGATTTAAGTCATACTCAAAAAACTTACTTGTGAATAAATCACACTTGCAACAAAAAGACAAAAAAGGACATTACGCGTTTTTCACTGCATTTTAAAACTGTCAGTTTTATCCGAAAATAGTGTACACTTTATTCATAACTTCCGTGACTTTCCATCTTCTCTATAAAGCAAGTAAAATTGATTTTTTAAAACAAAATCAAAACTGTTTGAGAAAAATTTAATTCCGCTACTTTCCATCTTCTTTACAAAATAAGCAAAACTGATTTTTGAAAACAAAATCAAAATTATTTAGAAAAATAGTACTACATAATAAAACAATACTGCATAAAAAAACAGTATCACATAATAAAATATTATCGCATAAAAACAGTACCGCGTAAAAAACAGTACCGCATAAAAAAACAGTACCGCATAAAAAATAGTACCGCATAATAAAATAGTACCGCACAATAAACAGTATCGCATAATAAAACAGTATCTCATTAAAACAGCACCATTCTTTGCATGATATAGTCATGCGATACTGTTTTTGAACGAGCATGTATCCTAAAAAAAACAGTACCGCAGACATGTGGTACTGTCATACATGCGGTACTGTCGGTCATTCGTTTGATATGTGAACTATTTTTGTGTTTACATGTGATATTTGCATGATAGAGTTATGCGGTACTATTTTTGAACGAGCATGCATCCTAAAAAAAACAGTACCGCAGACATGCGGTACTGTCACACATGCGGTACTGTCGGTCATTCGTTTGATATGTGAACTATTTTTGTATTTACATGTGATGTTTGCATGATAGAGTCATGCGGTACTATTTTTGAACGAGCATGCATCCTAAAAAAACAGTACCGCAGACATGTGGTACTGTCACACATGCGGTACTGTCGGTTATTCGTTTGATATGTGAACTATTTTTGTGTTTACATATGATGTTTGCATGATAGAGTCATGCGGTACTATTTTTGAACGAGCATGCATCCTAAAAAAAATAGTACCACAGACATGTGGTACTATCACACATGCGGTACTGTCGGTCATTCGTTTGATATGTGAACTATTTTTGTGTTTACATGTGATGTTTGCATAATGGAGTCATGCGGTATTGTTTTTGAACGAGCATGCATCCTAAAAAAAACAGTATCGCAGACATGTGGTACTGTCACACATGCGGTACTGTCGGTTATTCGTTTGATATGTGAACTATGTTTGTGTTTAAATGTGATGTTTACATGATAGAGTCATGTGGTACTGTTTTTGAACGAGCATGCATCCTAAAAAAAACAGTACCGCAGTCATGTGTTTAAATACGTAATCTAGATCTGTATATATTCATTCGACCGACGTTAATCTCACAGCACAAACTCGCGTAATCCGTGTGTATTCCTTCGTATATAATCCTTTAACAGATTTTTATCTCACTATATCTTCACGCGATTTATAAGGAATGAAACAAAAACAGAAAACGTGATTCTCGATTCCATAATTTCGGCAACTTCATCTCAGTTAATTATAGAAAAAGGGCATGTAAGTCATATTATAAATTATATTTAAAACAAACTCGTGAGATCCACTCAAAAGTATGACTTAAATACAAAACTTTTCACATTAATGTGACTTAAAAGCAATACTTTTTTTTGAGTGTGACTAATAACTTTAAAAGATTATCAAATATGACTTGGATACAATTTTCCGTTGTTCTTTTTTGTTTACTTTGCATTCTCATGCTATGGTCATTAAAAAATAAAAATGGTGACTTTTTAATGTGACTCAAATATTTTAATACTCAACGACGACTTTTACTGTGATTTAAGTACTTTAATACTCATCATGTACATACGAGATGAGATGGGGTTAGGGTCAGGTTGAGAGCTTGTCTTCGGCATATGCTTGATAAGCATGTGTGTATATACATATAAATATAGTTTTAGAACATTTAACATTACATTTCATAATATAAAGTACTTATATTAATTCCAACATTTATGGGGCTATGGATGAGTTAATGGAACGACTATAGTGCAGTAATTTTGTAATTTGATCTCCTCATAATTGCGTGGAATCTAACACAAAACAGATTCTCTCTCTCTATATATATATTTATATATAATATATATTGTTGGGCAAAATAATACTAAACTGTACTTGTGCCGAACAAGTGTAGTCTGGCGCCACGTGGCCCGGTGCCGAGCATACTCGTGTGAGCCACGTAGTCATTTGCCGAACATGTTCCGTTGTGACACGTGGCGTCCTGCCGAACAACTGATTAATGGCACGAGAGTTTCACGTGAGTGTTATACGTGAACACATGATTCAGAGTTAGTGTTCCAAAGAGTACCCTGGACCTCAGCATCAATGAACAGTGTATTGCCACGTGGCTATAGCCGAGGATCTTGGTAGCTAGTTTGCTCGGCCTATCCATTGGCGGCTAGTAAATGTTGAATCTGGGACCCACAGCCTTTAAAGAGGAATCGTGACCATTAATGCACTATAGTTAAGATTGAACTGGGTATTTGTCTCTGAGGAAGTAATTAAATCGGTCTATCTCGTCACGAGTTGTTGGCTGATGTGACAGGAAGACAGTCTGACCCTGAAATTCTGGTTGTAATGCCGTATTAAGTCGCCAGAAGAATTAAATGAGAGGCATGGTGTATTAAATGAGGGGTTTGAAGCATTAAATGAAGGGGAAGAGTATTTAAAGCAAGGATGGAAAAGAGGAACACGGCAGTGTGCGTAACGTCAAGTCGCATGTATGCTTTAATCATTACTCGGATTGCTATAAATAGGATATTCTACTCAACCACAGAGGTAAGCTGACTATTGTCAACTTAAGCTTTTACTCATTTGTTCCCAAAAAGTTTCCTTTTTTAAGCGACTTGCTGACTTAACCATCGGAGGGTTTTCCGGCCAGAGACCTCCTCTCCGGCCGTCACCTTTCTTTCTGTCTTTGTTCGGCAGGTCGGCGATTGCATTTTCGGTTGGCGTGGTCAGCAGTTCCGACGATAATTTTTGCTGCCAAACATATATATAACTAATACCAAATAACTAGGGCGGTAAATGTAAATCCACCTGTCAGGGTGGAATGAGATGAAGAAGGGCAAATTCATTTGAGTTACCAGCGAGTTGGGTCGGCAACTCAACCACGTCAAACCCTTGGCTCAGCAAATCGCTCGGGCAATCCTCAGTCCATGGCCGCACCTCAGTCGCCGCCCACACCCTCGTCCCTCGACCGCAAACCCTCTTGACAGTCTTCACCAGTGCCGCCACCTCCGCCGCGTCGAAAAACACGTCCGACATTAAAACCAAGTCCACCTCTTCAATGTGGCTCGGGATGTCGTCGTCCGACCCCCAGACGAGTCGACTCACCTCAACTCGGTCTCGCAGCCCGTTAGATTCAACGTTCTTCGTTAACCCTGGGAGCAGCGCCTCGACGTCGGTGAGAATGACTCGACTCGCCCCGAGCAGAGCCGCCGTCAGGCCGGGAAGGCCCATTCCGGCGCCGAGCTCGGGAACGGTTTTCCCCACAAAGTCGAAGTCGAGACGGCCCTGAGTGGTCATCCAGTGGGACAAGAGCAACGCCGAGTCCCACATCCATGACCCGGTGAGTACTCGCCCTGTGACGCAGTCACACACGTCGTCTAGCTCGTGAATCACCAGTTTCTTATCGGCTACTTCAATTTCTCTGATCCCTATACAACATATTATGTGAGAGATACACGCGCGCGCACACACTTCTAAGAGCAACGCTGTGTTCTTTTTTTGGTAAGTTTTTTTTTTTTTTTTTTCTTGGCAAATAAGCTGTGTTCTTGATTCTGCATGGAATGACACTCAATTATTAGTAGAATATTACTATAATTTATGTAATAGAGGAAGTTCAAAAGTTGTTACAATGGGATCATTCACATCACAGGTCCATCCTCTGCTAAAATTACCATGCTTTGTGTTTTTTTCTTTATTCAACTGTCTCACGAAAGTCTCTCTTTCTTCATTAATTTTTAATGGCTAATTATTATTTTGGCTAGGGTAAATCACACTTACAGGACATTTGAATGGAGTGAAATGGGAAGAAAAGAAGAGAGGAGAAAAAAAAATTTAGAATCTTCACTTGTTTGTGAATTTTTATAGGAAAGAAAAAAAAAAAGAAAATAGAAAGAAAAGTGAGTTAAAATTTAAAAAATTTCATCTTTCTAAAAATTTTACTTAAAAAAGAAAAAATTTTAGAATCTTCACTTGTTTGTGAAACAAGTGAATTTTTATAGGAAAGAAAAGAAAAGAAAAGAAAAAACGAGAGAGAGAGAGAGAAATAAAATTTTAAAAATTTCATCTTTTTAAAATTTTATCTAAACGAACGTGATTTTTTTTTTTTTTTTTTTTACGAATACGATTAATAAACTTAGAAGTTATAACTTTTAAAAAACAAATTGGTGAGAAAAATTATATAAAACAAAAAAAAAGGTTAAAAAAATTAAAAAAAAAATTTAACCAAACACATCCTAAGAATATATTATTATGTTCTAGATGCTCTCTTTTAGATGATACATGATGCCTTGTGCTCGTCAACTTATTGAAGACGCCATATGCTATACGCTTTATACACGTGTCAAGTGCAATTAGCAAAAGGAATTGGAATCCATCGCATTGAAGTTTGGTGGGCGAAACTCTGTTAAAAAAAAATATTGAAAGAGAGACCAACAATTGAAAAAAATTTGTTATGTTGGTGTTGGACTCTTTCCCTTTCTGCATTTGTATATATTTTATAGTTAAAAAAAATAACTAACTTGTAACTCTATCGCCTGTAAATTTCACTAATTTTTCATCATTTGAATTGTAAAATGTGACGAGTCATCACTAACTCATCAACTTCTTTAAATATTTTGGAGCTAAAATATTCTCTAATAACCAAAGCGACACCCAACCAATTTTCTGCAACTTTCCCTTATTATAAAGCTCCTTCATTGCTTAAAAGGAATAACGGCTGAATCTTGCAATAAACCCCATACAGATCAACCACCGAGACCAAACAATAGCAGACTGTAATGCTACAACTTCTTTGTCATGGACTGTTCAAATCACCTGCTAACCAATCATCTTGCTCTGTGACATCACCAAAACTCAAAACCTTAATGGTAGCTTAAGGAGTAAGGTAATTGCATGTAATAGCAGTGAATCACATTTCAACTGGAAATTCCAAACAGTGAGTATTGTTCTTTTTATTTTATATGTGCCAAACAAGAAAAGTTCAACCACTACTTCAAACTACAAACTGTGATGCTTCACACGACAATAATTCACCATGCTGAAGGCTGCTTGTGTATCAACCAACAAGCATTCATTCCCCTGCTCAATTTATAATTCATTATACACAGTAAAGCAACAACGATTTGTGATAATAATAATAATAATCGTGATGATGAGAGAGAGAGAGAGAGAGAGAGAGAGAGAGAGAGAAGCAGTTGTTTGCCCCTTCCACATACATCTTGCCCGGAACAAAGAATGACAATACAAAACAAGAAATTCAAGAAAATCCAAAAGACTTGAGTTATTAACAACTGGAGGTTCCCTGGGCAGGCATTGACAATCCTTGTTAAGAGTTTCATTAATTTCCAATGGCCACCACCACCAGCTGCCAAGCGAATAGAAGCAAATCTGCATGCCTACCCTGATGGTCGCAAGTTCAACAAGTCAATCACCAGAAGTTTGTGCGTTAGTTAAACAAAGGTTGAGATCCTGTCATAACTTCGAGTGCTGTCTCCAAGGGCAGCCGCCTTCAAAAGCGTGTTCCAGCACGTCTTCCATCCGCTTAGCAAGTAGTATCTGTCACATTATGAGGTATTGTGAATAATGGACCGAATGCCTTATACGATCACAAATACAGAACAAGACCACACAAATATGAGCGAAACCTAAGCGTGAGAGGGAAAAGGCAAGATTAGAAGCGTACTTGCAAAATCACGGCCTGTGTTTGTGTTGACTAATCAAGTAACTTCCTACTGCAACCACATTATTTGAGACTCGTTTCATCTTTATATATTGCATAGCAATCTTAAAGACAACTGGTGAATGATCATCTTCATAATCCAAACTACCTAGTAGTTCAACTTAATTACAAACCAACTTTTGATCATCGTTAAAGCTTGCTGAGTCATCAAAAATGCATCTACAAAATTTATCCACCTTTTATCAACAAGGCATGCAAACATTTTTTAGTTCATGCCTCTTTGTTGGAAAGATTCTTAGTAAGATTTCTTGTAGATATCTCTGTCCCTTCCCAACATCAAAATTTTGACTGGGTTCCCAATTAATAGATTTCAAAGTATTGCATGGGTGACTCAGTCAAAAGGCGACTTTGCAGAGCCAATGCCTTCCTTCATATATATATATATATATATATTGGCTACACGGCAGGACAGAATAGCTGTAGAGACTACTAGTGCAGAATAGTGGCACTGTCACTCGCAAACTAGTGAACAAGTTGGCCATGCATCGAAACAAAATTACCTCGAGATTGGCAAGTACAGCTGATGGTACTTCAACCAAATCCTTCAAGTTCCTTTCTGGAAGGATGACTCTCTTGATACCATATCTATGAGCTGCCAAAACCTGTACAGCATGCATTTGAACAAAAAAGTCAAGAATAGTTCTTGGAAAATATCATATCTCGAATCAAGCTAGTATGCAAAGAGAATGAATTGAGCACTCCACTTCTGAATTGGACTGTATAGAACCTGCTGCATTGTTCACCCATAGCAATCAAAGATAGCCACATCGTCATGTTATGGGTCTCCTAACTCTTCCTTGTTTGTGTGTACATGCCTTAAGCTCTCTCATGTGGATGCCCAAATTCTGGGTGTTAGCCAGATATGGCATTTTTTTTGTCGTTTTTAGATGATCATTGCTTAATTATACAGTGTGGAAAATATAAAATAAAATAATCATGCAAAAGAGAGAATATCATGTCCATGTCTCACACTAGGTTTTCCTACGCTACATGGGAGACGTCATTTGTCCAACATTTATTCTATGTCAAACCAATCAAGGGATAAAAAGACAAGATCCAATTAGCCCCAAAATCTAGTTCAGAAAGTGAGGGAAAAACGTGATTGACATAAAAGCAGTTTAGCTAATGGAAGCCAATATTATGGGTAGGGAGGAGAAAGCATTGGATTAAAAGTACTACAATTATATCCTAAATAGAAACACAAATAGCAATTGAGTACTAACCCATGAAGAGAGTTAGAAGCAAACCTTATCCTTAATACCACCAACTGGTAATACTAGTCCCCTTAAGGTCATCTCTCCAGTCATTGCTGTGTCAGCTCTTACACTTCTCCGACTGAACAGTGATATCAGTGCTGTTACAAGAGTTACCCCAGCTGAGGGACCATCCTTAGGTACAGCACCAGCGGGGAAATGTATGTGAATGTCCCGGCCCTCCAGCAGATTAATTCCCTCAGCAGAAGCCAATTTTAGTTCTGCTGCCCTTGCTCTAACCTGTATGCAAATCAAATGTATACAGAGTCAATGAACAATTAAAGAGCCTAACATTGTATCAGAACAGGGAAAGATTCTAAGTTCAAACCTCATTGTCACCCGAAAAAGTCAATCGTTACACGTGTTTGGCCTTTTCAAAAAAGCCAGTCTGATCACACGTGAAGGGACTTCGTTGAGAGAATATAAACCAACATCAGTAATAATTTGCCCCATCCCCCCTAATAACTTGAGCTTTTAGGTGAGCTTGTGGCTAACACTTTAACAGAGAGGAAGGTAGTCAACTAAGTTCATTCTCAATCCCCCTTATATTTTAATGCAATTTATTATTTATATTTTGAAAATACTGACATTGAAAAGGATTGTGCTTCACATGTCAAGATTGAGGGTAACTACTTGACCACTCAACTTATTCTCCCTATCGAAATCATATTCACAAGCAAGATGAAAACCAAGAATTTCATGAGGCTTTCCTCGGCATATGAATCAAGACAAACCAATTGAAGGAATATATTACCCAGGTCAGTGCGATCTGAGCTGATTCTTTTATAACATCACCGAGTTGCCCAGTAAGATGAAGTTCACCCTTTCCCACCATTGCTGTAGCCTCAACAAACTGAACTTCTCCACCAAAAGCAGTCCAAACCAATCCAACAGATACTCCAGGAGTTGCAACCCGTTCGGCAGTTTCTCTGTCATCATACTTTGGAGGCTGCATTCCAATAAAAATATTCCAAATGACATCTGTTAGCCATTACATGAAATTAAACCAAACGAACAAGTGTGTAATAATTTGAGGCAATTAAGGACCGAATAGTTCTAATTGCAAAGTATATGACCCGTCCCTAGACACCTCACGTTGAAATTGAACACCCTGATTTCCCACCAGTAATCCGAATATCCATATTAAATATGTAAAACATTCTTACCCCTAATACTTTTTCTAGCATAGCTTCATCCACAACAAAAGGTGAGCTAACTCTCAATGCATTTGTTATCTCATGATTGCTGACATCCATTGCAATGACCTCCATTTCTACCTCAGCTCCATCAGCAAGTCTGCTCTCCAACAGCGGTGAACCAAGTCGATCCACATCTTTGCTGAGTGGTACAGAATGCTCCTGCTCCGCAACTCTTACAGCGGCTGCACGAGCTAAGGCAGCCAAGTTCCTCTCCAGATTCCTAACACCAGCTTCTCTGGTATACCTCTGAATGACAAGTTTCACCATTTCCTGCCACAAAAGAAAGAACAAATTAACGATCAATCTTCTAAATGGTGATCACAACCAGATTATTCATACGAGTACAATGATCAACTGATCTTTTCAAGAGTAGCCTACCACAACACATGTACCATCAAAAATTCTCTATAAACTGATTACAACAAAATTAATTATATGCAAGTACAACGGTCATATTTCACCTTACGTGATCTTTATTTAGTTATTTATTTATTTCGATAGACCACCTCACATCATCTGGTGGTGCACAGAAAGAAACAAAAACAGAGGAGATTCTCATGGCATGGCCTCTTCACAAAAAACAATAAACTTGTGTCTTAAGCTGTTGCTGCTTAAAATAATCATAAGTTATCGTTGCCAAATTCCAAGCCTTTATCTCAAAATTAGATTAACTATGCCTATAAACCAAGAAAAAGGACTGGATTCTCTTTTGGATGGGTCCTGAAACCAGTTATTTCACAAAATCCCCTAAAAGATTAAAAAACCCAAAAAAAAAAAAAAAAAAACTTCATCCACTATACGAGGGACTATAAACTTCATTTGTTGAATATTTGAGGTTAGCCATGTCTTTTTATATCTGAAGCATCTGCATTTAACAAAACAACAATTAACGAGGAGCTCAACATCTCCACTCCTACAGAAAACCTGCTACATAATGCAACTTCTCCCCTTAAACTAATGAAAGCTACCTACAAATACTAAGGAAGAAAACAAGTAGTTATGATGCTTTCAATTTCCTAACCATGACACACCAGTTTTCACCCAATTATCTACTATACTAAAAATAGAGTTGTCCGTGCTAACCACCCTCTCATCTCACCTAAAAGCTTAAGCTATTATGAAGGGGGATAACTTTATTATTTAAATTTACTTTCTTATCTCAAAAAGCCCCCTAATATATGAGCTGGCTGACTTTTCTAAAGGGGCTAGACACTTGGAACTACTGACATTTTTTTTTTTTTTGGGGGAAGGTAGCAGTGAGGTTTGAACATTTGTTTGCTCCGATACCATGTTAGTGTTAGTCACCATTTCATAAAGCATCATTTTTTTTCCTTTTCTTTTTTTTTGGGGGGGGGGGGGGGGTTATTAACTTTTCTCTCTCAACAAGAGCCATCAACGAATAAATGACCAGCATCAATGTAATATATAGATGCATGCATGAAATGGTTATAAACTCAAAGATAATGAAAACAGGACCACATTACCAATAAATGTCAAATCATGCACTATCTCAATACGTGATTGTTTACAATAACTACAAATGCAAAGCATGATTTGTCAATGGCAGATTCTAAACTGCATGAAGCCAAAATGGAAGGATGCTATGAGTTCGATTCTTTTTGTTGTACTTCATTAAGTTTATAAAGTTTAATACCTCAGGAATTTGAAGGAAATCAGAACTCAAGCCATGCTGATCCAGAACTCTTGGAATGAGATGTCGCATTGCTATTCTTAGCTTTTCTTCAGCTGTATATCCAGGCAGTTCAATGACTTCCATTCTGTCTAAAAGGGGTGGAGGAATAGGTTGGATCCTATTTGCAGTTGCCACAAAAACCACCTTTGAAAGGTCAAATGGAACGTTTAAATAGCTAGTAAACTTCAATTAAGGACAATTTTGGATGTTCCAACATTGTCGGATCATATAATTTTATTACTTCATTAACTATTTATTTGCAAATTAAGTTAACATATCTATCAAATGTATCAAACAAAGCTCAGAAATAAACAAGATAAGACATATATACTCTAGATGCTTAAAATATTGTAACATGACGCACACGAAAATGCTTGTTGCAGACCCAAGTTTGAAGCCAATAGGAGCTCAAACGGCCATTTTGACCCAAATCACCCCAAAAAGGCGTGATTAGTGCAATCTCATTGTTCTTGAGGTGATTGCACTTCTAATTGAAATTTCGTGAGTCTAATTCTATTATCACCCATTCATACATGTGAAGTATGTGGAAAATCTAGTTTGCTTAAAATCTTATCCTATGAGATAAATTCTGCACAAAAGTCATTTATGGAATCCTCAAAAATCTCAAAAGAAAAAAACAGAGAAACGGGCAACAGATAGAATTGGAAGGAAGAAGGGAACCGAAAATGAATTAGGATATAGGTATAGATTAGCAAAATGGAAAATTCAACAGCCCAATATAGCTTATTGCCCCCAAAAAACCAACAATGAGCCACAATGATGGTTTATAGGCACTAAAACCTCAAAAATAAATTAACAAATAAATAAATAATGCCAATTTTCAAAAACTAACATGTGAACAAGCAGATGGAAATAAAATTGACCTTGACCAAATTTTTTAACCCCAGACAATTCTTGAATGGCATAACTGGAAAATAAAACATAGGATACACATGGGTCAAACTAAAAGTCATACAAAATAAAGTAGATTTAAAAAGTCCCCATTAGTGCAATGCATGGCATTATCAGCTTAAAAAGAGCAACCAACAAGATAATTTGCTGAACCAAATCAAGAAGGAAAAAGGATACTGATCATTGAATGTTTTGTTCTGTTCAGGATCAAGAACCTCCAGTAGAGCTGAAGCTGGATCCCCCCGAACATCAGAACCCGTCTTGTCAATCTCATCCAGCAGCATCACCGGGTTGCAAACAGCAACTCTCTAAAATTCACACACAAATTTACTTAGTCTCCCACCCCAAAGGGTTAAGATAACAAAGCTGTTATACTGTCAGCCAAGCCCAACTCCTATAGGGAAGGAGACCAATGCATTCAATTTCCTGAACATAATAATGTCATTATCATTAAGTAAAATGACACATATGATGGTTAAAACGGTACAATAATCTAACCAAGTTGATTTTACATCCCTACATGGTAACCCTGCTAAACTGTAAGGACCCAGCAGAGAAGAAAGCTATGCCATATGCAAAGAGAGTATTCTTTTGACTACTAGTTTAATGCATAGAGTTTCTTTTGCAGTTTTAAAGATGCTCAGGTTAACACCTTAAGGCAGATAAGAACACCACCACAAATGCAACCCCACTTCTGAATGTGTCTAGTGGCAGTACAAATGCAACAAACATGGGCCTTAACAAATTTAGACAAAATGCTTCATTGCTTGATGCACGTCAGGAGGCAAGAAGCCATATCTAAATGGGTGTCGGAACATAATATACCACACAGGAAAAAATCAAACAAAGTTTATAAATCTGTGATCGCTAACTGGCAGGTACATCCACATCCTAACTAGCATTTGAACCTGACACCTATACCCTTTTGGGTTGCAAGGAAGTTACTCGAGCTAACAGTTTTTTTTTTTTTTTTTAATTGATTTGCTAATTTCTGTGCGTAATTGCATATCTTTGGGGAAAGGAAAGGAATTTTTTTTTTCATTATTATAATCATGGATGTCTATTAATCCATTTTTACTCCAAATTAACCCCCCTTACTCATCGCCATCCCCCCCCATTAAACGTGTGAATGTTGTGTTGCAAAGCCTCCTCTCCACTGCAAAGACCAATCCAAAATATTCTAGCCTCTATTTGTCATTCTATATAAGCACCTTACAAACATGGAGCAATTTCCTAACTCAAGATTTTAACGCAAGCACATAATGAAGCGAACATCAAATAATTTAATTGGCATTCTGATGGAAGCAGATATTGTCAAAACCAGTTACAGCTTACAACCTTCAATCCATCGATAAGACGGCCCGGCATGCTTCCAATGTATGTCCTCCTATGCCCTCTAATATCAGCCTCATCCTTAACACCACCAAGGGATATGCGTACAAATTTTCTACCCAAAGCAGCAGCAATAGATGATGCCAAAGATGTTTTCCCAACTCCTGGCGGGCCAACAAAGCACAAAACTGGGCCTCTTGCCTCTGGTTTGAGCTGCAATGAACATAATTTAAACCAAATCACATTGAATGTCACAATCTGGGCATGACATCAAAGTGACAAGAATTAGAGAAGTGGCTAACCTTGCGAACCGCTAGATATTCAATTATCCGTTGCTTGACCTTCGCTAAACCATAATGGTCACTGTCAAGACGCTCTCTTGCAGCCCTCAAGTCCAATTCCAGTTCATCACTGGCCTTCTGCCAGGGTAGATCAGCAAGAAGTTCCAGGTAAACACGAGAACTATTATATCCTGGTTGCTGGGGTTGCATTTTTTTAAGTCTCCTGATAAATAATTTGCAGTAGATATCAAAAGAAAGCCACTAGATTCCAGGACTTAAAATATTTATAATCATATACGCTGATTGTTGGGGTTGCATTTTTTGAAGTTTCCTGATAAATAATTTGCAGTAGAAATCAAAAGAAAGCCACTAGATTCCAGAACTTAAAATATTTAAAATCATACAGTTGACCAGATCACAGAACTGTGCCACGAAAAGATTGTAAATGGGCCCATCATCAGCAAAACCTCTTACAGATATGGATGTTTGCATAAAGACACGAGAGGGTCACATTAATAAAGAATAATTTCACAGCTGAACAACTAAAAATCAGTTGTTTGAAGCACAAAAATTCAGAAAATATTCAACATTACCAATTTCAAATTCCTCTTTAACGAGGAATCTAACTACTAAAGTGTATTTCAGTCACAAAACTTATGCTAAGCACATTTCTTTCTACAATATTGTTTTGTATGGATTTTCCAAATGCATATAAAAAAAATTAATGAATAAATATTATATGACATTCAAACATGCAAATCAAAGAATATTGTTGTGGTTCATATTGATTACACTAAAGTTTCAGGTCAAATGGCACACGCCAGAGGACATGTGGATGTGACTATGCAAGGGACTAGGATGATAGGAGGTCGACTACAAGGTAGTCATTCACTCTTGCAGGCAGGGTTATCAATTGGAGGTGCATGATTTAGTCTCTGGTTGCAAGCAAAGTACATTGCAGTGATTGAGGCTGCCAAGAAAGCATTATGGGTAACAGGGTTGGTGAAGAAGTTCAATCTTCAGCGTAGTGGAGTTCATATACATTGTGATAATCAGAATGCCATTTATTTGACTAATAACCAAGTTAACATGCGATGACCAAACACATAGATGTGCGGTTTCATAAGATTAGGAAGCGTCTTCAAGTGGACTTATACTAGAGACTTTAACAATGTTGCAGACATGTTGACAAAGCCCATTACCATAAACATGTACAAGCACTACTTGGACTTGGTTCACATCTCTAGTTGCTAAAGAGGCGGCATCCCCAACCTATGGTGCTTAAGATGGAGTTATTGGTTATTTGTGTTATAGGGGGGTGAATGCACATTCACCAAGATGAAGACTGGTTGGACTTATGGTTCATATCCATTACACTGAAGTTACAGGAAAGATGGCAGATGTTGGAGAGGAGTGATTGCATTTTCCTATTGGGGATTATTTACATAGGCTTGGCCATAAGGGTGAAGGAGGTTAAGGGTGAGGAGAATGTAGTCCCTCCGCTGATGGTACAAGTTTTCTGAGGCTTTCAGAAGCTAAGATTCGAACAGCGAAGTGCAAGCTTGCTGTCATTTGGATGATTTGAAGGATGGTTCGAACAGTCGTGTGTAAAGGCTCTGTCATTCAAACAAAAGGGGTTCATCTAGACAACCCATCTAAGTTATATTATTACTATTGTTCGAACCGTAAGAAGGATAGTCCGGACGTCAGAGTCCTAATTGCGTATGAACTTTCATTCTTGGTTCTTTTTTTCTGGGGGGGGGGGGGGGGGGGAGGCTCTTTTTGTAGCCCTGGGGTTCCTAGTATACAAAGGAACATGTAGAGAGTATTTTCAGAAGGGAGAAACCATATCCTTAGAACCCCAAACTCCATTCTTGGGAGTTATTTAGTAAAATCAAGATCTAAATCTACGATACCTGTGGACATAGACACATTGCAGAACCATGTAAATCTTTGTTTTTGTGTGTTTTCTCTTATCTATTCTACTTGTTCTCGCATATTATTCATCGTGATTGCACAGGGCTGGTTCAGACTTCATAACACATAATAATAAACAAAAATTAATATTGATGGTCCAACATCTAAGGGGCATTCTGTGTTCACATCAAAACATAGAACTTGTGTCCCACACCAAAAGTTATTGCTATATGTTACACTCTACTAAATCAAAGTATGATGATAACCAATAATTTTATCTGCCACACAAAAGGACAATTGAATACTCCTAGTAAGATAATCAGAATTAGTTACTCTGTACAATATAGTTTACCTTAATTCCCTCTGTGAATGCTTCCAAATATCTGGGGGCATTCCTGCACTTTGCATTTTTCTTTCTAGGGCAGCCAAATCATCCTCATCATCATCATTGTCCCCAAGCTCCTCTTTTATAGCCCTCATCTGAAAATTGCTCAGAAAGTAGTCAGAAGATATATAATTCAAATAGTCCTATTATGAGGTAGTACCACATATTGAAACAGTTAAAATATGCATTCTTCAACAAGTAAAATTGGCCAAATATTTTCTAAATATCCAGTATAAGAAGCTAATGAAGCATATAGATAAACAATATATTAAATGAACCGCAGTTAATGAAAAGAATGAAATTCTATAATAGACTTATCAAAAAGAATAAGAAGAGATTCCCCCAAAAACTAGACAGCATAGAGCAATAATGCCCATTAGCTAGGATAGATGAACCACTGATTATTCCCACACTCATTCAAAACTCCCTTTAAAGATTGACTGTTATTTCAGGAGCCAGGACATTAACGCGACCACACCTGTGACCAAAACTCGAGCATTCACAAAGATGTAGGTACCACTACACTAGAAGTAACCTACATCTCTTGGACTGACTGTATAAACTCTCAAGAAGGTAGAAAAATGGTGAAGATCTTGCTTTTCAGTACTTCTATCAACATATGAAAAAAATTAAGAAAAAATGATCTATAAACTTTCAATTGTAATAAAAATACAATATTTGCTTAATGCGTGACATGAATTCTTCCAATTCTAGGCGTCTGCCATGAGCATTATGGTTCACATTATCTTCCAAGAAGGATTTCTGGCTGATGTTAGAAAGCAAACCTGCTGTCGAAGAAAAAACTCCTTCTGTGTCTTCGACAACTGTCCCTCAACCTTTTGTGTAATTTTCTCAGCTACACGAATTGACTGTCAAAAGTAAACAGTAGTTAGCAAATGGAAAAGGAAAATGAACAATAGATGAATATATACATTATTATATCATATATAACCTGCAAATGCCTGTCAACTAACTCAGTAGCTTTTGAAAGCCTAACTTTAACATCAACGGAATCCAACATAGAGAGCTGCTCCTCAAAGCTTATCTCAAAACTGGCAACAAAAATATCCGCCAATTTGTGCACCGGAACTGTCTCCAACAGAACTTTCGTCCTCCCACCAGTCTTTTGTTTCTATTATAAGGAATAAAAAATGAGATGCTGATGAGAATTAAATTCCAAATAAATCAAAAAATAGTAATAATAAATAAATAAATAAAGTGCACTAACTTCAAAGTAATCAAAATACTGATCATGATGTTACATTAGGATAGACACTATCATCATGGCTGTAGTCAAATAATGTCTCTCAACCAACTCACAGAATGTCAATGTGGTTACAAATGGGAAGCCCACATGATGGGAAAAAGAATCCCAGCAATATGTTGTCAATCAAGTATGATAAGGTATACTTTCAACCATTCTTTAAACTGATGCCATTGTAAAGATTCTTTACTTCCAGCTCAGGGAAACATTGCTTCCCTGGGAAGTAAACAATTTGAGAAGTCCCATTAACATTTAATAAATTGTTTCAATTTGGCTACCATCAGCTATATTTTGCCTGACTAATGGGACAACTGCATGCAAGTCTAGGCTCTTTTTAATGCCATGGTAAAATCCTACAAAATCACATTGGAAGGTAGTTTGAAAATGGTGACTTTAGAAGTGACATAAAATAAAATTTTGACCTATTACGTATCAAAAAAATATATATTGAACTATCAAAAGAAAGAATTTCAACCGTATAAGTGGCAGGATTTTACTGTGAACTCGCAGCACTATCTTTTGTAGCAAGATAATGTCAGTCGAAACAAAATGAGCCTCAAGTATATTGACAGTATTTCAAATCCAAATTCAAAGATTATATAAAGGAAAGCTGCGTCATCTACAACATTAGCACATTGAGCTTTGATTGAGTTTTTTTTTTTTTTTTTTTCAAAACGAAGTCACTAAACGAGATATTATCAACTCAAAGAAAAGCTACTTAAAAATCAAGATATAAGAAATAAATAAAAGCAAGTGTTAAAGAAAAAGCAGATAAGAAAAATTACAATGCAAGACTGAATTGAAAAGCAGAAGAAATATCCTAATGATGAACACTTGGAACCGTGTAAAACCATTTTCATTACCAGGCAAAACTGCCCACGGGAAACAAACAATTGACACTAGAGAGAACAACTAACACTGAGGGGGGGGAGAGAGAGAGAGAGAGAGAGAGAGAGAGCAAATATTTGCAAAAGAATATTAAATGTTGGCAGTAACTAGTTAAGTTCAACTGGGTGTGGAGAACTTAGTCCCCCATTTACCTGCTCAAGGATAGAGATAAGTTCCATGGCACTAGCTTTAAACTGGCGTGACAGTGCAATGAAATCTGGATCTTGCTCCACTTGCTCCATTTCTAATTAAGATTAGAAAGATTGTAGCAACTCAGCATCTTGTCAGATGAGGACTTAAAGCTACTTCTCTACATGTAACATGTCAGTAATACTAACGTCACAAACATCACACTAATAAAAAAATATAATTAAAAGGCAAAACTCAATTGCAGATAGGTCAAAGCTATAATCTGGAACAAATATCGACACAATGGAATGCATTAACACCTCATGACTTTTCATTGAAAGAATCCTTTACAGCCAATTAACAAGAGAAGCTCATTTATACTGGAACCATCTATTATAAATCAAAAAATAATCTTAACCCCTCAAAAGTATACCACGTAAAACACAAGAAAGTGTTTGTTCACCCACAGAAACAAATCTAGCAATTCTATTGTACAAAAAATAACACAATTGAAAAACAACCAGAGAAGGAAGGTAAAACAAGCAGAATAATGAGAGGCCGTCCTTGGTAAAAGAAGGAAAATTAAAATGGCATCCAAAGGACAAAAGAGTACCAGCTCTATGCATTACCAAATAAATCCTTTTTCCTGGTGATCTATCCACAGAATTGATGACCACCTTTGAATTAATTATCAATTCCACATTGGCTTGAAAGACAGGAATAGCAATATCAAAGATGGAATTGTTTACCAGACAGCCCCTGATGCACTGCCAATTTCAGGATTGTCCCAAACCTAGTTGCTTTGACTCCATGAAACCCATCAAAGAAGACATTGACTCTATGCAGGGGAGTCTACTGTCCACAGGAAACAAACTATCTTGAAACATTTCTCTCTTTGGTGGACTGGGCAATGTCAACTGATACCAATCATAGAAATTGTACGTTATTCTTTAATCCTGTTGTCAAATTATCCAACAAACTTCATTCTTTATCCCCCACAACCCCCCCCCCCCAAAAAAAAAGAAAAGAAAGAAAACCAAAAAACAAAGCAACAAAATATATATATATGTTCCAAATAAAAGAACAGTTCTCCAAGATCTCAAGATACATTTTCAAACAACGAACGATGGCACCTTTATCTAACAACTTAACAAGACACAATTCCCATCTGAATTCATTACATGAATTTACAATGTGCTTGGTAAGATCAATGGGTACTTGACAATTAAATCTTCCATCCCTGAGCTTGTGGACAGGTGCTAACAAATAACATCCTACAAGCATCAATGCCAAAGCCAATGTACAATACAAAGTTGTTCAGACCTTCTTTTGTTAGTAGAAATAATTTATTTAGAAGCTCTAAAAAAAGGAGCTTCCCATGTAAATCTACATGTATAGCCATCCACATAAAACAGGTCATACACCATTTCAAACATCAAAATTGTCTAAGAATCTCAAACAATCCTCTATGATTGGATTAACAACAGCCACCAACTCAATGAACAACACAATTCATGTGCTATCCAAAAAAGGTGTTTTCCTCCCACATTATTGGGACCTAATGATTGTATGTATCAAGAGAAAAGATGCCAAAATAAATAATAAATTTAACACCCCCCCCCCGGGGCAACAACAAAACAACTCAAGAATGTAGCTGAAAACTAACCAGCTTTTGTCACATCAACTGGAGCAACCCGAGCGGTATAATACGTTCCTCTTGTGCTAAGCTCCTGAACACTGAATCTGCACAAACCTTCCAGAACAACTATGTAAGTAACCCTTCCACTAGGCTTCTCCACTCCCCTCGACAAATGTAAAGCTCGAGCCGCAACTCCCCTGAAAGTGGAAATCCAGCACATTACATCATGCATATAGAATGAACAACATAAAAAAGACACCACTAGGACAAAATTGAGTGAGCAAATATAAATGAAATCAAAGAGCAAATCTTAAGGCAGCATGCCAGCAGCTAACTAGTAAGCACAAAAGGCCAAATAGAACAGAAAGTAGCTCAAATGACTAACCACCTCCATAGCATCAAGATAATTGGCTTTCACTAGACGCAAAACCAGACACCAAAAGGATGCTTCATCAGTTTATACCTTGTATGCCAATGAATGACTTCCTGCTGGTGTTTCCCGTCATACTTGTGAGAATCTGAAGTACCAACTTGAATTTTCGAGCTTCCCTCCCCCGAATCCGTCCCTACACGATGAGAAAAATAATAAAAACAATAATAAAATCCCATTTCCTATTTTAGAAAGTTCTAACCCATAAGTTTAAATCACGATCACCTGGAGATAACATGGGACCCACTGATGCTGTCTCTGTGGCATCCCTAACTGGCAGAATCCCAATTAACCACTTCTCTTCTCTCTGCCACAACTCTTGCTCCACCAGTTTCACACTGCATAAATTGCACTGCTTTCAATGATTTTGAATCAAATAACTGAAAAAAAATACTAATGAGTCTATCTCTATTGTGTGTGTTGGTGTGTGTGTGGAGCAAAACTATCTCGAAATCTTCCTCTTTTGTCCTAAATAGGGTGTGGATCGTGAAAATAAGCTTTAATTTATAAACTCAACGCAACTCCAACAAAGATAGCCTTCATTCTAAGAACATGGAATCAACTACCTGAATCCATTTCCTTCAATTGTTCAGTTTTTAGAGCCATATCGTTAGTTAAATGTAAGTCAATCGTGTTGCTTATAACAGCCTCAACCCATATCCTTCTTGGCATTTGTCCTTTCATTTGAGCATTTTTTATATTTTCCTTCTCATACAACTTCAGTTGCTCTACATTTCACATGGCCAAATCATCTCCGAGTATGTTCTCCCATTTTATCTGCAATCACTTCTAATTTTTCACAACTACATTTATCTCTCAGCATAGGTTTTCACATGGCACCACTCATTCATCTCAATATTATCACTGTACCTAACTCATTTTTTAAACATATTGTTTGTCAGCCACCTAGCATCCCACTTTATATAACTTTTTTTTTTTGATAGGTAAGCAGGAGGGCCCCGGGTTCAAACTCCCACTTTATATAACTTGACTGACCTTATAAGAGAACTTTCCCTTTATTGTAGCAAGATTTTTAGTCGTGTAAACCCCCCCCCCAAAAAAAATAATAATAAATAAACAAACAAATAAATAAATAATCTCCCCTTCCTTGGAACAAATAATCCAATTTATCAAAAATAATCATTATTAAGACTTAAGCATCTTCTGAACATTAAGTTTCGCTCTATCATCATTTATTTCTTATGCCTTTCGCTTACTTCTTCCTACGAGTTACAGCACTGCTGATAGAAATATAGAGCTCCCCTTCTGCTTTCAACTGTTATAAAATTTTCTATTCATGTTGTTTTATTTAATTACTAGATAGACACTGGATTTCATCTCCAAATGAAACCTTTTATCACTAGTGGAAGTTTAAAACATTGGGGTTAGATATGAATTGATCCATGATTGAGCTACTTTTAGATCAGTTAGAACCCTAATCTCAATGCTTCGTCGTGATAAACACACAGTACAAATCCCAATTCACAAATTGGGATTCAATTTCAGTGTCTAATTCTGCGTGCAAATTAGACCCCAACGTAATCAAACAAACCGGAACAAGGGAATCGAGGACCACCAGTGTAATCCAAAACCAACAACACTTATTCTAATTTTTCAATTATTTACCCAAACCAACCAACCAATTTCCAGAAGAATCAAAGCCATTCCACAATATAAACGTGCGCACAGTAGTAAGTTCGGAATCTCCCCCGGGGGGGGGAGGAAAAAAAATTTACCTGCTGGCTGAGGTGCAGCGAATCCGGATAATTGCACCAGGCAACAAGACCTTGTTCCTGAATGGAAGAATGGCCAGCCTACTAGGGAGTTCCACCGATTCCGCCATCGCAATTCTGAGACGAGAGAGAGATAGAGAGATAGAAAGAGTAAGGAGTCAGTGCTTTTAAATAGGTGCGTGAATATATATATATATATATATATATATATATTTATAATAGGAGAGAACGAACCAATGGCCAGAAGTAGAACAGAGAGAGAGAGAGAGAGGTGCGCGATCAGTCAGACGCAACGGCTGAACGCCGACGGCTTTCGATTATTCTTTTTTTTTGGCAAGTAAAAAATTTTTGTAAGTGGCTTTCGATTATTCTATCTCTCAACGCCAGTTGATTAGATTACTCTCTTGTATTTTCCTTCTTCCCACTTGGTTAAACGGGAAATTCCCAATGTGGAAACCCCCCCCCCCCTCGGGTGCTTTGTCACATTGCTCGAGCGCCCCCTCTCCCACGCCTCCTCCAACAAAATAAAATGAAATTGATAGAGAAGAAAAATAAAAAAAATAAAAAAACGCTTACTATAATTGATTTTGGGGTGTTTGAATGGTAAAAGAAATTAAAAAAAGTTAATAGAAAATTATATATAGTGAAATTTGATTAAAAAAATTAATAAGTTTTATAATTTTTAGTAATTTTTGGTGAAATTTAATAAGTTAAACACTCAATTTATGTATTATTTTTATTATAAAAATTTACATTATGAGCAATAATATTTTATAACGTATACTTGAAGTTCCTAAAAATCTCATTATTTATTTGTGTTTTTATATTAAAATTAACTTAAATTTGATAATACAAAATTATAAAATTTCATCACATTTAAAAAAAAAAATAATTACAATCTCATTTATCCACAAAGATAATCACAAATGGACTTTTAATATTCATTAGGCTTCTATATATGTGTATATTCTGTTGTATTTTTTTTTATGTTTTGAAATTGAAACGTTGTTATGTTCATCCAAAATTGTGCGCTTCATGAAAATTGATTGTGAAATTTTTTGTATAAATTAATTAAAAGTACCATAAAAGTATTAATTATCTTATAAATAAATTTAAATCCTCTTATTTTTGGGATTATAAATATTTGACCCGCATTGTGTGAGCACTTGCTACTACTTATTAGCAAGCAAATACCAAGGACGGTGGTGAAGTCATATAATTCATGAAACTAACTGTTTGGTGAAGTCTTTTATTTTTTCCCATTAATAACACTAAACTACCAAATAATTACTCACCATTTTAAAGTAGTATATAGGTAATTTTTTTAATTCTTGTAAGTTATTTAAATAATTTCATTTTTTTATTTTTTTCTTTAAATACCCTTTGACCACCCACTACTCTTAATGTTATTTTGTTTTATTTAAATGCCCTTTAATTACTTGCTATCTATTTAAATATATATAACTAATAATTACTCATTATTTATTATTTGAGATAATTTTTTAAATTTTTAAATAAAATAAAAATTAATTAAATATATATATATATAGTGTGTGTGCCCTTTTCTAATATTTTATAATTTTATAATGTATATTAGGGATGGCATTATTGGGCATGACAAAATAATGCAATTTGAATGCAATGTAAAATTATTTAAAGAAAATATGAACACGTCACAATATATATACATTAATTCAAAAAAATTGATAAGATTTGATTTAATTCTAAAATAAATTAATTTTTTAGATATTCAAATATAAACGCAGTTGTAAATGATTATTCGATTTATAGTTTGGTCAATTATACATAAATTGGTTGAATTATTTATGTTTCTTAATAAAATAGTTGAATCATTCAAATAAAAAATATAGAGTCAAGTAGAAATGAATTAACCAAAATAATTTGATTCAATCTGATTCGGCTATTCAATTTGATTTTGATGCACTTATCGTGTTGTAGTACTTGTATGAAATAATTTTTTTATTTTAAAAAATATAAATATATTTTTATATATTTTTATTTTATTTAGTTTTTTATCAAAGGTACATTTAGAGTGACAAAAAGTGAGATAAAATTGAATAAAAGTGAGATAAATTGTAAATTCATAATTCGTACAGTGAAATAAAAAGTGAATAACTTTTAAAAATTTGTAATATTTTAACCATTTTTTAAAATTTTTTATCACTTCAAACAGAGCCTAATTTAGGTTTGTGAATTCGGGGACCTTGAACCGAGTTGAAATTTAATCCAGACCCTAAAAAATATAATTACGGAATTATAAATTAAAAGAACCAAATATTTTACCAGAAAACTAAAATTTTTATTCGATTATTTAATTTTGTTCAATTTTACACACTCATAAACATGAATATAAATCTGAGCAAGGCATGTTAATACAAATTATTATTCCTAGAATATTTTATATGTATATTATAACTCTATTTGAAGTGACAAAAAATTCTGAAAAATAGTGAAAAATTTTAAAATTTATTTATTTTTTATTTCATTATACAAATTACAAATCCTCAACTTATTTCACTTTATCTTATTTTGTCTTACTTTTTACAACTTCAAACGCACCTTATATTGGTTTGCACCAAAATCACGCTTGATTCGAGTTTAACTAAACATCTTGCTCCCACATCGGGAGTTGGGTGTGTGAGTTGTGTTGCTTATAACTTCAGTCGGCCAACCAACTTTGAGTTGGCTGGTTGACTTTGGTTCTTGATAAAAAAAAATAAAAAAACAGATTTTTCAGTGTTAGGGCTATTCCAGCTGCTTGGCCCCTTTGGGCCATCATGGCACTAAGGAGGGCTCTTGGGGACTTGCTCCCACATCGAGAGTTGGGTGTGTGAGTTGTGTTGCTTATAACCTCAATTGGCAAAGTTGGTTGACTTTGGTTCCTATTAAAAAAAAAAAAAAAAAAAAACAAACAAACAAACTGAGCATCCAATTTTATTTTAACTAAAAGCATAAGAAAATGACAAATTTTAAACCATGCTATCAAGTGACACGATTCTAAGCATGTTCAATAAATAAAACAAACATTCAGAATTTATGAAATTATCAAAAAGATAAAATCTATTATTTAATGGGTAAATAAATATCTTTTCATACAAGTTACTATTTCTAGACCTTAACTTTAATAAACTGTTACGTTTTGTTTTGTTTTTTTTTAACCAAAAAAAAAGAAAAGTATTTTTTTTTGTAATTTTTCCTTATATGACTTTTTTTATTAAAAATTAATTTTTTTTAAAAAGTTATACTTTTAAGCTTGTTAATAATATTCATAAAAAAAAATTCACATTTGTTTGAGTAAAAATTAAAAAAATAAAAATAATAAATTTTGCGTTACTTTTTTACTCAGATAGATAGATTTTACCTAAATAAACGTGAATTTTTTTTCAGAATGCAATTAATATATCGAAAAACTATACCTTTGAAAAAAAGAATTAAATTTTAGTGAAAAGAAGTCATGTAAAATGAAAAAAAAAAAACTCTAGATAAATAAAAAAAATCAACTTTCTAGTAACCTAACCACCTGTTAGTGTAACATTTTTTTACCCAACGTATATGGTAATATGATGTGTCATTATTTTGTAATTCAAAAAAAAATTATTTTAATACATCGTTAATGCAAATATTATTTATACAAATAGATCTCAAAATATAACACATTTATAATTATTATTCTTCATATTTTGTTAAATTATAAAATAATGACACGTTATATTGTGATAAGTCACTCAAAAAATAAATATTAAATTAAAAATATATTGAAATTAAATTTTTTAATAATTAGATAAATCTTGATTGATGACTCAATTAATAAGATTTGAATCTTTTCAGGAAAAATTTATTAAATCATTAATTTCAAAATATCAAGAATTAATTGAAATACGTATAAATTAACATAATTACTCCAGCTATTAAACAAAAAAAAAGTAAATAAAAACAAATGCCATGCTTTGGATTTACGTGTCAAAATTGAACACTTTTATGTATGCAATTATTTACTCCGATGTGACAATGGGCGGTTGATTTTCGCAAGAGACCGCTCAACCAAAGCGCTAGAGTCCCACCTCCTGGCGATTTATCATCCGTCGATATCAGCACTGTTGGTGACGCGTCAGCACATGGCATGTTTGGGTGGGTCAAAACACACCGGCCAGTGCCGGCGGCATGAAGGTGGGCGTGGGTGCGCTCTCATGTAATAATCGGGGTACCTACGGAGTCTAAGGCTCCGTTTAACGATCGGTAGTTGGTACTACTAATTTTTTTGGTTTTTTTTTTTCTAAATATCATATTTATAATCTTATATTTGAATTTTTTAAATTTTTTAAAAAAAATGTCAAATTAATAAAAATTAAAAAATTAATTATTAAAAAGTTAATTTTTTTCTCTTCCCAAATACAAAAAGTTAACTTTTTTACTTCTCATACCAAGTCTAAGTGCCAGACAAATTACAATTATCTCTTCTTAATATTTATTATCTTTAACATTTAAAAATTATAATTAACTCGTTTATTTTAAAATATTATTAACATTAACTCATTCAATTAAATCATCTGTTAAAATTTAATAGAAAATGTCAAAGTCATTCTCTAAATCCCCAAAACAAGTAAAAATAATTATTTTTTTTTTTTTAGATATTTCGAAAGAACTAGCAAAGATGTGAAAAAAGAAGAGCTAAGATAGAAAAAAATATATATATCATTTTGATTACTTTGATATTTTATGTTAAATTTTAACAGTTAATTTAATGAAAGGATGTTAAAATTAACATTTCAAAATAAGGGATTTCAATATAATTTTTAAATGTTAAATGATATAAGTATAATTATTCAAATATTGAGGAATAGTAGGTATAATTGAGTTTAGGGGGCTGCAATACAAAATGCAACTGTTGAGATGAAAGGTTAGAATTTAGTCAAGGCTTATTGATTTCGTAAAACAATATTTATCAATTTAGTCAACAGCATTTATTATTTCAATTAAATTTATCTTGATTGCATTCTGGCTCTCCATGTCAACACTTAAGTTCTTGTCGTGCATTTTGTATTGCAGTCCTTTAAATCATATAATTTACCTTTTTAAATACTAGGTGGCAATAGATCACTGGTGCTTGGATGACAAAAATAAATAAAAATAAATAAAAATAAAAAATAATAAAAATAAGAATTTAATGTAAATGTGACAAGTAACGAATTTTAATTGAAAGAAATTAAAGAAAATTGATAACTTTTTTTTTTTTTTTTTTTTACTTTTGATGTAACTTGGTGTGCCAGACGCCTTATTTTAACGGGGCTGCAGGTGGGTATGGTTGCGTTTGGGTGTGGCTAATTTCCACCATACAAGTTACCGCAGCGCTTTTGGTGTGGTGGGTGGGAGGAAAGCTCCACACAGGGTGGGATGAGGTTTGGATGGGTCATGCGTGCCCTTGAGGAGCCATGAGCTCCGCACGATTGTACATTTCCTTTCTTTTATTGTTATTGTCATAAATTAACAGAAATTAGTTGTTCCATGAAAATTATCGTAATTAGATTTAAAGATCTGAACAACCTCAACAACTTAAAATTTCAATTACCAACTCAAATTATACAAGTATCGGTGTATTAATGGGTGCAACCTAATATATATATATATATATATATTTATATGATTTCATATAATGATAAGTAATAAAATTTTTATTCTTATTTTTATTTTCTTTCATTTGTATCCCTTAACCACTAATATCTTTTTTTTTGTTAATATTTAAGATATTCAAAATAATTTTATCTCGATAAATATTTGCAACTTTAAAGTTAACAACCAAATAAGCCTTCCAGCTATTCTGAGTAGACTCGAACTACTAACTATTAGAGAGCAAACCAAAACTCTTATTAGTTGAACTAACACTCTGAATTATTAACTACCTATATCCATCCATAACTTGAAAGAGTTGTATAAATAATTTTTGAAAGTTATTTGTATAATGTTTTACCCTGTTTGTCCTTAAATACCTATTACTTTTACAATTTTATCTTTTCTTTTTCAATTATTTAAATGCACTTTAATTAATTATTATCTACTTAAATATGTTTAACTAATGTTTTTTATTTGTTATTTAATACTTGAGATAATTTAAAAAATAAATTAAATAAAAAATAAATTAAAAATATATATATAGTGTGTGCCCCACTCCTAATATTGTTATAATAAGAAAATATTAGACGTCGATGCACCAGCGATGCGTGTGAATTTTTTTGTCTTAATTTATTATCAATTTTCTATTATTTTTTATGTTTTTGCAAATTGTGAATATTTATTCAAATTTTCTCTTAATTCTATTAAAATGTTGGTGGTTATAAGAAGTTAAAGGATATTATGGAAAAAAAAAATTCACAAAAAATAAAGACCACCAAAAAAGGAGCTTCTCCCAACCTATAGGTTTGATCTATAATACTATAAATGATGGGTATTTGACAAAACACTAAATTTGGTGAAGCATTTTTACTTCTCCTTGCAATACCTTTTAATTTTTTTATAACTACATAAAATTTTAATGGTAGTGGAAATAAAATTTTTATAACTAATGAATAACCAAGTAATGATATTTGTTAATAGGTGTTCCATGAAAACATGGCACCTATTAACAACTAATAAAAATATGTTATGCAGTTATATTTTGTATTTTTTTCATGTATAACTCTATTAAAGTGTGAGATATTATTATTTAGCCTTAATGAGCACCTTGACACTCTTAAATAATTTCATATTTTCATATTTTTATCTTCCTTAAATACTTTTTAATTACCCATTATTTTTATAATTTTTTTATTAATTGACCATTAATTAGATATTATCCACTTAAATACCATTAATTACTTACTATTTATTATTTGAGACACCTTTGTGAGTTTTTTATCATTTTTATTTTATGTAAAATAAAAAATTAACAAAAATCACACATGCAATGTGTGCCCGAAATCTCATTTATACTATTACAATAAGATAGGGAAGGTCAAGGGTATTTGTTAAAGTTCCAAATTTTTTCTTGTTCATGTTTTAAATTTTTTCTTCTCCTTATAATATTCCTACACTTTCTATAACTGCTATAATCTTTATTGTAAAAAAAAAAAAAAATTACAACTACCACGTAATTAAGTAATTTTATCATTTTATATTTTTGAACTTCTTTTTTTGAAAGATATATTTTTGAACTACCCATTACTTTTATAGTTTTCTTTTTCCTTTAAAAAGCCTTTAAATAGTTACTATCTACTTAAATACCCTTAATTACTCACTATTTATTATTTAAGACACCTTTGTCAAATTTTTATTATTTTTATTTTATTTAAAATAAAAAATAACAAAAGCGTAAAACATTGTGAAATCAACTGCTTAGTAAAAAATTTTAGTTCCTTGTATTAATACCTTTAACCACCAATATAATTATCCACAGTTCAAAATAGGTGTCTAGGTAATTTTTGAATTTTATAGGTTGTTCAAGTAATTTTTCTTTATTTTTTTAATTTTTTATATGTCTGTTAACTTCTCACTTCTTTTGTGTGTCTTCTTAAATTACTCACTAATTACTCATTAATTACTCAAGTATCACTATCTATTATTAGCCATAAATGCTTCGAAATTTTATTTAATTTGCATATTTAAAAGAAACGCAAAATAATTTAGTAGTTGTACAATTAAAATATGAAGTTATTTAATTAATAGGATAGCTTTTTCTTAAGTTATTTTACATGTGAATAGTCGGTCGTTGAAAAATATACTATAAGAAACTATTTTTTGTTAATTCTTATAAAATTTGATTTTTTTTTTTAATAACAAAGTGTTTCGTGCCAAGTTAAATACACCTTAACTTATTTCTGGAGTTCTAAAGTTAATAATCAACTTCATAGAATTCTAAGATTAATAATTAGGTTAACTTTGTCTGAGGAGACTTAAATCAGTCAAATCTAAAATTTTACTAAATATCCCTAACAAATTTTCTCTTTTAATTCATACTATTATAACAAGGAAACATTAGAGGTAATTAGTAAAGTTATAAATTAATGAAACCAACTATTTGGTGAAACTTTTATTTTCTTTTATTAACATTCATTAACCACTAATAACTGATCACTACTTGAAAGAAATATATAAGTAATTTTTGAATTTTTGTGAATTACTTATGTAATTTTACATTTTTATTTTTTTTCCTTAAATGCCTTTTTAATGACCAACTACTTTTATATTTTTTTGTCTTGTTTAAATATCTCGTAATTACTTATTATTTACTAAAATTCCTTTAACTTATAATTACTCATTATTTAGTATTTTAAACGATCTTTTTAAATTTTTAAACAAAATAAAAAATTAATTACAGATACACAAACATAATATATATCTCACTTCTAGCATTACCTAAGATTTTATAAGCCAGTGCTTAATGAATTAATAGAAGTAGGGGTATGAATGATTTTTATTAATTTTTTATTTTAATGAAAATTAAATTATAAAAAAATTAGCAAAAACGACTAAAATAGTAAATAATAACTAGTTATAGTTATTTAAATAAATAATACCTAATTAAGGAATATTTAAAGAAAGTGAAAAAGCGACAAAATCAGTGAATAGTTAAAGGACATTTTGAAGAAGCTAAAAATATAAGTAGATGAAACTACTTAATCATGTGATAGTTATAAAAATTTTACTTTTAATATCATTGAAGTTATAGGTGAATATAGGTAGTTTAAGAATATTGCAAAAAGAAACAAAAAAAAAATGTTTTACCAAAATAAAATTTCATAAATTTTGGAGATTCACTATCATCCTTAGTATTTGCTTTATAATAGTATGCATTTATTCATCTATATTATACCACTACATAGGACAGCTAAGAAAATTTTGATAAATTTTTTTATACCTTTTTTCATTAATACCCCTTTAAATTAAAGTCAAATTTACAAATTATTTGGACCAATTTATCAAACTCTTAAATTATAGATGAACTCCATTGTTCTCAAGATCAAACTATTAAAATTTCGACCCAAACCATTGGAAGTATATAAATCATTGATATTATTGTGGTGTTTGGATGGCAAAAAAACAAATAAAAGTTTTTGTAAAACTGAAAAGTGACGAAATCTAGTTAGAAAAAATTAAAAAATAATAAAAATTAATTTTTTTGATAAATCAAACATCCCCATAAGGGTTATTATTTTATTTAGAGTATCCCAAAAATTATACTCACCCCACATTTAATAAATAAATTTATCACTATATTTTTCTATTATAAGATAATTTAAGCTCCTGATTGATTAAATTTTTAGTTTTTAATTTTTACTTTTCATTTTATTTTTTTGGAAACTAAATGTGAAAACTCGTTTGTTTTTTAATTTTCAGTTTCTAAACAAATGAAAACATGAAAAATGTGTTTTCTCAAGTTTTCTTTTTTATCCACAATTACCATCACCACTGACCACCATCCATTGCCACCCCGACTATTGCCAATTACCACTGGCTGTCACTATTTCCAATCATCATTATCACCCTATCGCCACTACTTTTGACCATCACCACTGCAACCAGCTACCATTCACCTCTGATTACCACTTACATCTTATTACTACTTAACTCTAATGTCGATTGACTACCACATTTCTCTGACTACTATCGATCAACTAACGCTTCTACTACTGATTGTCACCATCTTCGACCATTGTCATCGTCAATCGAGCATTACCACCTAACTACCGTCACTATTTATCGACCACCACCCACATTTGATTGCCACTGATCGGCTGCTACGACATTCAACCAATATAGCCATCGAGCAACCACCATTCACCATTAACTACAATCAGTCGGTAGCCACTTTCATGGCTAGTAGCTACCGTTGTTGCTAGCTATCTACCTTTGGTTACTCTTTTACTATTAGTGTCACTTTCTTAATACTAAAGGGCGGAGCCAGAATTATTTTTGCCCTGAGCTATCAAATAGAAATTATTTTTTTTTCATTATAATTAATCATCAGTCTATCTCAATCTAAATACATAAAATAGAGCACAAAAAAATTAATCTCAATTAATTATTTTTATTAGTTAAGTCAAGAATTTTAGGAGCTGTTATTAATTTACACTCGATTTTGTGACAGAATTGTGAGTGTTTTATTTTTATAGCAATGCCAATTAATTATAGGAGGAATAGAGAAAATAATAAAGACAAATATTAATAAAAGTTGAAAAAAAATTAATAAAAGTGAAGAAGAAATAGGAATAGCAATTACGCATAAAAAAAGGAACAAGAACAGGCAACAGTCTTACTTACTTTTGCAAAAAGTTATTTATATAATATATATGTGTAATTAAAGGCTCAAAAAGGTGTGAGCATATATTTATAATCATATGTATAATATATAAATATATAAAATTTAGTAATTTGCTTACCAGGAGAATATTGAAAGTATATCCGAGATCCTAAATAAATCCATTGCAATTAGAGAGATAAATATATATAAAGAGAAAGAGTAAAAGAACACAAAATTGAAAAGATAAAAGGATTATTAAGTTTTACTCACGTAGGCATGTACTCTTAATCTTTGCTTTGGCATTTTTTTTTTGGGACTTTTAGTGCTATTAATTTATTTTTAGTTTTTAAAATATATTTAGGTTATGAGCTATATATTACAATAGGTTATATAAAATTATACTAGAATATTATATATTATTACTACTAAAAAAATTTTGAGCAAAACTTTTATCCAACTATAGCCCACCTTAGCCCTAATGTCTCTCGACCCTTGCCAATATTACAACTACCAAGTACTTGCATTTTATCCTTTTAGAGAACTTCTAAACATAGCTTTAACAAATAATGGCAGCCTGCAACGGCAGCACAACCACCACTCATTCTCTTTCTCCCTTCCGCCAACATCATTTACTCCATCATCTTCACTACCAGCGTGTCAAAGAGCCTTTACGACCTCAACAAACCTAAGTGCATCAAGTGTTGCAACGTCACTTGACTAGGTACTTTAATTTCGATTCCCTTAATCATTTTCATGAACATTTCACCTCTTGAAGAATTTTTTAAGGCTTCGTAGATAATCTCAGAATTGTTATCAAAGCCTTAGGGTTTTTACGTTCATATACATAATGTTACAACCTAATAGGGATGGAAAGGAGTTAGGTCAGGCTTGATCCGTCCCTTGACCCAGAGTCGACCTGACCCGAGCTGACCTGCCCCTGCTGCCTCTGTGACTCTTCAGGTCGGATCAGGTCGAGCAAGGTCACCAAACCCCAACCCTAACTTGCCCCAACTGACCCAATCTATTTTTTAATTCTTTGTTAGTATTTTTTATTTTTATAAAGTAAGTAAAATACAAAATAAAACTCAAATAAACGTATTAAAATAAATATTGACAAAAATACAAAATAAAACTCAAATAAATACATTAAAATAATTATTGACAAAAACTAAATTTATTAAACACCAAACAATTACATAATTAACATTAAATCCAAAATTATAAATGTAAAATTGTAAATAGGTTGGTACTTATAAGACTGATTATCATTTGTAAATATTATTCTATCTACTCATTATTATCATTCATCATTAGGTTTACTAGTGCGTTTTTCTCTTTCACCCAAATGTATTGCATCAAAGTCAAGGGTAAGTTGCTCTTTTGGGCGTCTTTTTGTTGTCTTTTTTTAGCGAGATACCAATCTCATAAACACATTAAGGCCTCTATTGTCTGGAGGGCTAGTCAACTCTTGAATTAACTAATAATGCGCCCATTTGCACTAAATGTTTGCTCAGATACTGTGGTAGAAACTAGAAATGCGAGAATATCATGGGTTAAAGCTGAAAAGGACTAGAAATTTAGACTGTTGTCATTTCCACCAGTTTAAAAGATTAAAGTCGTCTTCATGTTCTATTGGAGGTGTACCTAGATAACGTTGCAGATCGGATGAAAATGAGCTGCCACTTGTTGATGAATCTATCTGTCGAGATTTTATTCTTCTTCAAAAGGAGGTATTGCCAAAGTCATGGCGAGAGGACGTCGTTGTGGCAGTGGTTGTTTGGGCAGTTGTATGATTAGTATCATATCGACCCATTACAACTTGCATTTACTCTTTAATATTATTTAATTGTTCCTAGGTACTTTGCAGGGCCATATATCATCTCTAAAAATTGAAAAAAAAAATGATCTTCTTTATATCTAAGGTCTAAAATAGTGACAATACCAAAATGTATAGAAAGTGGGCTAAAATATTTATTAAATTTTTGTATCATTGTAACAACCATATTAGTATAATATTCTTGGACAATATATTTTTTGAAAATTTCATCAATTACCACCAATTGATAAACAACAGTAGAAGAAGTAGGATAATAAAACCCACAAAATATTTTAGTTGCAATATCAAAAACAAGTAAAACAATTTTATAAAAAATTACATTTGCCAATCAATGGGCTTAATAATTTGTAACCAATAACTTGATTATTTAAAATAAATAAATCAATTACTTTTGATATTTAATAGCAACTTTTAACATAACATAGGTTGAATTCCATCTTATATTAATTTTCATAGGTAATTTCCTAAGTTTTAAACCAATTTGAGTACATATACTGGCAAATAAATGAATTCTTTTTGGAGAACTAATAATACAAACTATAGCTTATTTTATTTTAACAATAAAGGATTCATAAATATCTAATCCATCTTTTACGATTAAATTAAATATATGGGCACAACAACGCCCATGAAATAATACACCCTTTGTAAGCAAAGTATTAAATAAGTAAGTTAAAACAAAACATCATTATATGAAGTATTATCTAAAGTAATAGAAAATATTTTTTTACGTAATTTCTATGGTGCAAGTTCATTAAAAATAAGTTCCCCAGTACTCAAACTAGCGTAAGGTTGTTTATCTAATTTAAATGAAATAATACGTTTATTTAATTTCTAATTTTTGTGAATGTAATTTACATTTATGCAAATACATTCAATATCTTAGTAAGATTTTCACATATTAAAAGTCAAACAAACATTTCCTTTAAAATTTTCAAAATAACTTTTTAAATCTTTTTTGTTTCAAAATCTCGTAAAACATGATTTTTTGAAGTATTTCTTGAAAAATCGCAATATTGTGGTATAAACTATTGTGAATAAATTCTTCAAAATTTTTATTTTCACTTATAGTGAAAGGTTGTTCACCTTTAACAAGAAATCTAATTAAATTATTTCGCGCTCTTGTGGAGTCATAAGTTAAAATATTTAAATTACTCTTTTCATTACCTAATTGAGTTTTCGTAGCATGAGGAAAAAATTGACTAATTAGAGAATTGATGTGGGAATCATGTCGGTACTTTCTATTTAAATGTTTTTTTAGATGATTAGTTCCAGAAGTAGTCATTCCATCTAATAAATTCCCACAAATATTGTATTTGGCTTTAGGCACTCCATCATTGCATGTAAAAAAATCCCATGCTTTTGAATAGGCACGCTATTGGCCGTGCCGTGACGCTGATGCACCAATATCATCACTTGTGTTATCAAGTGTTAGTGTTGGTGTTGCAAATTACTTTTAGGAGGAAAAGATATTAAGTCAGATTACACTTGAAAAGTGTAATTACAATCCATTATTTAGAACATAAATCATATATTTATTTAATTAGTTTTAAAATTTTTAGTTATTTTTATTATTTATAGTATTTTGTTTTCAAAATGCAAGAAAAAGATTGAAGTTATTGAAATAAGCAGCGATGAAGAGGTTGAAGAAGTCACTGCTATTCTGACACTTCGACATTCGGTCTAGACAACAGTAAAGAAACATAAGGCCGATAAAGTTGGGAAGTAAAAATTCAAAGTTGAACCTCATTGGTGTCTGGACACCCTTGTCCTGCAGTCCGGACACTAGTGACTATTACGCACGGATTCTGGGTCTAGGTTTTCAAAATCGCCTATTATTTCGTATTTTCTTCAGTGGTCAGACAGGTTTTTCATAGAGACATTATTCTTTTCCAGTTTTTGAGATATAGAATGCAATTAAGAGACTTTTGTTTGATTTGTGGAGCGATTTTAATTTTCTTTGTTCGTTGATTCAACTATAATTTTACTTTGAAGTACGATATTTTTATATTTTGATTTCATGGAAGTTTTATTTATTTTATTCACTATTGTTACTTATTTTCGTGTGATAAAAATATGCTTAGCTAAATCCTTTTTATCTTGATTCAATGAATCAAGGAATGGTGGGTCGTTAGATCAATCCGATGTGTGTAGGATTATAAATGTGATGTAATTGCATTCGTATATAATTCTACTTTCTCTTTTTAATCTGATTTTATTTATTATCGAAATAAATTTCCGAACAAAAACACTTGACTATCTTGTCTACAATCACTGGTAAGGATTTTTGATTTAAACATTCTTATATATTTTCGAAATAAATAAACTAGGGTTGAACCCAAAAATAATATAAAAGAAAAATTTTCAGATTTATAATCCTAGATGTGAATATAAATTCGTGTTTTGGGAACTTAAAAACTTTCATGAAAATATTTTTTTGATTTATTTGTCCTTAACGTGAAACTTAAATTGTAGTGATTTACACATCGGATTGTGAAAAGTGATTCCACCTAGAATTGAAAGTTGAATTAAAACTTCGATAATTAGATTTCTATTTTGCTTAAATTGATTTGTTTTTTTGGTTTAATTTTTTAATAGTTTTGATATTCAAGTAGATTGTTTACAAATTTTAATTGATTGAATTATCTTAGCTAAATCTCATTTGATTGGTTTAATTTATTTGAACGGTTGATTGGTTAGAGAATTTTAGATAAAATTATCCTCTTAAAACATTTGAAAACCTTTCATTTTTAAATTGTGTAGTAGTTAGTTTACAACATCTAAAACTTAGAAACTATTGCATAGATTTCCTAAGGATTCGAGCTGTGTCTCACCGAGTAAAACTACACCACACACCCTTACACTTGAGACTTTTCTAGACGTATTATTTAGAGATGGTCAGAGTCTGCACCCTCCAAATCAAAAAAATGAAGCCTCTAGGATCCATTTGTAAAAAAAAATTTGATGGAAAAAAAATTAAAGTATGCAAATTAAAAATATTGTTTGCATGCAAATTAAAAAAAATAAAGTACTAACTTGGAATAATTTGAAGCACTTGATCTTTCAATCTTGACTTTAAATTTGATAGAATTATATGCACTTGAGCACAATTGAAGAATACACTTGAGAGTTGTTAGCTTGATAGTATAGAAATTTGAGAGATGAGAGAATTGGAGTTTTTTGATTTTTGAATGAATATGTGTGAGGGTATTTATAATGGAAGGTTGGGAGATTTTGTAATTTTTAGGGTTTTCTTGTAATTAATTTAATAATTTTTTATCGTTGAAGGTGCCAACGGCTAACCCGACGGATGGAAAGAAGAAAAAAAAAAGCTGGCTGGCAAGGGTAACAGTAAAAGAAAAAAGGGAAAAAAAATTTAAATTCCCCTCCCCCAATGGTTGCAAAGCATGCGTGAAAAGGGATGGGGTCAGTGGGTTAGCAGGGTGGGCAGGTCAGGCATTGGGGAGGGCCAGGGTGACCCAAGCCCTAACCTGGGCATCCAAAGGCGGGGGGGTGGGCCGGGGCGTATGGACTACTAGGCCGGGTCACTTACATCCTTAAAACCTAGATTATTAATTAGCTATTTCATTTGTGTGTTATATTATTTTTATTATGTAATTAGTTGGATTTATTTAAATAATATTTAAATTATTCAGGTGTCATTTGGTTTGTATTTTTATTTTTCATTTTTCATTTTTTATTTTTTGTTTTATGTGTTTTATATATTTTGAAAATTTGAAAAAATGGAAAATAGAAAATGCATTTGGTTTGACATTTTCTGGTTTTTTTTTTTTTGTTTTGAGAATTTCCTTATTTTAGGTTGAAAACGCCAAAAATAACTTTTTACCATTTTGCATTTTATATATAAACCCATTTTCTAGTTTTCTAAAATAAATTTTGAAAATGACCAAATATGTTTTAAGTTATTTTTCTTGTTTTCAAAATTACAAAATAGAAAATGAACTCAAAACAGATATACCAAATAACACATAATTTATTTAATTTTGGGTAAGTGTAGACTATTGGATGTTTTAAATTTTTTTATCATTGAGATGTGATTGGAGGTCCACCATCATTTAAGTGGATGTGATGACATTTAATTAAAGAAGATGTATATAAATGGGGGCTGTGTAATTTAGGGTTTTATTATATTCTAAATTAATAGAGACAGAGAAAAAGAGAGAGAAGGAGGAGAAAGAGAGAATAAGAGTGTGGCTATAACAATAGACGAAGGGAGATGAGTTCAAGGTAATAGTTTTTTTTTTAGATTGGTACATATAAGGATACACACACACACACATATATGAGATTATATACGTCGGAAGAGAAAGGCTGGCAAGAGAAGTTTAGGGGGTCATTTGGACGATCAAAAGTAATCAAAAGTTGAAAAAAGTAGGAAATGTCAATCATTTTTTGATGTTTGGAAGACTAACTAAAAGTGACAAAAATAATCCGTTGAAACAGTGTAAAGTAAGTCGTTCTAACGATTTTGGTCAAAAAGTAGTACAAAAAGTTAACAAATGTTAAAAAAAGTGAGAAAAAGTAAATCACTTTTTGTAAATTTAAATTTTGAAAATGAATGCATGAAAACGAAAATGATAAAAGTTGGTAAAAGTAAGTAAATATTTATCACTTTTTATGACTTTTAGTGATTTTTGACCCAACCAAATGGGGGCCTTAATTGATATATTGGGTTTGAAAGAAAAAATAAAGTAATTTTTGATTAATCTTGGAAGTGGCCTTGGTGTTGTTTTTATATATATATATATATATATATTATATCAAGTTTGATATGTTGGAAAAAGAAAAAAAAAGAAAATGAAAAGAGTAAATTTTGATTGATCGAATGTATTGAGTGTGTTGGTGAATATATAAATATATATATATATATATATACGAGACGGGTTGTATGTTTGATTTGAAAAAAAAAAGAATGATGTGATGCCAAATGAGGGTTCTGGTGAGTTTTATTTAGAATTATTTAATAAGATAATTATTGATATTAATTATTTTGATGAAGAGATTTACAGTTAATAATAAATATTTATATTTATATATTCAGGATAATGACAGATTATTTTCTTGTGTATTTTATAATTGTATTTTGGATATCAAGTAAGTGGTTTGTCTTACTAGTATTAAAATTTACAAATTCCGTGCATAATTGTTTTTAAGATTAGATTTCGTAAACTAGTATTTGTGAAAATCAATTTATGTTGAATAAGAAATTCTATGTTTTATACTATTGAGTATATGAAAAATTATTTGAACATTTATGTCCAATTTGATTTTGTGAGATTATGATAAATAATTATTTATGGTTATTAGAATTGAAATAAATGTTTAAAGGACTGGTTCCTTAAGTGGTATAACTCTGACAATTAGAAAACAGGTTCGTAAAAACCGTAATGACCTTAATCGGATCAGTTGAGAGAAGAATACAGGAGCCAGACTGAGTGACTTTAAGTGCGATGTTGGATCTAACGGGCACTGCCCATGAAAAATTTATTTGGCACATGTTATATTAATTTTGATGTGATAATACACAGATTAATACTTATCATCATTGTTGTGATTGAGGTGTCGCTTATAGATTTTTGCATTAGCGTGCAATATTTTGAAATTACTATTATTTATGCATGGATATTATTTAGAGGATTTGATGCGATAAAAATCGCTGAAAAGCTCTGAAAATATGTAAAATTCTCTAATACATTTTACACTTCTTGGGTTTCGTAAAATTTTTATAAATTTATATATATCTATATATCCCAACAACTTTTTACTAATCCCAATAAATTTTTTTACAAACCACAATAACATTCCACAAATTTCAATAACTTTTCTATAAATCTAAAAATTTTTCAATGACTTTTAATAAATTCTTACATAAAATTGTTTCGATAGACCTAAAAAAACCATTCGGACTATTTTGCTTTCCAAAAGGTTGACGAAAAATAAAAAAAATTCACTATTTATCTCTGAAAAACGTAGTTTGGTAGCTGCGTACCAAACACAAAAACATTACCCAACCACATTTTTAATTTTTTTTGTTGCTCCAAATGCACTCTTACTTGAAATTTTATTGGTTAAATTGTTTATTGAAAATTTATTATTTTTAAATTGATATTATTATGTTTGGTTTGCCAACCTATTCATTGAATTTTAGGTTATCTCTCATTTTTAATATTTTTTAAGTGAGATTAAATGATTATAGTCAAGAATTATGGATTAGTTTGAGACCATAATATCATAAGTTTGTAACTTCTTATAAAAATATTTAATTATTTATTTGGGTTTAAGAATTTAAATATTTTTAAGTTATCTAAATTTTAGGGTCTATTATTATTGTTGACTCATCGATTGATTTTATTTGGAGGTTAGATTTAACACAACGATTTTATTCTATTATTATTTTAATAAATGTTCTAGTTTAGGTTTACGAAGATTTGCGTCGTGGGTCTCCTTAAATTTGGGTTGTGACTCATAAATTTGTTCGATTTTGTGTTGCTTCAATGGAATTTGAGGCGACAAGCTAGAGGCGGACGGGTAACATCTTGAAATTCCACGCAGGTTTGACTGTCTTAAGAAATTTTAAACCCAATTGCTTTGTTTTGGTGTCCCCCGTTATTGCAGTTAACTCTCATGTATGAATTGTTGTCCTTCTGCTCAATATTGATACTCTCTCCTTCCTCAGGGAGGAGTTTTGGTGTTATTGGAAAAGGGAAAACATCTACAATAGAGTTGATCTCATGAATGTCGTGGTTGTTCGGGTTTCTTAAGAAATTGAAGTCTCCTATTAGAGCATTCTGAATTCTATACACAACAAAAGGGTCAACAATCGGGATGAATTCAAATAGAAACAGTAGAGCATTCTGAAGGTGCATCTCTTGTCAAATACTTGAGAAATGTGCAGTTTGGGAGAAGGTAGATTTCTCCTATTGTTGAACTTCTAAAGACAAATGGTGACTTTCCATCTTGTATCCAACTATTTTGGACTGCTCTTTCCACAACCTCTGTAATATCTTATCAATTAGGGCTTGGAATTATGAATATATTTGTTAGATACATTTCTTAGGATCATGTCTTTGTTTACTATCTATGGGAGCCAAGAAACTTGACAACCTGCAAAGAAACATCACGTGGAGTGGGATTAGCGATGAATTCAAATATCACTTTGTTGTTCGGGTCACCATGTGCATTCCTTTGCATTGAGGTGGCATGGGGAGTCATAAGTTTGAGATCTTCAATTAGGGGCGGTGGCACATGCTGGGATTATTTTCATAGGTATTATGATATCGGAAAAAGAAATACCACGTAAATTGGTGCTGCAGTTGCAAAAATGATGATGAATTTGCAAAACCTATTGTCTATTGTGCATTGATTAAAAAGTTGTGGTCTCTTATGTTTGGATAGCTTTGGATAGAGTGGGTGTTGCCTTGGTGGGTCAAGGATCTCTTTTTACCTTGGAGAGTAGCTAGAGTAATTAAGAGGAGGCATAAATTTTGGAGCTATATCCTGCTGCATGGGAAGAATACAATCGGAGGTCATTTCAAGGAAATGCAAAACCTTTGTTGAAATTTTTTGTATATTTTGTTTTTTGGCATTGTTGTAGTACCATCTGGAATCAATTCTTGAATTTTGTGGAGGTTTTGAGTTTATTAAGAAAAGTTAGGACCAATATAATGGTGCTCCAAACTGGACCAATGATAGGGCTCTCATGTTACCTATTCTACTTGGTCATCGCTAGCAACTCTAGCCTTCTGGGTTCAGCTTCTTCTATTCATGAAAGAATTCTTTGTTTATGGCCAAAGCTGATGCCCGCCTACTCTCCAGATTCCCTCCACTACCTCTGTCTCTCGATTGTTTTGACTCTTTCCATTCCACAAACTTCTTGGACGGTCCGCAACCATTCCACTTGCCATTCATGTGTCCACAACCTGTAATGGAAATATTAGCACTTGGGTAAAATGCATTATATATGGAATCGCTTAAGAACTCGAACCCGTTCAAGGTCAAATAAATGTCTTGATTCTTGATATGAACTTGGGCTTCTGGGTTTTTGTTTTTATTTTTATTTATTTATGTTTTTGAGCTGAACTTTCATAATGGGTTTATGGTCCAGGAATTGTATAGCGTATTTTGTTTGAGTGGTGTGCAAATTACAGGTTTAATTCAAAACATTCATCACGTAAATCAGATATACTACATCAATGTGGAGTTCTTAAATTTAGGGGGAGTTTGCATAATTTGTTTGTATATTTGGTTTTGTCACAAAAGTTTCAAAGGGGGAGATTGTTAAGTTCAAATTCTTGTGTCGGCAAATTTGGATCAAATAGAATTGTGATTCCTAGACTTAATAGAACTTGAATGATAATTATTTAGGAAAATTGAGTTGTAATCCTAGTAGGACCCGGATGTTAATTTCTAATTATTTTGGAGAGTACTATTTAGGAAACTTCTGTTCTATTGTAATTAGGAAATAAATGTGTATTTGGAACTTTCCTATGTTGTCGAATAGTTTTCTAGTCCCACTTCAGTCTTGTATACTTAGGCATAAACTAAGGTATCCTAGTTCTAGGCTTCAAAGAGTGAATAAGAGCGAAACAAGTTCAGCATCAAATTTGGCTGCTCGCTGGACAGTTGTAGCCTCTCGCTAGAAATGGTTGCAAACAATTTTTAACAGAAAAGCTTGCTGGTAAGTTGCTGTTTGATCGTTGGCTGCCACTAGGAAATCTCAAGTGTTATTTTTATCAGAGAACATTGCTGGCAGTTTTTATCGAGAGAAAAAACATGGGAAATGTTTCAATATTTGGGAAACCTACCCCAAGGGTTTCTATGGAGGGAAAACACATTCAAAATAATTGTGCTTCAACGTAGAAGGATTCTCTCATCACTCGGCCAAACTACAATTCATATCTCATATTGGTTGTTGGTTTGAACTGAGTTCGGTTTGTGCCGAAGGACTTCGGTGTTGCTGTTGATCATTGTGGACGCTGTGATTGTTCTTCTACTTGGATTGGTGCATCGTGGACATGGCTAATTAAGATTCTACATATATGATCATGAATTCAAGTGGTGAAGCATTATGGTTGAATCATTGTTTACCGGATTTGATGCAGTGTAATATTGTTTGGGTGGTCTCCGGTATCGAACACAAGGTTTTCCTTCAGTTTGGTTTTCATTGTCAAATTTTTGAGCCTACTTTATTTTTCTGCACGTGTTTGGTTAATTGATTGTTATTTTGTTTTCGGTAGCAAAAGAAAGCAATTTGATATTTTGAAGACATTGTCATTATGTTAATTGTACTATTAATGAATTGTACGTTTGGGATTGTTTAGACCATAGTTTGTTTTTGTGTGTGTGTGTGTGTGTTTTTTTTTTTTGGAATAATCTCAAATACATTTTGGTTCATGATATAGTTGCTAAGTTGGTTGCATTATTGCTTTAAGACTAATGAATGAGTTGAATTAACTCTTCAGGTGCCCGTATTAGTCGTGTAAGGGTTGTTGCACAAAAGCTCAAAATCCATGTCACATGCACGTGCAAATATTAGATCCATAGTTTGTGTTGAAGAATGTTTGGGTACGCTGCAGTGGAATAATTGTATGTATGTGCTTTGCATGGAGTCTAGACATTATAATCCGGCTCGTAATCTTTGCTAAAATTAGGAACCAAGGCTATGTGGATATGAAAGTACACCTGCGAAAGGTATGAGAATTGTAATTTTCTGAGAATCCATTCTCAATTGAGGAGGCAGAGTTGTCATTAAATTCAACTTGATTCTTGAATCAGTGTTCATCTTCTTCTTTTCCAAAATAGGTAAATCTAGGGCTAATAACCCTTGATCATAAGTTGCATCACATCTGTCAAGCCTATTGCTGACAAGAAAAAATGCGGGGGGAAGAATGTTGAAACTTTTTCAACAATTCTTTCAACTATTATTATCTCCAGGGGTTATCTTAATTTTCCCTTTTCGGTTTAGGATGTCCTAAAATTCTCAAGATTGATCAATGTAATTCAAGTATAAAGCTTCATAGAGTTGCTATTTATGACTGAGCAGTCTGCGCTCTAGTCTACCTACAATGCAAGCCTAGTTTGGAATTTTGAGCTTTTTTTATGTACTTCTACAAGCATGACACTTTTCGGATTGTGATTGCAGTGTTGAAAGCTAATGCAACTTTTCCGGACAAGACACTATCTTTTAGCTCTCCTTCGTTTGATCGGCAGCCAACTGAGGCATCTCCCTTGGGGTACAATGGCACCCAAGATCTCAGTTGATATTTTAAGTTCACTATGCTGTTATAACTTCATGTATAATGCTTAGAAACTTAAAACCAAGAAAGTTGTTTCTTTTTTAAAGGCCCGAATATTGATTTTCCAGTGCAGGGCCTGTTTCTGATAGTGACAGATTTTTAAAACATGGAAAACAGTGATTCTGTTCCTCCTCATGTTACTGTCTGTAGTTGTTTAGGGAGTCACTGGCTGAGACTGTTCATTCACAAAATCATAAGGAATAATTCAAGCTTTGCAAAAATTTTTTGAACTTGATAATAATGCTTAAAATGTGGATGCAAATTTCCAACCTCTCAACCTGTTTTCCGTATCACATGCCGGCTATCTGTTTTACAGTTGGCATGCTCTATTTATTTTGTTTTGTTTTTTTTGTTTTTATGCTGTTACATGGTACATTAACATGTTTTAAATTTTAACTTGGTAGCCGTAAGTTTATGTTGTTTGTAAGTTTGGTGCTTGAAAGCAAGCTTATTTTAACTTTCATTATTGGTCAAAACACTCTTGTTTCTTTTTTTTTTTTTTTTTTGGTAATTAAAAACTCTTGTTTCTGATATTAGTCACATGCCTATTGCGTATCGGGCTTTCTTTCAGGAGTTCACTTAAATTTTCTTCACTTCAGAAACTCTCCAACAATTTTGCTGAGTTCAATAATTTGAGGAGTCCCCTTCATTTAAAGAAGCCACTGACCAGAAAGGTGCGCACAAATACCCATTGTATCTCATGTAATATTGTGCAATGGTTATCCTGACCCAGTAAGCAATCTCAGGAAGCTGCAGTTGTAAATGAATGGAGGTTTTTGAAGATGAAAGGATACAGGGAGGGAAACATTGAAGAGGAAAACGAAGCTTTTGACCACTCCGTGCATAATGTCAACTTACTGGAGGAGGTGCTTGCTGTGAATTCTACACTGGCAGGGCACAAAAATGGTGGGTCCTCCCCATCAAAACCTAATCCTACTGTTGTGGGAGATTGCAATGAAATGGTGGTGGCTGCGCTAAAATTAAAGCTAAGATCAAATCATACTAGGACTGAAAGTCTTAGAAAGAGACTGCAAGAGAAGACATTGTTGGTTGGGGACCAAGGAAGCTTCGGAAAACCAACTTAAATAATGGGGGCAATGACCCCAGTAAGAGAGATGGAACTTGTTGGGAAGCAAGAAAATGGAAAATCTTGGCCTGCTGAGAGGGCTTCAACTTTAAATGGTCTTCTTGATAAGTTGAATAAGGCTCAGAACAAGGAAGATCTAAAATCTTGCTTAGCTAGAAGGACAAGTCAAACGAAAACTTTATAAGTTATTGAGATACCTAAGCAGTGGACTTCCAAGAATGATTTTCCACGCGGACTAGAATGAGATTATTCTCCACCAAAATGGTATTGCTCAGCTACAATTGATGAAGATGTTCTCAATCGAATTGAGGTGCATTTTTGTTCACTTGAGGAGATAGAAGCTCTATAATTGGAGCTACATCTACCCGGGGGTTGGGGGGAGGGGGTGGTTTTAGTTGTGAAGAGGTAGGACCAGAAGTTACGCGTCTATGTTGTCCTCTGAAATGATGAGTAAGTTTTTCATATTCATACTAAAAGGTCAATACTTCTTAGTTGACAGTTTCTTCATTTGACATTCACACACACATGCACACACACATAATGGGTGCGTTTAGTTTATTAAAAATCGTTAAAAAACTCTAAAAATCTTTAAAAATTATTCACTTTTTATTTCATTACACGAAATACAAACTCACAAATTATTTCACTTTATTTCATTTTTTTTGTCACTCTAAACACACCCAGTATATACTGTGGGCATGTAATATTCTGAAGCTAAGTAGCCCGCTGGGCTGCAGCATTGGCAAGATGGAGTGGTTGGGGAATTGTAAACGTCTCCGAACTTTATGGGAATCCAGTTCAATTTGGGAGTCCAAATCAAATTCATAGTGGGTTGGGCTTGGGCTGTTTGGACTTGCCTCCATTGTCTTAAAATTTTCCTTATGCTATTTATTATTATTAATAGTTATTATTTTTTTATTTTCTTCTTGGAGATATGGAGGAATATTTTTTCGAAGCATGAGTACAATATCTTTTTTTTTTTTTTTTTCATTTTACATTGAAACAAATGGAGGCCCAACACTATTTCATGCTTGGGTAACTTAACAGTTGGGAAGATTGACGCTTTCTAAGGAGCATCCTGTGCAAAAAATAGGTCATGGGAGCAAAAGGTTGGGACGAGAGTTCCGCATTTGTTTCTCTGGTTAAGAGCAGACGCTACAGAATATTACATTGATTCCAGGCAAATGATATTGGTAGAAGTACTTTTTATTTTTAACCCTTGTACTGCTCTATATAATGGTAATTATACATACTTCTGTATAAGAAAAATAAGCTGTATTTTTTTGATTCAATTGAACTATTATTTTCCCAGTCTGGAGGTCTAGAAAACTTTCCTTGGTCAATTCTCAAAAGGGCCTCTCTAACTTGACCTTTCCAAGTTTGACTTTCAAAGGGTGATTTTTTGAGCTTCAAATTTATGTCGCAGTACGTTACCGTCCGGAGCAGCCTCTTTGGGCCAAGAAATTGGGTCAATGACCAGCAAGAGACTAAAAAACGAGACCATTATATATGTATATATGTATATATACACAGAGGATAAAAATACTCCATTATTTCTTCTCGATTTTACTTTCTCCTTTCCAAGATATCCCCATTGGGAATATGTTGTTTTCAAGAGATGCCATAACCCTTATTGTTATTATTATTATTTTTTTCTTGATGGCATCTTGTTCCATTAAATTTTGTTTATCTCACAAAGTCACGGATTAGAGTTTGCTTGATTTGGATTTCCAACTCCTACAGAATCTTTCAATTTGATTGGCACAAGACTTTTTAGGTATAAATTAAACCTCCAAACAGGAAGTCTTAAAAAATAAAAAAATAATAATAATGAGAGAGAGAGAGAGAGAGAGAGATAGTGAAATCATATTGTCTCCTTGAATCCAAGGTGTTTGCTCCCATGTGCAGTGAAAATTGGCACACAGTTGACGACCAAACAGGGTCAGTATTTACATTATTTAACTTTGAATCAAAGTCATTATTTCAAATAGATTGGTGGGTGTGCTTTCATTTAAAAAAGAGAATCCTATATGGGTTCTTAAAGACACATAACCATTATATATGACAAAGAAATTCCATCTTTTTTTCCTTAAAAATTTTTTTTCCTCCCCCTCAAAGTTACCTTTAAAAACTTTGTGGGTTTGTTAATGGGTTTAGTGCTTTTTCTTCCTTTATTCTCCTACTACTATACATGTATACCTCAACTCAACCCAACCACCATTCTTGGTGGATAGATCTATCATTTTTTCTTAGCAATTTTCCCTGGAAACAAGGCTGTCAATACCATTTGCCAATTTCTATGGTTCTACCCATCTCATCTCAACATCACCTTTTCAGGAAACTTTATATTATTATTATTATTATTATTATTATTATTATTATTATTATTATTATTATTATTTTCAACCCCATTATCATGGCCCCAGTGCTCTCAGGCAAATCTCTAGGTCTTAACCATGATTCTTCCTAGCCAACTTCCCTTCATTATAGGCTACATTATTGACCCACCAAAATTAAGGAAGTGGGGGAACTACTTGAAAAGAACTCATCAGAGCTTGCAAGGATAATTGCCAAAGCATGATTTTGATGCTGCCAGGGGGGATCCCATGTTTGAGCTTAAAATTTGTCTAGGATGTTTTTTTCTTTTTTCCCTTTTTTTTTTTTTTGGAGCATTATGATTTTTTCCTCCACTTGTCTGTACGTACAAATAAATCAAGAATTTCTAACCCAAAAAATAAAAAATTATATAAAATTTGTCTTTTTTTGGGGACAAAATTAGGTACCCTTTGGTACAAGATTTTTCTTCACTCAATTCTGAAAAGCCTTCTTGGCATAGTCACTAATGACAAACTAATTTTGATCTACGCGTGAATCATCAATAACAACAACAATCAAAAAAAAAAAAAAAATCAAAGCCTTTTAATTTACATCACATGATTCCCATCTGTGGAACCTTTCTCGATTTATACCAAAGTCCATTAATTTAAGCCAATCCACACAGAGACCGACTATATATGATTATGTTGAAGATAAGGATTAGATTAACACATTAATTAAAAAAAAATTAATTATCACATGGTAATGCTGATATCTTCAAAGCCTACTTAATAGAAAAAGCTTAGCTAGCTTGCTAGATTTGGAAGAAGCCATGAGTTGTATCTTTCGTTGGTTTATTCATTGGTTCTATAAATTAAAAAGGCACCTTTCATGTGTTTGTGCAGTGAGGAAATGGTGGGCTCTCTATGATTGTGCACTAGTTAGTGTACTGCCGTAAGAAAGAGAGAGAAGTCATTAATTTGATGCCATATGTATATATATTATCATTATTTTGATGCCATATATATATTAATTATATATCTAGAGAGAGCTTGATGCTTTGTACCGTGATGGAAAAGTTTTCACAAGGATCTGAGTACCTAGTCAAGCACCATAGCCATAGGACCACATGTTTCTCCTCGATTAGCAATGCAACAACTATTGTCAGCTTCTCTATTTAATTTGGCGATGCATCAAATTAATTCACAATTTAAAGGAGAAATCCTTCAAGTGTTAGGTGTTTTAAAGCTAATATATTCCTGGGAAAGAAATTTGAGGCCTTTTTTGCTTTTGAACTTAAAGGATTAATTGCGATGATTTAGTTAATTATATGAACACAGGTAGAAGAGTGCACATGTGAGAGATGACATGAGTATACGTATATAATTCATCTTTACTTGGTTCATAATAATTATAAGACTTATGAAAGAAACAATTACGATTGTAAATTCGTATCATCGTAGAATAAACTTTATTTGAAAATATATATGAATTTACAATCTTTAGGTTGATAAGACAAGTAAACAATCAGCTGTCAACTAATTTGTATGGATTGGTATGTTAGCGATATATCTAATATATATACTAAAAGTTTCTCATGCCTAAACGTACATTACAAATTTCAGTCATTAAATATTTTAGTAAATAAATCTTACCCACTAAAAGTTTGAGCTGATGTAAGACAAATGTCAAATTAATGAATGAATTTGTTACATAAATATACACAATGAGTCGACTTTATGCAAAAATTTCCCACAACTTAATTTGTAAAGTTTGACTCAAAGTAAATTTCATTGATGAGCTAGCTAGCCTATTCCAAACCATCCACACTTTGCTTAATTTTTCAAGATGATGGTTAAGCCAAACCTCTTAATCTTTTTCCCCATTATTTTTATTACATAAAGTCAATTTTCTTAATGACATATATATATATATATATATATATATGGAGGTAGGTCGAGTCGGCAATAACCATTGGAATGATGGCTTTCAAGTGTTGTATTACTTATTACATTATACATGCCTAGCTAGCCTTCTTTGCAAAAGATGTTGATTTTCACTTCCTTTTCTCTTTTATTTATTTATTCTTGGTGGTTGTTTTGAGTATTGCTGATGCTAATCCAATCTTCCTAATATCTAATCTTGATCAGGCCTGTGAATGAAAGCAACTTTACAATAAATTTGACATGTATTAGGTTTGGTTATTAGGCAGGCTAAGGAAGGAGATATATCACATAAAATGAAGGATATTAATTAATTAATACTTGATTTTTGGAACATAATATATATATATATATATAACACCAGTGCAAAGATGTATTCCAACTGGAATATACGTACGGCTTAGGAATTGCCTGCTTCATGACCACGGCATGGAATGGGACTGAGGATGTTTACGTGTCTCATAAGGTATTTGAGTGGACATTTAATCCAAGCATGAGTTAATCCCACTTTGGCTGTGTCTAGAGAAAGGATTCGTACGTGGAGGGGAAAAAAATCGGAAGGAAAATGTAGAAAAACGAAATAAAATAGGAAATATTAAATTTATCGTTTTTTTGTATAATTAAAAAAATAAGAAAGAAATGAATTTCACACTTTGTTTGAATGCAGGGAAATGAAATGAAGTGAAGAATTAATTAGGACGGAAAGTGGGGGGGGGGGGGGAGAATCCTAAACAATAATTAAGCAAACGGAAGGGACGACAATCTTTCCTTCTTTTCATTTGTATAACCAACAATAATAAAGAGAAGTTTCCTTACAAGATCGTTTGTTTTTTTTAACTAAATTAGATGTAACATAAGAACTTTTTAATTGGAGGATTTTAAAATATATTATACTATGAAAATATTAATACAATATATCTGACAAATTCTTGTCGTATTTACCTTACGCCTAAACAATATAGAGCAAGAGTAATTCATTACATTTTACTAATAACTTAATTATCCATCATTTCTCTATATTCGGTTTATCACAACCAATTCTTTACATAAGAGGAATGATCGATTTAAAAAAATCAACATTTTAATCACTCATTTAATGAAATACCTTTGATTATAAATAAAATAATTTTAAAATATTATTTCACTCCACTTCCCATTGCTTTCCTCCCAATTTTGAAGGGAAAGAAAAGTATTAAAAAGTGAGTGATTTCTTCTCATTTAATTCCTCAATTAACTCCACTTTCCTTCCTCAAAAGTTAATCCAAACACAAATTTAATCAATCATTCCATTTCAAATCCTTATTCACTTCCCCTCCAACCCTTAAATCCGAACGGGGTGTTAAAAATCTTAACAAAAGATTACATTGATTCCCGCACTAGCATCACACTCAAAATAATAATTAATAACAATGAGATTTTTTTTTTCTCCTACTAATAATGATTTTTTTTTCTCCTACTAATAATGATTTTTTTTTTTTTTTGGTAATTGCTACTAATAATGATAACTACAAGAGAAAGTAGTAATAATTGTTGTGGATGATATTCAAGTCCAAAGAATTCTTGTTTGTTTCCATATATATTTGACTTGTTCTAAAAAGGGTTGATCTCTTTTGATGAGATGTTTTTATTGAAAGCAACGGCTAGGATTGGACATCTAGCTAATTAGTTCTACTTTTTTGGCTAAATATTCAACCTTGGCACCTCCTCGATGAGAAAGTCTGCATCTCTATAAATATACATAACAAACAAGAAAAAGCATATATATATATATATATATATATTTATATTTATATTTATATTTAATGGGTAGCTGTGCTGGACACCCCAAAGATTGTTGAGCGAGCCAGTCAACCTACTTACTTATAAGAAGACAATATATATACATGTATATGTGTCTGTATGTATGTAAGTATATAAATGTGCGTGGTAAAGGAATCAAATGGCAGGAGGAAGAGGTTTGAGCAAAATACAAATTAAAGGACTGTGGGGGAGGTGTTAGCTAGAGACCGAAGATAGAGATAAGTGTATCCTTCTTGAATGAATATGCAATATAAGCTACAAGTATTAATTGTCGACACACAATGTATGCAAATAATAAGCCAAGCCCATGTGGTAAAAGACTTTGATATCCCTGACTTTGGTATCCCTTAGAGAGAGAGAGAGAGAGAGAGAGAGAGAGAGATAGATGTTTATTTCTTTAATTAGCTCACTCCAGGGTTTGTGCGTATATACGTGTGTCGCAAGAGGTCATGCATGACAAGTTTGTATGTATATATATATATTATATATTTTTGATTGGTAACAAGTTTTGTATATAGCACACAGGAAATCATGATCTTTGGATTCGAAATGGACAAGAAATTTTGGATATTGTATATATACATAAATATATACATATTGGGGTTGTAGACATTTTAGTTCCGATATGTTACACCTGTCCAATTCTATTTTATTCATTTTTTTGGATTTAAGATCGAGTTTGTATCTCGGGTCAACATGTTATATAAAATATATATTGGGAGGCGTTATTGTCGCTCCCGATTTCGCCTATATGGCGTTTTAACTTTTGCAAATTCACCGTTCAAAAAAAAAAAAAAAAATTGCAAAAATTCATTTTTTTCCCCTTTATTTTTTTAGATGTCATTTAAATGATTAAAAAGCACTCAAGTCTTTAGATATATATAATTATCATGTTTATTAGTATTACCTGCTTATCAAAAAAATTTAAAAATTACAACCTATTAATATAGTTAAATTTTTTTAAATAAAAATTAATTTTTTTGAAAAAATTCAAAGAAGATAATTTAACGAAATATTCTTAAGTATTATTATAGGAACTTGGAAGGAACCCATATACCATAAGTAAAAAAATAAAATAAAATAAAAAATCAAGTAGACATTGCTTGCTCGTTTATCAAAAAAATATAGAGAAAGTAATTTAGCAAAATATTTTTAATTTATATCATAAGAAGGTAACCCATACACCCTAAGTAAAATTTAAAAAAAAATTCAAGTCGCAACTGATTGTCTCTTTATCAAAAATTTGTAAAATCAACTTATCAATATATTATTAATTTTTATATAATAATAACGCTATCCCGTCCGCGCTTATACACACACATATATATATATATATATAAACTAAAGAAGGTAACTTATCAAAATATTCTTAATTTTTATCACAAAAAGTAACACATGCACTATAAGAATATTTTGGTAAATTGTCTTATTGAATTCTTTTAAACATATATATATTTCTTGATATAAAAATTTAAATTATACTGATAAGTTACTTTCTACAGATATTTTGATAATCAGACAAACAATGACTGCTTTATTTTTTTTTTAAATTTCATTTATGGCACATGTGTTACCATTTTAGTTCTTATGATAAAACTTAAACAAAAAAATTGATGAGTCGTTTTCTTTGAAATACATTTTTAAAAAATTGTTTTTATTAAAAAATTTAATTTATATTAATAAGTTTGTGTTTTTAGATATTCTAGGTAAGCAGATGATACTAACAAGAAGGATAGCTATTAAAGCTAAGGACTTTAGTTATGGCTTTTTACTCATTGAAATGACATCTAAACAAAAGAAAAAAAGAAAAGGAATTTTCAAAGTTGGAGCGTTGGAGGCGAAATGGGGAGTGCGAATATATATTATTTTATTTATAATTTTTTTTTATAAAAATTTAAATTTTTATATCAAAATATTTATTTTTAATCTAAAAATATAGTTTAAATATTTTTTAATAACTAAATGAATTCACATCAGCAAGCTTGAGGATAAACCAAGATGAACCAAAAAAATATTATTAACTCAATACGAGCCCGGCTTGTCAATTTGTCACCCCTACATTAAATACAATTATTTTACGAAGGATGGTCAGAAACCAAATAGCTCATGTGCAATCCGAGCTGGGCTCAAGTTTTATCAATTTTTATTAATTTTTTATATTTTATTTTAATCAAAATTTATCACTTATCATTTTTACATTAAATTTTTATACTTTTATTATTTTTTTACCAAACTTTTACCAACCAAACACGCCTAAGTGTTCGTTTCAAAAAATTATAAATTAGTGTGAAAAATAATATATATTATAATTTGTTATACTAAAATAATTTTATTTTAATTTAATAAAATGATGTAGGTTTACTTTAGCTAATCTATTTATTTTGAATTATAATATTTAATTTAAACCGAAATAATATCATTTAATTTGATTAATCAAATTATTTACAAATTAAATTTAAGTTATAAATTTTCTTTCTTAAAGTGAGCTCAAACCCAATTGTTATTTATTTAAGTGAAAGTCGAATAAGTTAAAATTTAATTTGGCTGTGTTAGATCCAATCACCCCACGAAAGGAGAAAAAAGTTTGCAAATAGATAATAGGGCAATTAACAAGTATATATCCATTATTTTTGTGTAATTATTTTTATCTTTTACGGGAGTTAATTATTCAATTTCCATGTTAGTTGAATGACAATACCAACAATTAATAGTCTTTTAATTAACCAAAACCCACATGGGATGAGGGCATTTAGCAATTGCTTTGCCCTATACGATTAATATTTCAAATAAATACCTGAAAAAAAGTAATTAAATTCATAATTAAAACCTAATTTTTGGCATTCAGGTTAATAGAACTTTCTGAAAGTATCAATATATGTTACGTACTTAAATTTTCTGTCACCCTCCACCTTAAAAAAAAAAAAAAATCAGTATGGATATTTGTCACCTCTTATGAATATAAACAAAATAATGAAAAAAAAATTTAAAAACATAAAAGAATTTATATAATTTAATTTTAGACTTATTTTAAAATTTTGCCAGTTCAACCACCCTACAAAATTTTGGAGAAAAGGTTTCATCTCTTTATAAGCATTGTAAAGTGTTTCCCCGCCTTTAGGTAAACGATAGGAACTTGAGTTATTGAAAGATTAGTTTCCCCTCCATTTTCCCTGCCCCCATTGGATTCATTAATTACAACTTGCATGGAACAACCCTACAAGCCTAGCGGCAGTCAATTGCAATGGAATTCAAAAAAAAAGTAATGGTTTTATACCTGAGTATTGTTATATTATCAACAAAAAAATTACTTAATTTACATATATATTGAGACAGATTCAAAATTTTCACTAAGAGTATACCGAACACTCAAAAAGAATATAATGAGTAATGTGAAAGTTAAGGAGTACGACAGAAGTGATGTTACCTTTTTTAAGGAGAGAGAAAATTATTCTTTTGTATTAAACTGGTGAATATATTTTTCACAGTTTAATGGTTCAATTGACTCTTTTAATAACACTTGAGATTTATTAGGGATGTACTTGTTACCAAAAAACCATAATAATTATTAAGTTTTATTATTTATAGAATTTATTATGTTATATGTTATTTTACTATTATTATATATTAAAGTATTTAATAGTGTAGTGGAAGAACACACTGTATTCCACAAAAATTACTTGGGATTAATTCTTGTAAATTTTTTTTTAATGTTAGCCTTCATTTTTTAATAAGGACGAAATATTTAAATTTTGAATTAATTTGATTTTTTAATAAAACTAAAATACTAAGGACATTTTAGTAATTTCAAGTCTAAAATCAAGAGTCTCACTTGTCCATACGTCCATTTCGTTCCACACATGCATTAATACTAGCTTGTTGATTTATCATTTTAGTGCTTGTTTGGAGTGTTAAATTTTGACCAAAAATAAAAAATAAGTAAATTTTAGATTATTGGACACTTGGTGTGGTACTTGAACAGTGTAAAAAAAATTCGGCAAAAGTTAAAGAAAGTTAAAAAAAATTAGAGATTTTTAACATGGAGAAAGTAAAAAAAAAAATAGAAATATTTGAGAAAAAAAGAGTTAAGAAATTTTGGCCTAATTAGTGCTGCTCCAAACGCACCTTTAATTATAAACACCCATTAAAATACATTTTAATTTTAAAAATGTCACAATCTTTAATAATTCATCCGATAAATTATCTTAGCTGAGTAATATTTACCTTCCTATTTACTTTTTGACCATCAATCTGGCCACCTTAAAATAATTGTCATAATAATTAAAAATAGAAGTGGGGGCCAAACTGCTTGGATTTTCCCCCCACAAGTTAGTTGAAAGGGCTTCATGGCTATTAGAAAGCCAGAGGTTGTTTGTCCTTTTTTTTCCCTTTTTTTTTTCTGAATTTTCATAATAATTTATCCATCCACTTTATGTATTTCGTAATTAATGTCACCTTGTAATAGAAATTTCATGATCACTCTACTGAATTATTATTATCTTCATAATTATTTGAATATGAATGGATCTTGACAAATTGTACAACTTCAGCTCCATATAACATATGTATATATATATACATATATATAGTGGTGGATGTGGTGGGTGGCATCCAAAGGATTTTATTTATGGCAGATTTAATTGGACATTTTTCTGAAAATTGAATTGATTATTGATATCTATATATATATATATATATTAATAGCATTTGGAAGTTCAAAACTCCAAAAAAATAAAAAATAAAAATGTATTAATTGGAAGTTTAATATGGCATATTGGCACTATATATAATCATTAAAAAGAAATTGAATCATCAGTGTACAGATAAAAGTGTCATGCTTATAGACTTAATTAATTAACATGTACAAGGGTTAATATAAGTGATATATATATATATATATATATATATATTTACATATTGTACTGTTAACTTGTGTGAGAAAGAAAATACAAATCTTGATTAGTGTGCAAAGTTTAACACCTGCAAGGGTAAGTAAGCAAGCTGAATTAATTAAGACACCCCCCCAAAAAAATAAAAAAATAAAAAAACATATAGCAGCAATGAAAGAAGTGAGACTCCCATGCATACATGTGTGTTCATATATATATATATGTAGGAGAGAAAGAGAGAGAGAGAGAATCCAATTAAAATTTTAAAGGATGGTTGAGTTTTCTTCATCCACTGTACCCCCAAAACCACCATTGAAACAAGAGGTAAAAGTTTATTTTATTATTATTATTATTTTAAAGCTAATTAAGTGGCCACCTCCTTCTCACTAACCCTGCTTATGATTTCTCCTTCTTATAGGGAAGACACTCCGTCTTGACAACCAAGCTATATATAAAAATAGATGAGCTATCTCACTTTCTATATAAGTTCAATTATTAGGTAACCTATTGGCAAGCTCTAATCAATATCAATTCCACCAGAATTAAAACCAATGTAATTGCAAATTCATGAACGTACAAAAGAATTAAAATGTCGGCATATAAAATATTCAAAAAATAAAAAATAAAAAGAATGAATATATGTCGTATGTATATATATATGTACTCGATCTTGCACTGAGAACTACTGTATTTCTTCTGTCCCTAGTCACATGCACTGCACATGATATGCCTGATTCAATGCTTGGTCACCTAATTCATAATTATTGGAAAAGATATGGTACAAATACATATATGCATATAATTTTGGGCAAAGAATGGGACCCTTTTAGGCGCATGAGATAATTAAGTTCCAGTAAATATATGGTACATACATATATATATATATATAGCTAGGCATAAGTAATTAAACTACTTGCAGACCAAGATCCAATTATTTCTCCCAAAATTTGCTTTTGTGGGGGCAATTATCTCCTAAGACTTAAAAGAAAGAGTGGACCCTGAAACATTTTCCCTCACATGTCAAATCACTTTGAAAATTCTCAATTTCATTTTTAATTTTTTGGGATTGGCTAGGCTGTCTTCTAAAATACTAGCTAGGCTAACAAAAAAAATTCCTTTTTTTTTTGTCAAATTAAAACACAAAATAAAAAAATAAATATTTAGGATTTAATTTTTATTGTTTGCTTTAAATTATATATATATATATATATACACACTCTAACTGGTCTCATATGGGTCCCATTTGTAACTCCAAACTGTCAACCCAATCTCTGGTAATTGTAAATGGGTTTCTTTTAATTAAGCGGGTGGTTGGGCATCTCTTCCTACCATCCTCCCCAGTGTCGGCTTATAATTAAAAGTAATTTCATTATTATTAACTTTAGAGAATTAGTTGAAATATGTATAAATTAATATAGAATTAGTTGAAATGTACATGAATTAGTACAGACATTTTCGCTTAAAAAAATCCTCCCCAGTGTCTTTCAAAATAAACTTTATAATATATATAGCTAGATCTTGACCGTTTAAGTTGCAGCAAGATACTATTAGACTTCTTGAAGCTGCCCAAAGAATTGGAACCTTGAAAACAATTAATGAGCCAAGCCACTCCAATTGACAATTATTATATATCAAAGTAAAGATTGTGCCTCTTCTTTCCATTATTCTCTAAGAGGACCCCATCTGATCAAGGGACTAGTAAATTGCTTTGGTGTTTACATGATATATGGGTCTATTATCTATGTATGCATATACACACACTGTGATCACAGAAATTATTAAAACCTTGGAAGCAGAGAGAGGGGAGAGAGGGGGGAGGGAGATTCACAATTTAAAAGATGGCAATTACAAAAAGTGAAATTAAAATTTGAAAGTTTACCAAGTTATTAATTTTAAAATTTCAAGAATTAATCAAGATACGGACAAACTATGAGATATTAAAAAAATTACAAAAAGTGATGCATGTGGACCAAAAAAAAAATCTTTGAAAAGCCCAAGAAAGTCGAAGCATGAAAAGCCATTTAATTAATTATACACCATCGAAGATCGATAGATATATATTCTAGTAAAAAGCTTAAGTTATGGTCATCTCATCTACCCTTCTAATCCTTATGTTTTTCGTGATTTTTTTACTAAGGTAGTTGAGATATATATACATACATATGTGCGTGTGTGATTTGAAATGGGGATATGTCCCAAAGGTGTAAGATGAGAATGGCATGAATGATTTATGGCAAGAAAGAGATCCAAAGGGTCAAGAGAGGACTCAAGAAGGGGCAACAAAGCAACGTGGAGGCAAAGGAAAGGAAATCCTGACAACCCATTTGCTTTGCTTTGACAGGGGTCTGGGGAAGATGTACAGTTGTACCGTATATATATATATATATGGGGAATACTTTGGCAGCCCACCATTTATTAATAATGTTGGCCGATAGTTCATGAGGCGGAGAGATGACCGGCGAGGAAAGAACCCAATGGGTTGAAGAGGGAATTGAATTGACCCAACCTAACCCAACTCATGCCTTAAATCATATCACGCATAGCTATATATTCTAAGGCATACCAATGGAACAAAAACAATAAATATATATATATATAGGAAAATTCTTGTCTTCTATATATTAACTCATAGTATAGCATTACATATATAAATATATATATTAAAGTCTCTCCCCTATCTATATAATTTGCATGTATTCATATATATACATATATATATATATATATATATGTATATGTATATGTATTTATGTACATTTTAACTTTATTCACATTTCAATGAATCTTTCTTTTGTTTGAAGTTCTCCACTCCAAGGACAGGATATAAATAAAAGTACTGATCACTTCCCATCACATTAAAAAGCAAATTTACCGCCCCTTTTTCTTCTCTCCATTCATCCATTTATGCCGTATTTTTGGCAATTCAACAAATAGGGTTTATAAATCTCAATCAAATCTTTCTTTCTCTTGAAGTTTCTTCATTCTTGGGGGGGGGAGAGAGAGAGACAATGAGCCACTATCAAGTTAATAATTTTAATCCCGAGTTTGGCTTTATGATAATTCTTAAATTTTAAGTCCATCAAATTAAACTCATTTAATTTATGAACTATTTTTATTAATTATCTCATAATTTTTTAAAGCTTCGATAATTAAAAATAACAATTAAACAAAAATTAAACATTCAATTAAAATTTTATAATATGTAAAGAATATCTAAATAATAAAATTACATTTCAATGTGATTTAGCAACGTATCTTACCCAAAATGTTTATTAAAATCCTATCGCAAATAGCTTAAAAATTAAACCCAGAGTCAAAAATATATGTTAGGTTGAATGAATTCAGATTAATTAGTAATATATATATTAATATTTTATCTCCTTTCTCCTTTTCATAGATGAGTACAAAACCCATAATAATTTTTAACAAATTAATTAAGCTAGTGAGGCTTCATTGGTTAACCATTTATGTGTTATTATAGGAATTTTGTTTTTTGGGTTGCCCCTAGCTAGCTAGATATTTCCAAAGAAATTATGAGCAATGCCCATTCTTGAAACTGTTTGCCCGTGATCAGTCAATTTTGGGCTATCACCATTGAAAAAGAAATGGTAGATTTGAGGACTAATAATGCTAATTTTAATTGAACCCTCTTTTCAAAGCAATATGCAAGTTGGGCCTCTCTCTCTCTCTCTCTCTCTCTCTCTCTCTATCAATGGGTATTCAAGTTGGGTGAATATGTTTCATCTCATCAACTCCATAGAGTCCATACTCGTGAAAACAAAAAGAAAATTTGATTTTGTTGAAAATGACCTGAACCAAACATGGCACTCTTAGCTTTTTCGAAATTGACTTAAGCAATATATGTATCCACCCTTATAGTCTAGCAAAAATATGGAAAAGTAAAAGCCATCGCAAAAAAAAAAAAAAAAAAATCAATGGGAAACAAATAAAAAGAAAAGGAAAAAATAAAGATACAGGTTTATTCATGCATTCCCCCAGACAACACAAGTGAGGCGAGGAGAGAGAGAGAGGGGGGGAATTAGTTTTTAGTTGTTTGCCCTTCCCTTTTTTTTTTTTTTTTTCCTACTTTTTCACATGCATGATCAACCTAGCTCCCATGGAAAAGGTGAGGTAAGAAAAAGATGCCTTAATTTTTGTTTTTCATTTTTTAAATGGTTGAATATTGTTTGTATGCAAAGCTTTTGTTGGATTCGAAACAGTGAAAGCTGCGAGAGAGTCGTCACACTTGTGAATGAGGTTCTTTGTTATTGCATGTGTACGTGTGTGTCTGACGCGTGAATGAAATTAATGCTTCTCTTCTTCCTAGAGAGAGAAACTTACATACACACACACATATATATAAGTGATTCACACAGATTCACCAGTCTCTTCTGATCTTAACATGCATTATTATCAATGGTGCTTATGCCCTGAAAAGCAGGAAAGAATCCTGGCCTCAACTGGTACTGTCTGCATATTTATCTACTCACGTAAATACACAATGTACAATGTCCATTACACATATGTATATATATATATATAAAGAGAGATGCTATAAATATGTCCTTACTATGGGTAGATCCCACAATCGTCCTCATGGGTTCCAGTTCATGAAGAAGTCATACCAATAGGGGAATATCGAGACACGTATATTTATATTAATATAATTTGTAGATTCACATTTATACATCTGGAAGTCGTATGCATGCATAAATATACTTACCTTGAAAATTATAGCTATGGGTGAGCCAAAATTTATACATCTTACCCAAACTGTAATTAATAGTTTATGTAGACCATGGCATATACTAATGCTCATAATTATATATAGTTGTATGCATAATGTCTTTTTCCTTTTTTTTTAACTTGCCAATATTCATAATTAAATCTAAAAATTAACAATCGGATAAACTTTTTGGTGGTTTAAAGAAAACTCAAACTCGTGACTTCTAAGAAGTAAAATTTAAAATTTTACCACTTGAGTTAATTCTTAGAATTGTACACATAGGTTCCATTTGGAGTGACAAAAAACTCTGAAAAATAATAAAAATACTAAAAATTTTTAAAAATTATTCACTATATATCTCACTGCACGAATTATGAATTTATTACTTATCGCACTTTATCTTATTTTATCGCACCCATAATATTGAAGAAAATTTAATTGACTCTTCATGGAATTATTTATTTATTTATTTATTTTATCCTTTCAAAGAGGTGCCATGATGGAATGACTCTCTCTCTCTCTCTCTATCTCTCTCTCAACAGATGGAACAAGCAAATAGAGAGGGGGGCTATCTTGAAATTATTATATTCGATCTCTTGACACTAACGAAATTATTATATTCAATTTTTTTATTATTCGATCTCTTGTTCGCATCCAACTAGTGAACATACGTGGGGGTGTGTCTGTGGGGTGGTCAATTAATGGAAACTCATTCCATAAAAATTCCAACCCATGTCTTGATATTCTAGCCCCCCTCGCCCGATGGTCCTCTCCTTATGACAGAGAAATGCCACAGAAATAGTAAAAGAAGAAGGAATTAACCTTTCAAAAAAAAAAAAAGAAGAAGGAATTAACTGTATGCGTGTCTGGGTATCGATCCGTGGAACAATCCATACGAAATACGGTTTTTAAACTTACCAAAAAAAAAAAAGAAATACGGTTTTTAGTTTCTTTTTCCTTTACAAAAATAATATTATTTTATTAAAAAAATATATTACGAAAATTTGTCAGAATAGCGTGATGTATTTATGGTACCTAACATTTTGATAATATTAATTGATTAAATTGCTATTTATTACACTTATACCATTACCACTTTATTCTAACATAAAACTCAAATAATTTTTTTTTTGACAAAATACTCTATATATTTTTGTTATAATAAGTAAAATCTATATATATATATATATATATTTATATAACAATGAATTGCATAAATATTAATTTATTAGTTGGCTTCTAAGAGTCGACAAGGGCTATCTTGAGAGAGTAATTTTTTTTTTGGGAAGGGGGGGGGGGTTGTGCAACCATGAGCTCATGGTTGGCTCAGCATCTTGATGAATCTTTCAAGCTCATCTCTTCCTCCTTTCTTTATTGTATTAAATCACTGCCTACGTATGTATCTTTTGACGATTCTGTTAATTGTTCTTCCTACTTCGACAATTAATTTTGCTCTAACTTAGTAATATTACCGAAAACCATTTATATATACACACACACAGAGCAGCAGCAGACAAGGGCAACCGCAAGGCGGTTGAATTAAATTTTGACTTCTAAATTATGGGTGCGTTCGAAATGATAAAAAGTGATATATGAGGTATTTGAAGGCATAATTTTTAATAATTTTTAGTCAAAAATTGTTAGTTGTAATTTTTGATATATTTGATAAAACAAGTTGTAATTTTTAGCAATTTTTTATAACTTTTGGGTGTTTAATAAAATTTTTGGCAACATTTACTAATTTTTAGTAACTTTTGGGTGTTTAGTAAAATTTTTGACAATTTTTAGTAATTTTTAAGTGTTTGGTATAACTTTTAATAACTTTTGAGTTGAACAAATTACTATAACAAAGTAGAAAAATGGCAAAAGTTGAAATTTTACCAAACACCTACTTTGCAACTTTTGGTAAGATTTTGCACATTTTTGTGCTGCCAAACAAGGCCATAAGGTGAGATAAGTTATGAGTTCCTAATTCATGCAGTGAGATAAAAAATGAATAACTTTTAAGATTTTTTAATATTTTTCATCATTTTTCAGAATTTTTTGTCATTCCAAATGAATGCTATAATATTAAAAATTAAGGTAAATGAAATTACCATAGAGAGTCGCAAACTAATAGAATTAAGATGTTTGCTAGTCCCAAACTAATTAATTTATTTATTTTTTTAAGACTTACAGTGGTATACTTAATTTGTTTATGTATATATGTGTGTTTGGCCGTTGGTTCGAAAATGAGAATTAAAAAAGAATTGACTTTTTTTACTTTTCGAAATATAATTAATACGTTGTTTGTACGACTCGATACAATCAATATAATTGTGTGTATGACTCTCATTGCGTATATTATGGAAAAATAAATGCGAAAGAGGGTCTTGTGTAGGTGGTTTGGCAAACTCATCTCTCAAATTCATAGGACTCAGACCTTTGGCTCGACTGTTTCCCCTTAGGTTATGTAAATTAACTCTGCAAAGCATTCATTTGGGAAAGAAGTTAAGTTTGAAATAAAATTTAAACTCATTTAATAAATGAGCTAAACTTGAATAGGACAAAATCTGAGCTCAACTCTCTTCATTTGCATGCCAAATTCTTTTAACTAACTCTCCCACTCTCACATGAAATTAATATAGGCAACTTATGTTTGCATGTGACTAGATATAGCAACAAAATAGCTACATTTATGCACTGTTTGACAACTTTAATTTTTTACTGAAGACCACTAAAAATAATTTTTTGAGAGTGTGACAAAATACCAATTTTTATTATTTTTCTACTCAATTGGCTTGCTCAATTCAAAAATTACCAAACGTTATTAAAAATTGTCAAAAATTACTATAAATTATTAAAAGCTATTATAAATGTTAAAAATTATCAAATATTTTATCAAACAGTCAAAAATTATAAAAGTTACTAAAAATTACTAATTACTTCACCAAACACATCAAAAATTATAACCAACAACTTTTAATCAAAAATAGCAAAATTTACTAAATTTTGAACTTCAAAAAGATACATTAACTAAATCGTACACTTGCCACATATAATACGAAAGACTCTCCTATGCTTACCTTTACATATGCGATGAGTTAAACCCCCCTTCTATGCCTGATCTTGATTAATGAAATTTAGCAGGTTCAGTACATTATTACCTCAAAAATAAAAATAAAAATAAAAATCTTATATATTAATAATATAAAAACAAAATAATAGCTATAAAAATTAAATTAATACGATATATATAGATACAAAATATAATATAAAAATATATTAATAATATTTTTTATATTATCTTTTATCTGTAAGTATTAATTATGTGGTATTATAATATAAAAGAAATATTTAAAATATAATACGAGTGGATTCGAGTTAGGGTGACTAAAGTTTTAACCCATTGCATTTCTGTTTGGAATTTTATTATGTAAATCATATACTTGCCCTATTTATTAGGAGGGTTTAAAGTTATAAAAATTAGTATAAATTTGTAAAAATTATAGTCTCATAATTTGTATAGTAATTAAAAATTTAAATTTCATAAAAATTTTTAAAATTTTGTGAAATTTTAGACGGGGCAAAGTCCATAATTGGCTAATAAGATTAAATTATCATCTACATGGGCAGGTAAGCCTGTCAATAAATTAACATATTTATAGAGTTTATATTTGCCTATGTCTGTAATCATTAAAAAAAAAAAAAGGATATATATGAAAAGTAATAGGCCAAAATAATTTTTGTTTTGACTAGAAAATTCAATGTGTAATTACTTGTACATTATCGCGAACTGAGAATTATAATAAAATAAAAATTATTTTTTACATTAACATTTTTAATAGAAGTCTATAGGTATTATATCATATTATATATATATATATATATATATATATATATAAAGTAGAGTCTGAAAATGTTGCTGTGCTACGTAAGATCTAACTTGCATTACGGTTGTAACACGTGGCACTTAAGTATAATTATCTTGCACCACGTATGACTTTCACTACGATTGTGACACGTGTATGGTTGTTACACGTAGTGTCTAATTATAATTATCTTAATTGTTTTATAAAGAAATTAATATTTTACATAATTATTACTTATTCACAAATTTCAATTTTATTCAAACTAGAAAATTTATGGATATCACTTCATATTTTTATTTAATTTACACTCCTATTTACCATATAATTCCTTATTTTTTATTTTTATTTAAAATATTTTCTTATTTTTTATTTTTCACATCTTAATAAATTATTATTTAAAACATAATAAATATTATTATTGTTATTAAACAAAATAATGCAAAAAAAAATTTATCATGTTAAACAAAGGTTTTAGTAATAAATATTATTATTAAACAAAATAATGCAAAAAAATAATTAGCCTGTTAAACAAATATTTTAATTTATTAGCATAAATTTATAATTATAATTATTTTAATTTATAATTATATAATCAAAATAGATCTAGTATTGTACATAATTACCACTTATTCACAATTTTATTTAAATTAGAATGTTTGTAGATATCACTTGATATTTTTATTTAATCTACACATTTACTTATCATACAAATTGTTATTTTTAATTTTTATAATTTAATAAATTATTATTTAAAAATAATAAATATAATAATAATTATTATCATTACATAAATTAATACAAAAAAATTAACCTATTAAATAAAAATGTTAATTTATTAACAAGTAGCATGACCTTTATTATTTTTATTATTATACAAAATAAGTGATATATTTTAAATCAAATTGTAATATTATTTTTTAGAATTATATATATTGTAATATTGTTTATTAAAAATATCAAACAATATTAGAAATTAAAAATAAAATTCATGGATAAATCAATCCAATTGAAGTACCGGCCACTTAAACTTTTATTGGATTTGAACTTTCAATTTGATCAACATAGTATTCTAATCGGAATAAGATGGAACTTCAAAATATATTTTAATTTAAATAGAATATGACTATCTTATATGTAAAATCTATAAATAAATACGAAGACTTCATATTTTTTCATATTTTTTGGAGACTTTTTATTACAATAATTTTTTCTTCGACTTTGTAATTTGTTAGGTACGTACTTAAATTTTAATTTTTTAAAATTTTTATATGTAATTGATATATATTTTGTAAGTTTGTATATGTAAGTGCTGTTATTCTTTAATCTTTTTATTTTTTTCTTTTCATTTTATTTATTAGAATTTAAATTTAATTGAATTAATACTATTGATTGTATCAATATTTTAATTTATTTTACCTTCACTATTTGATTGAATTTGCATAAATAACAATATATATTGTTTTCAGATATATTTCTACAACTTAATTGCTTTAGTATGATAGTATACTCAATTTAACCATATAATAAAATAATTCGTGTATCGTACAAGTCATATTACTATATATATATATATACACACACACATACCCGACTCTTCCTAACACTGCGTAAACACCGTACACAAGAGGAATAAGTGTTGGTTTGGTACCAAAAAATCAGTTTTTTTTTAACTTATTTTTATGTTATATGATTATTTTTCATTAAAATTTGATTTTGTTTATTTAATAGTTTTTAGGCATGCACGTTATTGTATTTATAAGGAAAAAATTACAAAAATAAAAATTCACGTCCGATTTAAAAAAAATAAATTTTGGTAAAAAAATCATCAAATACAAAAAGAAGAAAAAATTAAAAATTGATTTTTTTTTTTTTAACGCAGACCAAACCTAAATTTGGCTTGTTTCTCTAATTAAGTCACAGGGACTTTGAATCGAGCAAATTAGAAAAGAAAATTTGATATAGTCAGACTTATTTAGTCATTAAAATAAATATTAAGTATATATTTATATATTTTGAAAGGTTAACTTGAGTATACAGAAGTTATATTTACATATACTTGCAAAAGCAGTGCCAGTGCTCCCGCTGGCATTTCTCTGCTTGTAACACCATTACAATATATATGTATATATATATATATGTACAGATGTATGCATGTTACTGTTCAAGCAATAGGTAATTGTAAAAGCACAGGAAGAGTAGTAATTGTGAAAGCAGACGCTCTGAATTGGGGGCCCCTGTGGATAGCTCCAAAGGCGTGACGACAATGAAATTAAGAGGCCTCTGAATATGGGTGTTGCAGAGAGAGAGAGAGAGAGAGAGAGATTTGATTCTTTGCAGCGAAAATTCAAGGAGTCCCACTCAACCACCATGACCTCCCCACATACAGACTTTGATGTTGCTTGCTTCCGACCCTTCACAAGCCCAGTCCCTTTTCTTCTGCTATACATATACATATAATATATATATATATATATAGCTGAGCTGCTACTTCGGTTTCTTGTGACTTCCATTATTATCATCATCATCAGATCGATCACAGATGCCTACAGTACTTTTCATGCATGGCTTCTAAAATTAATAATTAACTCCACCACCCATCCCACCCTACTGACATTTTCATCAATAAATCTCTCTCTCTCTCTCTCTATCTCTCTCCATAATTTTGTTTTTTGTTTCTTATATTTTGCATGTGAAGAGTGATCACCTGAGGTGAAGAATCTGTACCCTCCAATGGAGATATATATGTCATTAATTTCTTGTAAGCTGCATATATAAATGCTTCAATTCACATTGACTTGCCATGTTTTCTCTTATTATTAGTTGGAAAATAACACTCTACAAGACTACAATATATAATTATGATTATACAAGAAAACAACTACCAATATATTAATGTTGCTCTTGTAAATAAATAGCATTTGATCAATAATTAACTTTTAATTTAGAAAATAATACCCTCAGTTACACTTTCAAGTCTGTGGGCTTTTCAAGTAATACTTTCAGTTGTAAAATTAAGCATTAACCGATTGGGTGGAGTGAAAATTAACATTATTTTAATATATATTTAGAATTGTTTTGCTGTGATTATAGCGTTCTAAAATACATAACTTATAGAGATACAGTTAATTGCACACTATTGCTGTTCCTGATAGTATTTTATTTATTTATATTTTTTTTGCAATGGAGAGAAATTTTTCTGTATCTCCCTTCGAATTTTATGACGATAGTAAACTCTTCAGATTAGTGACACGGGCTCCCACGTACCGACCTTAGAGATCGATTAGATGCAACGAAATATGGCCTCCATAAATAATACACCCTTATAAGTTTTGATATGATGTTTTTTGTTTGGTTTGGAAGTAAAATTTCTCCTCTCTAAAAATTATCCTCCCTTCTTAATTTTGGAAGAAGGTGTATTATTTTTGGAGAGGATTTGAGCTCTCTAAAAATTATCCTCCCTTACATGGACTAAATTGGACCATTATGCCCCTTCTCACCTACAAAATGCATTTTATATTAGAAATAAATTCTTTTTTTTTCTAATGGAAAAATGTATTAAAAATTTATATTAATAAAAATAAAAAATATATAATTTTTTTCCAAATAGGGGGTCGTATGATTAAAAAAATATTTTTTTTCCAAATAAGAGGTGATGTGATTTTAAGATAATACTATTATTTTTTAGCAAATATAATTTTATTTTTTAGCAAATTTATATAAAATTACGCATATATTGATTTTTTTAAATAAGGAGAAAAAAAAATAAGCGACTAACGAAGCTTTGGATAAATTAAGATGTTATTGTCTACGAAACTAATTTATATATTTTATAAAATTTAATTTATTAATAACATAATTTATTTATAATTAATTTGTCTAAAATTAATTTGTACTAATTGATTTTCACATTATATAATTAACATAAATATATAATTAAGTTTGGATAACCAAGTTTAATTTAATGGGTAATCAAGTTTGGAATATCACAAGAGCAAAAGAGTCATTTGACTCTTTTATCATCATTCACCTCCTCTTATTTATAAAACATCCAAACCAAGTCAAAAGTTATCCCTTTCATAAACATCACATCAATGTGGGCCAACCCTTTAAAAATAATATCCCCTCTTATCTTATACTCCCTCTAAAACTTATCCCTCTGAAATTTTAACACCATCCAATCGGCCCTTTAGATCAATAAAATAACAAACACCCTATATTTTCTTATGTTATTTTATAATAGCCTTTTTTTTAACGTTATATCTTCTTTCATATATTAATGAAGCATTAGTGGAACAAATAAATGCTTGAAAGTGCACGCTGAATGGCATTAAAATAAAGCAGTGTTTACAGTATATATCTATTTATATTTTTGCATGTATTGTATCAATTATCAAATGTATATTATTTGAAAAGGTGAAAAGATGAAACGTTGCATTTAGAGGAGGAGTCGCAGTTGTGTCACATGCTGTAAATGGAGATTTTTATGGCCGTGTTTAAGGTTGAGACTCAGTGAATGCTCACATGCAGGATCTTGAAAGCAGCTATAATACATATATGCATATAGCATAAATCCCCACAGAAAATCATTTAAAGTCACTCTACCTACAATTATGCATGTTATAACTAAATATTACAATTAATTTTTGTACATTAAGTTATGGTTTCTGTAGCTGTAGATTGATAGGAAATCAAAATGAAAAATATAGAAAAGAAAAAAGCAATTTAAAAAAAAAGGCAAAAAGTTCGATTCTCTCTCTTCTCAAAAAATTTAGTATTATTTTGTTGTCTATGACCCATAAAGAAATAAATATACATCTATAATTTTAATTTCTTTTATTTTCTAGTTTTTGTGATAAATTTAATCTAAACGCATTGAGATATGCCGTCATAACAAGGAAAAAAAAACAATAGTAAAGAAGGTCGAAATTTACTATATATTTATAATAATAATAATTCGTAAGTCAGGGCCTCCTTTGAAAAAGAAACAAGGAACATTGATAGAAAATTTATATATATATATATATATATATATATGTAATAAATTGGGATGGATGTGATTATCAGATCCGCCGGCTATAATAGTATTGCACACCTATAAAGCAAAAGTTGGATGATGATAGGTGGGGTTTTAGGTAATATAACTTGATGATACTAAAAATGATCATACTTTAAAAAGGAATCGCATTAAACTCTTCTCACCTTAATACTATATGTTTTAAAGTCATGTGTAAGAGTGATTATAGAAGAATACACAAACGAATAATATTTGATAAGAAAATCTACAGGGCTTCTGGACGAAAATTTGTCATTATCATAGCTCATTAAGCTAGCCATCTTTTTAATTAATAATATAGCTTATCCCTATACTTGCATTATATATGGGGTTGTTTGGAAGCATAAATTTCACTAAAAAGTTACAAAATTTTACCTATGTTTTTTTTATTTTTGTACGTACTTTACTCTTTAACTCTTGCAATAGATAAAAGTTAATACAAAACTGCGAAATCCTTCGAACAGGTATAGTCAACCCCATTTGAGCGGGGTTTGTCAGAAGGTTCTGTTAATTGCGTAAAATGACTAACAATATCAATATACTTTTTGGTCACAAAATCGTTTAAACGTGGAGTATTTACCCCCATTCAGATGGGTTCTGTCAGTATTTTTTAATTAATCTTTCAAACACCAAGAAATGACTGATTCATATCATTTTTATTAAATTTTTATCTTTCAAACATCATATATATATATATATATACATGTATATATAATATTTTATATATGTATATTAGCTCACTTAATTAGCATAACCATGAACAACAGATAAGATATGCTTACGTCGCAATTAGTTATAATTAATCATGGTAAAGTAAAAAAGCATATATAATTAATTAATTATGCATATGTATATATATATATATATATATATATATGTCCGTGTATAGTAGAAAGGAGAAAAAAAAAAAGAAAAAAAAATAAGATCTTGTTGATCCTCTTGTGGATTGTGATTAGGGATGGTTGAGAGTGCTTTCGGTGAGATCGATGCAAGGCACGTACAGGTAGTGGGAGTGGACCTTTTTTTTGAAGGGTTTCTGGTGGAGGTGATGAGACATTAGGATTCTCCAACATCTGCAATAATGTTTATGCATAGTCGAAAAGAAAAGGAAATTAAATCAAAAGAAAGGGAAAGGAAAACCGTAGAAAATTCTTGGGAGCATGTGTCACGGAAATGGCCCGGTGGAGAATAGTTGGATTAGGATTAAAGAAATTGTCGTAAGCAAAGGTGTTGCATGTTCAACCCAAGAATAGGTCTGATTGATTAGAATTCAAAAATTCAGTTGATTTTCATTTAAACTGGGAATTTGTTCTAATTTTATAAATTTAATTTAATTTTTTGTTTTTAGTTATTTAACATTATTATTTTAGTTGCATTAATTATAACTTAGGCAAACAAGAAGGGAAAAAAAAAAAAGACATACTTTCTTTATATAAAAGTGAAGTCATCTCACTTGTTTCACAGTACTTATTTAATTTCATTTAGAATCATGTGACCAAAGTTCATTTGCACGCTTGCAGCCAGACCTAACAATTAAAAGATCAGCAGTAACATCCAGGCGACAAATTTACTTGTCCAAACCAAAAGGTTTGACTTTAATTAATTGGCCACATGATCCTTATCAACTCGATACATCATTGCTTTGCTTGCATGCATTGATATTTTACAAACTTTTAATCACCGGTACTCTTGACTCTTTCGGGTAGGGGCTAAAATCAGCCGACTCAGACCAAGTTTAATTTTAATTTCCTCGAGTTGTATTTACAGTGAGTTTGTATTCGAGCTCAAATTCAGCTTAAATTTTTATATAAACTCAAGATCATATCGGTAAATAATAATTTGGGCTCGAGACTTAATTATGAATAGTTCAGTTAAATTAAAATAACATCGTTTCAATGTAAAATATAATAAATAAAATATTATAAAAAAATATAATAAAAATATAAAAATATAAAAATATATATATTATTTTATCAAATTGGCTCTTAAGTTTTCGAGCCAAGCTTACTTTTCTCTCAAGTTTGATTTCGATTTTAAACAAGATATAAATAAAAATCGAATTTGATTTGAGTTTTTTTTAGTCACGAAGTAAAATTCGAACTGAACTTTGTTTGACTCAAACTCAAATAACTCGTAAAATTCGTTTTCACCTTTAATTGTAGGTTCCCGCGGTGCTTTGAAATTACTATTTAGGCATCTATATACTAATGACCAAGTCTACACACGATCTAGATTCAAATCCAAACTCAAACCCAATTGGTCAAATATGGACATAGTTTCATATTGTTTTACTCGATTAAAACCCGAATCTAGTTATTCTATTTTTAAACAAATTTTAATATAAATATATTTATATATATCTAGACGGTTAATATAATATCTAAATATTATATACCTATAGACATAGTAATATAAATATTTTTTATCACATGTAACCATTCATTTTTATTTTAATTAGGAGCTCATTTTCACTAATTTTGTAATTTTTTTTTTTTTTTTTTTTTTTGAGGTTTGTAAACAGCTCAAGAGCGAACAAAGGAATAACAAAAAAAAGAAAAAGAAATCAAACACTAGGGGCCTCCGGGCCTCTCAGTGTGTGCACCCGCTACAATTGGTCCATATGTAGACAAATTAAGCACTGAGCTCATTGCGCGAAGATAGTACAGCAGTCCCATAACTAGAAGACTACTTAGCAACCACCATGTGAGCTCCTTCATTAGCTTGTCTGCAGCACTAGGAAAATGACCACTGTCTAGTTTTTGCCCAATTGGCCTCGGCCTTAAAAGCAGAGAAGACATGAATGCCCCCGTAATTGACACCAATTGTATGTAGCTCCCTTGTCATTTCTGACCAAAATAACACTGTTTTGGGGACTGACATCGATTTTTAATCAGCTCAAAAATCGTGAGCTTGATATTGTTAAATTAAAGTTTAATGATGTAAATGTATTTATATTTTTTTAAAATTAAAAATAAGTAAATGCTAAACTGTTGAATTTTAATTCAATGACTCCTAATCTTGTTGTTGCCGAACTGATATCAGCCTCTTTTTTTCTTAAACAACACAGGGTGCTCTGCTTTGCAGGTTTGCATTCATGGTTGAAAGCACTATATCTCAGTTAAACTCAAGCACATTGCTTTGAGGAGGCCTCCTTGACCTTGAGGAGTTGCTGCTATCAGAGAGGCGCTTGTAGTTGGTCTTGGGCTCTGGATTAAGAATGGCCTCCCAATAATCCTGTGTGGAAGGCTTTGCTTTGCATAAAGTGGTTACTGGGGATCGGTGGGGAGACTCCGGCCATTAAAGCTATACTCATTATTAGCCTTCCAAATAGTCCAACAAATGCTGACTATAAGGGCTACTGCTTGGTTGTCCGGCTTATTCATTCCTTTGCTCAACAGCTGGAGCTCCAAACCATGTAGCTGTTGTGGGAACTGACATGGGGTCAACCTTGTATCAGTTGTATGAAAGAGCACTTCCAAACCACAAGCCACTTGCACCCCCAGTTTAGAGTTTTAAAGGGTAACAGTTAAAACTCATCATTGCTTAATATATATTAATAAAAAATGAAATATTTGGACAAAGACTTGAATGTGTGATTACATATAGATATAGAAATTATATATATACACTACGGATTGAACCCTTTTTTTTTTTTTAACGGATAACGGATCACAATATGGATATGCCTTTGCTTATTAGACATTATATATATATCGAGGCAAATCTCATTACAAGGAAAACCATCTTTTGCAAGGATTTTTCCTAACTAAATACAAATTTGGCTACTAAAATATGACTTTTTCCAATCAAAAAAGGGTTACTTTTGCTAATTAATAATTAGTTGACAAAAATTTTATTAAAAATAATAAAATATTTATTACCTTCACCGACTATTTGATCGCCAAATATTCACTTTTACTGACCAAATAAAAATTGATTGATAAAAAATTTACTTTTTTCAAACTAATTTTTTTAATTGAAAAGAGTAGATACTTTGTCGTATTAAATATGTTATTATTTTTGGTGTTCAAAAATAAATATTTTATTCTACTTTTATGAGTTAAAAATTTAATTTTTTTTCTATCAAATCCTGGTGGGCAAAACATTTAATATATATATATATATACACATTAAAATATATACATTGAAATTAAGAGATAAACTCAAGTTTGGGTCTTAAGATAAGCAAACCCAATACTCATCTTTTAGCGGCTAAAGTTCAATCGGCAAAGATGCCGATCAAATATATTTTGATCATTACTAACTTTCGCAATTAATTTTTACTAAATTATGTTTTGCCGATAATATCATTTAGACCAAAATTTTAGTCACTAAAAGTATGAATTGTCCAATTACTTACCAGCCTACTATACAATATATTTACATGAGACCCCTTTTACTATAAGGAAATTTCACTCTTTCAAATAAAATAGTAATTATCAAATAAGTGTATCAAATAAGGTAATAGAATAAAATGTAAAAATGAATATACTATTTTTTTTTATATCAAACGATATTTAAAGGTATTTGTATGTGTGTATATGTGAGTGACCATTCCATTTTTTTTTTTGGGTACCAAACGAGGCTTAAAGATGCGTATGCGTGTGTGTGTGTACGTGTTTTGTTGAGCTGCTTTGAAAAATAGTTAGAAAAAAAAAAAAAAAAAAAAAAACAATAACAAGTTTGTGTTACACCAGGTGAGCAGTCATGCATGTGTTTTCACCTTAATCAATGAGTCAATGTGTCCTGTCCGCGTGCCTAGCTGTTGATGATGCCAAACAAAGCTTAGTGAAAAACGTATCAATTTTATGTAAATCCATCTCATAGGGTTCCAAAATCTTGAAAGATCCCATCTGGTCAGTTTCTTTATTTATTTTTTTTTATTTTTTATTTTTTATTTTTTTTGGATGCCATAAACTAACCTTCAGCCATGCAAAGAAAGAAAGAAAGAATAGTTAAGGCACATGTTCATATAGAAGCAAAACAAGTAAAAAAGGACAAGTCGATTCTCTAACCCATATATCAAAGTGAGAATAGGAAGACAAGACTGCAAAGAAAGAGAGAAAAGGCTGTCCTCTTGGGAAGAAGAAAAAAACAATTAGGATTAGATAGATATGTGTATGCACGTTCACAAATATGCATATATATATATATATATACACACATACGGAGAGAGAGAGAGAGAGAGGGAGTGCGTAATTATCTAGCTAGAGAGAGAGAGAGAGAGAGAGAGAGAGATTTGCCGTGGAGGGTTGTATCATTATGATCAAGAGAATGGCGATGATTGATGTGGAAGAAGATGAGGAGGAGCCGACCCTTGCGGTTGTGGGACCTAAAAGCAAAGACAAATTGGGTGATGCCATTCCAAGCATTCTCTTTAACATTTTGCTCTCCTTTTCTTTTCTTTTCATTTTTTTTTTTTTTTTTTTTTGGGTGGCTTCTTTCTTTCTATCTTTGTCACCTCCACTAATTTAAAGTAACTATCCTTCTTGGTGTTGGAGAAGATTTCCGATGCCAACTCAAGTTTTTTTGTGAGATTCACTTCATTTGTTTGTTCCAATTTGTTTCAAGGATTAAAACAAAAAATTACAAATCAAAATGAAGAATATCGAAAGTTGTTTAGTGTCAAAGCAGTGTAATTAATCTTGGCTAATTACACTTTCGCTCTTAGAATTTCGCCAAAAAAAAAATACATTACTTCTTCTACGGCTTATAATTTAAAAGTTAAAAGCATAATTTTATCGTGATTTAAATTAAAGTGTAAAATTAAAAAAATTTATTAAATTTAATTAAATATTTATCACACGTGTCATCAAAACTCATGTGCAATTATTAAAAAAATAATATTAAAAAAAATAAATATAAATTTATTTGTAGAATTTGCACTGATCCTTTTAAAAAATAAAATAATATCTCATTTAATAAACAAATTAGTAAGAACGTATTTCTATCAATTTATTTTTGCGTAAATTTTTTTTTAACAATTAATTTTGACCAATGATGTACAAATTCATTTAAATTTAGTACGTCAATATTACAGGGGATTAAACCTTAATTTTAAACTCCGACGGGTGCCATGTCTTTTTTAGCAGAACTTTAAGAGGATAAATTAAAATATAATTACTTAGTTAATATTTTAATCAGTTATTTTCTTTCCTTTCAAGTCCATTTCGGTGTACAAATTAGTTTTATTAAAATGAGACTTTAACGTGTGATCAAAGCCGCTGATTATATCTGCTTGTTTTGACAAACTTTGTGTGTATAAATTTCAACTAACGGAGGCTTTGACTTCTGCGATCGTTGTCTCCTGTGGATGTTAGGAATTTCAAACCACATGCTCCAATTTGTAAATCTTTATTGTAATTTTCATATCATAAACCACAGGATTCGTGCTGGAAAGAAAATACAATTTCTGGATGGCATGTTTCACGGATGAAACCTAACCCAATGGACATGTTGTTTGAAACGAAACTATGGTAATTATCAAGATTGAAGTATGACTTGGTACAGGATTCACGGAGGACAGTACTTCAGGTTGCTTGTAACCACAGTTTATATATATATATATATATAATTTAGAGTGTCTAGATATGAACTATTAGAATTATGTAAAACCAGAGGTACAACGAGCTGAATTATATTAAATCGAGTTTTAATTTATTCGAATTTAACTCGAGTTATTTATATAAGAATTAAGATCGAGTTCGGTTCAGACTTTTATATATATTTAAGTTTGGCTCAATAAAAAAGAATTTAGACTCCAAATCTACTTGCAAACAATTTGATTAAATCAAAACGACGTCGTTTTAGTTTAAAATATAATAAATAAAATATTATAAAAACTATTATTAAAAAAATATAAAAATATTATAATATATATTATTTTATTGAACCGACTTAAAAAATTTTCAAAGGTGGAGCTTAAACTCAATTCTAAATAAGATACAAATTGAACTTAATTCGATCTCATTTTAGATACATACCTAATTTGAATAGTTTAAAAAAAGTCCAGTTAATTTTCCCTCTTGTGATAATTATTGGAGAGCAAATCAACTCCTAATCATAATTAAGAGTCTTAAAAATTATTCTTAATCATTACTAACCATTCTGATTTTAAATAAAAAAAAATACAGAGAGGATGTAGTGATTATGGGTTCAAATTATTCTTGCCACATGACCCCAAAGAAAAAAAAAAAGGGAAAGAAAAATATTGTAGATCATGTCCACTCTAAAAAGTCAAAATTCCAAAGAAAATAGGGGTTTCAAAGGAGCAAAAGGTGGGATTCTTAGCTTCAAATTCTCACCAAACAAACAATAATGATGGGTGTATTATATATGCATGGTAGGGTATTTTGGTCCACTGGAAATATTTGGGGCAAATAAAACGGTTCAAATTTTTGAAATTTTCTTTTCAGAATCGATTCTAGGTTACTCCCTGAATGAAGGGTGAAAGGGCTGCATCAGCAAATGGACAAAGTCATTGAGGGAATTTTGATCAAACACATGACTTTGTGAGGAGGCTAGGGAAGATGAACACACAACCAAAACCAACCACCATGAAATTAGGTCGGAGGGTATTCTGATCTTTTCTTTATTTTCTAAGATAAGGATTTGTGTAGTTGCTATAATGGAGATTGAATCTTCGAAACCAAGTCAAATTCAACAATTCCCAAAATTATAAGTGATAAAAGGAAAATCCATATCTTTAAAAAATTTCGAATCAACCAAAAAAAAAAGTCCAATATAATAAAGATTGCTTTGAAGTTAGTGACCATGCAAAAAATTATTTTTGTTGGAAAATGACATTATATATCATTTTTTCTATAACAAAATATTGTACCATCTTTATCGGTAATTGTACATTAAAAAAACAGTAAATACTTTTTTTTGTTAACTTTTTTACTTCACATTACACTTGCTTCATAAAATCAAGTTTTGAATGAAAAAAAGATAATAAAAAAGTATAAATATTCCCGTCCTAATACATTATAACATATATGTATAATTATTTTCTTCATAAATCAAATATGGAGTAAAAAAAAGGTAACGAAAGAGAGTAAATATTCTCATCTTTATGCATTATTACATATATATATATTATTATTATTTACATGATAGGTTTAAATAAGCAATATACTTTTTAAGGGTCTTTTCAAAATCAAATAAAATTTAATCCTTTAACTTTTTAAAGGTAAGACTCACATCTTTAAAAAGCTTTTAAAGTCCAAAAGTTTTCATTAAATGAAAAATCACCCTCATTTTGATTTTTTTTGGGGGAGCCTCGTATTGGAAATTGATCACTAGATATTGCATCTAAAATGACCCTCCAAATCACATTGATTCTAAATTTGATTAATGATTTTCTACAAGCATTGGTCCTCTGAAAGAACGTGAAATTTTGATTCTTTTCATTATTTTTGGCATATTCTTGTCATTATTCTTTTCATTATTTTTTAGAAAGAATGGAAAATTTTCCAAGAAGACAATTAATTAATACGGAGGGGTAGACATGTCTTTTACATAATAACTCCTCCATTTTCGAAAATTTTTCCAATCCAAAAAAATACTTCGAGCAGATAAATATTATTTTTACTAATTATAATGCACATATAAATATAGAGCGCCGTGCAAAAGCAACCAGCGTGGCAGCCGTACGTATGGCCCATTTATAAATATATATTATTGATTCCCTCTTGTCCGTATATGTATATGTGTGTGTATATATATATATATATATATGAGTTTTTTTTTTATAAAAATACCCTTCAAATTATCTTTCTTTTTTTTTATTTTGTCATTAAACTATTAAATACATCTCTTACATTCTCAAACTATTCAATTCCAACCAAATAACTATTCAATTCTATTCTATTTGGTTTAAATATTAACTCCATCCGTTAACTTTAATGGAATTGAATAATTTGATAATATAATGAGTGTTTTTGATAGTTTGAGGACTAAATAGAAAAAAGAGAGATAATTTAAGTGATATTTTCATAAAACCCTCATTAAATTTAAGGCTTGTTTATAACATTTACGTTTTTTTAGTTTATCTTTAATAGTATTTTTTTGTTTTTAATTTTTTATTTTCAGTTATTATTTTTTGGAAATAAAAATAGATTCATGTTTGGTAATATAATTTTGTTTACAGTAATTAATTTTAATTTAACAAAATATTCTAATTTTATTATTTTTATAAAAATTAACAAAATTAATAAAATATATTTAAATTAATTAATTTAACATTATATATTATTTTTAATAATAATTAATTTTAATAAGTTATATTTATAAATAACATAAGTTACTAATAAATTAATATTTTATTTATTAAAATTAATTCGAAATAATTAAAATATTTTAATGAAATAAATAATTTTAAGAGGGAATTATTACTTATCAAAATATTTTAATTTAATAAAATAAATTATTTTAATAATAAACTATTATTTTAACAGTATCATTAATTTTAATTTTACTAAAATAAGTTATTTTAATATGTAATTATTATTTATTAAAGTATAATTATAATCTAATAAAGTAAATTATTATTTTATTTATAATTAATTTAATTTCAATAAAAAATAAATATTTTGATATGTATTTATTATTTTTAAATAATAATTTTAGTTTAATGAAATAAATCATTTTAATCATAAATTGTTATTTTAATTTTAATAAAATAAATCATCATAATAACATGTTATTTATTAAAAATAATTTTAGTTTAATAAGATATTCAAATAAAATAATTCATTTTAATATGATGCAAGAAAAATGAATAAAGTTTAAAATTGAAAAATATTTATAAAAGAAATAGTTTTTTTTATGAAAATATCTTTTTTTTATTTAATCCTCAAATTATCAAACGCACATATTACATTCTCAAACTATTCAATTCCGTTATATTTGATCTGAACACTAATTTCATCTGTTAATTTCAACGGATGGAATTAGTATTCGGATCAAATGGAACACAATTAAATAGTTTGGAAATGTAATATTTACGTTTAATAGTTTAAGGATTAAATAAAAAAAAAGTAGGGATAATTTGTGAGATGCTTTCATAAAAAATAAAAAATAAAAAATAATAAAAAAACTCTATATATTTACGTTCTATAGAGAAGATTAAAAAGAGCCTCTTGAAAAAAATAAAAGAAAAATTAGATTAATTGGATTAATCTCATCTCTCTCCGCAGCCTAAGGTAATGAAGGCGGCATTTGGTTTGTAAAAAAGAACAAACAAATTCTAAAAATTTATGAAAACTTCTAAAACTCTTTAACGAAAATTTTGATCATCTCATACTTTATGAAATCTATATAAATTTTTTTATATACTTATGTTTTATATAGAAAATTAAACAGAACCCCTAGAGAAAAATAAAAGAAAAATTAGATTGATTGGATTCAATCTCATCTCTCTCCGCAGCCTAAGGTGATGACGTCAGCATTTGATTTGCTGAAAACTAACAAGAAAAAAAATTTTAAAAATTTCTAAAACTCTCTAATACATTTTAATCATTTAGTACTTAATAAAATTTTTATAAATTTTTATGTATATCTACATATTCCAACAAATTTTTACAAATTTTAATACTTTTTTTACAAGCCCCAATAAATTATTCACTAACCCTGATAACTTTTTAACAAATTTCAACAAATCTGATAAATTTCAACAAATTCAATAAATCGAAAAAATCATTATCATAATTTCTCTTTCCAATTTTTTTATGCAAAAGTCAAAAAGTTCAATAATTTTTAAAAAAATTCTGGCATAAATCCGTAGAAACGGACCCAAAAAATCAATCCTATGATTTTTCTCTCCAACTTGTTATCACAAAAGTCTAAAAATTATACTATTCATTTTAAAAAATATAATTTGAGTTAAAAACCCCAAATGTTAAACGTTATCTCAAATCACTTTTTTTCTTATTTTATCTTTTCCTTTTATCACTCGAAACGCTGCCGAAATGGCATAGCAAGCGAAGCGAGGCAAGGAAGCACAACAAAAAGTAGGAGAGAAAAACAGCTATGCAAGGAAGCACCCACAAAAGTAGGAGAAAAACAGTGCGAAGGAGGAAAGCTCTCTCTCTCTTTCTTGTCTATGAAATAATTCATTTACAAGTACTTCCAATCTGGGGAGTAATTTCAAAGTAAAAATTGATATAATGTTAGAGCAAAAATTGATTGAACCAGAAGAAGAAACGAAGATGGGCAAAATTTAGGAGGAACCACGTTTTAGAGAGATATGAGAGGATGATTTTTAGTAAATAAGAATAAATAAAAAATTATTAAATAAATTGTATGATTATCAATTTTTACACTAACATCGTTTTCTATTCTCTATTAAATACCAAAAAAAAACTCTCTCTCTCTCTCTCTATATTTGTATACCCACATATGTGTATTATTTTGATTGACGTCATTGAGGAGTCCGCCTTGGGTTAGGGGGCATCTTCTCCACTTTCATGCTGTTTTGGTGTTTGCGTTAATTAGCATCCATACGCGACCCACCACATTGCTCTCTCAATAACCTCTCTTCACCTTCCCCCCCCCCCTCTCTCACCATATATATACATATATCTATATCTTCTTCTCTTCTGTATTTTTATCGTATCAAATATCACCTAAAGCAATGGCTGTTCAAGCTCAGTACCCATCAAACGTTCTCTTCCTAAACAGGTTTGGAAAGCCACCTCTTCACTGTCTTCCCCGCCCCCCCCATAATCTCTTTATTTTTATATCTAATTGGGTTCGATTGAATGTTCTTCAACAACTACGATGCAGAAGCGTACAGGAGGGAAAGAACCCAATCGCGAACGACTATTCATTGCAGCCACAGCCCCCAGGCGGCGGCGTCGGAGGCGGAGGATTTCTTGATCAATCCCACATGATATTCATTAATGGAGGAGGTGAGCTGATTTTCTTTGGGTCCTTCTCTCTCTCTCTCTCTCTCTTTGCAATTAGGCTATTCAAAAGTCGATGTCAGTTCAGGGATTGATTTGATGATGATCGATGTATTTGATACATATATTAGCCCATTGTTTTGATTGGCAGGGGGGACTAGTTCACGAAAGAGAGGAAGAGAAGTCATTTCAACGACCTCGTCTATCAATCCTTTCTCCGTCCAATCTCAGCTCATAGACCATTCTCTGTTTCAGACCTCACAACAACCGAATGCCGTCTCCACCGGTCTCCGTTTAGCTTTCGGCGAACAACAACAACAACAATTACAATCGCAACAACAACAGCAACAAATACAAAATTTATCTGCTCACTCTTCTGTTCTATTGTCGCTATTATCAGAAGATTTGTCAACACAAATCAGGCAACAGAGAGAGGAGATTGAACAATTCCTTCAATCCCAGGTACTATTTTTTAGTCGTTTCTATTATATATGAATGTATGTTTGTATGTATGTATGTGTTAGTGTACGATCGATGGATGAATTAAAAAAGGTTCATCGTGGGTGGGTGATCAGGGAGAGCAGCTGCGGCGCACATTAGCAGAGAAGAGGCAGAGACACTACCGTTCCTTGCTGGGGGCGGTGGAGGAGTCGGTAGCACGGAGGCTGAGGGAGAAGGAGGCCGAGGTGGAGAAGGCGGCGAGGCGGAACGCCGAGCTGGAGGCCCGTGCCGCCAAGCTGGCGGCGGAGGCGCAAGTGTGGCAGGCGCGGGCGAGGGAACAGGAGGCCACGGCGGCGTCGCTGCAGGAGCAGCTTCAGCAGGCCATAATGAGCGGCGCCGCCGGCCAAGGGTGCGGCGCAGAGCAGCGGCAGGAGAGGGGGGAAGAGCTGGGAGGCGGAGAGGCGGAGGACGCCGAGTCGGCTTACATTGACCCGGACCGAGTAGGGGCGGTGAGTGGACCGAGTTGCAAGGCGTGCCGGAAGCGAGTCGCCTCGGTTGTTCTGTTGCCGTGTCGACACCTCTGCCTGTGTAAAGGATGTGGGAGTCTGGCCCAAGCTTGTCCACTCTGCCTCGCCTTCAGCGAGAACCGCGTTGAGGTCTTCCTTCCTTGAGATGGGCTTCGACCAAGCCCACCCGGCCCAATACCATGAGGTGGGACCCTGGAGTTTACTAAAAAAAAAAGTTAAAAAAAAAAAGAGAGACAAAAATGAAGTAATATTGAATATAATAAAAATTATATTTTCTCTTGCACTTTTTTTTTCCTTTTTTTAACCCTTCCAAGACTCAAAATTTTGTGTTTTTCCTTTTATTTTCTCTTTTGGGAATGGGGGAGTGGCATTATTTTTTTTTTTTTAGGGAAATCTAATTCATATATAAATTCTTTTATTTAATGACGACTTTGCCCCCCTACATGGCTTTTATTATTATCCTATTAACTTTTTATTAATTAGTGCACTACACCAAATTGTTAAGCCACTTAACTCCCACATTGCTGCACATTTTTCTATTATATATATACATAAATTATATTTTTCTAAACTTTCATTAAACTTTTTCTTTTTTAATTTTTTCGTTGGGTAATACTATAGATTTACTTTTATTCATCGTATATATATGATTTGATCATTAATTTATTCATTCTCTCAATGAGCCAATTGCAGACATAAAAATGCATTCTCTTAATCAGCCAATAAAGTGCATACATAACAACAAAAGGTCAATTTTTTTTTTTTTTTTTTTTTGACTAAAGTATGTGAAAACAAATGATTTTATATGTTTACCCCTTAAAATATAAAATTACATGGCTAATTTAAAAAAAATAAAAAAATTAAGTTAAAACAAAAAATTAATACACATTAACAATTAGAAATGTATGAGTTTAATTATTATAATTAAAAATTAAAGTAATGAGTAAAACAATGCAAAGTATAATTTACCTCTTTTCAGGATAATTGTACGAATTGTATGGCATTATGCATAACTTAACTCAATAGAAGAGGGATAATCTAGTTATGAAGTGCAGTGGCGGAAATTATAGCTTAATTATACGAATTACAGGACAATATATATATATATATATAACTTAAAGCTAAGAAAAGAGGGATAGCGTAGCTTTTATCTCTGTGTAAAATGCACTGAATATGATGCTTAATTTGGATGTGTAATTTTTCAAAATGAAAAACATACAATTGATTCTCGATTTTTTTTTTTTTTTTGGAAAGGTAACAAATAATAAAATTTTAAATAATAATTGGGTTATTTATCTTATAATAACAATTCAAGATTATTTTTAATCAAGATTTAAAAGTTGAAATTTATTTCTTTTTCAAATCACTTTTTTTTTTATTTTATTTCATATCTTACTAACTAAACACCAATACAAACTATGAATTAAAGACCTGTTTCTTAGGTGAGATCCCATGTAAAATTGATAATATTAAACATGATAATAAGATACGACTTGAATACAGTAGTACACAAATGTTATGTAAAATTAAATCACCGAAAGGATTTTTAAAATTTTAAAAAAAAAATTAAAAGATTTTTAAAATTTAAAAAAAAAATTAAATACAATACGAGATGAATATGTCAGCTCGAATTGGACTTAATCAAAGTTTTAAAATATTTGAATATAGATGTAATTTTGACTCTAAGCATGGAAAGTCGAGCAATGGCTGGGAATTTGGGATAAGTAATCTGACATCCATTTGTAGAATTCATTTTAGAGTGTATTTTTGCAATCACTGATTAAAGTTTCTCTCTCTCTCTCTCTCTCTCCCAATGTGCGATATTACAATTAGAGGGCTACAATGATTGTTATGAAGAGAGGCAAGCACACTGAAAGAAGGGCATGGCCTTTTCCCCCCTTTAGAATAATATGACAAATGGGTAGGAACAGATTGGACCATATAAGCATGTATATATAGATACAATATATAATTTTATCCTCCAAACATCAAACTGATTTTACCTTGGAGATATGCTGGAATCTTCTTATGATCAACCGTGGCCATGGAAACCCCCCCCCCCCCCCCAAAAAAATGTCCACTGAAGTCTCAACTTATATGGGGCCTGTCTGGGGGAGTAAAAATTCCGGGTCACTCCCATTGAAGGATTTCATTTTCAGCGCAAGCATCTGTACCTCTCTGCATAATTACCATCCATTTCATCCAGCCTGGTTTTTGGAATTCATTATTTATTTATTTTTTTTTATCCCCACACTTTTTTTGGATCTTCAATGTGCCAAGATAAAGAAAAATAGAATTATATATATATTCATGTTTTATGAATAATCAAATACAAAAGTTACCCACAATAATCTTTGGAAAAATAAATATTTATTTTTCTAATTTAATTATAAAAAAATAAAATTTTTTCTTTCGCTTTATTTTCTTTTTTCTTAAATTTGTCCATTCTTATTTTTTTCCCCTTATAGTCAAGTCCAAACATAATAGTGTTTAGAGGGTAAAAAAGTACATATACAAAAAACTAATAAAAAAGTGATATGTGACGAAATTTAATTGAAAAAAATTGAAAAAAAAATGGTAAAGATAGGTAAATTTTGATAAAATTTAATAAATCAAACGCCCCTCTTAAAAATAGTCAATTTGGGAAAGGGATAGGAAGCCATTGGCTACCTTTCCAGATTTGTGTTTTTCGCACTTTAGGGCCTGTTTGGGGATGTGCTGAAACATTGTTGTCCAACTGTGTGCCGTACAGCAACCAGCTGGCTTAGCTTACAGAATTGTAGTAAGAACTGTCGTGAATGAATAAGAAAGAATCACCAAAAGGGTCATAATTGCTTGCTAGGGGACCATTTCTCGATCGTCCAAACAGCCCCTTGTTTCTATCCAACGCACATACAATCACCATCCGCAACAATCCCCTCTCAAGTTGGATCTTGGGCCCAAACTCTAGTTGGTAGAAGCATTTTACTTAGCGTGTATTTGGAACAAAGATTCGGGGAGTGAAATAAAATAGAGGGAGGGAGAAGGTAAAAACTTGTATATATTTATTTTTTATTATTAATTAAATATAAATTTATTTATTTTGTTGAGAAATACTTACTTATATTTTCTTCTTATTTTCCAATTCACATATATATATATATATATATATATATATATATACATATATACATATATATATACACACTATACACTAGTAGCATGTGCAAAATAAACCGCGATAGAAAAATATACAAAAGTTATCTTTATTGTAAATTTATTTATTAAGATTTTGGTAGATTATCTATATAAATTTATTCATATGTGTGTATATATACATACTAGTAGCATGTGCACATGTAAAAAATAATTTGTGATTGAAAAAAAATATAAAAGTTATCTTTATTGTAAATTTATTTGTTGGGATTATGATAGATCATCCACATAAAAAATTTATAAAAATAAAAAAAGAAAAAAAAAAGAAAAAAATCTCTCTAAATTTGTAATAAGGAATTCAAAACAAATTCTATTTTATTTGCAGTAGTCTACTATTTGTAACAGTATTCTAATCCTTGAGTGATAGAAAGTATTCAAATACATAAATAGATATTTATTATAATTCATATCTATTTATTGAATTATTTTTTATCTCTTTCAAAATATGCTTATCAAAACTTTTAAAAAAATTATAATACTTGTACTTAAATTTCTTTTTCTTTTCCTCTCAAAATGTTTGCCTTTTCAAAATAAGTTTATCTTTATTAAGATAATTTTTTTAACTCTCTCAAAATATAATGTCAAAAAGTTTAAATAAATATGATAGACTCTTAAAAATAATTCATATTTTCAAAATAATGCATTTAAATGAGCAAATACAAAAATAAAATAAAATGAAAAGTGAGAGTATATGCGCAAAAATATGAAGTTTATCAAAATCTTGAATAGTAAAACAATTTTGAAAATATTTAAATAAAAACTTACACGTTTAAAGTGATACTATGAACTGATATGTTTGATGCTAACTATTTTTTAAATTTGAATTTATATTATTTTATAAATTTAGTTCCGTTAAATAGATTTCACTAAAAATTAGCATCATTATTTTTTTTTTTTTTTACTTTATCACTACCCTTCATATTTCCTTTATAAATAAATATAAAAAAAATTATTTGATTTTACATTCTTACTTTCTCTCTCCACTCTACTTTCTCACCCCAGACTAACAATGCTGGTAGATTCTTTCCCCTAGTGAATCGATGGATGAAGCTAATTTACTTATCCAATGGAATTGTTGCTAAGTTGTGGAAGAAAGAAAGAAACAAGGAGAAGCTCCTCGCCTAACAATGCTGGTTGAAATTAATTTACTTATCCAATGGAATTGTTGCTAAGTTGTGGAAGGAAGAAAGAAACAAGGAGAAGCTCCTAGTTTGACCAAATTAGGAAACTAGCCAAACAAGGATAAATAACTAAGTTGGAAAAAACCATTGATTAATTAAGTTGGACCTAATATGAAAAAAATAGGTTAAAAATTAGTGTCAGATTCACAATAATAATTAAGACTTATTTTAATAATAGAGGACAATAAAGGGTAATTAATCTCATACACTAAAACTAATTAAATGTATCGTAACTCTCTCAATTTGACATAGATATATATACTTTGTACTCCTTAAATTTGACAGAATATATTTATTATTAGGGTTGTAACTTATATTTATCACAATAATATTTTAGCAAATTAATAGATAAATAATAAGAGTGCGACAAATTAAAATAGATTTTTCACTGCTCTTAAAGAAAAAATTATAAACTTTTATAATCCTGATTATGCTTTTAAAATATTTGAACAAAGATTTAAATTTTCTATTTCCATAAATGTAAATACACCATCAAATTATGTTAAATTTGTGAACTTTTGAAGTTCCTATTAATTTCTTTTCTTATTGTATATATTTATACCATAATGGCAAGTTGTTACATTCAGTTTTCATATTTTATATATATATATATATATATATATATATATATATATATATATATATATATAAATTAAACATATTTATTTTTTACTTTAGCAAGACTTAAAAAATCATATTTTACTTGCAAAACTTTTTCTTTTTCTTTTTTTTTTTATATACATTATTATTTTTTTCTAGATTTTGGTGCTCCTAAAAATCCTTTTCACATTAAATCTCAGTTACCAAATACTGTCCAAAGGACCAGTTCTGGCCAATTGAATGAATCCAAAAGACAGATGCAGCAAGGAAGCATTGAAGGGAGCCCTGATGGTACATGCAGCGACTGGCAATTTGAATAAACAGAGACATGAAAAATCAATAAGATATACAAGTTGATATGTGCATATGTACCATTACTCCCAGTCATTGCTAATTTGCGTGCTGTTTGGCACTCTATAATTACACATGATCAAGCTTCAAATTAATGTTATGTTCGCCAAACAAGGCCTCTGATCCTTGAAGTTCACTAGCTGCACAGTGATTTGCCTACTTTACCAGCAAGACAATACAGCAGTAGTAATTGTTTGTGGTATACTTGCAAACTCTGGTAATGAATAAGGAATTGAAGGTAATCAATAACGAATTGAAACTATGAAAATATAGATTTTATACCCAATTCAATCTCACCGTCAATTGGGCTTTTGGTGATATCCCGGTTGGGGCTGGCCCACCCCAGGTCCCGAGTTGTATGCTGGACCACTTGAGGCCCATAATAATTGAGCTTCAATCTGTCTACAAAACAAGATTTTTTTTTTCCTAAACTCAGCTATTATAATAAAGTAATTTGTAAGTTCGTAATTCGTAAAGTGAAATAAAAAGTAAATAACTTTCAGATTTTTCACCGTACGCCAAACGCATCATATTTTATAATTTATACTCAATCTCAATTTGTATCTACACTTTTAGCTATAACAAGCTTTATATTTTTTGTATCTACACTTTTAGTTGTAACAGGCCTTATATTTTTTTTTATTTATTGCAATTAAACCTTCTAGGAATTTTTTCTATTAAAATTTTTTCATCAATTGTTCGTATGACCGTTGGTTTTTAAGGGGTAAAAATGTAAAATCAAAAGTTTTCTTGGGTATTCCACTTAAAAGTTTTTTTTTTTTTTTTTTTTTTTTTTTGAGCATATGTATTTTATAAGAAGAGTCACGCGAATATACTTTATTAAACAACTTGTTAGCATATGAGCATATCAATTGCTATATATTGGGTCTATTTAATTGCTTAAAAATTTTTAACTTTTAGCAATTTTTATTTTGTAAATTTTTAGCAACTTTTACTAATTTTTACCAACTTTTTGCATAAAAAGTTAGCAATATTTTTAAAAATTACTAATTTAGAACTAATTTGAGAGCAAATAAAAAAAAAAGTAATTAGAAATTTCAAAGTGAGCATATAATAGTGCATCAGTACTAGTGTTTTGAATTGAATTTTGACCCATTTATTAGGGGCAGTACAAGTTCAGTTAACTAATAATACCTTATGCTATAGGCATTGACTTGCAGTTTTTAGTACTTTATTCAATTTATCACCAAATTTATGAATGGGGACGTTGGTGGTGGTTGTAATGTTTCTCACCTGCCTCTCATTTTCGTTCTTTGATGAAAAATGCTTATTTTTCCTATCAAAGTGCATGAGCCAAGCCAATGAAATATTGATGACCCTAGGGCCCCCGCCACAATAAAACAACCAATTTGGATTTCAATATTTAGGGTGTGGTGTATTCATCGCTAGTTTTGTTTATGGTGCCCCAATTTTATGACAAGCATGTGAATATATAATTCAAGCTGAGGTAATATTTTCAAGATAGTATATCAAATTTTATAAGGAGTTTGAAATTTTTGAAATGTTTATAATTAGTACAATTAATTTGTAGCCACATTTAACATTTTATGGGTAGTATATTTCTTTTTATTTTTATGCTTTCTTTTCCATTTTAACTGCTCTATTGTTTTTATTTTTTGCTACTTTATTTTTTGCATCTCTCTCTCTCTCTATATATATATATATATCATTAACAATATTTTTAGTATTTTAATAGATCACTTCTAAAGTTCATATTCGACCTAATATGTTTCACGACTCAATGAATAGGAGAGTAAAGTTAGCTTAAGATTAACATTTTGTGACTGGGGCATATTAGACTAAGCTTAAATAAAATTAGTTCAACATTTTGGTTCAAAAACTCTCATTTGGCAAGTTTTGAGTAAACTTGTAGGAATGGTAACAGAATAAGTATGTAATTGAGTTCTTCTCTAATTTTTCTGAGCCAAATAATTCCTTTTTATGCTCCCATAAGTAACCTATTCCCACCAAATTTTCGTGAAGGGTATCCCGCTCCAATTAAAACCAATAATAATTCACTATTTTTATTTGTAAAAATAAGATAAATAAAGAACAAATAAAATATATACAAATCTATAAAATACCAATATAAAAATGGAAAAACAACAAACATTTCAATACCAATATGCAACTTATTAAAACATATAATTGAGAATAATATAATTATTTAGTTTTTAAATTTAAACATGTGAGAATAGTATATATAGTTTTTTTTTTTTAATTCAAAACCTAATTAGGAAAGGGCAGAATATTGCTAATAAGCTGCCCAAACCCGGCCCCCCCGGCCCATTCAGAACTCTCTTGGGTTTTAATTTTTATCTCTCAGCTTCCCCGTGTATATTGAAGTAGGATTAGATAGGGTCGGTGCTTAACTAAAGAAACATATAATAGATGGCATAAAGGTTTCTTTGGGCCTTGGGCCTATACATGTACCAGTTGTAGAGATTCAAATTTGGTTTCACAAACAAGTGAGATAAGTCAATAGGGTGGTCAAAAAAAGTTACACCAATTGGTAAAGGACTCGGGGACTGGCATCGCTGCCTCTGATGATACTCAAACATCAAATATGGAGTACTGGATTAGAATTAAATGGTGCAGATTTGTTTATATATTTTTAATTTAAAAATATTTAAATAAAAATAAATTATTAAATTTTAATCCAATAATTCGTGACGAGACTAATATCGTTGAAGGATATCAGCCTTCCCTTTTTCTTTGGTAAAACTGTTGATGGCTACCATCCTTGGTGGTAAACCTTTAGTTCCGCGATATGTTTTTTTTTTTTAATTACTTTTTAGAAAATATATATTGGCTTCGTTAAGAACTCTAAAAATCATTAAAATATATTAAAAATTTTTAAAAATTATTTATTTTTTATCTCATTATATAAATTACGAACCCACAATTTTTATCAAATTTTATTATTTTTTATCATTCCAAACACCTTCATAATAAGAATAATATATAATCTTCGTCAAGTTCAGTTCAGCCTTGCACTCCACTGATGATTCCAATCCGACCCATCAAGTAATAAATGATTCCACAGGAAGCTTAATCCCAGTATTATAGACATCTTGAATCAAGAGTGCATTTGAAGTGCGAAAAAATAAAATAAAATGAGATAGAGTGAGATAAATTATTAATTCGTAATTTATATAATGAGATAAAAAAGTTGAATAATTTTTATAATTTTTTAATATTTATCATTATTTTTTAAATTTGTTGCCATTCAAAATAGAGCCTCATAAAGAAAACATAATGTTAATCTCGAAGTCTCCTAGAGTTAGTTTGAACGAAGACATAATGTTAACCTCGAAGTCTCCTAGAGTTAGTTTTAATTTGAGAAGATAAAAATATATATATATATATATATTGACGGTGTCAGTATTAAAAAAATATATATACCTATTTTTGTAAATTACAGTTTTCACCTAAAAGTTTATGACCAAGTCTCTCGTTCCAAAGTTTTGACATTTCAATTATAACGATTGAACCTGAAAAATGATATTTAATTTATTACAATATTAATTCTCTGCACATTTCTATTTCAAAATTTCCTATTAACTGTGTCACATGATCATTTATTAACAGGTATATCAATATCATTCTAGTTATAAAACATTATACGCCCGTTGGGGGGACTTTGCATCAATTTTTGACATCTATCACTTTAATAATTAGTTAGTATTTGGTAAAAACTTGTAAAAATTAAAAAAAAAGTCGAAGAAAGTTAATTATTAAAATTTAATAGAAAATGTTAAAATAATTAAAATTTTAGGTATTTTTTTATTTTATCTTTTATTTTCTCATATTTTTCTCGATTTTTTTATAAAAATTCTTAAAAATAAGTAAAAAAATAAGTTAAAAAAATTGAGTATTTTTTAGTACTGATGAGATATGAAAGAAGGAGGGGTAAAATAAAAATACTTAAATTTTTTGTTAGTTTAAAATTTTATGTTAAGTTTTAATAACTGATTTTATCCAAAAGGGAGTCAATATTAATAATATTTCAAAATAATAGAGTCAAATATAACTTTTAAATATTGTAAGTGCTAAGTATAGTTATCAAATGTTAAGAAGAGCTAGGTATAATTTACCCAAAAAAAAAAGGTAAAAGTTGAAGAAATATTGGCAAAGCATCGACCGAAAAAATTGGAGAAAATTGATTTTTTTTTCGTTTTTTTGGTGAACTAAACAGCCTTTATCTAAACTTAGATGTAAGAGAAATATTAAAAATTTTTTAAAATCTTTAAAAATTATTTTTAACTTTTTATTTCACTGTACAAATTACGAATCTATAAATCATCTCAAATTATCTCACTTTATCTCAATTATTGTCACTCCAAAAGCCCCCTAAATTAATCAATAAGAATTAGCTTTTTACTTTTATAATTTTATATTCTTTTTTAACTCTTCTTGTAAAAATTAATATTTTTTAATTCTTCAAATAATATGTAATTAGAGTATTTGGAGTTAAAAAATTTTGTATAAATTTTAAAAATTTACAATCTTCTAATTTATGTAATTAATAAAAAATTTAAATTTTATAAAAATATATAAAACTCCAAACAAGCGTAATATTACATGACAATATTTATTGTGCATCCCCCTTAACCGTGTGCTAAACACGCACTCTAATTCATGCATTGCTGTTGGGTGTGTTTAGAGTTGTATAAAAGTATATAAAATAAAATAAAATTATAAAAGTAAATGTCTCGTAATTCGTGCAATAAGTGAAGAATTTAAATTTTACTGTCTCGTTATTCATATTTGTAGAGATTTGTAAGATTTTATTTTATTTTATTTAACTCCAAACGGAGCCCATCTCAAGGCAACACGTGGACAGCATAGTTCTTACAAACTCCAAAACAATACGCTCCATTTGACTTGTTACAAACTTCTAAAAGTTTCTAAAATTTTTTAAAAATTTTTAAAAATTATTTATTTTTTATCTCATTCCACAAATTACAAACTCACAATTTATCTCATTTAAAAGTGTGTTTAGAGTGACAAAAAGACAAATAAAATAAGATAATTTAAGATATTTTATGAATCCGTAATTCATGTAAAAAATTAAAAATAAGTAATTTTTTTAATTTTTTAAAATTTTCACTATTTTTTATTACGTCTCAAGTCATGTATCTTTTTCCTCATCAAATATTTATATTTTCCTATACTTTTTTACCGCTCAAATGCTACCAAAGTCAAGACCTGTTTCTCACACGCAATAAACACGCATTTCATTTAGAACAGCAAGTGTGTGGCTCGAATCACCTTTAAAATTGAAATAAACTATAATTAATTCATTCATTCGTACAATTATATCTTTGATGGTGTTTTCAACTGATAAAGACAAACGAAAGAGAGGAAAGCAAGGCACTCTAAAGGGCCCGCAAGCCCTGCAAAGAAAGAAAAGAACTTTAGTATTAATAAATAAATAACTAATTAATTAAAAGAATAAAAAAGTGAAAAGTGAAAGTGAAACGGCATCCCCCAGGAGCCTTGGTCGGCGTTTCACATTCTGCGACATGTCCGGCGAAAATGAGACACACGTGTGCCAGTTCCATTCTTCCATTTGGATACGTGGCCGTCGTCCAGTCCATTTTCTAATAAAATTCTAAACGTAAACTAGCATAATGACCCCGACATTACCGGGATTTTGTTTATAATAAATATAACTTTGTATATATTCAAAATAAGGTTTTTTTTAATAAATTTAACTTTATATATATATATATATCTATATTAAAATTATACATATACAAATATAAAATAATATTTAATTTAACAAACATGTTGTGTTTAAACATTTTTTAAAAAATTAGGATTTTATCGTGCTTGAGGACATGAAACTATAATTTTGACTGTAAAAATCTGAACAAAATTACGAGAAAAACTATAATAATAAATAGTAAAAATAAATATCACTAACCACCGTAAACTAAAGGTAACGTAAGTATGATACAAATAATGTAAAAGTGTTCGTATTTAAAAATTTAAATTTTATATACGCTAAAATTAAATTTTTTATTTAAATATTTGTTTTTAAGAAATTTAAAAAAAAAACTATAGTCTAAATATCACTCTATTTTTAAATAAAAAAAAACTTTAGTTGATTTTGTTTAATAGATATCCATACAATGTTTAATAAAAAGTGTAAAATTTTGTTATTTGTTACAAATATTATCAGACTTTTAAAAATATTAATTTAAAAATTTTATAAAAAATATTTAAACAAAAAAAGAAAGAGTGATAGAGAGCGTTTTCATGTGAAGTAGTCGAAATGACAATCAAATTGGAATGAAAACTAATTAATTCCAGTTATTAATAAATTCAATAATTAAAAATATTTCAAATTCAAAATTTGAGCTTACTTATTATATAGATTTCAAATACCTAGTTTATAACAAAATAATTTACTATAGACTTATAAAAAAAAAAAGTGTGATATATGTCGGTACCCAAACACAAAATAAAACGCAAAAATAAAAATGCCACAAGAGTCGAACCGTCAATAATTCTTCAAATACTTCTAACTACATTAAAACGATCCAATACAAATGTATAAAAATAACATAAAAAAAAAAAAAAACACGATATATGTTGATCCTCCAAACAAAAATAAAATACAAAAAAATAAATATGTGTCAAATTACAAACAATCAATTATTTTTTTTAATATAACAATAACATTAGTATCTAAAAAATAAAAACTCAAAACACGTGTGTCAACTTATAGTAAGATCATGTGTCACTTTTGTATAAATCCCTCTCATATTAAGACATTTGCAGAATGTTCATATTTTGGTGTGAATTTTTATAATATATTAAATTTTCTGACAAATGATGAATAAGTAGATGTAAAATGTAGAATAATATAAAAATACCTTTAACAATAATTAGAAAAAAAATTAAGATAAAACAAAGAAAACACACATCATAAAAAAAAACAAAAACAAAAACAAGCACACTACGTGTTACCCTCTCCTCACTCCCTCACATGAAACAAAGTAAAAGCACGCGCACACAAAAATAAATAAATAAATAAAAATAAAAATAAAAAACAAGTAAACTGCCACATGTTACCATCGCTTCACCTCCTTACATTTTGGTATATTGGTATAGATTATATCCGGTGCTTTGTTACAGTTTTTGTAATAAATTTACATACATGATGAATGAAAAATAAATATATATAAAATGTAATGCAATATTTAACGTAAAAATATGTAATTTTTAAACATGTTAAATAAAAATCTAATAATAAAATAATTCGTTATAAATTTATAAAAATTTAAAATTAATAAATCTTCAAACTTATGAGCATGATCTAATTTTTTAATAAACTTTAAGAGAGATCAATTTTAGTTTAGTTTACTCAAATTTTAATTATATTAAAAAAAATAAGGATAAAAATGACACAAAGTTGAAGTGAATGTAGCCTCTTCAATTTTTTTTCCTCGGATGCTGCAATAAATTCAACCCAATTACAGTGCCGTTAAAATTGTCAAATGGTGAAAGTGAATTCGGGCCGTTCAAATTTCAACAACTTTCACAAAACGTCAAACTACTGTCTCCAAGTGAAGTTCACCCATCAAACAGGAAAAGGGAGGGGGGGGGGGCTACTGCCAGCTTTATCGCGTCTAGTGTTTAAATTATTGAATTTAAAATTTAATAGTTTGAATTTATAAAAATATTTTTTAATCAAAATAAATTTATTTAAATTATTAAATTTTAATTTAATAATTCAAGAAGTTAAGTCACAATATTACTATTAAACTCGATATCAGCCCCTCAAAATATCATCAAATGACTGGATTTGGAAGAAATGGGATAGTAAGTTATATTAGTTCGACGACTTGTGATTGAATTGTTAAATTAAAATTTAACGGTTTAAATATATTCATATTTTTTTAAATTAAAAAATTTTAAAGATATTTAGATTATTAAATTTTCATCCAACGATCCTTACTTTGATATTGAGTATGTTTAAAATTGTATGAAATTGTATAAAATTATAAAAGTTAATATCTCATATTTTGTGTAATAAGTAGAGATTTAAATTTTATTATCTCGCAATTTATGTTTGTAAAAATTTATAAAATTTTTTATTTTTTTTAACTCCAAACGTGGTCATTATCAAGCTGGCATAGAAACCTTTTTCAAAAGGCTACTCAAGTCTCCGACCATTGTCATTGAAATGTAATTTTTGTACTAACTTTTAATTGTTTTCAATTATTTTTTTTAATTTTAATTTTATCTTGCTTGTTTTTAGCCTAAAGAAAAACTAAAAGCAAGCAAGCAAAAAAAAAAAAAAAATTACTGAAAAAAAAAATCCTTCTGACAAGGTATACATAAAATAAAAATTAGTTATGAAGTTTAAGCGATTAGTACGTCAACTAATTAGATTGACATATTATTTTACTAGTATTTAATATATATAAATATATTTAAGAATTGAATGGCAATATAAATTAAAAGACTAAATTATATTTTTTTACATAAAAAATTTAAATAATGACAAAAACTTTATTAATTTACATCTTGCCAAAAAAAAAAAGTAATTTGTAAAATTTTTAAATACCATATTAAATATCCAAAGCTTGAATTCCCAAAATTGACAAATAAGAACATTCTAATTCTAATAAAATACTAACTAAACATGAGAATTTCTATTAATCATAAAATTCTACGTGCGTACAAATTAATTCTTTATTATTATTTTTTTTAATATAAGAAAATATATTTTTTAAAAGTATTTTTACATTAAAATAAATAAAATTATAATTTAATAATTTTACATTAAAATAAAGAAAGTATTGGTTTAAGAATTTAATTTTAGCATTTCTCACGTTGATCATCGTCCGATTTCGAACCCCGAGATTCTTTGTAACTATCATACGAAACGGACTCAGAAATATATTAACTTACCTGGTCGGTTTGATTTAGCTTTTTATGGACACTTGGCAGCCGTCGTAATTGACTAATCCGACCTTCATTAAACAATAAACACTTCCCCTTTCTAGATGAAGTGGAGGGTAATATCAAACTTCAAACTCACATTATTTATACAAAAATAGATTAAGTTTCATTTAGAGTAACAACAAATTCTGAAAAATAATGAAAATATTAAAAAATTTTGAAAGTTATTTATTTTTTTATTTTATTGTACAAATTACGAACTCACAATTTATCTCCATTTATCTCATTTTATTTTACTTTTTGTCATTTTAAACGTATCCTAATAAAAGAAATGAAACAGTTGACAAATTTAGTGAAAATATAAAAATAAAACATATATAAACATCATTCATAATAATTAAAAGTTATACTTTAACCATAAAATAACTTTTACCCAATTGTATGAAGGGAAAAAATAAAAGACGACGACGACGACGACAATAATAATAATAATAATTGACAATAAAACTATTTATATGTTAACAAAAATACTTCAACGAATTCTCGTAAAAAAGTTGTTAATAATTGTGATTAAATCAACATTAAATTAGCACATAAAATAATGGAGTTTATTTTACTTAAATCCTTGTGATTTCTACTTTGTGCAACTAAATTTAATAGGTTTCATAAAAGTGAACTTAAACCCCTTAATATTTGTATTATATTCAATCCAACCATCTTTGTTATTTTTTTTTTATCGAAAAAGTAACTATGAATTAATTTAATATTATGGAATTACTTTTTTATACGCTTAGTAGTGATGAAAATTATTTATATTATGATATCATGTATCTTTTATTATAAAAATTATGTTAAAATTAATTTTTTTTTTTGTAAATCTCATTTTTTATTACTCATTCTTTAAATTATTATGCTTCACATGAATACTTTACTAGTTATACATGTGTAATATTATATAATAGTAACTATGTCTGAAAACATATAAATATAACATATAAAGTACTACCAATTTTATTTTCTTCTTTCCTTTTCACTTCATTTTCATTAATATTAAATAATAATAGTGTTGATACAAAATAAATTTGGGACACGTGACCTTGCCGAATATAGTAAAACTAGATTCTTGGCATTCCATCGAGTACGTTATGAAAGTGTTCGGTGTTGATGTAGTAATTGAGAATCACTGTAATTGGGCCCCACTCATTGACAATGAGACTCTAACTATAAATACTCAATGGTAATAAATAAACTAAATTTATTACTTAAAAGTTAATCAAGTTAATTTGTTTCATTACAAGTGACAGACAAATAAAATAGGTGGACAGTTCTAGAGTTGTATTCCGTCTATTCAGACATCTCAATCGCCCACGCGTATTTTATGCAAAGTGAAGCCATTAAATGAGAAGTGAAAAGATATTTAAAGAAAAAGTGAGAAGAGTATATCAGATGATATAATTACAATATGATTTTTTATATGTTAATTTATTCATTTTACCTTACTATAAATATAATACTTTGTTTCGAAATTTAAGTACGCTCACTGTTGTCAACTTACTGCTTCACATTCCTTAATTCTCTCAAAACCTTTGCTGACTTAAACATTGGAGAATTTTCTGGTCAGCGACCCCTTCTTCGACCGTAACCCCTATTTATTTTGTGCTCGACAAGTCGATAATCGAATTTCCGATTGACGTAGTAAGCAGTTCTGGCAGTAATTTTTTATTGCCAAACAAATGGAATAAATTTATTCTCAATTTTATTTTTCATGATTTTTTTATTAACAATAAGAATATAAAAGTGATCTCATAGTATTAAATTGTTCAATCATTATTTTTTTGATAAAAATTCTAACAGATTAGTGTCTAAGTAAATGTAATACAAATTATCATAAGTCTCATTAGTCTAAATGCACATTTATAAAACATGTTAAATTTAAGTGGATAAAAATAAAACCAAATTAGTATAGGTGAAATAAACCCAAAAGAAAAACTAAGGCATAGTCTGGTAACCAAAAAAATTATTTTATTTTGTTCCCAAACTAGCCTTATTTTTTTTAAAAGTTTATTTAAGTTATTTTTTTTTCTTGGGAAAGGAAAAAGTTAACATTAGTAGTTAACTTTTTAATTTTTTTTTTATTTGACATTTTTGTCTCTTATAGTTTAAAAAAATTTAAAATGTAATAAAATAATTTTAAATAAAATTAAAAAATTCAGTAGCTGAAAGTTGAACCCAATCAGAGCTAAGTGTCTTATCTTTAACTAGGAGGGGAGAAGGCCCAAAGGGGAGCGAAGATGGTTTGAGGAGTTGGGGTGAATTGTAATTTACTCGTTTGCATTAAGCGGGTGTTTGGAGGTTCAAAAAACTTAAAAAAATTTAAAAGTTTGAGTTGATATGATGTAAAAATAATATGTGATAAAATTTGATTGGAGAAATTTTAAAATTTTTAAAATTTTTTAAAATTTTTAAAATTTTTTTGAAATACCAAACGTACTCTAAATAGAATTTGGAGGCATTAAAGCGAAACCTTAGCCCCGAAGTTATTGAATTTTATCATTGTACAAATCTCAACGTCAGCATCCGATCCCACGGACGAGATGCCAAGAGTGAAGCTACGGGTCAATTGCTCGGCATTTTAAGATGAATCCGCCAGGTTGTGTCATCTTATTAAGATGACGTCGTATAATAAATTAATAAAAATTATAAAAATTTTCAATATTCACTTTAAGGATTTATTTGAAGTGATAAAAAATGAGATAATTTATGAATTTACAATTCGTACAGTGAAATAAAAGTAAGTAATTTTTAAAAATTTTTTGAGATTTTCAGAATTTTTTATCAAACCAAACGCAGTCTAAATTTAGGCATCTTTGCCTTACTAAAAATTAACAAAAATCTCTAAAAATCTCTAAAACTTTATAACATATTTTGGTCAACTCGTATTTTGTGAAATATCTATAAGTTTCTATATAAATCTACATGTCCCAACAATTTTTTACAAACTCCAGTAACTTTTTCACAAACTCTAATAACTTTTTAACAAATTTCAACAAATCTTATATAAATCTATGATAACGAACCGAAAAATCGTTCTTATGGTTTCACTCTCCAACTTTTCCACACAAAAGTTAAAAGGTTCAACAACTTTCAAAAAAATTCTGACATAAATGTTTGGGAACGAATCTAAAAAACAGTTTTTACGGTTTCTCTCTCCAACTTTTTTTTCACAAAAGTCTAAAAGTTTAACAACTTTCAAAAAAATTATGATATAAATTCGTAAGAATTGATTTAAAAAACCATTCTTACAGTTTATCTCTCAAACTTTTTACTACAAAAGTTATACTATTATCTCCAAAAAAACGTAATTTGAGTTAAAAATGATAAACAGCAAAAGTTATCTAAAACTACATTTTTTTTTCTTTTTTTTACCACTCGGAACACTAGTCTCGGTTTGGAATCAAAATTTTTAATATCTTTTTCAAAAAAGTTAATACATGCACATTAACATTAACATTCACATGTATTTGATAAAAAATTAAAATTTTTAGTAATTTTATAAAAATTTCAGTCACTTTTGGTTATTTGATAAAACATTAGACAAAATTTTAAGAATTTTTGGTTGTTAGATAAAATATTTTTAAATATTTTTAATAACTTTTAAGGGGTTGACAGGTGTCAAAAAAATAGAAGAACAGTTATTAAAAAATTTTCTTTTTTAAAATTCTAAGCGTGCCCTTACTTATATTAATTAGTTACAACAATTATATTATAATAAAAGATTTTCACATAGGTTATGAGTACGGTTTACCTATCTAGCTCGTGAATCAATATAATATTCTTAATTAGGATTTAATTACAATAGTCGAATCTTGCAGGTAGGTGGCGTTTTCGTTGATTATTATTATTATTATTTCTTCGTCAATTGGTACCCGAACATTTGGAGCCAATCATAGCCGTCATTCCGTTTCAAACATTATTATTGGCTTCCGATCCAACGGCCCCCAAGATACGGGGTGTATAACGAGATAAGATTAATTAAAACTTATTAATTTATATATTTTTTTTAATTAAATTTTATTATATATCATTTTTATATTAAAATTTTATACTTTTTCGATAACTTTTTTTACCAAATTTTTACCAACTAAAACACTCCACAGGTTGGCTTGAAATTGAATGCAGCCTGCCGGAGATAATTGGAATTGCTCAGCAGTTTTTTTATTGTTTCATAATACTGAGTGAGACGTGGCGTTCATGCCATGAGTTGATACCACGTGGCATGATTTGGGTTCACTGTGTCACAGGTGCCTGGAAGTGGCAGTAAACCTGCCGAAACTTTGGGCGTGGGGAACGAGACAGTGGGAAAAAAAAAAAAAAAAAAAACAGTTTTAAAAACCTCAGAACGTGAGCTCATAAGACCACCGCTTTTACGTCAAGTCATTAAACTTTTACGGCATTAAAGTACTTAAAAAAATACAATAAAAATATAAAAACTTAATATAAAAATAATACGTAATAAAATATAATAAAAATTATAACTTTTGATCAATTAACACCCACAAAAAGAGATTTGTTTTTGTAAAACTGCCAATTGAATAACATAAAATTTTGAATTATTAAATTAAAATTTAAACTTATTTATTTATTTTTTACTTTTAAAAAAATATAAATATAACTAGACTCGATGCGACTTGAAGACGGGTCAACTCTTGGTCAGTCTGGACTATGGAATATTGTGTTTGATAAATTTATATTTTTTATTTTAATTTTTAGAAATTAAAATTAAATAAAGATAAAAAAAAATTCAAAATTATTTTTGATAATTTTAATACAAAATTAATGTTTTTCTTTTTTTTAATTGCTTTTCACATTTCAATGCGCCATCAAATCATATATCTATAGTTTATTTGCATTTTTACAGTCCTTTTTATTTTAGATATAATCATCATCGAAAAAATTTTATAATTGTAAAATAAATTTTCAGCATACTTTCAAAAATATTTATCAAAATCAATTTTTAAAATCAATAACAAACAAATCTCAGTGCCCATTCTCCACTCCTTTTACCCTGGTCCCAGGATTCGGTCTTGTAATTGTTGGCAAAACTTCTAAGGATTAATCTGTTTTATACTTTTTGAAAATAAGAAAAAATTATTATACTAAAAAATTTAACTACAAAAATGAGCCAAAGATGATGTTGTAGTGGTGCTATTGTAGTTGTAGTATTTTACAATATTGTTTATAATAATATAGGCACAGTAAAATCAAATCATCCTAATTATAAATTCTGATTGTATATCATTATTTTTATTTTTTAGAAGGCAAGGTATTAGAGAATTTTTTTATGTGGTGGATGGATAATATTTAAAAAAAATAATAAGTAAATAAGTTAGTGTTTGAATATGAATTCAAATTCATATTTAGGGTGCGTTTGGTGCACCAAAGTTTGGTGAAATTTTCTAAAAATTTTTATAAAATTTTACACATTTCTGTTTTCTTAAAATTCAAAAAAACATTAATATCTTTTTACAAAAAAAGTGAATTCAGTTAATCAAATAGCAAAAATTTTTTTGCCATTCTTACCATGGACTCTCAAGTTACCGAATGACATCCACTTTAACTTTTTTTGTGGCGTTTTTAAAACCGTTCTAACGGATTATAGAAACCGTTCCGACGGAATCGTGCGGCCAATTTTCATCAAAACGGTTTCTAGAATCCGTTTGGACGAATTGTAGTGTAAAGAAGTCACGACTGTCTAAAATTTTGAATCTGTTCAAATGAAAATTTAATCTGTCGGAACGAAATTTTACTATTCATCTCCAAAAAAATACGGTTTGAAACGAGTGCACCGAATACAAAAAGTTTCCCTAAATCACATTTTATCTAATTTTTTCTCACTTTTCGGCGTGCCAAATGGACTCTTAAGGCCTCGTTTAGTTTGTTGAAAAATAACAAAAAACTCTATAAATCTCTGTTAATTTTATATCACATCAATTTTTTTCTTTCACTGTACGCATTACGAACTCTCAATTTATCTCACTTTTTCTTACTCCAAACAAACCCTAAATTTCCTTAAATTGAGCAATCAAAAAAGAGCGGTAGGATGTCATGATCGTGTACATTGGAAAAAACTATAGGACCGATCTCATTGTAAAATTGCCCCATGGACAATGCAAACGAAACATGGCTCTTTTTCTAAACCAACAGGGCCATCACGTCACTACGATCAAGGGGCCATGAACTGCCGTGGGACCCACTTTGGACGGTTTTGAAATAGTGTGGGCCCACTCACGCTTGGAGTGTGGAATGGTGCGACAAAACGACAAAAGAATCTGGAACAAAGTGAAGCCCCCGGAGACGGCAACACGCTTTTTTTTTAATGAGATTTACAAAAAAAAAAAAAAAAAAATTATACTTTTAGCCATTAGATAAAAAAAGACGATTAAAATTTAAAATATTAAAAAGATAGATATAAAAAGAGCAGTGGAGCCGAGTCCTAAAATTTTTGATGTGTTTGTTAAAATAAATAAAATTTTTAATAATTTTTAGAAATTTTTAAGTGTTTGATAAATTTTGATAATTTTTTGTAATTTTTTAGTAATTTTTTTATAACTTTTTATATATTTAGTTAAAATTTTAAAAAATTTTTGATTGAGTAAATGACTATAATTAAACAAAAAAAAAAAGAAATTAGTCTTTTGTCAAACTTCCAACAAGTACTGATAAATTAATGAAAATTGGTTAAAGTAGCAAAAGTTAATAATTTCTGATCAGGTGGGTGGGTGGATCGGGTCGGGTAGGACTGACGTGATGTGTATTCAATGAGCGTGGTGTTCACGTTCTAGACTTTAATGGTCAAAATTGGCTATTTATTGTATAGACATGAAATTGTAGGGGCCGGTGTCGGATAGATTGTCTTCTCAGTTTAATTTCAACCGTCCAACATAAAGGATGTTGATGCGAATAATATTGCTCTTTATTTTTTTTAGAGTTGGCTTGGGAACTAAAAATTAAAAAATTTTTTTAGTTTATTTTATTTTTATATAATTTTTTATTGAAAATTTAATCTTTTTATTTAATAATTTCTATACATATTATTTGTATTTGTAAAAAAAAATTACAAAAAAATTAGGTACAAGTTGAAAAAACTTGTTCGAAATCAAATAATTTATTTTTCGTGTAATTTTATGGTGAAAACATCTCCATTAAGTTTAATAGAAGACAATTTTTTTAAATAATTTCAAAATATATAATTAAATTTAATATATACAACATGTTATTTTTAAACAATTTCTGTCACTGATTTGCTAATGTATTCAAAGAAAAAATTATCTAATACTATATCTAATTTAATACATTATTTTATAATATTACTTATTGAATTAATTTAACTCTTTAATTAAACGTAACAATAACATATTTGAATACAGGAATGTTTAAAGTGATAAAAAATTATAAAAATTAATAAAATTTGTAATTTGTGTAATGAAAAATATAATAATTTTTAAAAATTTTTAATATATTTTTTAAATAATTTTAAAATTTCAAACGTAGTTACAATAAAAAAATCATGTAAATATGTAGAAGCGGAGGGAGGTATTTGGTGATGAGATGGCTGAGTTAATTTTTTTTTTTACATTTCCCAATGCACCTTTATCCTTCCCTTTTTCTTACTTTTTTATTATTTATTTCTTTTTCTCCGTGCCATGCCACTCTTATGGACATTAGTATATTTTCACAATAAATTTGTTTTTTATTATTTTTTAAATTTTTTATAAATTATCATTGTTTTAATTGAAAATCAGTTCTTTTTTTTATTCGGTCTATTATTTAACATGAGAATGTCATCTTTATTATATACAATGATCCACATACAATGTATAACGCATGCATTACATTAATAAAAGTCATAAATATTTTTTTATTAAACTTCAAAAATATTTTATTTTGTGTCATTTTTATAATTTCATATAAAAGTCATAAAAATTACAATTTATTTTTATTGAAGTGGAATAACTTTTTTTCTTTATTTTATAACTATGTAAAAACTAAAATCTCTATTTTTGCCACGTCTATTTCACACTCTAAAAAAAAACATTTGTATTCTATTAAGACTCCATTTAGAAGCTAAATTTTTAGTAATTTTTTGAAGAAGATGATAAGTGAAATTTTTGTACGTTTAATAAAATAAATAAAAATTTATAGTAATTTTTGATAACTTTTAGGTGTTTGGTAAAACAAATGAAAGTTTTTAGTAATTTTACATAACTTTTAGATATTTGATAAAATAAATAAATATTTTTAAGAAATTTTAGTAACTTTTAGGTGTTTGGTAAATATTTTAGTAACTTTTGAGGTAGATTAAATTATATTTCTCGCTTATTCAGCAACAGTTGGTATTTTTATAACCTATCAAACTCAGTAAAATTGACAATTTTTAGTATTTTATCAAGTACCTAAAGCACTAAAAATTAGTGTTTTTTTGTTTTTGTTTTTTATTTTTATTTTTTCCCCTTCCAAATGGGTCTAGAGTGTGTTTGGAAATAAAAAAATTAGTAAAATTTGATAAAATTTATAGATACGTATCACGCAGTGAGATAAAAAGTAAATAACTTTCAAATCAGTATTTTTCAATGAATATCAAAGTTTCAAACAGAACCTTCATTGTAAAACCTCCAATTCTATTTCATATTTAATGCATATAAAGGGTGATTAGATAATCAACCTTTACACAACATATATATATATATATATAAGTAATATATGACGAAATTTTATTAGAAGAAATAAGAAATAATAAAAATTAGGTTTTTTTTTTCTATTAAATACCCCTATAATCATTATACTAACAAAATGTTATAATTATCCTTTACTGCATTTTCAAATGCGACTTTTTTTATAATTTCACATGAGTAACAATTATTTGAAATGAAAATCACCAGTCTCTTTTCTTTAGTCTTACATATGAGCAAAATAATGTCATCTCTATTGTAACACTGTTTAGAGCACTAAAAATATTGAAAATCATTGAAAATCGTTTAAAATTTTAAAAAATATTCATTTTTTTATTTTACTGTACAAATTACAAATTTATAAAATTTATCAAATTTTATATTTTTTGTCGGTCCAAACACTCCCTCTATATGTATTGTGTATTTGGAGTTGCATAAATTATTATGAATTTGTAAAAATTATAGTTTCACAAATCATACTTTGAATAAAAAATTTAAAATTTATAAAAATTTATTTTATTTTATAGATAACAAGACAACCCCAAAATATACTTACAATATATTTTGTAGATAACTAAACAGCCCCAAAATACATGACAACTCATGTTATCATGTTTTCTTCGTTGGAAAAAATTAACATGTTTTCTTAATAAAAATGACAAGAATTATCTTAATCTATCAAATTGTTTTCCATTCTAAGCACTACCACCATAAACTTTTTTAATAGCTTTATGAGTTGTCATGCTCTTTTCATTGGTAAAAATTAACATGCTTTCCTGATAAGAATGACAAGAATTGTCTTAATCCATCAAACTATTTTCCATTCTAAGTATTACTACGATAAACATTTTTTAATAACTTTATATCATTAATAGTGAATCATTAAACCCATTAAATGCCATGTGATACTAACCTTAGGTTTTAATTTTATTGACTTAGATTTTGTTAAAAAAAATAAATAAACAAAAATTAGAATTACTATTATATATACTATAAAATATGAATAACTGATTATTATTTTTACTTTATTTATTGATATATAAATATGATCTGAGTATTTTTAATATTTTACTTAATTTTTTTAAGTAATGCAATATGGTTTATTTATTTTTATAAAAAATAAATTACAATCTCATATCTGTATGGCACATACCTCTTGTTGTCCTATGTTAAAATATGGTAAAGAATTAAGGAAATTTGGATGGTTAAATTTTACAAAATATTGGTGTAAAATTGATATCTGACTCTGTTTGGACTTTCAATTTTTTTCAAAATCTCCTAAAAAACTCCAAAAAAAATTTCAATTTCTTTCAATAAAATTTCGCTACGTTTTACTTTTTAAATTACTTTAACTTTAATTTTTAATTTTTAAAAATTTTTTCAGGAATCCAGACGGCACCGAAATTTTGTTAGAAAAAATTTAAAAAGGGTGATAAAAATTATATATTTTCTCTTAGTATTTTTTGTGAAGCCAAACACTCCCGTAGAAAAACTACCAATTTTTTTTTTTTTTTTTTTCCGAAGTAGTCTAGCTCCCCAGGACCGTGGCATCGTTAAAACGATGCCCATTGAAAGAGCGTGGGCCAGGGACGAATAATGACGTTTTCAGAAGCTTTTGCGCGCTTTAAGGGGAAGCTAACGAAAGCATCTCATGTGCGGTTAGGTCGCGACTCGGGCCTACCGGCTCAGAAGAATAGCCGTTACCTAAAGGCCGGACCGCCAAGACCCCAATACTTTCCACTTGATTCTAATTCATTTACCACCCATCTTCCTACTAAATTACTAAGAAGCCATTGCCTCTTGGCCCGCTGTCCTTTTTCGTTCGGCATCGATGTAATTAACACAAAATCAATCGCGTTCGTAGCATAATTTCGAAGTTTGAATATTCTAAAGAGATATAGATGTTACTATCGTGATTAGCTAGTATTTTACTTACTTTTTTTATCTATAATTTATTTCGGATCTTGAATAGTTTAGTCGATATTAAAAGAGTGTTTAGTTTATCAAAATTTATAAAAAATTTACAAAATTTTATCAAAATTTTCAATTATATTTGGTTAAATATCACTTTAATATCAATTTTTTGTTATTTTTTTATATTTTTTTTGCCATTCAAACACCACTTGAGTTTAAATCACAATATCAGAGCCATTAAATTATGGGCTCGTTAGGTTGGTCAAATTTTGACAAAAAAGTATAATAAAAATGAAAAGAAGTGATATAAAGACGATAGGTGTTAAAATTTAATTGGAAAAAAGTACAAAAAATAGTTAAAAATTGAAGAATTTTGGTAAACTTTGATAGGCCAAACAGGGCCTATAAGATAAATTATAAGTTTGTTTGGATTTTTTTTTAAATCTTTACAAATCTCTTTAAAATTTAAATTTTCTACTCACTGCACAAATTATGAGACTGCAATTTTTACAAATTTAAACAACTCCAAGCACCTTTATATTTTACACATTTGAACTCTATTCAGGAGCTCAATTAGTGACTTAATTTTTTTAACAGCAATTAAGAGCGTTAATTACTATTTTTTTTGTCTCACTATTAATCGTCCCTCGTTCAACTTTTATAAGTAAAATGGTTACTGAGACCCTTAATTGTTAATTTGAAAAAAAAAAAGGAAAAAAAACTAAGACCTTTAAGTAAGTTTCAAGTAAAGTTTAGGAGTGCAAAGTATAATTTACCTTAAAATATAATCAGTGTTACAAATGAATTAAGATGAGTCGAGTAACAAGACTTTTAAATTTTTTTTTTTAAACTTAATCGAACTTGAAAATGTATATAAATTTGATCTATTAAGCTTTCAACTTGTGCTTTAATCAAGTCAGGTTACATTAATTTGATTATTTTATACAAATTTAAATTTATGAAATCGAAATCAAGTTACAAATTATGTTCAATCTTAATTTGATTTTATATTGAATTTAAATTCTTTGAATTTAATAGTTCTAAATATAACTTAATGACAATTAAATATTATTCATTAAACAAAATATTACATTTCATCCTATATTAGAATTAACATAATATCAAAAAAATATTAAATGTTGTTACAATTTCTTCCTTTTCATTGAATGCAAGTTTCATAAAAAGGAAAAAAAAAAAAAGAGTAAATTATATTTTGCACTCTTACCCCTTCTACTAAATCTTAGTTGAAAATATATACTTTCAATTATAACAATTAAATCAAATACTCTAATTTGTTGCAATGTGAATATTTTTTAAATTATAATTAATATATTTTTTATTAATCATTATTACAACTATTTTTAAGTAAAGACGCATATTTGCTCCTATATTTTCAGAAAGAAATAAATTTTATTTATTGTATACATCATTAATATATGTGAAAATTCTTATAATCATTTAATAAAATATGTTCTCAAAAATTTGCATATGAAATATATACATTGAATAAGCGTAACTTGTTTTTAGCTATAATATGCATGAAAACTGCAGCGGAATTTTTCTTACCCACTTCATGATTGTATTGCCCGCCTTGAAAGTGAACGTAGGAATGCATTTGTAGTGACAAAAGTAAAATAAAATAATTTAAAATGAGTTATTTTGTGAGCTTGTAATGAAATAAAAAATAATAATTTTTTAATAATTTTTAACAAAATCAAACGCGCCCTTGAGTCTTATTTTAGCGGTTCATTGTAGTTCACTCACAGATTTACTTCAAGCGGATGTCCTCTTTTTATGGAGTTGCGCAACGAAATATCATATACATAAGAGATTAGGGGTCCGAAGGATCGAGGTGAGAAGCGGATATCTTGCTTGAAATAAATTCGTAAGGAGGCCGCATGCACCGTCAAAATAGAACCAAATGCCTGGAACTTGTGTGTGGGTACTTTCTAAAGCGGACAATTTGGCTCGTTTAGAGTTAAAATAAAATAATATAAAATTTTATAAATTTTTACAAACATAAATTACGAGGTAATAAAATTTAAATTATTCACTCACTGTACAAAATACGAGACATTAATTTTACTATTTTATATAATTTTATACAACTCTAAACACATATCTTCATGAGATAAATAAGAAAAATTCCCTGCAAAATTATATAATTTTATACCTTAAAAAATGGTCATCTTATAAGTCACTTAAAAATTCTTCAATGAAGTTTTACGGAAGAATCACATTGTCTGTTAGAGTGATAAAAAATAAAATAAAATAAGATAAAATGAGATAAGTTATAAATTTGTAATTTGTGTGGCGAGGTAAAAAATAAATAATTTTTAAAATTTTTTAATATTTTTACTATTTTTTAGAAAATTTATCACACCAAACGGAGTCAATACATTAAAAATGCAATTACTTAATTGTTATGGTTAAAATATAAAATATAAAATTTTAATTTTATATAAAATGAAAAAATTTAAAATATAATTTATAAACTAATAAAATGAAATGTATTATAGATTTTTTTTGGCAAAATCAGAAGGAGACTACTAAGAGAGTATTCAGAGTGAAAAAAATCAATATAAATTGATAGGAGTTATAGTTTTATAATTTATGTAATAAATAAAAAATTTAAATTTTATTTATTTATTTTATATTGAGTTCCGAACACTGCATAAACCTGTGATCTCAATCGTTGATACATAAGCCCCCACACGGACCACTTGGATTCAGGCGGGTTTTCCATTTTTTTTTTTTTTAAGTATATGAAATGTTGTACACTATTATTTTCTTGTATTGCTTTTTCAAGCCAATAGATTCACTCGCACGGAGTCTCCGAAACGCGCCGGTGGTTAACACTCTGTGTGTGTGTGTGTGTGACTCTCTTTATAACTGCCTCCCTCCTTCCTCTTTCCCCTCCATCACTCTCACTCTCTCTCTCTGTGTCACTCTCTCTCTCTGAGCAAACCGAAACCCATGCCAGTAAGCAAACATTAATGGACTCTATAGCCAGTAAACGATCTTGTTTCATAGAGGAAGACGTTGGTCTGGCCTCTGTTGCAGATATGGAGGTTGGATTCTCTGGGACAAATCACCACCCTTTCTTCTCCAGACCTTTCTATCACGCTGCCTTCGAAAGAAGAAACAGCCTCCTATTCCCTTCCCCTGCAGGGTCTCCGAGATCTGCGAGGTTCTCTGACGGCAGATTTCATGATCACCACTGGCCTCATTTCCTCGACTCTTGTTTTCTTTGCGGGAAGCCCCTTGGCAATAACAAAGATATTTTTATGTACAGGTTTGTTCCTCTCTCTCTCTCTCCCCCCCCCCCTCTCTCTCTGTTATTCTTCTCCGTTTGTGAGCGAGTGGGAATATCGAATTTTCCTGGAAAGTTTTGTTTACCAAGGGATTTTTGCCCCCCTCCCCCCCCCCCCCAAACCCAAAAAAAATATTTTTATAGGATTTTGCTCCAAAATTGTGCACTTGCTCATTGGGTTTTTCTTTATTGGACCAACTAACGCAAGGATGGAAACTGGAATGAATGAAATTTATTTATTTATTATTATTTTCCCCAATTTACTACGTTTGGTTGCTGAGAAAGGTGAGGAACATGAAATAGTATGAGCCCAAAATTGAGATCTCTACATCTCATGCACAGATTCTTTTCAACCATGATTGGACTTGGGGGGAGTAATGGGCTTTTCGGTTCTAAGATACGGGAGTCTCAAAGTATCCAAAATTTTTTAATTTGCTCTCCTTTTCCTTTGTTTTCATAGCAACCAAACAGGACTTTTTTTTTTTTTTTTCCTTATGAAATCTCTGTATTCCTATTTCGTTTGGATGACCAAAAAAGTCCAATAAAAATATAAGGAGTTGGTTTAAAAGTGATATGTGCTAGAATTTAATTGAAAAAAAATATAAAAAGTAAGCAAAAATTGATGGGTTTTGGTGTATGCATGTGGATGATTGTTACGTTGATGTGATGATTGTACAGGGGGGACACACCATTCTGCAGCGTGGAATGCAGAGCAGAGCAGATGGAGATGGACGAAGCCAAGGAGAAGAGCTGGAACCTCTCTGCTTCCATGAAAGCAGTGAGAAAAGACCAGAAGAAATCCAAATCTACCTCTCCAAACAAAGCCCAAGACCACCCTTTCCGAACTGGCACAATGGCAGCTGCTTAATCACCATCAACTAGCATCCGAAGAAGACGAGCTGAATTCCATAGTCTCACCATCAGCACACCGAGAAAAGAAAAGATAAATCTATGGATTCTCTTTACCTTTTAGAGAGTAATAGGAGGAGAAAAGTAGAATACCAAGTTTAAGATATATATATATATATATATATATATATATATATATATATATATCTGTATAAATATGAGGCCTTTTTTTTGCCGGGTATCTGTGTTCCTCTACTCTTTTTTTTTTGGTTCGATGGGTGGTGTTTGGAAGTTTTTTCTGCTTTGATTTTGGAATTTTAAAGCATGGTAATGTAAAAAGCTAATACAAGGAAGTTTTATTAATTTCTTCCTATTAGTGAGTACCGCTTTGTTTTTTCTGTCATTGGGAGTGTTTGAATGGAAAAAAGTTGTAAGAAAAAGTATAAAAAATTAATGTAAAAATGCTCTATCTTGAAATTTAATTAGAGGTATATGATGAAATTTGATTGAAAGAAATTAGTATTTTTTTTTTAATTTTTGATAGAAGCTGGTAATCCAAACATTCTCATACTTTGGTCCGTTTGGCATCCCTAACAAACACTATAAATTATTATAAATCTCCAATAACCTCTATGCCTCTAATTTTTTTTCCATTATTAAGAGTGTGTTTGGAGTTGTATAAAATTATATAAAATAGTATAAAATTGTAAAAGTAAATATCTCGTAATTCGTACAGTGAGTGAATAATATAAATTTTACTAGCTTGTAATTCGTATTTATAAAAATTTGTAAGATTTTATTTTTATTTGAAGAATTCTAAATGGAGCCTAATTTCAAAAAGTTTTAATATTTTGCTTAAAAAAATAAAAAATTTGAAAATAAGTTAACCGAATACGTAAATTTTTTTTACAATTATATTTTTGATGTCGAAAACTAATTATATTTTTGATGTCGAAAACTTTCAAGCGAGTATTAGTATCACTATATTATGTGAATTTTTTTGAAATCATGGGAATAAATTTAAAAAATTATCTTTTGTTACTATTAAAAAAAACCTTAAAATTAATCTTAAATTATATTTTATTTTATTTTATTTTTTCTACTCCAAATGGAGCCTACGTTGTGTTTGTTTGATTGTGAAGTGCCTCTTTCGCTTTGAAAACTGACATCTTTATTTATTTCTGGGCCACGGAGAAGACCCGGAATTGGAGAAAGGAATTTCCTGGTAAGTTGGAGAAAAAGTGGGGCGGCTAGTGGGGGAATTTGGGAAAGGTGTGGGGGGTTTTGGGTTTGAGAAAGTGCTTTTGCTGGAGGGAGAAGTGTGATTTCCTTCTGGTGGGATGTCACGGGACCTGTGGGTGTGGGCTCTATCATGCTTGGTGGACTTGACCGATGGTCACCCTCTGATGGAGTATACGAGGGGCTGGAGTTGAGCTGGGAAAAAATAAAATAAAATAAAATAGTATTTTGGTTGTCCCAGCTCAACCAATAATTTCTGCTTAATTAATACTGAAAATTATAAGGTAAACTGCCGAGATCGAGCAATAATAACATGCTATGGTCGTGCCATTCCTCGAACAAGAAAAGCCATATGTATCACGCCACTACATCATTATTGAGTATAAAGAATTATTTATATTAATTAATATACAATATTTTTAAATAAAAAATTGTAAACTGACTTTTTTTTATTTTCTTTTCGAAAAATTTTAAAGAAAACTTCATGAAAATGCCCTATGAACAATTGTGAAACATAGGAGCTCAAATTGTACCACTACAATTAAGCAATTATGTGGAAAGCTGGTATTCCTCGTATATTTAAGAATAGTTACAGGAGGGATGAGCAAAAATTAAATAAATTGAGATAATAGATACGATCGACTTCAGTCACAATGATTTGGTTCTATGATTTAATTGATTTGGCTTTATTTAATGTTTATAAAAAGTTCAATAAGTTTAATTGGTGCTAAAATTTTATAATCAAATGAATGGAACTAAAGTTTTATAATACCTATATCTAAATCTACCGGAAAGAGTCTTGATTTTCTTCAATGGTTATGAAAAAAAATCACTACTCTAAACAACCAAACCATAAATCCTACCACTTGTATTGAGGGAGAGCACTCCTCCAATTTAAAGCAACGCCTCTTAGGCTTTACAATGGAACAGTTTCAAGACTTTCATGAATTAGGTTCTTCCTTTTCAATAGTCACAACAAAGTCATTGTGAAAGTTATCATGGCTTTTTAACGTGACTAACACCATAACTACCACATATTATAATAGTGGCGTCACTTATGCCTTTTAATTCTGAAAATAACTATGCTCTACTTGATAATATCTAAATAAACTTAATGCCAATGATACCAACAACACAACGGTGCCGCTACACTTTATCAAAGTGGAGCGCCTTTACTTTCCATTCCCGCTACAGGAGGTTAATTAATAGCCCTAGTCCCAATAGTAGCCTCAGCTCCTAGGGCTAACCATTATCTCTTCAATTCCTATCCATATAGTTGCTTAATCAAATCTCTTAACCACCTCTATACAAGTACCTACTCACCCTTGAGCAAGTAAATAAGCATGTCAGAGCTTTGCTACAACAAGAAAATGCTCACCATTTCCTAAATGTTAATATTCATATTTGCTCTCTTTGTCTCGTTGAAGTGGCAAAAGCTCTCTACCCTGAGAGATATATAGTTCTTTAGTTTATAGGATTGGATGAAAAGAGAGGAGATACTCGGGAGCACATGGTTAGATTGGTTGGTACTCTCAGTGTTCATTGATCTAACAAAAATATGTGCCTCAATGAGTTCTTCAAATCCTTAACTGACAAATTATACACTTGGTATAGTAACTTGCTTACATGATCTAATATTTCTTATTGAGAATACTTGGTTAAGAAGTTCTATGACAAATTCTTTTATGTAAAAGAGAAGCTCAATCCGCTTCATCTCATCAGTGAAACACAAAGACTAGGAGAAGACTTTTTAACTTTAGTTTTTGTAGCTCAGAAACTCCATTATTACCTATTAGCATATTATCTTCATTACTCACAAGTTGCATGTATACTTGCTCACACAAACAATTTTATTAGGGAGAGAAAGACGATGGTTCCTTATTATTAAGGGAGTATGATAGCACTTACAAGGCACCCAAAGTAGTAAATAGTCAAGTTAGAGTAATTATGTAGGCATACAGTATTTTTGGATTCTGATTTCTATGGTGAGCTTTCTCACACTGTAAACACTTAGACTTAGTTTCACAATACTGTTAAAAATTAATTTCTTGATTTTTTTAATGATTAAAATTACTTTCTTACATTTTAATTTTCTTTCAAATCATAAAAAGTAAAAAGTTAAAATTAATAAAAAAACAAAAAACTAATTACTAGAAAACTAGCATTTTCCCCTTTTCAAATACAAAAAAATTAGTTAGTAGCTAAATACACAATTTTTTTTTAAACTAAGCTTGAGAAAAAAAATTTGAGAAATTTTTGCAAAGGGGAAGTTGAAATGGTTTTTAAGTTGACGTACTAAGCGTCGAAATCTCATATTTAAATTATAATTTTATCATTTTAGGAACTATATTTTGATTTTTAAAATTTTGTTTGGACAATTTAGACATAATAAAAATGTGATTTTATCCATCTAAAATTATATTATTAAAATGTGATTTTACCCATTTTAATTAACAATATATTATTAATTATTTTTTTTCTCGATAAGTTCTGTTGAATATTTTGGTTTGAACGGCAAAATTAAAAAAAAAAAAAATTCCCAAGGTATTGCGCAATCTAAAGTAAAGCCACATTTCAGATCCTGCTGGACCAATCACTGGCGGACACCGAAGCAATATTGTAGAAATCAGAGAGTCACGTGTCTTACCCCCTCCTCTTCTGATTTACGTGGCGGATGGCGGCACTTCCACATTTCGAGTACGCGTCGCACCGAATGGTGGCTCTTAACCGCGCAAGGTTGCTTCCAGCGCTTTCATGCCTTTTTCCTTTCTCTCTATCAATCCCCTTTCTTCTCTCTAAAATCGAAACTTCGCACTTCTGCTGGCACAATATTCCCCCATTCTCCCCCACCATTTTCCAAATCCCCTTCTACATACAAATACATACACAACTGTATATGTAATTAATGTATAGATACGTACACTCCCTGTTCCATTGACTTGCGTAATCGGAGACCAATCCATTTCGAAGATGTTGGAAGATCAGGTGGCGTACCTCTTGCAGAGGTACCTCGGGAACTACGTGAGGGGTCTCAACAAAGAAGCTCTGAAGATCAGTGTCTGGAGAGGTTCGATCAATTGTTCTTGAATTATATTAACACAATTTTGAATTAGTTCTATTTTAAGTTTTGAATGTTAATTTTCCAAAATTCGATGGTTGAAGGTCGTCTTCGTTACTGGTATTGGTTGAGAAGTAGAGTAGATTGAGCGGCTAGGGTTTAGAAATGGTTTGATGTTTATGTTGCTGTGGGAGAGTGTACTTAGCAGGTTTAAATCTAAGTCTCACCTGGGAATTTCTGAAAATACTGCAGTGTCCCAGCTATTAGATTTTTTTTTTTTTTTAAATTTGTTTATACAATATTTGAGGCCTTTGCCAATGCTGATCATGCCTTGGGCAGCACTTTGGATAATGGCTTATAAAATGTGACAATTCTAGAGAGAGAGATAAAAACCATAAGTGGACTATGAACACTTGAATATATCTATGGAGGGAGAGAAGAACTAAATAATTGGTCCTATAGAATATGTTTACAGTGTGTTCAACTTAAGTTATTGAGCTATCTAATTAAGAATTTGCGTTAAGAGAGTGGCATCATGTTTAAATCGTTCCTGGAGAGGGGAATGGGGTGGGTAAGTAGTAGTTTAAATTTAACTTCTTTTATTTATTAATTTTTGGGTTGGGGAGGAAGGTGATTTGATAGTCATTTAGGAAAGAGGTGGAGGTTATTGACTATGCTCGATCACTTTCAGACATTTGGGATTCAGACATTTGGGAGAGACATGGATCCATTTTATTTAAGGCGGGCGGGTGTGTGGAAAAGAGGGAAAAAGGGAGCAGCTGTACTGATGGTTAACCTCGGCGCTGTGATGGAGAGTGGGTGGGTAACTTTCAGTTTAAGGTCTAACTAAGGTTATCGTTTGATACTCTAATTATAGATGAATAGAGTGGAAGCAAATAAACAAGATATCCAAGTAAAATCTCAAACTATCAAACAAGATCCATCCATCCATCTAGCCTCCAAATTTAACTCTCTCTCTCCAAGTCTTTATCGTTACCTCTCTCTTCTCTCTAACTAAGTCTAAAACTCAGCTTTTCTTTTTTTTTGGGTGAAGTCGTGAAGAAATGAACCTTCACAACAGTCTCAAATATGGTTCAACTCATATTCAGGCGTTTTGGGTAAGAGTATAGATTTTCTTTTTTTGGGAAAAAAGGTATGTATAATATTATACATATGACATAAACACTTTAGGATTACATCCAGTTCTTCATGGATGCCTTTTTTATAAACAAGTTTATCGTTACAATTTGCTCCAAGAATTAGAACTTTTATTGACAAATGAAAGCTTGTTTGGTTTAGTTGAGACACCATGACCATGTGTAGGCTCTCATCTAGGAAATTATAGGGTTAATTACAAGATCATCCAATAAACTATGAGCTACTGTCACTTTGCCCCCCTCAATTAAAAAATGTTACACCTTGACACCCAAAACTTTTTTGTACTAATGTGCTCTCTCTTTACACTGATATTTGCAATTTTAACAGAATTTAGTCAACTAACATAAATAAGAGGTAAATATATATATATATATATATATATATATATATATGTTTTGTACTAAAACTAGCAATAACTCATGCCTACATTACTCTAAATAAAATTAGTATTAAGTTTCTTATGTAGTTAAAACTTTGAACAAAAAGTTTAAATGGAAAAGACTATGATAATCCATGAGTTTTAATTTTTTTTATTTTTTTCCAAAACTTTAGGCCTTTGTAGCTACCACATGTGTTTTGGTCTCTCTTTATCTCTTCAATTAATTTTTGATAAGCACCATAAAAGAAAACACAAATTATGGTGCTTTAATTTGAAAGGTTTAACTTTTTAGAACCCATAATTGGGCGGAATTTAAGTTGATAGTTTTGATTTACATATGATCTCCACCCTTGAAATATTGTAAAATTTAAAATGCCCAAATTATTTTGTGAGATAGATGGTAGTGAGATCTACTAAAATAAGAATTGAGCAAGAAGTTAAAAATATAAAAATGATGTCAATCGTTGAATGAAAGAAAAAATAATTCTTAGCTATTGGATCTTGATTTGTGAGAGGGACATTTTCAAAAATCGCCTTATTTTATTATATAGATGGATATTCCATAATTTTATTGAGATAGATATCACTCGTATGAAAAACTATAATTTTAGTAAACTTCTTAGGATATTTTTGTCAATTAAAATTTTAAACTCTGGTTTTTTGTTTACATAAGTTTATTTATGATCATTTTAGTTAATAATATTTTTTTTTTCTTCTATTTCACACACACATTGTTTGAATAAATTTTGTTAAAATCACGTCTATCAGTGTGAGAAAATAGTAGATTATTATAAATTGATAACTTAGAGGTTTATATGTTACTCTCTTAGTTGAGGGGGATCAAGTGATTATTTAATTAACCTGAAAATTATACATTTGAGAAATTCTTTATTATGTGAAATATAAAATAAGTAATGTGAATTGATAGTCATCAACTTGATTACATATTTCAAATTATATTGCTAAATTGTGAATTTGTTCAGGAGTGATGTTTTGTTACTTTAGAAATGAAGAAAAACATTGAAGGAAATCTAAGTTTAATGCCTATTTTTATTTATTTATATTTTTAAATTTATTTATGATGTCAAGGTTTGATTCTGGTTAAACCAATGACACTTAACGTAGTAACTATTTTTTGGTTCGCTTGTCGGTCCCGTTTCTAATACATAAGATATAGTTTTCCTTAAAAGACTCAACTTAAAATTAAATTATTGTTCATTAGGATAATATGAATATAAAGGTACAAAAGACCCATAATATTGAAAGTTACTTCTATAGCCAATGCTAAATGAAATGCAAAATTACCAAAATACCCCTTACTGATATAAGCTAAAGCGTGAAAAAACCATACCAGCTGCCTAGGAAACACGGGCACGACATCAGTGGTGTTGTCTGCAAGTCAGGCTGACAAGGGACTCGAATTAGCCTTTTGTCGTGTCTCATTTTTTATGTTCAGATATAACTTGGACGTGCCATGGACTTGTTTTGGACACATTGTGTTTTCTTTTTTTCGACACATGAACTCAACCTTTTAAATATATGTTTTTATTCCTTTCGTTATAGTTTATTGTCATTTTTTTATAGAATATAATCATTATTTGACTTCTTTGTGGACTTTTAAGACATGAAATACATGGCTTTTAATTTTAGTTAGTGTTATATTACATATTTCTATTGTATTTAAATAAAATACTCATATCTTAGAAATATAAGAGAGATAAAAAATATATATTTTTGCTGAACCCCTCCGTGTCATGTTTTGAACTTTTAAAAATTTTTGAGGTGCATTTGTGTCATGTTGGTGGTTTGAGTTGGTATTTGTGCTTCTTAGCCCGCCACGATTAAAATACAGGAAAAAATTTTAGAATATCAAATTAATTGTAAGCAAGTTAACAAAGTAACTAATACCAATGTGAAATTTCAATTCTCCTCTTTTCTTCTCTCCATGCTTGGCATCACCTAGGTTATTAACCATTCACACCGAATAACTTAGGTGTACCTATATTGCCTTACCATATCTAAACCAAGTACCATGCCTCTTCTCATCCTAAAGAGATTTGATTTGCCAAAGAGGAACACTCATTAACCCACCAGCACCCACCCAAAAAATTAAAAGGCTGGATGGATGGATCTTGTTTGATAGTTGGACATTTGGAGTATGAGATGGTTGGAGTTCTTTGTGCCAAAGAATCAAATTGCGGTGCATTGAAACCCTAGACCCACGTTTATTTCAACGTGTAAACAAAAGGCAAAGGAACGTCATTTATATTTTTATATATATCTGAGCCATCTAGTTTTGTAAAACCGCCACTAGGTTGACTGGTTCACCAGTTTAATTGCAGGTTGAATGGTTTTGTCTTGTTTTATATGCATAAATGGTGTTTGGAGGTATGACTGTACTGTTTCTCATATCAATTCTTGATTCAATTGGTCCGGGTTTGAAAACATTCACTATGGTCCTATCTAGTAAACCATCAAATTTTGCCAACTTTATCATCCAAAATTTGCCAAACACAAAAAACTTATTATATACAAAACCACCACCTTTCGCCAACTTTCTCTAACTTTTCTTCAACTTTTACAAGTTTTAACCAAACATCCAATTTTTTCCAAAAGTGACATGTGGCAACAGTAGAACAAAAGTTGTAAAAAGTTTTGGTTTTTGTTGGCTTACCAAACGGTTTCATATAACATCTTATAAATTCTTGTTTAGTTTTTTATTTTTTATTTTTTTGGAATATGGTATGTGGAATATATTCAGGATGAGGTGTCGTGGTGTATGCTATTTGCAGATGATATTATTTTAATAAATGAGACGAGAGAAGAAGTGAATACTAAGTTAGAATTGTGGTGGGAAACGTTAGAGACAAAAGGATTTAGGCTAAGCCGATGCAAGACGGAATATATGGAATGTAAGTTTAGTCAAAGTAGGATAACGGGTAGTATAGAATTAAGTTTAGGCACACAAAAGATTGTAGAGAAAGATAAATTTAGGTACCGTGGATCTATGGTGTAACAAGATGGAGGGACTGATACTGATGTAAGTCACAGGATTCAAGCTGGGTGGACCAAATGGAGGAGTGCTTCGGGGGTCTTGTGCGACCAAAAAGTCCCCCTCAAGGTGAAAGGAAAGTATTATAAGGTGGTGGTTAGACTAGCGCTGCTATATGGATCAGAGTGTTGGACAGTAAAGCATAATCATAGTCAGAAGATGGCAGTTACGGAGATGAGGATGTTAAGGTGGATGTGCGGGATTACAAGGGAAGATAGGATTAGGAACGAGGAGATTAGGGGCAAAGTAGGAATAGTACTGATTGAAGATAAAATGAGAGAAAATCGATTAGGATGGTTTGGCCAGCGGAAGCACCTGTTAGAAGGTATGAAAGTATGGAGATTGGTAGGAGTAGAAGAGGTAGAGAAAGGCGCAAGAGAAGTTGGGAAGAGACTATTAAACATGACCTTGCCTACCTACATCTATTGGAGGATATGACCCTAAACAGATGTAATTGGCATCGACAAATCCATATAGCCGACCCCACCTAGTGGGAAAAGGCTTGGTTTGGTTATGGTATGTGGAATATGAAATTGATAACCAGTGTGAGTGAAAATTTTTCACTTCGTGAATTACTCGAGTATTATCCTTTGGCTGTTGTTTATAGTCCTAAAAGGTCCAATTCATCTCCCAAACCCTAATATATCAAGCTTAAATTATACTTATTCGAGTAATGAAGAAATCACTTTAATTGATTGCATGACTTCTGTAGATTTCTGCAATTTGTTGCTTTTTGATCATTTCTTGCTTTGAATTGCAATCAATTTCAATATGTTTGGTTTGCACTTGAGGTACTAGATTAGCTAGCAATGTACACTTTTTACATGTTAACTTTTCTAGTTAAAGAAAAATTCAAATTGGCTGATCCATTTTTATAAGTTATTAAAATGTACTATTTCTCTAAGTAGATATTTGCTATTATTAGGTTAGGCTACTGCAAAGTCTACAATGGCTTCTCCTTGCTCATCCCTATCCCCATAACCTTACCCGACATGGTAACCTTACCCACCATGTACCATGTCATGACCTTTATGGTTTCCTCCCACAATAATTGTTTAGTGTGCTATGTTGTATTGTTGCCCGCTTATCATGTTTCAATACAAAGATAGAATTATTTTTCCTTATTTGATCTCTCTTAGGAAATCGAAACTTTTTGACCATTTTATGGAAAAGAACTAATATTTTGTTCCTTTATTTAGCAAAGAGAATTAATTAAATATTCTCATTTTGACACAGAAATAAATGCCTTTTTTGATCTGGCTTCCTTTATACCTTGAAAATACATGAAAGTGCTAACTCAAATGAGCCTTTAGGGATTTAATGCCGTCATCATTGCTCTTAGTTGTCATTCGCATAAGATACTAAGAATTTCTTTTGAAGATGCCTTTGTGTGAAAAACATGGATAATTTGATGATGTTCCTTGTAATGTCTATGCTGCTGCTTAGCTCCTCTTAGCTATGGACTTAGAGGTTGTTGTATGTGCATTTTGCATATAGGTTATGTTGTGAACTACGGTTATGTTATCCTGATATACATTGTCGGGCTAATGTCCTTACAATTTAAGTTTTTTGGGACAATTAATTACTCAATTTAACACCAGAGCTCTTGTTCCAGGAGATCGTTATTAATGTTTATTCCTCAATTTTGTTTGTGTATGTTGGTGCACCTTATATGGTTTGATTTGTCTATTTTATAGTCTATGAGCAAGAGGGGGTTAAACGTGATGGGAAGTATTAGGTTAGCTTGATGTGTATTGATGAGCTTATTATCTAATAGCTGAAACTTTTGGGATAATTGGTGACTTAGCAAACTATATTTTCGAAGCTGGTGTTAGGGCCTTTGTTGCTACACTTCTAGGGTGGAAGATTTTGCTCATATGAAAGTATGGTATATTTCACCCATGACTTAGCTGCGTGATCCAAATAAGACCTAGTAAAGCTTATAACCTAGCACCTAGTTAACTAGACATATAACAAATTGAAATTTATCAAATCACTGTATGGAAAAATATAAAAATTTCTGCAGCAATGATTGTTTCCAACTTTTAAAGGAAATTGAATCTTAGCGTTTAGCCAAACCTTTTAAATACAATCTCCAATCATGTGACCTTATTGTGGAATTGATAGGTCTACTTGTGGGACCCACGTGGAAGTTATTCTCTCCTTCCTCAAGCGTACACTTAAATTTGGTCACCATCATTTGAGACCACCATAGGGACATAAGATAGTTTGAGCTAGAAATCTGAAGTGAAGTTTTTTTTTTTCTTTCTAATGATCTACCCCCTTCCTGAGTGAGAGAGCGTGCATGCAAAAAAAGGGGGGAAAAACAAGGTTTCTTTAACTGAGAAATTTTGGTGTTATTAGGGTAGTATTTATTCAAACTGTGATGAGGTCGATACGCAATGGTTGGCCTAAAATTTTGTTGAGGGGGCATAATATTTTGTTTTTTTGAATTTTAAGGGTACCAATTCACTATAAAATATCATAGATATGCAAAAATTACTAAGATGGTAAACTAAATTTATGAAGTATTAGGGGGACTTGGCCCCCCTCCCTGTGCCAACCCCTCCATTTGCCATTGCTGGTATGCATTTTTTTTGAAATAGTAATCTGCTTATATATTGTGCTATTCTATTCAAAAGACAATTGAAAGTAAGGGTAGATGAGAGATTGAAAATATTGAGTTTTAATTGTTTGTTCTTTGTGGAGGGCCTTCTCATTTTTTTTTAATTGGGCTTATGCCTTTTCTATATGAATTATCTTTTACTTATGTAAAAAGACCCCCTTCATTTGCCATTGTAAGTATGCATGTTTTTTTAAAATAGTAATCTGCTTATGTTTCAAAGGCAATTGAAAATAAGAATAGACGAGAGATTGTAAATATGGAGTTTTAATTGTTGATTTTTTTGTAGTGGACCTTCTCATTTTGTGTAATTGTGTTGATGCCTTTTCTATATGGATTATCGTTTACTTATTTAAAAAGAGAGTAAGGGAGATAAGAAGACAAAGAACTAACACTAGGGAGTTTTTTTTATTAAATTGATTATAAGCACTAGATCAATCCATTTAAACAATTCTTAAGATAGTCCCAATATATCATAGAAACAAAAATGACTAATTAATATAATGGTAAGAGTAATATCATATAAAAAATAAATGTGGTTATCAATTGTATTACAATAATCGTAATTCATAAGCAAGATAGTAGATGGGCGATTCCTGTTGCATCAGATAACCACCTGTTTTTATGGTGTATCAATATTACTTAAATTAGGCACTGAATGGCAAAATCATAGAGTTGAGATTGATAACAAATAGTTAATATTATTTTTTGTTTTATTCCTTTTTTTTTTTTTTTTTGGGTTCTTGTTGGTTGAACTAGGTAATCAGTGAACTGGTGCCCCATATTTTGTTGCTAACTCAACAGTAGATGCTTTATAACTGCTAACCTTATTACTTTTATTTTGTGATTATTTGCAGATTTATTTGTATTTTTGAACTTATTCCTTTAAAACTATAACAGGTGATGTTGAACTAACAAATATGCAACTGAAGCCAGAAGCATTGAATGCACTGAAGTTACCTGTGAAGGTCAAGGCAGGATTCCTTGGATCAGTGAAGTTAAAGGTTGTTTCCTCGTATTATTCTTGATTATTCATACGAAAACGTTGTATACTTAAAATGTATTTATTGAAAACCAAAAAACATTATAATTGATAAATATACATCTCCTCAAGCTTTCTGTGTTGAATGGTGGTTTGCAAATATTATTCTGAATTTCAAGGCTTTTTTTTTTTTTTGGAATTTGGTACATGGATTGTATAATGCCTTTATAATAGCCCTATCTTTGGGAGTCTCAGTGGCCAAAATCATGTTTTCATCTCCCCAAATAGATAGAGCCAACAAAGGTACGACCGTACGACATCCTTGAGGTAGAAGCAATCTCACCAAACGTGGTTATAGAAGTATGGGTGGACACACTCCATCTTGACAGAAGGACTTCCATGGCAAGATTATTGCGCGATACATGGAGCTTTGAAGAAATGTAGATAGCTTCATAAACGTTTGCTTCTTTCAAAATCTTCCTAAAACTTGATTTTGGGAAAATCCAGTTTGGGAAGGGCTCCATCCCCTCTGCAGGAGCAACATAATTCAAGAAATGAGGGAACAAGTGAGGAAATTCGGCCCGCTCTACTCCAAAATGTGAAATAGAGGAAGAAGGAATGAACTTCTCCTCTGCAGACTCGGATTCTAAAGTGTAATCTGGATGCTTCTTGCCAATGTCCGCAGTAAAAATAGTCTTGAAATCCCAAACATCATCTCCTGTAAGTAAGGAGCGCAAAATCATTCACTCCTTGCGGGCGCTGCAGGTACTAGTTGATCTGCTCCCCCACATGAATTTCATTTTAGATACATCCCTTTGAGGAACTTTATACAAGACGGGCACCTGTTGGCTTAAAGCAATTAATGGCGTGGCTGAAGACTTAAGATGATTATTACTTATTGAATGGAGAGTTGTTTGGGCAGAACCTTGGCTTGGTGGCACACCCTTGGGATTTGGTTTTTCACTGCTAGAAAGAGAGAGAAGGAGAAGGAGGAGGAGATTGAGATGGAGAAAGTAACTCAACACGATCCATCTGAAGCTTACTTGTTTCAAATGATGAAGAAAACCCAAGAAACTTGTGACAGTTTGTAATCGCCAAAAGAAAATGATGAAGAAAACTCGGGAAATCCGCAGAAGTTCATGATTACCAGAAGAATACGATTAAGGAATTCCGCAGCAATTCGTTAATACAAGGAAAACATGTCGCTCTTAGGGATAAAAATCAAAATCAATAGGAGATACAAGCATCCCGTTTATACTTGGATGCATGCTTAGGAATCTCAAAAGGCATGGGTCGAAATGATGTTGGTAGCCATAAGACGGCGCAATAAATGCTTGTGCAGAGTATAATCATTACAAAACCTATGTGCCTACGTTTTCTACTGATGGAATCGAAAACACGTGCACAGGGGGTTTAATTGTGGGTATTTGGGCCGTGGAAACAAGGCCCAGGGGCGATTAATATCTTTCCTGCGGCACGTTTTGTGACCAACATTACTCTTGCGTCACCTCACTGTGTGTGGATTTCTTGATGACTAGCTGTTGCGGGTAGTCCCTTCTCTTGGATAAGGACCAAGATCCAAGGATTTCTGTACTCAACAGATATATCCTTTAGCGCGATCATTAGGGGTTAGAGGCTAGAATTAAGGGATCGTCGAGGTTCCCTCAATTGGTCTAGAGGGAGAGATTCAGGGGGAATCTTTCCCTTATAGTGCTGCACCGTCTAAAGGAGGAAACTCTGCTTAGTGCATATACAGCCTTGACCCATGCCCTAAGGGACTTCTCCTAGCCTATATAAATCCCCTCGTCATCCCTTCTCCATTACCATTACAATCACCATATTGACTCTCTCTCTCTCTCTCTCTCTCTCGTGCGCGCTCGCGTGCTCTCCAGACTGCCTTGATTCTTAGCCTATCGGTCTCCGGTAATGCCATAGACAACGACTAGCATTGTTCGTAGACATTTAGATCCCTTTTAGGTCTAATCCTGCACAATGACTAGTTTTTGTTGATGTATAGTGATGGAGAGGCTCTATGGATGATCGCTTATGTTTTGGAGTGATTTGATTTCCTTCTTGATGCTAGAATAATAGGTGGTTATTGAGGGTGGTCAAGTTTGAAGGATTTTAGGGGTTTTTGTTTTTGTTTTTTATGTTTATTTTTGTTTTTTTTTTTATCTGATTAGGCTGTAAATAATGACGAAGGTTCTTGGGTTTCAAGACTTTTGGCTTTGATACAAATTTTTTGTGGAGAAAGAAGAATTATGCCCAATAAAGAGAAGATTCAAGCAAAAAGAAGAATTAAGCAAGAGAGAAGCGAGGATAATGATGAAGAAAGATTAGATAGAAAAGAACACTGGCAAACATGCTATTAATATCATTAATCTTCAATTATTTAGTCTAACAACCAATTATCAAATAAACAAATAAATAGAAAAATCCCAAGGCAACACTGACAATCCATTGGTTAAGCTCATAAACACAAGCCCATAATCTAAAATAACAGATTATGCAAAGTAAACTAAAGTCCACTCTCTAGAGATGTCATCATCATTATGATGTCTGAGTTGCATTGATTCTTTTTTAAGGTTCCTTGCTTGATGTGGTCTCTCTTCAATTTTTGGGTTCTCATTGTTGAGCAAATCAATCTTATGTGCTTTGTTTTTGTTATGCAGTGTGTTTATGTTTTCTGAGTGGTGTTGGTCGATTGATTATTTTGTCAGAATCTTTGTGTTCCATGTTTGATTTCTTGTGGTATATTGGCCTTTTCTCAAGTTCCTAGTTGGACACTTGGGATATCTAGGTCTTTTTTTTTTTTTTGAAAAAGATAAGTAAGCTTTATTTCAAAGCATCGAAGAGATGCTAAAAAACAAAATATAGCGAGTGTGTACAACTTGTCCTACTCACTTCATACTAGCAATAAAAGAAAGAAAGGAACACAGGTCTATCTCTTTCCCCTCTTCCACCCAACTATATAAACAAGAAATGAATAAACTTTTGGCTCTCAAAACATTCCTCTCTATATTCTCAAAAATCCGCCTATTATGCTCCTTCCAAATCAACCAAAAAAGACAAAAAGGAATCAAATTCCAAATCTTCTTCTTCCTCCTTTCCAGTGGATGTCCCCACCATGCTAAAAGAAAGCTTTTAAGATTTTCGGAGAAACACATTTGGACTCCAAAACATAAAAGGGTTAGGCTCCACAGTTTAGCGGACCAAAAACAGTGAATGAATAAATGTTCAATTGATTCCTCTTGCTTGAGACATAAAGAGCATCTATTTACTATAGAGTATCCCCTTAGTTTTAAATTATCCATAGTCAAAATCCTCCCCCTCACAGCACACCAACAGAAAAAATGATCCTTGTTGGAGCAGCAGAATTCCATAATTTCATCCAAGGAAAATCATCCTTCTCCCCTCTTTCCAAGAATAGATAAAAGGACTTCACGGTGAAAGCATTGTGATTTGACAGCTTCCAAATCATTGAATTAGCTGTGACTTCCTCCGATAATGAGTAAAGAAGTTCCAGTAGTAGCTGAAAACTATCCAATTCCCAGTCATTCATATTCCTTTGTAGCTGCACATTCCATGCTCTGTTTGAACCAAAACTTGTGCTGTAATTTGATGCTAAAGCATTCTTGTCAACTGCAATGGCGTAAATCTTAGGAAAGACTTCTGAAAGGTAGCCAATCTCCAGCCATTTATGCTTTCAAAACAAAATCCTGTCTCCCCTTCCCACCTTCCATGATATGCTGCTGTCAAATTTAGACCAATTCCTTCTAATGCTTTTCCATAAATTGATACTAAAAGAGTTTGAACCCTCTGCATAAAACCAGCCTCCTTTCTCCTCACCATATTTATTTACTATCACTCTTTTCCAAAGGCTAGAGTCTTCATGAGCAAATCTCCAAAACCACTTTCCCAACAGAGCTTCATTATGTAATTTCAGCTGCCTTATTCCAGCGCCACCCAAATGGATGGGCTAGCAAACAACCCTCCAATCCACTAAGTTGTATTTGAATACTTCTTCACTCCTTCCCCAAAGAAAATTCCTTTGTAGTCTTTCCAATTCCTTTAATACGGAAGTCAGGGTAGAGAAGAGTGATAAATAATAAGTGGGAATACTAGAGAGCACACTTTTAATTAAGGTAATCCTTGCCCCAGTTGATAAATAATTTATTTTCCATTCAGCCAATCGGTTTCTGCACCTCTCTATGACTGGATCCCAAAGCTGTTTAGACTTGAATCTAGCTCCCAAAGGCATTCCCAAATATTTAGTGGGAAGAGAATCAGTTTTACATCCTAGAACATTTGCTAGCTCATCCAGATTTGGAATGTGACCCACTGGCATAATCTCTGATTTGCTGAGGTTGATTTTCAATCTTGAGACAGCTTCAAATCCCAATAAAATACAGCAAAGATGACCTATTTGTAGTAAATCAGCTCCACAGAATATTGTTGAGTCATCTGCAAACAGAAGATGAGAGATACTGAGCTCTCGGTTACTGGATACTGCTGTGAACCCTTCAATGAATCCTTCTTTCTCAGCATTTTGCATCATCCTACTAAATACCTCCATTACTAGGATAAAAAGAAAAGGTGAAAGAGGATCTCCTTGTCTCAATCCTCGTGAGGATCTGAAGAAGCCTTCGGGAGAGCCATTTATCAAAATGGAAAAACTAGCAGTAGAGATACACTAATAGATCCGTTGACATCATCTTTCTCCAAATCCCATCCTTTTCAGCAGATAGATCAGAAACTTCCAATTAACATGATCAAAGGCCTTCTCAATGTTCAATTTGCAGATGATTCCAGGTTTTTTGTTCTTAATTTTGGAATTTAGAACCTCATTAGCAATTAAAGAGGCATCCAAAATCTGTCTTCTCTCAACAAAAGCATGCTGAGTGTCAGAAATGAGTATATTCATTTCCTGTTTCAGTCTACTTGCAAGCACCTTTGATATTATCTTATAAACAGCACCTATCAAGCTGATAGGTCTGTAATCCTTTATCTTCACTGCTCCATCTTTCTTGGGAATTAATGCAATAGAAGTAGTATTCAAGCTACGAACAAACTTGCAACTGTTGTGGAATTCAGCGAAAATTGACATCAAATCATCCTTTAAAGAGTTCCAGCAGCTTTGAAAGAATGCAATATTCCAACCATCTGGGCCAGGAGCCTTATCTCCACTTAGTTCCATAAGTGCTTGATGCACCTCTAACCAAACCAAACCAAACCAAACCAAGCCTTTTCCCACTAGGTGGGGTCGGCTATATGAATTTGTCGATGCCAATTAGATCTGTTTAGGGGCATGTCCTCCAATAAATCTAGGTAGGTCATGTCATGTTAATGGTTTCTTTCCAGCTTCTCTTGGATCTTCCTCTACCTCTCCTACTCCTGGCAATCTCCATACTTTTACACCTTCTAACAGGTGCCTCTGCTGGACGCTTTCTAACATGGCCAAATCATCTTAATCGGTTTTCTCTCATTTTATCTTCAATCGGTGCTATTTCTACTTTGCCCCTAATCTCCTCGTTCCTAATTCTATCTTTTCTTGTAATCCCGCACATTCACCTTAGCATCCTCATCTCCGCAACTGCCATCTTCTGACCATGATTATGCTTTACTAACCAACACTCTGATCCATATAGCAGTGCTGGTCTAACCGCTACCTTATAATACTTTCCTTTCACTTTGAGGGGGATTTTTCGGTCGCACAAAACCCCCGAAGCACTCCTCCATTTGGTCCACCCAGCTTGAATCCTGTGACTTACATCAGTATCAATCCCTCCATCTTGTTGCACTATAGATCCAAGGTACCTAAATTTATCTTTCTTTACAATCTTTTGTGTGCCTAAACTTAATTCTATACTACCTGTTATCCTACTTTGACTAAACTTACATTCCATATATTCCGTCTTACATTGGCTTAGCCTAAACTCTTTTGTTTCTAATGTATCCCGTCACAATTCTAGCTTAGCATTCACTCCTTCTCTCGTCTCATCTACTAAAACAATATCATCTGCAAATAGCATACACCACGGCACCTCATCTTGAATATGTCTTGTAATCTCATCCATAACTAAAGCAAACAAGTACGGGCTTAACGCTGAGCCTTGATGTAAACCAATCGTGATAGGGAACTCATTAGTCTCTCCACCAGTCGTCCGTATAGATGTCATGGCTCTATCATACATGTCCTTTATCGCCTCAATATATGCGACACACGCTCCTTTCTTTTCCAATACTCTCCATAGAATCTCCCTAGGAACCCGATCATATGCCTTCTCTAAATCGATTAACACCATATGTAAATCTTTTTGACCTTCTCTATACTGTTCCATTAACCTCCTCAAGAGAAAGATAGCCTCCATAGTTGATCTTCCAGGCATGAAATCAAATTGGACCTCTAATTCAGTAAAAGGAGATTCTAAACCTGCTGCAGTTTTTGGATTGAGTTTGGAGAATTCCAAATTGTTCACCTGTGGCCTCCAGTAACTCTAGGTCTTTTATTTCTCGTTTTCCTTTTCCTCGTGAAGTTTGCTGACAAAAGTCAGTGAAATGGTGGTTCAAACTTATTTTGACTGCTTGGGGGGAGGTTGTGGAATTTTGGGATATCACGTTGTGGGGAAATTAGAAAGTAGGAATACAGGTTTTGATTTAGGCTATTTCATAGAACTGCTGTAAGGGAAGATCATGTTAGTTTCAATTGTGAGAATATTATTTGTTGGCCCGGGTTTAGGTGCTTTTTGATGCTTTTTATGTGTTGTTTTCCCTTTCAAGTACTTGTTTACAAAATTGTGAAAGAATATCCACGCACGGTATGTTTTCCAAAAATATTCATAAGATGAAGGTATTTGAAGAACCTTGATAGTAGACACAAGTGGACACTGGAATATTCCTGGCTTTTTTTTTTGTGGTTATAGTGTTCTGCAGAATACTAATAAATACCCTTTGACTAATTATTAAATTATGTTCATTTCAACAAGACAGTTCTAGTTATCAATGATATTTTTTGGTCAGTTACTATGTTAATCTTTACAGTATTAGAATTCAAGTTTTTCTTGTTGTTCATCAGTAACATTAATCTATGCATGCATACAAAAAGGTCTCTAATGTTTCTGAAATTTAGGTTCCGTGGAGTAGGCTCGGCCAAGATCCAGTTTTAGTGTACCTGGATAGCATTTTTTTACTAGCAGAACCTGCAACTCAAGTTGAAGGTTGCAGTGAGGTTGCCGTCCAAGAAGTCAAAAAAAGCCGAATACGGGTAAGATTTCTCTGTGGCATATCAATTTAGACATTCTAAGTTTCTAATCTGTGTGGGTGTTTAGATGTTTGATTGATTATTTCCCCCTGTGATAGGAAATGGAAATGAAGCTATTGGAGCGTAGACAACTATTGAAGTCTGAAATGGTATGCTTTCTCATGGTACTCTTGGAGTTCATGTAATAATTTGAAATATTTGTTGATGATGGTTTTTTGCGTGTGGGATTCCGAGGATGTGTTTTGCCTAGATTATGATGAGCTGTAAGCAGCTTACTTACCTGACTCGCAGAAATCAGGTGGTTGCAGCTTATGGCTTGTAAAGCTGGGTGATGTTTGGCCTAGCTTACGATAAGCTGTAAGCTGCTCACTTACCTGACTTGCAGAAATCAGGTTGCAGCGCAGGGCTTATAAAGCTTGGTTAAGAAATGAGTCTGGATCTATTTCAAATTCTGAAAATTTGACTTCTAAGTGAACCCATTTCTGAGAACTTCCTGGACCACGGGGTCAGATGATGGGTCATGAACTTATACTGAGGTAGCTTATAGCTGTAGGCTTCCCTTTGGTCTGTGCTTCAAATATTTAGATAGGGGCATAGCCTTGATAACCTGTAAAAATAGCTTAAAAAGAATTGTAAAATATGGTATTTGTGCTTCTCAATTGTATTGTAAACTCTTCTTATTTTAGAAAAGCAAGCTTTGATTTTTTTCCCGAATTAATTGCTATTTTTAGTAAAATATTGCATTTATTGATCCCTTTCTTGTCTCCCTTGATATAGGAATAATAGTGTATACAAGTTTATCGCATTACTGGTATGTAAATCACTGGCTGACATGGAAGATTTTTGTGGACTCAAATTTAGATTATTATTGAGATTTGTAGATGGTGTTATTATTATTGAGGGGGTGGGGGTGGAGGCTGAGCTGTTGACTTATTAAAACTATTGTGATTCACATTTAGATTATTATTAGGCTTTATACGTATGGTGGCCCTTCTGTCTTTCTTATGTTAGCTGAGCCATCGATTTATGAGAGGGGCCCAAATATTATAGATAAATATTATAGATACTAGAAAGTGGAGATTCACACTGACACTGCTTGCCCGAGAGAATAGCAAATTTTTGTCTCCTTCGTTGTCCCCCTACTCTGCCCCTTAAAGTTCGTCTTTAAAACATCAATAGGGGAATTATAAAACTAGACATGGCTTCAAGAGAGGAAGACACTGACGTGGTACTCTTCCTTTATTTGTTGGTGCAGGTATAGATACCTTTACTCTCTAAGCCTTTTGAAAGCTTGTTTGCCAAACATATAGTTGAAGTGCCTTTCTTGTTTTGCCTCTAAACAATGATCAAATAATTGCCTATAATCCTTCTATCAATATTTGATTCTAAGTAGTTTTGGCTTTACATCAGCAGGTTTGAAGGTCTTGTCATGATAGACTTGAATAAGAGACATGAATCTCGCAATAATTAGTATTATGGCTACTATTGTTACTCTCCAGCTTTTAGTCCTCCCCTGCATCTTTTATTTTTATGTTATATGGAAAGCCTTACTATCTTGCTGTTCTTCATGGTTTTGGCCTATTATATCGGTTCTTTTCAACCGTCAGTATATTCCTTTAAGATTTATGACGGAGGATGCGAACGCATTATGCTGCTTAATTTGGACAGTTGGTTGATGGGGTTGGGATCGTAGAAGTGTAATGGAACTCCAAAATTTGTTAGACTTCTACATGTGATTATTGTGAACAGAAAAGGGAGAGTTAGCACATGCCAGATTTAACTGTAACAAGGGATTATTGGGAAAACAGTAAAATATAAATATAATTTGATGGGTTTTAGCAAGTGTGTTCCATTGTTGCTGGTAAGTAAAAAGAATCCAGAACACCAATGTATTCTCATGAAATTTTAAACACAAGCGTTCATAAGCAAAAACTGAGAAGAGAGTGGGGGAAAAATTTGAGGAACAGATTCTATGTTATGTGCTCTGACAATATTATGGCATTCGGTTCTTTGGAGTCAATCCAATAATCTTTTGATTCTGGGCCTTGGTTCTAAATAAGCAGCAGGATCATGGAGATTTTTTTCCTTCTCCATAAAACCTATGAATAGAACATTCAAAGCAAGAAGTAGCACATCAGTAGAGACTTGGCATTTATTAGTTGTAGACTTTGTTAGTAGTAGGCTTGATAGAGGTTATTCTTTGTGATTCTATGCCACTTCTATGGGATTCTTGGATTGTCATGGTCTTGATGTTTCCTGGTTGTATATTCTCATTTACACGGTGGTTCACTATGGATGTTAGAGGCTATTTTGAAGTTAGTGTTAGTATATTGAAAAGGCATCAAGGGATGCCATCCCATACGAAAAGCCTCAAAAGAAGCCTAGGATTGCCATGCCAACATGTCAATACCCCCATTAACCACTTATTAAGAAGATCTTTTCATCCTATAGGGCACTGAATGTGCCAGAGCTCGCTGAAAATTGGATGGTGATAATTATCTCCATTGGGCTAAAGCAATTACGCTTGCCTTTATTGGTTTTGGTAGAGAAGCCCACCTGGCAGACTTCTTCCCAAAGGATGTTGAGAAATCAATTATGTGGAAATGTGGGGACGCCTTGTGTCACCCTCTTCTAGCCTTCTTTGTAATCTAGCATTATTGATGTTTGCATGCACTTTAACATGTGCTTTAACATGTGCACGGAAGTCTGTGATTAGACTAAAGTCCTCTTCACCAGTGATCTAATGCGAATGTATGATCTGACCTATTGAATATTTTCTAACTACAGAAAAATTACGAGACACTGACTGAACACTTTGCCGCACTGAAGAAGTTTCATGAGGTGTGTAATATTGTTGAGCCACCTACTATAGACATTCATAAGATACAGAAGCAAAAGGAAAACCGGCTGAGTAGAACCTGTCTATGCTCCAATCGTTGGTGTTTATCTCTGTCGTCTTTCATATAGATATATTCCAAAATTCTCTGTGCTACACCCAGGCTCTTTTCCTTAAATTCAATCCTAACAAGTCTCCATTAATAATATGACATGACCTCTTCTCTTCATGATTCTACTTCCCATCGGAGGCGTGTTACCCATGGTTTCAGTTTGGTAATACTTGGCGCACATTTTTGATACAAGCAACACCCGTGATGGTGGGGGATGTCATAGACATAGTTGTGTGGATGCTGCAATAATGGTCCTATGGTTTGTGCACACTATGGCTGCGGCAAACATACCTGGGATAACTGTTGGGACTTGATTGGTGAACCACCTCATGCCAATGCTGTAGTCGCAGATGTATTGGTTTTGATACTAAGTTGTGATATATAGTATTTTGGAATTCAGGACACCCGCAGCTACCTGGGATAACTGCTGGGACATGATTGGTAAATCACCTCGTGCTAATGCTGTTGTAGTCTTAGATGCTTCGACCTTGCTACCATGTTGTGATATATAGTTTGGGAATTCAAAACCACAACAGCTATGAGCCTATGTATTTATTTACAATAATAGAACTATGTAAAATAGGAATGGAACACATGGATACACTAAATACATATACAATGACATTAGTGACATTAGTGTTCTAATCCTAATTTATATTTACTTCTAATTTTATACCTTGGTAATTCAATTCCCTGAAATGATCTTGTATTCCTTCCCCCCCCCCCCCCAACAAATCAACAAACATAAGCAAAAATGAATTATCTTTCATACTTTCTTGTTCCTTTTGCGGGACTTAGTGTGTTGGATTTTTCAACTGATTGTCAAATTTATGATTTAAGATGGGAGGAAAGTAAGATTTTGACGTGATATTTTGTCAGGGACGTTCCTTTATTGAAGGCGTTCTTAGATCTATATAATACATTTTTTATTTTTTATTTTTAAAAGTGCTTGGACAGAAGACTATTTACCATAGACAGAGTTGGTTTTGTTTGGGAGCCCATCTTTGTTTGTGCAGTGAAGGATTAGGAAGTTGAATACGATACTGGAGTTGGTAAGGGTCCTACATTCCTTAACTCATTTCCAATTCTATATTCAATAGTTGTATGTGTTTGGTTCACTCAAGAGAGTAAGTGTTGCCACATGTGAGTGACGTGTTGAGAGTATAAAAGTATTAATAGAAAGAATAAAGTTAGCCACGTCAAATAACTCAAGCCATTAATGAGATATTAGCTAAAAGTTTAACAAAACGTTTTGAAAGTGACAAAAATATGGGAATATATAAAAATGTTGGGGGTAAATTTTAAATTTAAATTTATAAAGTCTTACAACAAATTATTTAAACAATTTATTGTTTTGGTATCTTGTATCTTGGTGTGCTTTACTCATCAAAAAAGTTTAACAAAAATGTTTTTTTGGCTTGTTTGGAAAGGTCATTTGCTGGATTATCTTTTGAATTCCAGAGGTGCTGGTTCGAGTCCAGCTCATGACTTTTTGTTTACATGGGATTGATGCCCTGAAAGACAACCCAACATAGAATGAAAAGCTTTTTGGTTTCGTGCTTGTGGGGCAGGGGCGTTGAGCCACATATATACTCGTTTATCAAATTTGTGGAAAACATGAGTTTATAGTTGAATGGTTGTAATGGTTTTGTGTTGCATTTTCTTAACGCCGTTATTAATAAGATATCATTTATTCATAAAAAAAAGTCAAACACTAGTTTTTAAGAAATAGAATTGTTTCATCTGTTTTGTAGAAAAGAAATTATAATATTTTTTTTTATAACAGAAAAGTATTCTCTTTCACATAGCCCTTTGTCCCCTCCCCCCCCAAAAAAAAAACAACACGCACCCACCCACCTAACCCTAAGAGAAAGGCAAATTATGTGCTTATTTTGGAATATGTTGAGGCTTTGTTGTTCTTTATGCTTGCTTTTCTTTGTTGCTGTTGTTCGGGAAACAGGCCATATGGTACTTAAAATTATTATTGTCAGGCAATATCCTTTGGCCTGATTGTTGAAATTATTGTTAACTGTCACGCATACTTAGATATGAATTCTGTGCTGTTCTTTTTAATTTAACATCTGGTTGCTTTGGTTGGTTACGAAGAACAAATCGTGGCTGGGGTCATTGATCGACACAATAATTGGAAACTTGAAGCTTTCAATTTCAAACATTCACATCAGATATGAAGATCTTGAAAGGTAAATAAGCACGATTTGTTTATTTATTATTTTTAAGAACTTGTTTATAGGCTCAAAAACCTCCCTTTTTGTAGCAATCCCGGTCACCCATTTGCAGCTGGCGTGACATTGGAGAAGCTATCAGCTGTGACAGTGGATGATAATTGGAAAGAGACTTTTCTTACTGGGGGTGCATTAGAGCGTATTCTGAAGGTTCTACTTTCTTAAACTATTATGTATTTACCTGTGATAATAGGAAAGAGACTTTTATATGGTTGTCTTTTTATAAGGAACACATTTCTGGATGATCTGGTTGGTTTTATTTTGCTTAATGCTGAGGTTGATGTTTTGAATCCTATGATTTCTGCTTTTATTCATATTTGTTGCTAAGTATAGAAGGCATCGAAAGGAATGCAAGGTATGTACACCAGCAACTCTAACAAGCTACTCCCCCCCCTCCCCCCCCCCCCCCCCCCAACAAAAAAAAAAAAAGATCACACACACACAGACACACACACAAAAGACCTGTCTCAGAATTCCTACAAAATCCAAAAAGTTGCTCAATCATTAAGTTCACTATGACACCCACTTAAAAAAGAGGCTCATAAATTTATTCATTTTGTTATGATATTTATTAGAAGTAATAAATATTAGTGTAGATATTTAAGGTTTTTTAGGATTGCTTTTCCTGTTTAAACTAGGACTTGATTTATTTCTACTTAGCATAGGATTTGATTGTTACCTATATTTAGTCTAGGTTTGTTATTCCCATTCCTATCCTATATTAGTTTCTAGTACTAAAAATAGAGCTTTAAGCTCCCACTTATGTGAGCTTACTTTTTCCCAAATCTCCATATTTTGGCATGGCATCACATTCATTTATTTGCCTGTTAAGTTTTTCTATTGATTTCAACTCCGTAGATGGGTGAAAATTTTTTGTTGGAACACCAAATATTCAACTTCCTCTCGATTTTTTGCAATTATTATTTCAATATGGTAGTAACGATACTGTTATGTTATTTTTTTTTTTCTTTTGGTTCTTGTATTTATACCAAGAAATCCTAGTAGCTTAACCTAAGAAATTTATGGCGTTGTTTTGTCTCTCTTACAGTCGTCGTCATCACCAATTGGTTTCAAAGTCTTCACAATCTCACTGTGAACAAAGGGAGATGTCAATCCCTCCACGCTGCAGTGTATTTACAGTCGCTAGGTTTCTTAATAGTGATCTTTTCTAAATTCTGAGAAGTCAACTAGAATCAATAGAGTTTTGCCGTCAATGGGGTTCTAGTCAACTGTTCTAGAGCCCAAGAGGTCAATTGGAGTCAGTAGAATATATTTGCAATCTAGTAGGGGGGCTGATAGGGGGTTGAGTGTGTCAAAGGGTTGACTGTCAATGATGGATTTGATTGTACCTTGATGGTCACTCCAATATATGGGCATTTGTGATGGAGATGATAGATCCTCGCATGTTAGTCCAAGGTATTGGAAAGTCAATAGTGCTGGGACTTATGGCCAAATAAGGGGAATATGTGGCTGTGGTGGTTGAGGTTATTAAATGCCGATACAACTATATTAAATTCAAGGGTTTCTCTATCTATGGGTTGGCCGAGGTAGTGACTCAACGAGTCACCCAACTTTATCCTCTAATCCACTTGTCCTTGTTGATCCGCATTGAAGTGAGGTGATTCTTCTCAGGTCTTGCTCCCACATCAAAATGTGTCATTAGTGTTATGATAGCTTGTGATCTAAAATGCCCCCCGCTACAGGCTGATCGCTATGGGGAAGCGAGGATGATCTAAAATGCCCCCTGCCGCGAATCACCGTGGGAGGGAAGATGGCCAGAAATGCCCCTTGTTGCAGGCTGATCATTGCGGGGAGGGGAAAATAGTCTAATGTGGAAGCTACGACTGTAGTCCATGTAGCATCGGAGGCCCATGTGGTACTAGGCCACCTATACTAACCATGGACAATCTCATCTATTGGAAAAAATATATGTAAATATATGTGTTCCTAAAATGGGAGATAGCGTAGTCAGTAAAATCTCTTTGATTGAGGGATTTGATGAGGATTTGATTAGGATAATTATTTTGTTTTCCTTTTCTGTTGAAGGCATCCTGTGTATATATATGCAGTATTGTAATCTCTTTTGTGGAATGAAATAAATTCTTCTTCTTCCATTCTCTAAATGATATCAGAGTTTTAGGCTCTCTGGGAATCTTTTCGATTGGCCTTCATTGCCAAAGGATTCTTTAGTTTTTTGGCCTTCATTGCCAGAAAATTGTTCAGGCAGGTTTAGTCCAATCGTTACCTGCAAATCGAGTGCCGTTCGTGACAGTCGTGATTATCTCATCAATTGTGAGCGTCCTGAATCGTGCTTGTCGATCAGCGATCCTTGCTGACAATCGATTCTCATCCTGAAACCCTAAAGAGGCGACGTTATCTTCAGTCGCGACCTCCAAATCGACGATTGAAGCCACTGACAGTTGATTCTCATTTCGAAGCCCTAGCATCGCTGAAAGAGGCGACGCCATCTTCGTTTGCAACCTACGATTGAGCATTGTCATTAGGTATTATCCCCAATCGACGATCGCATCGTCGCAGACGTCATTGGAACCCAGTCGATTAAGGCAGGAGGTACATCGCCGATCGTCAGCTCTCCTCATTCGGCAATTCTCTTCGATCAATTAGTTGTCTACAGTGGCCTGTAGGCTTCTCACTGACGGTTGTCCTCTTCTCCTCCGCCGGCTTTTTTCCGGCGGGTCTTTTTTTTTTTTTTCAGCCGTGGGCGCCATCAGAGAGTCGAGGGAGAATCGGTGGCTTCCAATCGAGGGAATACAACCGACAGATCTGAATATCTTCGAAATAGAACCCTAAGTGAAGAAGTGCAGACCCGTATTTGTGGATAGTCAACTGTTTATCATTGGTTATTGTCCAACAGCCTTATGTCTGTGACAACCGAGACCTTTTCTCATACCACTGTAGCCCAACGTGAAGGAGTGATGGCCAATCAGTCTGTTGCTGGAGAGTTACAATATATACAGGCCGCATACCGTCTGAATGGGAAGAATTATTTGAAATGGTCTCAACTAGTTCGAACTTTTCTTAAGGGGAAAGGAAAGATCAGTCACCTTTTGGGAACAAGACTTGCAGAAGGAGACCCAAATTTTGCAAAATGGGATGAAGAAGATTCCATGATCATGGCTTGGTTATGGAATTCAATGTTACCAGAAATTAGTGATACTTGCATGTTCCTGCCAACCGCAAAAGATATTTGGGATTCAGTTAGACAGACTTACTCTAAAGTTCGGAATGCTGCTCAAGTATATGATCTAAAAATTAAGACAACCTCCAGCAAGCAAGGAAACAAATCTGTTATGGAGTATGTAAATTACCTTAAAGGTCTATGGCAGGAGTTAGATAATTATCGGTGTATAGAGATGAAGTGTACTGAGGATGCAACAACGCTTAAAAAGTTTACTGAGAAAGACCGAGTTTATGAATTTTTGGCTTGCCTTAACACTGAATTTGATCAGGTTAGAGTTCAAATTTTAGGCAAAGAAGAAGTGCCTTCTCTGAATGAAGTTATATCTATTATTCTGGGGGAAGAGAGTAGGCGAGGGGTAATGCTTGAACCCCAAATCATTGATAGCTCAGCCATGTTGACTATTGGATTAAATAGTCAAAGGTAGCAATCAAGCAATGAAAATGGGAAAGCTGAATTGTCCACATTGAGTGGTGACAAACCTCAAGACAGCATGTGGTGTACTTATTGTAAGAAACCGGAGCAAATGTTTCTTGATAGCCTATCCCATAAGTTTGGGTGTATCCTTTAGCTACTAATCTTCCTTTATACCTCTCAAGTGTGCCATCTGCATTGTACTTTACTGAAAGGGATATAAATGCTATCATCCTCCCACCAAAAAAATCTCTGTCTCTGCCGAGTCACCTTTGTTGAACATGAGTCGTACTTTCCCACACCTTATCTTCAGGGGAGACAATATTTTTGGAAGATAAGGATAGAGATCTTTTCCTTCTTGATTTGCCCCTATCTTCTCAAACACAATCCGAGTTAGTATCTTCTCAGAACCAACCTCCTTGTCAAGATCAACCTCAACCCATGACTAGGGGTGATGACACTGTTGATAACTCACGGTTCTCTCAGGTATATTCAAGGAGGAAGATTCCAATTCCTGAACCAATGCAAGTCCAAGAATCAGACTCTGAAAATGAGGTAACAGTTTCTACTCCTTCTTTACTAGCTGAACCTATATCTGATATTGAGTTGCCTATTGCTATTAGGAAAGGAACGAGGGAATGTACTAAAAACCCATTATATCCACTTTCACATTTTGTGTCCTTTGAAAAATGCTCGTCATCTCATAAGAGCTTTATCATGAGTTTAAACACTGTATCCATTCCCACCACACTATCTAAGGCTTTAGCCTGTGAACATTGGAGAAATGCCATGAATGTTGAAATGTAGGCCTTAGAAAAGAATTGGACTTGGGAGGTGGTGGACCTACCTGAAGGAAAAAGGCCAGTAGGATGCAAGTGGGTTTTTTAAGTAAAGTACAATGTAGATGGCACACTTGAGAGGTATAAAGGAAGATTAGTAGCTAAAGGATACACCCAAACTTATGGGATGGACTATCAAGAAACATTTGCTCCGGTTGCCAAGATGAACACAGTTAGAATTTTGTTGTCCTTGGCTGCTAACCATAATTGGCACTTGCAACAATTTGATGTGAAGAATGCTTTTTTTGCATGGGGATCTAGAAGAGGAAATCCACATGGAAATTCAACCTAGATTTCGTGGAAATCTGGTAGCTAATAAAGTGTGCAGGCTTAAAAAGGCATTATATGGACTAAAGCAGTCTCCAAGAGCTTGGTTTGGAAGATTCACCAAAGCAATGTTGGCTATGGGATATAAATAAAGCCAAGGAGACCATACACTCTTCATCAAGCACTCTGACTCAGGGGGAGTTACAATTTTGCTAGTATATGTTGATGATATGATATTAATAGGAAATGATGAAAAGGAAAAACAGAATTTGAAACAAAGTTTGGCAAGAGAGTTTGAAATTAAAGACCTAGGAAGATTGAAATACTTTCTAGGAATTGAGGTGGCACACTCAAGGTAGGGAATTTTTATCTCTTAGCAGAAGTATATTGTTGACCTTTTGAAAGATACAGGGAAGCTAGCATGCAAACCAGCAAGTACACCAATAGATTCTAATCACAAACTCGGACAAGCAGAAGGAGATGTTGCTATTGATAAGGAAATGTATCAGAGATTGGTTGGGAGACTTATTTACTTATCTCACACTAGGCTTGACATTGCCTATGCTGTGAGTGTAGTAAGCCAGTTCATGCACAACCGTAAAGAAGTTCACTTATAGGCAGTTTATAGGATATTGCACTACCTTAAAGGAATTCCAGGAAAAGGTATCTTGCTTCGAAAGAATGCAGGACTTATACTCGAAGTATACACAGATGCTGATTATGTTAGATCAGTAACGGATAGAAGATCTACCACTGGATATTGTACTTTCCTTGGTGGAAATCTAGTTACATGGAAGAGTAAGAAACAAAATGTGGTGGCAAGGTCAAGTGCTGAATCAGAATTTCGAGCAATGGCACAAGGTGTTTGTGAGCTGCTATGGGTGAAGATTATCTTGGAAGATTTAAAGGTTAAATGGGAGGGTCCCATGAGACTTTACTGCGACAACAAATCTGCAATCAGTGTTGCCCATAATCCAGTGCAGCATGATAGAATCAAACATATTGAGGTGGACAGGCACTTCATCAAAGAAAAGTGTGACAGTGGTTTGATTTGTACACCTTATGTGTCCACTAACTCTCAACTAGCAGATGTGCTTACTAAGGGTTTGAGTATCCCTATGTTTTAAACAATTGTTACCAAGTTGGGAATGGATGATATCTAGTCACCAGCTTGAGGGGGAGTATTGGAAAAAATATATGTAAATATATGTATTCCTAAAATGGCAGATACCGTAGTCAGTAAAATCTCTTTGATTGAGGGATTTGATGAGGATTTGATTAGGATAATTATTTTGTTTTCCTTTTCTGTTGAAGGCATCCTGTGTATATATAGGCAGTATTGTAATCTCTTTTGTGGAATGAAATAAATTCTTCTTCTTCCATTCTCTACATCATCAAATGAGGGATGTGCCTGATTTATAGTTGCTAGTTGTGCAAAATGGAGGCAGAGTCCATCAATCATTTATTCATTCACTGTGGTTGGACAAGGAAGTTGTGAGAGCTAAATTTTAATTGTTTTGGGATGCAATGAGTTTTCCTACAGAATGCACGGCTCACTTTCTGGAGTTGGTGGGGAGCCAAAATGGATAAGAGGAGGAAAACACGGAGACTACTACCTTTTGCCTCTCATGACTAGTTTGGGGAGAAAGAAACAACATAACTTCCTAGATATAGAGAATTTGCTGTGTAGAGTGAAAGCATCTTATTGTCGCTTTTGTATTGTTGGTTGTCTGGGGGGAAGAGACTCGGAGATACATATTTTTTTGCACGCCAGAGAGCATATGGATATACCTTGACTTTTGCACAATTGAGTGCTCGGGGTAGTGGTCGGGAGATGCATTGTTCTCCTTTTCCTATAGATGTTGGTTGCATTGCGATTTTATAAGTCAATCTTTTTGTACTTGGGCGGCACTCCCTTGATGCATTTTTAATGCAATTTATATTTATTTATAAAAATAAAAATAAAATGGATCATATGCATAAAAACAAAAATAAAATGGATCATATGCTCTACTGTTTCCATTGGTGTGTATGACTCCTTCATTTTATTGTTGTGAATAACCTTTGCACTCTTTCCTACTGCCTGTAAAACTAAAATTGCAGCATCTAAATGAAAATAGAAAGGCCACGGTTGCCTTTTTTGCCTCAAAATTTATGTTCTGCAACACCTTATTTTCTTGTCTATCTTCTTTTTTGGTAAGTACTTGTCTATCTTTATTAAAGTGTATTTGCTAGTTTTAGTTGGAATACATTTCCTTGTTTTATTCTACTTCTAATTAGGTGCTAAAGTAAGGGATGGGTGAGGGGGCCTTTCTACAACTTTTGTGAAGTTGATTTCTTGACAAAATTTATATGCTGTACTTTTACTTAAACATCTTCATTGATTGTCATTTTACAGTCTGTAGAACTTGAGCAGCTGGCTGTCTATTTCGATCCTGATAGTTGTCCATGGCATGTTGATAGACCATTGGAGGATTTGCTACCAGCTGAATGGTGCCAGGTATGTTCTGTTTGCTGTCTAACCACTTTGCATCTGGTTTCATCATTTTGGAACTCACTCATAATGTACTCCTGTGTGCTTCAGGTTTTCAAATTTGGCACAAAGGATGGAAAACCGGCTCGTAGTCTTATTAGAAGACATTCTTATATTTTACAACCAGTCACTGGAAATGCAAAGTACTCAAAGCTGCGGTCAAATGAATCTGTTAATAGTGGTCAACCTCAACAAAAAGCAACAGTGAACTTGGATGATGTTACACTTTGTTTATCAAAGGTTTAGCTATTTATTTTCTCTCTGATGATTTGTAGTGTTAACAGATTTAAATCGTATAGGAAGTTCAATGTTTTTGTGTTTGCAGAATGCTTACAGGGATCTATTAAAATTAGCTGATAACTTTGCTGCCTTTAATCAACGGCTGAAATATGCTCATTTCCGTCCGCTTGTTTCGGTGAAATCTGATCCAAGATCTTGGTGGAAGTATGCCTATAAAGTTGTTTCAGATCAGATGAAGAAGGCTAGGTATCTAATTAGTTAGTACTTCTACTTTTTATGCCCTCACTCCCTCCCTATGTTTTGGTCAGCTGCCAGTGAATTGTCAAAAAAATGGTGCTTTGTTATAATAGTCTCCTTAATCTTGATAAGCGAATGCTTTGCCTTCAGTATAGGCCCTTGTAAATTTAGATTGTCTTCAAAAATAGATCTCTGCATGTAGGAGCACATATCCATCCCTCCACACCCCCAAAACACGCACTGATGGTGGGCTGTATATCTGCAATGATCAGTTATGTGCACCAAAGGTAGAGTCTTCCAAACAATTGCTTGGAAAATGGCGCCATTTGATCACACTTAAGATAACTCAAAACCCTTGTCTCGCAAGGAATTCAGTCTTGATGGGAAGGGGAACCATTTGAAATTTGTATAGGGTATTGTCTTCCCATTTCATATTCCTTTACCTTCATCCCTTTACCATTTACTACTTGGCTCAAATATCTTCACCCTAGTAGAATGGATTTTCACTACTGTATGTGACTGAATCTGAATTATTATTAATTTTTTTTTTGGAAAAAGATAAGTAAAATTTTATTTCAAAGAAACAGATATAAGCATCAGGATGATGCTTAAATAATGCAGTAAAGCTTTACAAAACCACCCAACAGTATTGATCAGCTCAAAGTATCAAGAAAATTAAAAAAGGAGCAAAGATCAAGTTGTGGACTGAATCTGAATTATAACACACTTATTTTTCTTTTCTTTTCCCCCCCCCCCTTTTTTTTTTGTTTTTGGGGTTAGCCAAGATTGTATGTTGACATGCTTTCCAGCAAGAACCCTATGTTTTATATTATAAAGCGTGTGTAGAAGTCCGCTGTTATAGTTTAGATTCACATAGCACCTGGCATAAGGTGTTGGGCCTGGCTGGGTTATTGATTTTTGGTTTCCAGCGTGTAGTGATGGTTTTGATGCAGCATTTAGTTTGAGACTGAAAAAAAAAACATTGGGTTTTCTTTTTGGGTCAAGTTCGGAGGTCCTTTTTTTTTGGGTCAAGTTGAGGGATCTGGTAAGTTCTGCATTTTCATTATTGGATCTAGGTGGATCTGTTGTAGGTTTCTTTACCCTTGGGCTGTATTTGTTTGGGGATAAGATTTTGTCGGATAAGTAATACCCCTGGGGTAATGAACGGGACTACATATGCCATGGGATTAAATTTTTGTACAGGATTATTTTTATTATGCTTGGTTAGGGTGGGATAAGTGGGAATATTAAATTTCAATATTGGATTGGAGGGTGGTTAATGCATACCATCCAGGTGACTAATGCTACAAATTTTGGGGGTGAACAATGTCTGGATTTCTTATCCAGTACGTTTTTGTTACACCAAACAAATGAAATGTGGGTGTTATGGGATTATACTTCCAATCCCACAGCTCATGTCCTACAAACAGCCTTCGTGTATGAGAAGACGAGGAAGTTTGACTCACACATTTGTTTTCCATTCTTGTGGTTGAAGCTGAAGAAGACATTGAGAATAGTGGTGGTTGCTTTTTTACTTTTTAGATGTAGGTACAGTGGGTTGGGAGTCAATGTTGATCTGTCGTCTTATTTCTGCCAATGGTACTCCTTTATTATGAGGCTGAGTAGGAGCAATTGAGACATCTATGGTGTCTTGTTTTCTGTTTTAAAGGTGGCTTCTCTAAAGTAGGCTAAGTCCCCGATGGTCGAGATTTGCTGGGAATGAAAAGTTCTTTCATATCTAGCTTGTATAAATTTGTGCTTTCTGTAGAACAAGGGAAGAGATAAAAGGTATTAATGAAGAGGTCAACAAGACTTACCAAAATGGAACTGGCTAAGGGAAACGAACTTACAGGCAGAGCATTTTCGAGGGAGTAGTCTGCTTCCCATTACTCTTAGGGCAATTTCTGTTTTGCATGCTCTTCTAGAAAGAGTAACTTGGTTTCATGTAGCTACTGCGGCCCCCACCCTGCAATACAAGATGATGCCAATTCAGAACAGGGCAATTTGAGGGAGTTTATTGTGAAGTTGCTTCACTGTCAAGGCTTCGCTGTGGAGAATTCATTGTGAAGTTGTTTCTAGTTTACATGTTGGATGGGAATTATTTGATTCAATATCTCCTTGCCTTGTGCCCTACCACCTGGCTAGCTCAAGAATGCCTTGTGGTAGAAACTAACCACTAAAGCTCACCCTTTAGGTGGTGCTTCAAGCTCCACTGGGGGTTCCAATGTTCAATATTTTTAAACCAGTCCCAAGCCTGATGTTAAGCAAAATCATCCAGTTGAAAGAAAAGGATCAGGTTGGGCTTGGGTTGCTCAAGTTAAACTCTCTTGACTTGCACAATGTTAGACCAAAAAATTATGTGGCTTTTTTTTTTTTTTTTTTTAACACTTGGGTTTTGAAACTATGTATATTAGTGGTGTAGCCTGATTATCTGATAACCTGATGGTCTTCCTCATTGTAGAAATGGATGAAATATGCTGTTTAGTTGAAAGAGTGAAGGCGGCCTTAAATCCAGTAGTTAGAAAACTTCACGTGTGCATATTTTTAATGTACATCTGAGCTGAATATTGTTGGAAGATGTTCGAAGATTTCAGGCATTACAGTTGACTTTGAGGGGATGACGTGTGGCATTCTTCTGCGTAATTGTCTCCTGAATCTAATAGGGTGTGATTAGGTTAGTATCTATGAATGCTACCAAAGGGTTTAGTTTTTGGGGTGGCTAAAAACGTCAGTTGTAGAATAGGATGGATGGAGAGAATGGGTTAATGCAGATATCCATGCCAGTGAGAATTGAAATGCATCAAAGAAATATGCATATACTAATTGATCATCACAAGGTTACATGGAAATTAATTTATTTGGATTCCAGAGTGTCCAGCAAGTAGTGATTGCTTTAAGGCTAACAAACTCAGATTAATTAGTACCAGCAAGCCTGTAATATCTAGCTACATGGAATAGATTTTTTGGTGAACTGACCATGCTATTCCCTGAATAGATTTTTGGGGGTGTTATCATGCTAAGCTATAGGTTCATCTCAAGAGGAATTAGGTAGATTGGAGAGGCAAACCAACTAAACCAAATAAAGTGCACCAATAGAAAGAAAATGCGTTCGAGAACAAATGGGGGACTAGCACGGTTATTAAGTCTCAAACTCAGAATCCTATGAAGCAGCGTTTGAAATCATATTAACTAGCAAATTGTACAAACAAAGATAAGCTGTTAGGAAATTTGGTCTGACCGTCTAACAATATCTATCAAGCTATTTTAACAGTTTCAACACAGGTTACTTTTAAGCTATTAATCTCTCTCTCTCTCTCTCTCTCTCTTCTTTCATAGCTATTATTCTTACCATCTTCTCTTCTTTCTTCTCCTAGTTTTCTTCAGATTCTGTTGTTTTCTTTCTTCACCTTATTAATATCAGCTGGTTTTTGGCTATGATATTGCTGTGGATTATTTGTTAGTGCAATTCAGGTGATATCACCCGTTTGAAAACAAAAGAGAGGAGATACAGGTGATGAAAAGAAAATGGCTTGTGTCATGGATGTATATTGTCTGGACCAAGTGATACTGCTGACGATCTTATCAAAAAAGAATTACATTTGTGAATTGGTATTGCTTGTGCAAAAGTAGCGGGAAGTCTTTCAACCACCCTTTTGTTCATTGTTGCTGTACAAAAGAATTATGGTGCGATTTGGTTCTCCGTGGTTTCGGTGTACAGGGGGTCTTCCTGCGGGAGGTCAAGCGAGTTTTGAGGGATGATGGGGTGCTAAAGTTGAGAAGAGCAAAAAGAAGGCTTGGCGCTTAATCCTTGCAGCCTAGTTTGGTTTGGTTAGGAGAGGAACAAAAGATGTTTTCAAGATGCTGAAACTTCTTTGTATAGATTGAGAAAGAGCTTTTTGGGTGTCTTGTATAGTTGGTTATCTTGGGGTATACAACCGGATTTACAATTTTTTTTTTTGGCACTATACTGAGCATATGACATTTGAGGGTGTTAGTTTCTCGTCTCAAGTTTATAGTGGGTCCTTATGTACTTGGGTTGGGTGGTGTCCCTTTGATGTTTTTTAATATGGTTTCATTTACTAATGTAAAAAAATCTCTTGCTTCCCCTGAAAGTATTCCCAAATACCAGTATAAGATTAATGCAGAAGGAAAATGCCATTAGTAGGTGGTTTGCTTTTTCTTCATTTGCTATAGCTGTTTGTGGTGCTGCGGGATTGAGCCTCACAATTTTATTTCCATCTTGCCTGGAAAAATTTCGCTGCTATGTCTAATAACATTAATTCTTTTATGGCAGCGGGAAATTGTCATGGGAGCAGGTCCTGAGGTATGCAAGGTTGCGTAAGAGATACATATCTCTCTATGCTTCACTGCTGAAATCCGACCTTAATCACGTTGTGGTTGATGATAATAAAGAAATTGAGGAACTGGATTGCCAACTTGATATTGAACTCATAATTCAGTGGAGGTATCTTCTTTCCTTGCTTAACATCTCTTAGCATTATGTTATGCAAATTTATTTTGTATGGTCATTCTCTGCAAAGGTTGTGAATATTCAGCAGGAGTGGGAAATTTGATCGGCCTGTTTTGTTGTCTTGACTCATTTATGACAGCTTTTAGGTAATATATGTGATTTTGACATAAAAATTATAAAAATCAGTGAATCTAGCTTCCCCATAGTGTGTTTCAACTTTCAAAGTTCAACATGCATACATGGGTATGTACATATATTTGATCACTCTGTTGCGGTAGCCAGAAATGCTAATGTTGAAGGTGTTATGCTGTATACTTCTGAATTCCTTTTTCCTTTTCGTCTTTAATTGTCGGGAGATATTTTTGTTTCATGCTAAGGAATGAAAAATGCCCTTTTATTTCTCCCCTTTTTTTCCTTATGTCCCCCCCTCCTTTTTGGGGCTATTTAATTGTTGCTACTTTTGAGAAATTATTATTTTGTGTGGGTTACATTGTTAGCCACCATCTCACCTCAAGTTGAAGTTGTTAGAGAGGCTCAATTTATTGTTTATATTGAGTTATTTTCTCTCAATACGCTCCTTCACGTTGGTGGAACTAACTTTTTTTAAGTGGCCAAATATGTTGGACTATTGAATTTTATTATTTTGGCTGTAAGTAAGTTTTGAATTCAGGACTTTTGTCTGTTCTATTACTATCTTAAATTGTTAGTCACTATCTTACGTAAAAGCTTAAGCTGTTAGGGAGAGAGGTAATTTTATTATTTTTGTAATTATTTTATAATCTTAATATTTCCCCAATATGTGGCCAAACTGTCTATTTTATTTATTATTATTTTTTCTTTTATCAAGGCCAAACAAGTTGGGTTGGTGAGGTCCTGAGTTCTTAGGTTTACTGCCAACTCCAAAAGTCAACAGTCGCACGTGTGGCCAAGTTGACTTTTTTTTTTTTTTTTTTAAAGGCCAAACATGCTCAGTAATTGACTATCTGGTTGGCAATAAAGTTTGAACTCTCGACTATTAATTTCTCTGATAAAGCGTTGAATTGTCAGCGACTGTATCACAACTTTTAGGTGAGATGGTAGGTCTATTACCGAAAGCAGATAATGAGTAACTAATAGGTCGGTTTCTTAATGCTGCTACGAGCTCAACAATTTAAATGAACATATATTAAAAATATATTTCTCTGTTACTATCACTCACTGTTTTGTTTATTATGCAGGATGCTGGCCCACAAATTTGTGGAGCAGTCAATGGAATCTGAACTGTATTCAAGAAGGCAGAAACAGAAGAAATCATGGTGGTCATTTGGATGGTAAATATTTTTACCTCAGATCTCTTCTTAGTTCTCTTGGTTATTTTGCAGATGCTAAAATTCAGAAGTGATTGCATGCATTCTTTCAGGAGTAGTCAACCTGATGAGGATGAAAGTGAGCCAGGGGTTTTCAGTGAGGAAGATTTAGAACAGTTAAATAAAATTATTGGATACAAGGAAGGGAATGATGGACAATTTTTGACAACATATGAAAAGGGGGATCGGCTTCATACTTCACTGGAGGTTCACATGAGACACAATGCTTCAAAGCTAATGGATGATCAAGATTGTCTGGCTGCATTATCCTGTGACAATCTTGATTGTGTTGTAAAGCTTTATCCAGAGACCAAAGTTTTTGATGTGAAATTGGGATCATATCAGTTGTCATCGCCCAGTGGTCTCCTTGCTGAGGTGCTATTTTCTCCTACTATTTCAGTGTTTGGAATGTCTTAAACTCTCTCTCTCTCTCTCTCTCTCTCTCTCTCTCTCTCTCTCTCTCTCTCTCTCTCTCTCAAGTGTCTTGGCAGCCTGAATCCTTTTGTCCCATCTCCATGCAGAGTGAAACTGCATACAATTCTTTAGTTTGCGTCTTCTGCTATAAGCCATTTGATGCTAAGTTGGACTGGAGTATGGTCGCTAAAGCTTCTCCCTGTTATGTGACTGTATGTTGTCATTTTATTTTTCTTTAACTACTAACATTTTGAGAATGAAGCCTCATAACTTATGACATGCCTTTGACCAGTATCTGAAGGATTCCATCGATCAAATTATCAGTTTTTTTCAAAGCAATACTGCTGTTAGTCAAACCATAGCTCTGGAAACTGCTGCTGCGGTGCAGGTTTGGTTCTATGAATGCCTTTCCTCTGAAATTCTGAATTTATTAGTAAGATGCTGACAGTAAAAGTTAAAATTTAAGACAAAAAAAAAAAAAAAATGAAAAATAAAAAGATTTCAGTGATGAAGACATCATTGTTTAAAACTACCTGCCAGTGCTGCTTCTGAGAAAATTAATCACTCAATCAAAGGTCAAGCATTCTGGGTGCAAAGTTTATATCCTCTCTGAGCGTTACATATTCTTTAGGTGGCCACAATATCAAGATTGCTTTTTTTGTAGAAGTTTGTGTCAGTACAATATCTGGGATTATTGTATTACAGTGGAGAGCTGTTCGACTTATTTGGAGCTGTCATCTCACTGAAAGGAGGAAGCACAAGTTGTGTTGATGTTTTAAAGGATCCTGGTATTGGAAAACAAGGATCAAAAAATCGTTTCTTTTCCACAAATGGTCAAAAAGTTTCCATTTCCTAAGTGGCCGAAATGAAACATTAGTGGCACACCACAAATAAAACATAATATATTAAAATAATAAGTTTTGTAATTATTTTATTATTAAGCTTTTGTATTTAGATGGATTTCGATAAATACTTCTAAATCTTTGTAACATATTATCGTGCCGCTCTTGGAATGCTTCTGAAGACCTCTGAAATGTTTTTGAACGTTGTTTCCTGTGCTAACTGACACGCTATTGAAAAATTTTAATCCTTGATAGAAAATACCTAAGTTTTCAGAATACCTCGAGATATGTCTGTTGAATCGTATGTACAGGTAATCTTAAATGTACACCTGATGTGGATTTGTGAATAATACATGGTCTGGATTTTTTCCTGGGTAAGTATGGTCTGGATTTTAGATATTATGACAGGTGAATTTTAGCACAATTCATTAGGGTGAAGAAACTTGTGTTGGATGGTATCATTGATGAATAGTTTGATTAAGATATTCACATTATTGATTGATATAGGGCAGATTTGAAAATTTTAGTAGTAAGTACTATAGTTAGGCTGTTTATGTCTTTATATAAATATTTAGAATTTTCTATTATTCATTTCCTATTCTGTTTAGATCTCCCAAATATTATAAATAGATGCCTAGGCTCCTAGTTTTGGGTGTCCTAAATTTCTTGTAGTCTCCCTATCTTAACAAGATATGGAGCAGGGATCCTTAAAGCCCTGTGGGTGTAGTGTGGCATTTGAAAGGCCTAAAAACTCTAGCCTCCACTCGCAGAAGTCAAAAGACTAGGCTTAGCCACTACCAAGTATTAAATTAATATCCCTGCCTCCGTTTGCTAGATAATCGAAACATCCACACAGGAGTTTAAAACTAGCCGTCACCGCATGAAGAGCTCCAAGACTTAGTTGCCACCATCACCCACCCCTCATAGTTCCATCTTCAACCATCAAAAAGGCCAATCAAGTTGTTAGAGGCCTCTTTAGTCATTGAAGAGCCTCGTTATCCAAGTCGGAACACCAGTTGAGCCCTCACGCACTTGCATGTGCCACCATGGTTAGGAGCATGAGGTCTACTCTCCGCAGAGCCCACTAGTGCACGATGAGACGTCAAACAATATTTTCGATTGTGGTTGCTTCTGCTTTGGTTGCCTTTCCTTGAGACTGTATTGACACCCTTTTTGGGTTTGTCGTAGTCTTTTCCAACCATCTTCTTGTATGACATTTGCACCTTTAGCAACTCACAGTGAGGAAGCGACTTTTCAATGTTCCTTCTTATAGCCTCTGTTGATTATTCGTTGGTGGTTTGTTGTCTCTTGATATCTAAACTTTCTGTCAGGCTACTGTTCATGACATTGGTTTGTCACCCTTGGGATTCAACTCTCTCTTAGGCTATTGTTCATAGTAGTCTTCTTTGGTTTTTGGGCCTAGCATATGTCCTTTTTTTTTTTTTTTTTTGAAAAGATAGGTAAGATTTATTATAAGCATCAAAAAGATGCTAATAGAAAGCTACAAAAATACAATTTTCTCCTACTCACTGCATGCTAGCAATAAAATATAGAAAGGAACAGAGGTCAATCTCTTTCCCCTCTTCTACCCAACTGTACAAACGAGAAAGGAATAAACTTTTGTTATGCAAAACAGTCCTCTCTATGTTATCAAATATTCGCCGGTTGCGCTCCTTCCAAATCTTTCAAAATAGACATAAGGGAGCCAAATTCCATATCTTTTTCTTCCTCCTTCCTAGTGGTTGTCCCGACCAAACTAAAAGAAAACTTTCTAAATTTTCGGGAAAACACATTTGGACACCAAAACATGATAGGGTTAGACTCCATAGTTCAGTAGACCAAATGCAATGAATGAATGGATGGTTGATTGATTCCTCTTGTCTGTGACATAAAGGACATCTATTAATCAAGGAGTAACCCCTAAGTTTTAGATTATCCATAGTCAAGATCCTCCCCCTCGCAGCACACCAAGAGAAGAAGATGACCCTTGTAGGAGTAGGAGTTTTCCATAACTTTATTCATGGAAAAATATCCTTCTCCCCTTCCTGTAAGGATAGATAAAAGGACTTCACGGTGAAAGTATTATGCTTTGACTGCTTTCAAATCATAACGTCTGCTGTGTCCTCAATCTGTAATGAATAAAGAAGCTCCAAAAGTAACCAAAAGCTGTCCAATTCCCAATTATTCATACTTCTTCTCAGCTGCACATTTCAAACTCTTTTCGAACCATGACCTGTGCTGTAGTCTGAAACCAAAGCATTCTGCCTAGCATATATCCTAGCCTAGTGGTTTATTGGCTACTGCAGCTATTGGCACAATGGCCATAACAAACCAAGCCCAGTTCTCTTTATCTTTGGGCTTGGTGTTTATTTGAGCCCATTTCTATTTTGGACTTATTTTTCTCCTATTTTGGTGACTGATATAATTAATCAGTCGATATTCCCCCAACACTAAGCTTTATGATGAAGAGGGCCAATTACTAGATGATTCAAGAAAATATGGGTGGTTAACTAGTAAGCTAAATTAATCAACAATTACTTGATTAGATTATCTCCTTGCTACTAATGTGGGGAGCCTGTTCTTGGATTCTCCAAGAACAATTATTGTAGTGTTGTCATTCCTATATTAAGATATTTCAAAGGTGCCATTGGTTATGGTTTTCTGTACGAGGATTGTTGTCATATTTTTAATTGAGAGGTAAGTGGACTTGGGTCAGATCTCCATATTATAGATCCACTAGTCATTATTGTGTGTTTGTAGGCAAAAACCTGGTATTTTGTAAAAGTGAAAAACAAAAAGCAAACTTTGATGGACTGATCGAGTACAAATTCTGAATATGGAGTTATGGACCACTACATATGATGTGAATTGGTATGGTTGAAAACATATTTTTGAAGAATTTGGTGTGTCAGACAAGTCTCCTATGGGATTAAAGTATGATAACCGAGCTACAATTAAAAATATTCTGTAAGAGAACAAGGGACATTAAGGTAGCTTATCATTTTCTTCATGGAAAACTTATCCAAAATGTAATAAATACCATGCATGTAAAGTGAGAAGATTAACTCACTTATCTGTTTACTAAAAGCTTTTTGGGTTAAATATTTTTATAATATCTTGAAACATGATATATATGCTACAACTTAAGGGAGAGCATTAGAAGTAAGTATTAAGTTTGCATATTTATGTCTTATTATAAATATTTAGGGTTTGGGTTAATTATTACTCATGGGGGGTGATTTGACAAGAGAACATGACTCACTAGTGGTAAAAGAGTTAACTATTTGGAAATGAGTGCCAAATGAAGAGTATTTGTTAAATTTAACACGCATGTGATATTCATATGTCATGTAATGTTATGTTTCTTTCTTTTCAGCCAAAGAATGGTAACAAAATCATGCAAAATAGAATTATAAAGTGCCCTTTAGAGACGTTTTGGTTATTTACTCACAATTATTTAATGGGAAGGCAACGTAACTTCGCATGGTGCATGCATATTACATGCCTATTAAATTTGACAGTCCATTTGACATTTCAGTCCAAACATGGAGGGGGTTATGTGTTCACTTTCTAACCACATGGGGGTCATTTATTTTCTTGGTCAAACCACAAGAGGGTATGATGGGGACTAAGATATGAGGATTTATATATTTTATGATTTTATATTTATTCTTTAGGTTATTTTTAGTAATTATTGGGATTTGATTGGATTTGATTTTTCTTTAAATGATATTAGGGATGTTATGGGATTTGATTCTCCCGAACTTAGCCTATATAAAGGCTTTTGAATGAATGAATGAATTGATTGTTGAATTTAGAATTAGATTTTAATTTAGTTTATATTAATTTTCTTTAGTTAGTTGTGTTCTTGCTTCCCTGTGTTACATCAAGTGGTATCAGAGCAAAACTTTCGTTGCACAGCTTCCGTCGCCTTGTTTGTTCATCAGAAGCTTTAAGCCTCCTTGTCAATCACACAAATAGCCTTGTAGTCATCGATCATAACACCATCCCTTCCCAACGAACAGCATGGGTACCAGCGAGTCACATCATTCACCTCTCGAACCTAGCATCCCTATGGTTTTTGTTGACAATTGTGATTCTATTCTTTAGTCTCCTCTTTTGGCGGTTAATTTCTCCTGATCATGACGAGTTGGTGACTACATTAAGGCATGCATAAAGGTCCATAAATTGATCGATCTCCTAATCCTGTAGGTTCTTCTAAGGATGACATTCCTTACAGATACCTTGTTGCTTGACTTGTTAAGCTCGTCCACTAATCCATCCCAGCTTTGGGACAATTCATATGCTTTGGATACTAATCACATCGCCTCTCATCTCCTATCCAAGGGTGCTTCCAAAACTTTACCCTTTCTCCTCTCCCAACCTTGAAGGAAGTAATCTAGCACAAAGCTCCCATAGGCCCTGGATTGTCTTCCAAAGACAAGAACCATGAGCTCCATTGACCACCAAAATGACCATCCCCCTTCTTCCACAAAATAGCCTTTCTAGGCCAAATCTCCGTAGTTATTTCCTTAAAAGAGCCTCATGTATCATAGATAATCTTTGGATGTCTAAAACTCCTTGCTTGATTGGTTTGCAAACTGTCCCAGTTCACAAGGTGAAATTTAGATGCGTCTCCCAGACCTTAGATTTGGAGAGGGAAGATGCGGGGGGTCATCCGTAGTTGGTCAAGGTTTGGGGTGTTGGGGCGCCTCCAAGTGTGGCTTGCTTTGTGTGGTACATTCTCCACGACAGGACACTCACAATTGACAATCTCATTAACAGAAGAATGCCCTTGGTTAATTAGTGTTGCTTATGCAAGAATGGAGAGGAGGAGATCGATCATCTTTTTATCTAGTGCATGTTGGAAACTGATTTGTGGACCTTGGTATTGTTGTGCTTTGGCATGTCATGGGTTTTCCCAAGAGAGGCAAAGGTGGCTTTGTTTGAGTGGTGGTATGCAAGAGTGGGGAAAAGTAAAAGGAATGTGTTGAGACTCATCTTGATGTGTTTAACTTGGATATTATGGGAGGAAAGGAACAAAGGGTGCTGCAAGGATACTGACGCCTTGTTATCGATGATGAAGAGCATTCTTTTAGGAATCTTGCATAATTGGATATCTGGAGGCAAAGAGCTGGACTTGAGTAGTTTTTTACTTTTCATGGACAAAATGGATACTTGTTTGAGTTGTTTGTAGGTTGAGTTGTTTGTAAAAAGGCGGCATCCTCTTGATGCCTTTTTAATTCAATTTTCTTCTTATTCATTAAAAAGAAAAAAGTGTACTTAGTTTCATAATATCTATAATATTTTATATGCTTAATTATTATTATTATTTTTTAAATCAATCAATTTTACATATTAAAACATGTGAAATATATGATGACTCTATGAGAAGCCTACTCTTATCATTCGGCATTTTGGCGTGCAAGCATATCGTGTTTCTAGTTTTCATTCTATGTGCCAAAATGATCCACATTCCACGTAACATTGGTTTGGTCATATAAATTGGGATAGTTTTGAAATGTTGTCATGTTGCTTAACTTCTTCTCCGATATAGGGTTGCTTGTCTCAAATTGTGTGTTTGTATAATATATTCCAGATCCGAACGTATGGGTGGAACTTTTTTTGTTGTTCTGTCTCACTGATATTTTCATCTTTTCAGATGACAATTGATGGTGTAAAGCGCACTGCACAGCAACAAGTGAACAGAGCATTGAAGGATCAAGCAAGGTTGCTACTTTTTCTGCTTCCTGAAGTTTAGATATTTGTATGCCTTATATCTTAATAAAAGTAATGAAAGAAACATGTCTAATCAAACTCTAAATTAATGTAGTTATGATGTCTGCACCTTGTGTTCTGAAAATTCTGTCATTTTAATGACACTTTTCTCCTGTGAGTTGTCCTTTGTGACGTAGAATACTTATGCTACTGTGAGTCATGCTTGCCTATGTTAACGACTATTCATTGTTCTGCTGTATTAATGATCCCCACAGATTTCTTTGTGGCATTAATGGTTGTCAAGCTATGAATATTTGTATTGGCTTAACAAGATCAAGTTGCATTTAATGTTTGTATGCTGCTAGGTTTTTCTTGAACTTGGATATTGCAGCTCCGAAGATTACAATTCCTACAGATTTTTGTCCGGACAACACCCATTCTACTAAACTTTTGCTTGACTTGGGAAACTTAATTATTCGTAGTCAGGTTGATTCAGAAACTGTATTCAAACTACTTGGCTTGACTTTCTTGAAGACAATTTTTATTTCTTTAAATATTTGTTCAATACATGCAGGATGACTGTGAATGGGGTTCACCTGATGAGATGAATATTTATTTGCAATTTGATCTCATTCTGAGTGATGTCTCTGCTTTTTTGGTGGATGGTGATTATCATTGGCGTCAAACCTCTCAGAATAGTTCTGCTGGTCCTGCCCAGTTAGATGTTGTTAGTTTCTTGCCTGTTATTGATAAATGTGGTGTAGTCCTAAAGCTTCAACAGGTAATACAATTCTTGTGTTCTTGCTGAAATATGTCATATATGTTTTTTTTTTTTTTTTAATTCTTTTAGTTTTTTTTTTAAACACTCTTGTTATGCATGAATCTGTTGATTCGGAGCTATAATTGTACCATTTTATCTAGATCCGGTCAGAGAACCCCTCGTATCCTTCAACAAGACTTGCTGTGCGGCTTCCATCGCTTGGATTTCATTTTTCTCCAGCTCGTTATCATCGATTAATGCAGATTTCAAAGATTTTTCAACAGGCAGAGAGTGAGGATACAGATCTAATTCGCCCTTGGTATCAACCTGATTTTGAGGGATGGCTGTCTCTTCTTATTTGGAAGGTTCTCTTTATTTCTTGGTGCGATAATTTTATTCGTTATGGTTATATAACCTTCTCTGATTCTTCTCCCATTGTTTATTATTGTAGGGTGTAGGAAATAGGGAAGCTGTTTGGCAGCGGAAATACATATGCCTAGTTGGGCCTTTCCTTTATGTTCTTGAAAGTCCTGGCTCTAAATCTTACAAGCAGTATCTCAGGTTCAAACATCTTAGTTTTCCCAATTTTTCAATGGTCTATATAACATCTGCTAGAATATAAGTGAACTAGAGGGTTTGACACTCAATGTGTGTGATTGTCATTTGTCACTTTTATTTGTGCAATCTAATTTGTTGGGGGTACAAGAGGAAAATGATATGGTGGTTAAAAATTTGAAATGTGTTAAATGTCTTAATTAAGGGTAGTTTTTGGAAATTGTTTGATTCAAAATTTAAAGTTGATTGGAGGTTGAAGAGTATTGTAGGAAACTAAAACGGTATCAAAATTGAAGATTCTTTAATTTTTAGGCTTTACCAATATCCCCAGTGTTGCCTTATATATTAGTGTAGATGTTGCCTTGTATATTTGTATAGATTAGTTAGCAAAACACGTTAATGAGAGGTTGGTTAGGCCCCATTTTTTTAAATGTAGGCTGGCAAGATCCTCATGAGCTAATTAGAGAAAATATTAGGGAAGAGATCTATTTATAGTTTCTCATGACCTCCAAAGCACACATATCCTCTAAATTAAGCATGCTTTCATTATTTTGTATTGAAGCAATAAGTTTCTTTGTAGCCTACGAGGAAAACAAGTATATCAGATACCTACTGAAATTGTTGGCAACGTGGAACATGTATTGGCTGTTTGTGCTCCTTCAAGAACCAACAAGGTTTGATGATGGCTTTAGATATTGTAGTGACGTCTTTATTTGAACTGGAGTTTTGTCATAGCTTTTCGTTGTATTCAGTTACATGATAATGGGTATTTAGGTAGTGGAAGATGTAAATGCTCTGTTATTACGATGTGATTCTGATGATTCAAGGAGAACTTGGCAGAACCGCCTGCAGGGGGCAATATACCGTGCATCGGTATGTCATCTTTTCTGAAATGATTTGATCTCTAATTTGTATTACAAATGTTATTCCTCATCTAATATGTGAATATCTCCTATGAATAGCGAAGTATATAGCCTATAAGGTTGTCTAAGCAGGCCTTCTGTCTCCTTTCTTTCTTGATAAAAGAAAGAGTACCATTATTTGTAGTCCTATTTTTTGTCCTGCAGCCCAGTTAAAATTTTCCTGTTTTAGGACCAAAAATGCCCTAATGCAGAATGACCTCCTTGCCCTCTATATTTACTACACATAACCCACACTCTAAAAAACCTACTAAAAATTATATAAGATTTCAATAGGAACTTGCTGAAAACATCAAACAATATCTACAACTAATTGCTGAAAAAAATCAAACAATTCCGACAATCACTTGCTGAAACAAATTTTCAACAAATAAACGATATATTTCAGCAATTGATTACTGAACACATTAAAAACTTTCAACAGGTACTTGCTAAAAAAATCAAACAATTTCAACAACCAGTTGCTGAAAAATTTAGAAGGGGAAGGGGTATTTTTGGAACTTTAGGTGCAATTTATCGGTTGCGTGGAGAAATTATTGGGTTACTTGGAGAAAACATAGAATACATGAATTAACTAGGCTGCGTGGAGAAAAAGTTGGGCTGTGATTAGGGGCACCCTAAAAAAAAAATGTGCAAAGTGCCTACATCTCTACTTTTGTTCTCACACAGTTTGTTGAGCAGTGTGGTTTCTCTCTTTTTATCATTGCTATGCTTTGTAAACACTAATCTTGCATTAGGGGTGACTACATACTATGCATTCTTATTTTACTGGACCATTTTCTTTCATGGGGAAGGAGTACGAGTAATGGGTTTTATATTTGATATAACTTTAGAATTTTCATTTTTTTATCAATTGGACTCTCTATTGCTGAATAAGACTAAAGGATAGATGGTGCTTAAATTATTACTTTCTTGAGATGTGCAGAGTGTGTCTACTGATCTTAGCTTGGAATAAAGATAATCTTCTTTTAGAATTGTTGAGGTTATATTGGAGTCTGAAATTTAATTCAATTTTGGCGCCTGTGCAATGAATTTGTTTGTCAAAGTTGGAGACTTGGGTTCTTTCCCGGGGAAGGTTTCAAGCTTTGAGGCTAAATTATTAGTGAATATTGTTTAATTTGTATTCATCCATGATTTTCTCTCTCTCTCTCTCTCTCTCTCTCTCTCCCCCCTTCCCCCCATGCGAGAATTAATGGTTTAGGATACAGTAGGAGGACGAACGAAAAAGAACTTTTAATGCATTATTGATCCAGGCAGTGGTAGAGCCAGGATTTGTGTTTAGAAGGGGGGTGGGGAGGTGTTGGGGCAAATGTTGTGTTATAATAAATATTATAAAAAAATAATTAGAATAAGAGGAAGTGCAAAAAATATCATAAGAATTATTTTTTTTAAATATCATAAGTAAATAATCTAAATAACATGATACTTGTCATAAATAAAAAATATAAAAAAACTAATTATATATAATTACACATAGACATCATTGATAATAACAAACATTAATTGATTGGGTAAAATTGAATGAGCTCATTAATACCTGACATAAAATGTACTTATACTTGCCCCCCCCCCCCCCCCCAAAAAAAAGTTCACATGCATACACTTGACTATTCAAATTAATAATTACTAACAGAATAATTCAAACTATTTTTGAGTTTAAAAGATATAAATTTAAGAAAAGAAAACCTTAAAACCATTCAAGCAAACCATTGGATTCGATTACCATTCTTGTATTCTCTGTTTTTCTTGCTATTGCTACTGTAATTTATTAATCCTGTTAATTTTATATTTTTTACCTGTTTCTGTATATATAATCTTATTTGACATAATTCTAATAGTGCTTAAATTATAATTTTTAAATTTCTTATGATTAAACTAGTCTTATCAAAGCTTTTGATAGTTTAACTTAAGCCAATTTTATCTAAATTATTTTGAGTGAAAAATATAAATATAAATATTGATGCCATACCTTTCTAAGAATATCATTTTATATTTACCAAAACAATTTAAATTCTATAATTTGTAAGTGATCTCTAGTTGCATAATACTATTGATGAATTTTTTCAAAATCTAGAGGAATGACTGATTTTTGTTTTTCAGAAATCCTTACCAGAGTGTTTATAGTTTTTTGTTATAAGAAGGAAACTCATATACCATGGATTAAAATCACATTCCATAGAGTAAAATTTTCAAAAATAAAAAGAAGGGGGGTTGCAACTGCCCCTCTCACTACCCTTCCCACCCCAGCGCTGCCCTTGCATCTAGTTCTAAGTGCTGAGCTTAACCTACAACTCCTCTATTGGTAGGCTCCAACATGGTAATGTCCTTGGCATTTCTTGAATCTTTTGTGTACATATCACAACTGATGTGGACTCCTTTGTCTTTCGTAACAGATTTTTTAAAGGAGTTTTTGGAGGCCGGTCACTATTTATGGACTTGTAAAGATTTTAGTCATACCAAAAAAACTTGTTTGTGAATAAGTCACACTTGCAACAAAAAGACAAAAAAGGATATCACGCGTTTTTCACTACCTTTCAAAACTGCCAGTTTTATCCGAAAATAGTGCACACTTCACTCATAACTTCCGCGACTTTCCATCTTCTTTACAAAGCAAGCAAAACCGATTTTTGGAACAAAATCAAAACTGTTTGAAAAAACCTAAATTGATCATCATTCCTAAGTATCTTTATTTTTTTTTAATTTTCAAACAGTACCGGTACTGTTTTGAAAATAGCTCAAAATGTTGATCGACTCCATGGATTTCTCTTGCCCAAAACTCGTCATCTGTTTATAATTCATGGTGTTGTTTTGAAAACAGTACCGATAAAACAGTATCAGTACTGTTTTCATACTACCTAAAAAACATCAATCGATACATAAAACAAACCAACCATACGAGCCATCATCATCATATTTTTTGAAACAGTACCGGAACTGTTTTAAGGATAGTTCAAAATGCCGATCGGCCCCATGGATTTTTCTTGCCCTTAAAACTCGTCATTTGCTTATAATTCATGGTTTGTTTTGAAAACAGTACAGGTACCGTTTTGTACCGGTACTGTTTTCATACTGCCTAAAAAACATCGATCGATACATGACACAAGCCAACCATACGAGCCAACATCATTATATTTTTTGAAACAGTACCGGTACTGTTTTGAAGATAGCTCAAAACGCCGATTCGCCCCATGGATTTCTCTTACCCTTAAAACTCGTCATCTGCTTATAATTCATGGTGTTGTTTTGAAAACAGTACCGGTACTGTTTTGTACCGGTACTGTTTTCATGCTGCCTAAAAAATATCGATCGATACATTACACAAACTAACTATACGAGCCAACACCATCATATGTTTTGAAACAGTACCGGTACTGTTTGGAAGATAGCTCAAAACACCAATCGCCAAAATCAATCCATGAAGAAGATAGACCAAATAAGCTCTATCTTCTTCATATCTTCACGGTTAAAATGGTAAACAATGAAACTAAAAACAATGAAGGAAAAAAAATAAAATGGAAGAAACGTGATTCTCGGTAAACCATATCTTCACGCGATTTATAAGGAATGAAATCAAAAACGGAAGAACGTGATTCGCGGTTAGCACGATTTTCGGCAACTTCCATCTGACTTAATTATATAAACAAAGGGCATTTATGTCATATTAGAAATTATATTTAAAACCAAATCGTGGGACCCACTCAAAAGTGTGACTTAAAGACAAAACTTTCTACATTAATGTGACTTAAAAACAATACTTTTTTTTTGGTGTGACTAAATGCCTTAAAAGATTATAAAGTATGGCTTAAATACAATTTTCCCTTCTTTAAAATCCTTCTCCTATCATTTTTGCAGCAAACCGCCAAACAGTGTATCATTGCTTTAGCTAGAGGAAAGCTGATATTCTTCTGCCCACAATAAGGGCTATATAAGTTTGTTGTCCACTAATTATCAGAGGCTTATGCTTCAATTATACAATGCATCACATTGAACGGAAATTCCATTCCAAATACTGAGTCGTCTGTAACACACAGTGCATTAAATTTTGAAAATAAATTTTGTTTTGAATATTAGGACAATGCACAGTTATTTGTGTTAGTAAAAAGGGACCATCTCATGTGGCTTTTTTTTATGCAGGCTTCTGCTCCTATCACTAGTCTATCTGAAACTTCATCTGACACTGAAGATTCGGAAGCAGAACCTGTAGAAAGTCATAGTGTAATGGACATGTCAAATGTGGAGAAATTCTTTGTAATTGGAGTTCTAGATGAATTCAAGATATGCTTCAACTATAATCGTCAGGTAGGCAGGATTTTTTTAGGTGGTATCTTGTCCTTGAGTTGAACTGGGTGGATATTTGATGGAAAAATTTCATCCTTTTTTATCATACAGCACGATCATAGTATCATGAAGGTGCTTTTAGCTGAGGAGAGCCGTTTATTTGAATTCCGAGCTATAGGTGGTCAGGTAAGATTGATATCGAACTCTTTGTCTGTTGTGGATAGCTTATTGCATCTGTTGTTAAGGCTTTAAGTAGTTCAGTAAATACAGGTTGAGCTTTCAATACGAGCAAATGACATGTACATAGGAACAGTCCTGAAATCTCTAGAGGTGGTGGATTTAGTTTGCTGTAAGGGAGTGTCACGTCCTTGTTTTCTGGCAAGATCATTCATCACGAGCACAGATGCAACGTCTGGTTTCTATGATTCTGAAAATCTGAGTTGTGACAACAGTGATTTAAACCAATGTGAAGGAGATGACAAGTTTTATGAGGCATCAGAAAATCTGAATGATTCTGTTGACAGTCCTATGGGAAACATTTCCGAGTATATGCGTTCACAAAGTTCTCTTGCATCAGAGAAAGGATTTAATCCACCTAGTTTTACTCGTATTGCTGGTCTACTTCCTAGTGATGCTTTACAAACTGGAAGTGATTGTGTGGAACCAACGGATATGTTGGATAGTTTTGTGAAAGCTCAAATAGTAATTTATGACCAGAACTCACATCTGTATCATAATATTGACAAATGGGTGAGTAGGTATTCTTGCTTGAGATGCTGCTCTTACTTTTGTATGTGGCTACTTACTTGCTTCCTCAATGGTTATTTCAGGTGACGGTGACCCTTGCTACTCTGTCATTTTTCTGTCGTAGGCCAACAATATTAGCCATAATGGAATTTGTCAATGCAATCAACATTCAGGATGAAAGCTGTGAATCTTTCAGTGACAGTTCTTCTGCAACCATTGCCCAACATGATAACTCCAGGGAAGCAGTGGATGATAATCGCCAATCTATTGCAGTTGAGGAGCCTACTGTCAAAGGTTTGTTGGGTAAAGGGAAATCCAGAACTATTTTTTATTTAATATTGAATATGGCTCGCACTCAGATTTTTTTGATGAATGAAAATGGAAGCAAGCTTGCAACTCTGTCCCAAGATAATTTGCTTACTGATATTAAGGTGTGTTAAATTGTTCATTTTGCATTTCTTTTCTACTTCCTTTCCTTACTAAATATGAGTTCTCTGTTTACTCTGTTTAACTTTTGTTTTTAATGGATATCTCATGTACTTTACACGGAAACTTTTTATTCTCTTGTTCCTAGGTATTCCCATCTTCCTTTAGTATAAAGGCAGCCCTTGGAAATCTGAGAATAAGTGATGACAGTCTTCATAGTGGTCATGTGTATTTCTGGGTCTGTGACATGAGAAATCCTGGTGGTAGTTCATTTGTGGAGGTACTTCTACTCTTTACTTCAGAAGTTGTCTACAGTGTCAATTTTCTTTCAGACGTGAATCCAAATTTGCAAACTTATTCTCTAGAGTAATTTGTTTGTTTATCTTATTAATTTAGCCCCAACTAATTTGGGACTAAGGCTTTGTTGAGTTGAGCTGAGTTATCCATATTAATTTAGAACATCTTTTTTTTTGGGGGGGGGGCAATTGTTTGACAATGGTCCTGTTGTGGGATATGCTGTTCATATATAAATTTTTTTCCCTGTAATTTTCTTTACAATCGTCTGCATGTCCTTTACAATTGTATGTGTCTGGCTTGATTGGTAAGATCTAATATTTGTTGGACATTTTTGTTTTCTTAGTCATAAGAGATTGATGAACGGCATCAACATTTATGTTTGCTTGGATTATTTGGTATCAGTCATATTCGTGGCTTTTTATTGAGTTTTTAGTCTGGGAAGTTCTTGAAAAGTTAAAAGTTTTAGTAATTTATCATTTCAAAAAAAAAAAAAAGTTAAAAGTTTTAGTATTTTGCTTTTACAAGGGAAATTGTGAGTGCCTTTGAGAAATTGGGATTGGTAATGGAATTCTGCTGAAATTGAAACAATTTTGAGATGTACTTGATTACTCCATTCTCAGCAGTAGAAAAGTAAAAAAACGGTGTCACTGAATTACTATCCTAAATTTCACGTGGTTGTCCCTCTTGCTTCTAATAATGTGAATAACTTGCTTTGCACTTGAAAGGTTATAACAATATGTTTGGCTACAAATGTGGCAATATAAAATAGTTGGTGAATTAGCATTTTCAGACTAAGAGGAAATCAACATTGTCATGGATTTATGAAAATAATTTTGTGTAGTGTTTGTGGAGCAGAATAAGGTTCATAGATAGGGAGGGTTAGTGTTCGTGGCCTTTTATATGCTACATGATTTGGAAGTGACATGAATGTGAACATAAGCTGGTTATGTGGAAATATCAAATTCTTGGGATTAGATATAAAATTTTGTTTAAAAGATGTATAGTTGTAAAGGTTTTGCATTAGAGACGTGAATATTCCTAAGAAAGTGTCCTGTCTGTGTTGAACACTCCCCCAACTCTTCTAAACTTTTGTTTCTTAATTGTTTGAGAACTAGACACTCTTTGGACATTATTGGGTGACACGTGTCCATTACTTAGATAAATATGAGATACATTTCAATTAAAAAAATATATAGTCAAATAATGACATGAAAACGACACAAAGTTATATATGTTAATTCTTCCTTTTTTTTTTCTTTAAAATTCTATAACCCAAAACCTCCAATGTGTTTGTGAGTACTCCTTTTTTTTTTTTTGAAATAGATATAAATAAAAAACAAATGTATTTATGATATGGAAATGAATAAATAGTTGTTTCTTCATGTATATATGTAAAAATATATGTTATTAGTTGACATGTCCCTACCATGTCCTGTCTTGAAAGTTTTTTAAATTTCTAGGTGGTCATATCGGTGTCCCATGTCCATATCCAAGCTTATTTGGGTGAACTGTATCTGATGGGTTGAATTTCATGCTTAGACTCTCTAACTTCATCTCATTTTATACTTTTCCTTCTTGTTCCGTTCTTTGGGAATTATAATTTTTTTATTTTTTGTCTCCATGAACACAGTTGCACTTTAGTTCATTTAGTGCTGATGATGAAGATTATGAAGGTTATGATTATAGCCTTCTTGGGCAGCTTTCAGAAGTACGCATTGTATACTTAAATCGCTTTGTCCAGGAGGTAACTTGCTTAAAAAAGTTGATTTGTTATCTACTGCTGCATTATGAGCTTTCTCATGTGGGTTTGAAATTAACTTATAGGTGGTTAGTTATTTCATGGGCCTTTTTCCAAGCAATTCAATGGATGTTGTAAAAATAAGAGACCAAGTAACTAACTCGGAGAAGTGGTTTACAACGAGTGAAATTGAAGGATCACCTGCTGTGAAGTTGGATCTTTCCCTTAGTAAACCTATAATATTGATGCCTCGGAGAACAGACAGCCTTGAGTAAGTTGGAACACCCCCTCCACTGTACGTTAACTGATTTTATGTGCAGAAGATTCTTTTTCTTATATTGGAAACCCTTCTGTGTCCACTGACTGCCATCGGCACACACCTCCTTCCCTTCTCCAAAACAAACATTAGCAGACTTGATTTCCTTATTATTTGATTACATGATTTAATCTCGTGTTTTACTATTGCAGTCATCTGAAGGTAGACATCATTTTTATAACTGTCCAGAATGGCTTTCAATGATTTTGTGGCAGGATATAATCTCATGTTTTACGATTGCAGTTATCTGAAGCTAGATGTTGTGCATATAACTGTCCAGAATACCTTTCAATGGTTTTATGGCAGTAAACGTGAAATGAATGCTGTTCACGTGGACATACTGACAGTTCTGGTGAGATATGTGTCTTGAGATGTATTTCATTGATGCTGTGATTTCAGTTACTGAATTGATAAAGAAGCTAACATAATTCAGCTTGATGCTTGTGGCACTCTTATAAATTAATAAAAATGAAGGAACCTAATTTTTTTCCCCCGAGGTTTCTGTTCCAGAAAGAATGTTGTAATTACTATTCCTATTTGCCCTTTACCCTTCTATCTTCTGAAAGTTCTCAAATAATTACCCATAAAGTTTTGTGCATAATTCCTATGTCAGATAAAAGTTTAGCATTATTCTTGTTTAATGAAGATTTTGTCAGGGACGTACAGTGTTTAATCATTCCCCCCCCCTATAAATGCCTTAACAGTTACTGTTATGTAATGTAGGTTGAAAACATCAATTTAAATGTTGGTATGGGAGCAGAACTAGGTGAGAGCATTATTCAAGATGTGAAGGGGGTCTCCATTGATGTCCGGAGGTCTCTTCGAGACTTGCTGCATCAAATACCAAGTATAGAAGTTGCAATTAAGGTATTATAGCACATGTTTGTTAGGGTTCAGCGTGTCCAAAAAAAAAAAAAAATTTCTGTTAGTCATTGTTTCATTGATGAAGTCCAAAAATTCTACAGTTGTATTTGTTGAAAGTGCATTTTAAAAAAATCATGACATGTTATCACTTCTTCAGATGGAAAAACTCAAAGCAGCTCTGTCCAACAGAGAATACCAGATAATTACAGAATGTGCATTGTCTAATTTCTCAGAGACTCCAAGCACCATGCCCCCACTTAATTATGATTCTGTGACATCTTCAGTTGATATGGGGGAGCCTGTAGTTCATCAGGATCCAGTTGCTGTTAATTATGAATCACAAAACAGGGCAACGTGGATTTCCATGAAGGTTTCGGTTGACATTAATCTGGTTGAATTGTGCCTTCATTACGGTTTAGCAAGAGATGCATCTCTGGCCACTGTGCAGGTCTTCTCTCTCTCTCTCTCATATAGTGTCATATAGTATTATCACCCTCATTCACCATATTTTATTTGTATTATTGATATTTTGATGGTTAATTGTTACGCTATTAGCCACCATCTCACCTAAAAGCTTAATTTGTTAGGGAGAGAGATGACTTTATTATTTATTTGTTTTCTCTCAACACGTCCTCTCATGCGTAGCCATATTGACTTTTTTGAAGGGATCAAACATGTGTGATTATTGACTTTTTTTTGGGTGGTGACGTTTCAACTCGAACTTTTGCTTGCTTTGATACTATATTAGACTGTTAGTCACTATTTTACCTGCAAACCTAAAATTATTGGGGAGAGGTGAACTTTATCATTTTATATTAAATAATTTTCTCTCATGATTAACCTAAATGGGGAGGATGCAAAATACAAGTATAATTTAATGATCAAGTCAAGTTAGAAGGATTGAAAGCAGGGTAATTAATGATCAAGTCAACTTAGAAGGATTGAAAGTGGGGAAGTTGATGAACTTCTGTTAATGTTGGAATTCTATGTCTCCTTGGAAGCCCTAAAAAATGGTGGTCTCCTTGGGAGTTGTTAAGTCGCCAATTATCCCAAAAGTTTAAGCTATTAGAAAATGAGCTCAACAATATATATTAAGCTATTTCAATAGAAATCATTTTTTGGGAGGAGTTATGTTTCGTTTTATTACTGGCTGGCAAGTAAGATGGACCTTATTCTTGGCATCGTGATTACTTGCTTCAGAAAATATTCATTACCATTCCTTGGATATATAGGTGTGTGAGATTGAGGAAGTCTATGCTACAGATTCTTTTCCATACCCTCTCCCTCTTTCTCTCTCTCTTTCTCTGTGAGGTGAGAAAAAGGTTGGTAAGAAGTTTGATAGGGAGTCGTGGCCCGTGGGGCTTTATTTTGGTTTGTTTTTTTCTTTTGTCATTCATAAACATTCTTATGTCATATTTGACTGGTAAGAAGTTAGATTGGGAGTCGTGGGGCTTTATTTTGGTTTGCTTTTTTCCTTTTGTCATTGGCAAACATTCTTACGTCATATTTGACCAATTTTTTAAATTACTTTCGTTGTTTTAGTTATCATTTATAAAAGTTATAAGTTTATGGTTTGGCAAGTGTTTCCTTTGGCATGGTTTTCTTTTTCCTAAAATGATTTCTACTTAATTTGTTGAATGCCAAATATTTGGAGAGAATATGTATCTTTCTGTTGGACATGTTCATTCGATTTGTCATATCTGGCAGTTTACCCTCTAATCTTCTCATCTTCATTCCCCCCCCCCCCCCTTAGATTAGTGGTGCATGGCTTCTCTATAAGTCAAATACAATGGGTGAAGGTTTTCTTTCATCATCGCTTAAAGGTTTTAGCGTAATTGATGATCGCGAGGGAACAGAACAAGAACTTAGGCTGGCAGTAGGAAAGCCCGAGGGATTTGGATACAATCCTTCTCAATATATGACTGATGATGAAGACCATCAGATGGACGGGACAGATGTTCTGGATATCAGTGACACAAAACCAGTTCCGACAATGCTAATTCTTGATGCCAAATTCAGTCAATATTCAACATATGTCTCTTTATGCATCCAAAGGCCACAATTGCTTGTTGCACTTGATTTTCTGTTGGCTCTTGTTGAGTTTTTTGTTCCTACAGTCTGCAATATGTTATCAAATGAAGAAGATGAGAACTCTTCTCTTATAGTTGATGCGGTCATTTTGGATCAGCCAAATTATAGTCAAATGTCTGCTGAAATTTCACTCTCCCCTCAGAGACCTTTGCTTGTTGATGATGAAAGATTTGATCACTTTATTTATGATGGTAGAGGTGGGATTCTGTATTTACGAGACAGACAAGGACTGACTCTCACTTCTCCTAGTACCGAAGCTATAATTTACATTGGAAATGGAAAAAGATTGCAATTTAAAAACGTCACTATCAAGGTCTGTTCCTATGCGCTTGGTGATTTCCTTACTTTTGGTTAGATTATAGATTCATTTGCTTTCTTTGATCTTAAAAATGCTAAAGTATCTATGGTAGTGCAGAATGGATGGTATTTGGATTCATGCATTTTATTGGGAGCCAACAGTAGTTATTCAGCTTCAGAGCATGATCAAGTCTTTTTCGAGGGAGGTGATGAAAGTCCTCATCTGAATTCTTCTGGACAAAATATTGATCATATGGATTCTCAAAGTACTCCAGTTGGGAGATCCACAGAGTTACTTGTTGAGCTGCAGGTTAAGTATTATTTAAATGGAAATAATTTGGTTGTTTCTTTGTGATAACTAGTTGTATTTTGATTAGTTCCTTATTCCAGCTTGTCCTCGATATCTGTGATCTACACCTAGGTTGATACAACTTTCATTTCAAAGAAATAATGGATGGAACAATCTTTGTTTTTTGGGCACTAGTGGTTTTTTATTTCTCTGGCTGACTACCATCATCATAACAGAGGCCTGCCACCTCTGAAGATGGTGTCCTTAATTCATAAAATGTCATGTTTTTGAAAGAAAAAATTTCAAAAGCAGAATTTGTTTGCTCTTTTTTTTATTGGTTTTCTTCTCTCTCTCTCTCTCCCTTTTTTTTGGTTAATTTATTTTTATTCAAAGATTTGTCTTTTTGTAGGACACACATTTGAGTTTTGAAGTGCAGTAAAACTTGTTTATCGATAATGTGGAAAGTAGAGAACTTGGATATGTCTATTACCAGCATATTTCAAACCTTCTCTTTCTTGAATCCTACGTAATTAGTATGCTTTTTTGCTTGGGTACTGAGGTTTAGTCTTTAGTCTCACGTACATGGTACTGCAATCATTAAATGGGGATTTGATTCCTATATAATAAACTAGTATCTTTCCTGGTCTCTCTAATATGCATCTGATTCAGTTATGTTATTCTTTCTTGTGGTTTGCCAAGCCGTGGGTATAATTAAATATAATTTAAATTTCATTTTTTGTGGTTGCATGTCCTTGGCTATAAAGAGGTTTAGGGGTTTTCCATTCTCTGAGTTAATAACTGTGATGTGAAGCCTTGGTTATTTAAGGCTAGCAATCGGGTGTTTTGTCCTCTTCCAGTACTAGGTGACAACTAGAAGCCTATCTAGCAGATATGGAGGGATATGTGATCCAACCAGAACCTTATGGGGTGATGTCTTACAGTCTTAAGGGATCATATGTGATTTAAAAATTCTCTCCTTAATTTCTTTTGTTCAGTTCTCCGCATTCAGGTTTTTGCTGGGTTCCACTAGCTTTTTGCTTATGACTGAATTTTGATCAGAGCTACTGTGTTTTTGAGCCATGGTGTGTGTGTTTGTTTCCCTTGTCAAAGATTAAGCCCAATATTCCATGGTTTCCATCATTCACATCCATCCAAAGCATCTGAATTCCAGCGAAGGTCACCTGCTTTTTTTGTAGTCATAATGGGTTAAATTACTTGTTCAAGTTGAGTTCTCGGTGGATGCCACTATTATCTGAGGTGTTGTCACCTGCCCTTGTGATGCTGATTGTACATGGCTTAGTTTCATGGTTTACACACAGCCTCCATTATTGGGCTGTGTGGCACTTGTCTTGGTCACTCATTACAGAACCTGCTTATTATTTAGCTTGTGGGCATCTGAATACACATGGCAAAGGCCATAAGCATGTACTAGGGCATTATTTTTGCACAATACCATATTTTGTTGATGAGTGACAAGTTACATAGTTGCTACAGTGGTTAGCAGCAAAAAAGTGAACTCATATCAGTATCATATTTAGGAATTGAGAATAGATTCCCATAAGCTTTCTTTAATATTTTTGTTGAGCCATTTGAAACTGACACATATTGTTGGAACTTGGGATGGTTCCTTTTCTTAGTGCTATCATAACCTTGAAGGAAGGCCAGACTTGGTCTATTGATGTCCCTTACCAATTTGTGTGTGTGTATATATATATATATATATTTGTGGGGGGGGGGGGTTCCTTGTATCTTGACCCCTAATATATTTGTATATAGATTTGTTTCCTTCTCCTTTACACTACTTGTGTCAAGGGGTCTGGTTTTGTGAGAGAGAACCACTGTCTTACATATTATTAATTGTTAACCATGGACATAGGTGTTAGGCTGAACCATTTATGTGCAATCCTTAGTCCTTTTAATTATTGTTAAAAATCTCATGTTTAATCTATAATTGGTAGGTCACAACACAAAAGACTTGAAATTGATTTGTAATGCTCAAATCAACCTGGTCAATCCTAATATGGGCCATGGATGATAAAGTTTAGGTATTAGGGAAACCTATTGCTATAGTGAGCCTTGGAAAGGAAAATTCTTCTTGTCTTGACCTTAGAATGAGTGGGATTGATGTTTCAGTTACGCTGGGCATATTTTTAGGGAACTAGCTGTATGTATCTCTCTCTATTAGTCATGTATGTGAACAGATGGCATAAACAAAACGGGAAACCATGATGACGTGTTATGAAATCTGACATGGTAAGCTTACTGCTAGTTGACATGGCAGTTAGTGGGAGAAGCTGCAAAATTTTGGTTTTGAACTTCCAGCTTCGATGTCTATATATTGTGACAATGAAGTTATTATCTTTATTGCCAATAATTTATTCTTTCATGAGCGCACCGAATATATTGAGGTTGAATGTTGCTTTATTTGAGACCTACTCAAGCTTAATCTGACTACACCTTTTGTGCGCTCTGATTCATAGTTAGGCGGCATCCTCACAAAGCCTTTGGCTTGACATTCTGTTCAGCAGTTATCTATCGAGTTGGACACATTTGATCTTTATGCTCCTGTTTGAGAAGTGTGCTAAAATCTGTTAGGATCTTCTAGAATATATAGGATGAGTATTGTGGCTAAGTAGGATTAGTATTTCCTTGGTTCTTGATTATCTGCATTGATTTTGTTTCCTTATTTGTGATGTATCCTATGATTATAAATACAATACAAAGGTGGAGAGATATTTAACTCTCTTCCCCTAATTTCTTTCCTTAGCTGGAACGAAAGTTGCTGGCACATTAGAATACTTGGCAAAAAGCTTTAAGCATTATAAAATGTCTTTCCCACTGGAAGGAAGCATTAGTTGATCTCTGGAATGGATTACCAAACGTGCAATATTCAAGACAGCCTGTGGGTGTCATGGAATCCAGTCCACCTTTTGATCTTGAATCCGCTTGTAATATTACCTCACTACTAACCCTAATCCAGTTTGGGGTAAGAATACTATCCTCTTGGGATTTACCTGATTGTTGGGCTTAGTTGCCTTAACTGTTGATGGGGGAGCTTGTCCCATCTACAGTGGATAGGGCAGCGATTGCATCTGGCTTGTCCAGCAAATCATACAAATTGCTCCCTTGCATTGCTCAATATTTCCTTACATGTTGCTGTGGTGCTTTCTTCCCTGTTTCTCCCTTCTTTCTTTACTTCTTTTGACCGACTCAGTCCAAATACCATTTTGTCCTTGGTATACTGAACTAGCGGTGGAAATGTGGGGGAACATCATCTGTGAGAATCAACTTTCTGTTTAACTATAAAAATTGGATTTTTTGCTAGCTAAACCTTTATATTTGATATGTGCTTTGGATCATTGTACTTTTAACGGAGTTTTCTAGAAACTGCATTTGCCTCCATTCTAGCTCTATTATGCACGCTTAATGTGTCTTATGTAGCTTGCTACTGCCTTTGCAGGCTATTGGTCCAGAGCTCACCTTCTATAATACATCAAAAGATGTAGGAAAGTCGCTGCTTCTCTCTAACAAACTTTTGCATGCACAGTTGGATGCATTCTGCAGGTTATTCTCTCTTTCAATAATGCTTTCATGGGTTTTAGGTTTTATTGTTCTTTCGTATTGACTAGTAAATAATATGTGCATGTATTCTATTCTTGTGAAACTGATGTGTGCCTAAGTATGCAAACATGTTGCATCTCTTTAGCCAGTGTAGTAGACCTGCATTAGTAGTTTCTCAATCACCGAATAATGGCTGATTGAATAGCTGGTCATTCTATGTTGTCACGTCATGTGTAACTTATTCATACTTTTGTCCTTGACTGAGAGAAACTACTTTTAAGAAGAAATTGAAAAACCCTGTATCCACAGGAACTGTTGGCTTGTATTTCATACTTCCAAACTTATAAAGAGGAGTATATTAGACTTTTAAGTTTTGTCTTATTCTTTGTACTTGAACATTCCCACACAACAATGAAGAAATAGAGATTGTTAATTCTTATGTGGAATATAGAAAACCCATTTTCACACATTCGGTTTACAAAGTGTCGATTGAAGTGGGGGTGGGAATTCATCTGATGTGGGTATGTCGTTTGTAGGCTTGTTGTGAAGGCTGACACATTGGAAATGAATGTGAATGCTCTTGGATTAACAATGGAGAGCAATGGCATCAGAATTTTGGAGCCCTTTGACACCTCAATGAAGTTTTCAAATGCTTCTGGAAAGATGAACCTCCATTTTGCTGTCTCGGATATTTTTATGAATCTTTCCTTTAGTATCTTGAGACTATTTTTAGCAGTTGAGGAGGATATTTTGGCATTTCTGAGAATGACGTCAAAGAAAATGACAGTGGTGTGCTCTGAGTTTGACAGAGTTGGAACAATTAAAAGTAGGTTAAGATGCCATTAAACTTGCTTTACTTTCTCATGATAATTGTTAAATTCATGAACTTCTATAAAGTTCTATGCTGCTTGCTTGTTGCTCTTGTGTTCTGCAGATCCCAGTGGTGACCATGTTTATGCATTTTGGAGACCTCATGCGCCACCTGGTTTTGCTGTGCTTGGCGATTATCTAACACCACTGTTAGTGAATTTCTTACCATTGTCTGTTTTAATGTACTTAGCTTTCTCAATGTTGACATTAGTCCTTCACATGGCAGTGACAAGCCACCGACGAAGGGAGTTGTTGCTGTGAATATCAGTCTGGCTAGAGTAAAAAGACCTGTCTCTTTTAAGCTATTATGGCCTCCCTCCACTAATGGTGATATCTCTGAATTTCAAGGCGTAGACAACCATAGCATCTGTTCCATTTGGTTTCCTGAAGCACCCAAAGGTTATGTTGCATTGGGCTGTGTGGTTTCCACAGGAGGAACACCACCTCCATTATCTTCTGCCTTCTGCGTCTTGGCTTCTTTAGTTTCTCCATGTGCTCTGAGGGATTTTATTGCTGTCAGCTCAAACATTTTGTAAGTAACTATGCCCTGTTATGTGTTGGTATCTAAATTCATTTGTTTGTTGCGCATTCACTATGTGCCACTATGGAGTTGTTGGAGTTGTAGTTACTACTTGACAGATCCTGGGCATCAATGTGAGTGAGAGAACGGAAATCTGTCTCATATGGAGAAAGATAATATGATATGTCAGTAGTATATTATGTATTGACTGGATACCTTGACACCCAAAATGGGTTTATATACACTATTAAGATGAAAATGTACAAATGAATATACCTTTATAATAATTACAGATTTAATGCATTAATTACTACTATGCTATTTCCCCTCAAGCTAATATGGTCCAAACTTGATACAAATAACTCACTGTAGATCCACACAACTTATCTTCAGACATTACATATTCACTTTTGATGACATTCTATTGGATCTTCTTTCTAACCAAGTGACAGTGTAACTCAATACGTTTAGTTCTTTCCTGAAATACTAGATTGGAGGCAACATGGACAGCAGCCTAATTGTCACAAATAACTCCATTGGCTATGAATGATGAATGCCTAATTCCTTCAACATGTATCCAGATCAACTCACAAGAAGTTTGTGCCATAGCCTTGTACTTTCTGTTACTGTTTGCTTCCTACTCTTCCAATAGACTAGATTACATACAACAAATATGCAATACCAAGCAGTAGACTGCCTTTATGATGGTGACCCAATCTAATCTGCATCTATGTGTAATTGGACTAAAATTGGGCCATCATCTTGATATAATAGACCATGGCCAGTGCAACCTTAGATGCATAAAGATGCATATGGCTGCATCTCAATGACTAGTATGGGGTGATTCTAATAACAGATTAATAACTCGTAGTGAAGGAGATATCAGGTCTTGTGACTATCAAATGGTTAAGTTTTCCAACCAACCTATACTGATAGGTTCATAGGTTCATCCAACAATACGACGTATAGACTGATTATGTTGACAATTAAACTATGGTTGTCCATGTTCTACTTACACTAGTAAGGTGAAATTGTGAAGACCCCCTTATACTAATTACATATCTACACTAATACATTAACCACTACTACACTAACACGATCAATACTCTGTCATGGTTTAGTTATATATTTCTTATGCAAATAAATTGCATAGAGATTTCCGCAGGGTGGATAAACATCCTCTAGGAATATAGTATAGCTCCAGCTTTGCTACTGCACATTAAGTGCTAGGTTGCTCACCTTTGCTTGTATGCTATATGCCACGGTAGAGATATTTCCACAGGAAGGATAATGGTATCCACTAAGAATATAGCTTAGTTCCAGCCATAGCGGTACACATGAAGTGATAGGTTGCTTGTCTGTGCTTGTTTGCCTTATCCTTTTCCAGTCAATGAGTATTCCTTCGTCGAACTTTTGATAATCAACTTTCTAAGTTTGTTTATTGTTTGATTTGCAGCTACTTATCAAGTTTGGCATTCTGGCGCGTAAATAATTCTGTTGGGACATTCTTGCTGGCAGATTCTTCTACTCGGAGCTTGATCGGTAGAGCGTATGAATTGCGTCATATATTTTTTGGTTTTCCAGAAACATCTTCAAATGCAGCAGAGAGTTCAGATAAAACACTTCCTTCTGGTCATTCTCAGGCGCTCCAGTCAGAAAGATTATCTGGTGTAAATTCTGGACAGTGTTTTGAGCCTGTTGCTAGCTTTCGGATGATATGGTGGAATCAGGGTGCAAGCTCAAGAAAGAAAATATCAATATGGCGTCCTATAGTCGCTCAAGGAATGGTATATTTTGGCGATATTGCTGTACGAGGGTATGTAATTTGTAGTTATGAGCTTTGTGCTGATTTGCTTTTCAAACATGAAAATAAAAGTTCTTATTTTTTTTTTTAAATATATGTGTTATATATATGTTTCTTGGACTGTAGGTATGAGCCTCCAAACACTTGCATTGTTCTTCATGATTCTGGAGGTAATATTTTCAAAGCACCTCTGGATTTTCAACTTGTTGGACAGATAAAGAAGCAGAGGCATGTGGAAAGTATTTCCTTTTGGCTGCCTCAAGCTCCTCCTGGCTTTGTTTCTCTGGGTTGCGTTGCTTGTAAGGGCACACCAAAGCTATCTGATTTCAGTTCATTAAGATGCCTGCGCAGTGATATGGTCACTGGGGATCAATTTCTGGAGGAAAGCCTATGGGATACATCTGACATAAAGTTCACTAAAGAACCATTTAGTATATGGACTGTTGGCAATGAGCTGGGAACCTTTGTAATTCGTAGTGGTTTCAAGAAACCTCCCAGAAGGTTTGCTCTAAAGCTTGCAGATCCAGACATAACAAGTGGTTCAGATGACACTGTCATTGATGCAGAAATTGGAACATTTTCCGCTGCACTTTTTGATGACTATGGTGGTTTGGTAAGGATTCTTTATCTGAATAGCTTCTCCATACCCAGTTGTAAATAAAATCTCCAAGTTATCTGCTTATACCTGCAATGCATGTGCTGGAAGGTGATTGGCATCATGATGATGTAGTACACTAGGGAACTTGGCCTAACAAAGTGTATGATTGGCTGTCATGGGTGGTTTGGGCTTGAGCAAGGTTCTAGGATTGGACTTAGAAGGAAGAATAAAGGCAGTTGGTTTAGGTGTGGAGCTGATTAGCTAGTTCTTAAAATGTCTGGTTGCAGGATTTTCAAAATTGTAACTGTTCGAGGGCCTGGACCATGGGTAACCTAACGCTTCAATGAATAAATTGACATCTAGTGGGTAGAGGAAGGGGTTAGGGATATTGAGGGACTGAAAAGCAGATTCTTCTTGGGCTGTGATGAGCAATAAGCTGAGAATAGTATTTGCGAACGGGAGCAAGAGCGTGTGAGGCTTGAGAGTGCTACTCAGAATTCTGTTTGGATCACCCCCATAGGTAAGTCTATATAGTCCAACACATGAAGCTTTGCAGGTTTCACAAACATTTTGAAAATTGAAAACTTACTGAATGAAAAGATTGTTATAGGATTTGGTAACTCACATATGAGGGTGAGGCTTGGGGCTATTGTAAGGTTGTTCCGTTGTGATTTTGAAGTCATTGGTTCAGTACTCGGAAACAGTCTCTCCAGTCATTTGGGGTTAAGATGGGCTATATTGCTCCTCCCCACACTCCGCATAGGCGGGAGCTTCATGTACTAGGCTTTCCTTTTTGAAGTTACCAATTGTTTTAAAAGTTAAGTTTTGAGAAATGGGCTTGACAATTTATATTAAGTGTGGCAAAGAAAGAGAATTAAAGAAAAGAAATTTTTAGTTTATATTTCATTGATTACTACAAGGTTGTTTATATACACTCAACCTTACCAACAAATAGCAAAACTACTAATTCAATACTAATCAAATCGTAATCAAATCTCTTAATTATGGGAATTCAAATCCCTTAATTATGGGAATACAACTATCACAATATTTTGCAACGCTCCCTCTCAAGCTAGTGAATAGATATTTTCCATTCTCAACTTGGATACATTTGTTTGAAACTTTGTATTGCTCAAGCCTTTGGTAAGCAAATCTGCAAGTTGCTGATCAATAGACACGTAAGGTGTACAAACCAAGCCACTATCTAACTTTTCTTTGATGAAGTGTCGGTTTACTTCAATGTGTTTCGTTCGATCATGTTGCACAGGATTATGTGCTACGCTAATTGTAGATTCATTGTCGCAATAAAGTCTCATAGGGCCATCCCATTGAACCTTCAAATCTCCTAGGATGATTTTTAGCCATAGTAGTTCACAAATGCCTGAGCCATTGCTCTAAACTCTGTTGTATCACTTGATCTTGCCACCACATTTTGTTTCTTACTTTTCCATGTCACAAGATTTCCACCAAGAAATGTGCAATAACTGGAAGTTGATATTCTGTCAATCATTGATCCGACATAGTCTGTGTTTGTATATGTTTCAAGTGTCAGCCTTGTGCTCCTTTCGAACAAAATTCCTTTTCTTGGGGTTCCTTTAAGATACTATAGTACTCCCTTTACAGCTTGCATGTGAACTTCCTTGGGATTGTATATAAACTGACTAATTACACTGATTGCATAAGCTATCTCGGGCCTTGTGTGGGAAAGATAAATGAGTCTTCCTACCAGGTGTTGATACATCTCTTCGTCCACCAAATAATCCTCCTCAGCTTTTCCAAGATTATGATTGGGATCTATTGGTGTGCTTGCTGGTTTACATGCTAATTTTCCCGTTTCTTTCAGTAGATCCATGACATACTTCTGTTGGGATATAAAGATTTCCTGCCTTGAGTGTGCAACTTCAATCCCTAGGAAGTACTTTAGCCTTCCTAATTCTTTGATCTTGAATTTTTTGGCCAATCATTGTCTTAAAGATTTTCTTTTCTTCTCATCATCTCTGGTTATAATTATATCATCTACATATGCTAGAAGAGTTGTGACTTCCCTTGAGCTTAAGTGCTTGACAAATAATCTATGATCCCTTTGACTTTGTTTGTATTCCATGTCTGTCATAACTTTTGCAAACCTTCCAAACCATGCTCTTGGGGACTGCTTGAGCCCATACAAAGCTCTTTTCAGTTTACAAACGTGATTAGTAGTCACGTTACTTCCAAATCCAGGTGCGATTTCCATATAAAATTCTTCTTCAAGATCTGCATACAAGAATGCAATTTTCACATCAAATTGTTGTAATCCCCAGTCATAATTCACCGCCAATGATAACAAAATTCTAATAGTATTCATTTTGGGTACGGGAGCAAAAGTCTCTTGATAGTCTGCGCCAATGTGGTTAAAATCTCAATTTTAATCGTAAAATTGTATGATTTTATGATTTTACAGTGCAAAATCTTGTTAAATCGCATCAAAATCGTTTTTTGGGATAATAGGTTAAAAAACGATTTTAGGGGGTAAAATCGTAAAATCATAAAATCGATAAAATCGCGATTTTACATAAAATTTTATGATTTTATAAATGTTGGAGTTTTTTTGGTAATTATAACAAATTAAGGGGGGCGATACCAAAAAGCAAAGCTCAAAACCCTCACGTTGGCGGATCAATTTGATGAAGAAGCAAAGAGCCAATATTTGTGCGAGGAAAAAGTTCTCCGAGTGTGACAGTCTATTGTGCGACCCTTGCTGCTGGCGCGAAGATTGGACACCAGAAAACATTTTTTGCCGGCACAAGCCTCCGGCGAGTTACCCTTGGTTGTATGGATTCACCTCTCCAGCCCTATTCACTTTTTTTCTTTCTTTTCATTTCTTTAGATCCTTCTGTCTTCTCTTTATTCTCATAAATTTTTATGTGAAATTTGTTGTTGTTGAGAAGGTTTTTTTGTTGGGAAATCTGTTTTTTCTGACCTACGAATGTGGATTCGAACTCACATTACTAGCCATAAGGGGAGTGTCTTTCCACTTAGATGACATGATCATATCAAATTGAAAGTTCTAAATGTTAAATATTGTGCTATACTATGAAGCACGGATACGGATACGGGAGCGGGTACGGGTACGGGTATGGATACGGGATACGGCAATTTTAAAAAAATGAGGATACGGGTACGGAAAATATACGGCAAAAAAATAAAATAAAATATATTTTTTTATTTAAAATCATTTTGAAGATAACATATATGTACTACTAAATATTTTATAAATAACAATTATATAGTTTGAAAAATACCATTCAATCCATAAATTAACATCATTCATACTCAAAACTACCAACATCATTCATACACAAAACACAAATATAACAAAAAGTATCAAATACAATTTCATACATCCCAAAATAAAAATAGTTTTTTCATTTCCTAAATTTTAGTTAGATCAAACTTCAATCATATCAATCTATTTTAGTTAATTATAGTTTGGCTCCTACTAAAATTTTATCGTATCAATTGTACCCCAAAAAAGGTTTAAAATATTACATTTGGACCCCCGCCGTATCCTTCCCGTATCTTGGCCGTATCTCAGCCGTATCCTATGCAAAATTTAAAATAAAAAATTAGGATACGCCACGATACGTATCCGGCCGTATCCTAGCCGTATCCGTATCCCCGAAGTATCCGATACGAGTGCGGCGCCTAATTCGAAGTATCCGTGCTTCATAGGTGCTATATAGACTATGGTTTCATAAAGTAAATTATAGGTAAAATCTTACGATTTTACGATTCGATTTTACGGACCCTCCACCGATTTTATGTAAAATCCCGATTTTAACAACATTGGTCCAAGCCATATGAGTATATCCCTTAGCTACTAACTTGCTTTGTACCTCTTTAGTGACCCATTTGCTCGGTATTTCATTGTATAAACCCATTTACATCCTATAAGTTTTTTTCCCACAGATAGATTCACCAGCTCTCATGTTTTGTTCTTTTCTAAGGTTGTCACATTTGCATTCATAACTTGCTTCCAATTTTAATTAGATAATCTCTCGGATAATGTGGTAGGAATAGAAATGTTGTTTAGTGTCAAAGAAATAGATTTACTGAAGATTTGACTTCCCCAAATGGGTAGCCACTGTTTTATATCTATACTAATACAAGTTACATATACAATAAATACTATACAAGGAATCTAGACTAGGTACATACCCCCTAGAATATTAAATACACTAAGTACATGCACATATATTAAATACACTAAGTACATGCACATACATTAACAGCCATATTTTCCCACACTCCCCCTCAAGCTGGTGAATAGATATTCTCCATTCCCAGCTTGGATACAATACTTTCAAACACTGGACCACTTAACCCTTTGGTTAACACATCAACGAGCTGATCATTTGTAGACACATAGGGTGTGCAGATCAATCCACTCTCCAATTTTTCCTTGATAAAATGTCTGTCAATTTCGATATGCTTTGTCCGATCATGTTGCACTGGATTGTGGGCTATGCTAATTGCAGACTTATTATCGCAATAAAGCGTCATCGGGCCCTCCAACTTGATCCTCATGTCTTCTAGAATGATCTTCAGCCAAAGTAACTCACATACTCCTTGAACCATTGCTCGAAACTCAGCTTCTGCACTAGACCGTGCTACCACATTTTGCTTTTTACTTCTCCATGTCACAAGGTTCCCACCAAGAAACGTACAATATCTAGTGGTCGATCTTCTATCAATCAATGACTCAGCATAATCAGCATCTGTATAGGCTTAAAGCATTAAGCCCCCACTCCTCCTAAAGAGAATTCCTCTTCCTGGTGTACTCTTAAGATATTGCAACACTCTGTGTGCTGCTCGAAGATGAATCTCTTTTGGAGTGTGCATGAATTGACTAATCACATTCACAGCATAAGCTATATCCGGTCGTGTGTGGGACAGATAAATGAGCTTTCCCACCAAGCGTTGATACATCCCTTTGTCCACCATAGCATCTTCCTCTGCTATTCCAAGCTTTAGATTCGGATCTATTGGAGTACTCACCGGTTTGCATGCTGTTTTACCTGTCTCCTTGAGTAGATCAGTTACATACTTCTGCTGAGAGAGAAAAATACCCTTATCTGAATGTGCCACTTCAATTCCAAGAAAATACTTTAGCTTCCCAAGTGTCTTAATCTCGAATTCTTTTGCCAAGCACTCACTCAAAAAATGTCTCTCCTCATCATCACTTCCTGTAACAATTATATCATCCACATAAACTAAGAGAACTGTGACTCCCCCTGAAGACGAGTGTTTGACGAACAGTGTATGATCTCCTTGACTTTGCTTATATCCTAACATCACCATAACCTCGGCAAACCTGCCGAACCATGCTCGAGGAGATTGTTTAAGCCCATATAATGCCTTCTTTAACCTACACACTGTATGATCAGTAACTCCTTTTTCATAACCAGGTGGAATTTCCATATATATCTCTTCCTCTAGATCTCCATGCAAGAAAGCATTTTTTATATCAAACTGTTGTAAATCCCATCCAAAGTTAGCTGCCAAAGACAATAGGACTCTCACAGTATTCATCTTTGCAACTGGGGCAAAAGTCTCTAGATAGTCCACTCCATACATCTGAGTATAACCTTTGGCTGCCAACCTTGCCTTGTATCTCTCCACTGAACCATCAGCTCTATACTTCACTGTGTACACCCATTTACATCCCACTGGTTTCTTCCCTGCTGGTAACTCCACAAGCTCCCATGTTTTGTTCTTTTCCAGTGCCTCCATTTCTACATTCATAGCTTGCTTCCATTTTTCATTAGATAAAGCTTCGGATAGATTGGAAGGAATGACAATGGTTTCTAGGTTATTGAGGAAGGCTCTGTGTGACGGGGAAAATTGCTTAAAGGACAGGAAGTGTGCAAGGGGATATAAGGGTCTTTTAGTGCACTCTCTCATACATTTTCTCAATGCAATGGGCAAGTCTGTGTCACTACTACCCTTATGGGTCTCACTCTCTACTTCTGGTTCGGCTTCAATCTGTAATATGGGTTCAGGAATCATTACCTCATCGGACTCTTGGACTTGCGTAGAGTTGGGGGCAACCATCTTCCTCCTTGCATACATCTTGCCTTTGCCATATCTAACATCCCTGGGAATAGACTCAGTTTCGGGTTGAGTAGACACGGAAGCTGTTGTTACAGGATTAGACACAAGTTCAGAGGAAACTATGACAGACTCAGATAGTTCAGATTGAAACGGAGCATGATCACTAGTGGATGAAGAAGTAGGATGGTTTGAAACTGATGAAGAAGTAGGATGGTTTGAAACTGAAAGATCCAACATTAAGTCAAAATCCAAACCCTCGTCTTCTCTCACTAACTTCTCCCCCTGAAGATAAGGGTTTGGAAAGTAAGATTCACGTTCATTGAGGGTAACATCCATAGAAACAAAGAATTTTCGGGAAGGTGGATGATAACACTTGTAACCTTTCTGAGTTGACGAATATCCCACAAATACACACTTTATAGCTCTTGGATCCAATTTCCCTCGGTTGTGACTGTGAACATGTACAAAGGACGTACACCCAAACACTCTAGGACCAAGATTATTTGTGGTGTGTAGGGTAGGGTAAAATGTTGACAACACGTCCATTGGACTCTTAAATCCTAGGACTCTAGAGGGCAATCTGTTTATGAGATGTGTTGCTGTAAGAACAGCTTTCCCCCAAAAAGTTTTAGGAACATGGTTTTCAAATAACAACGCTCGGATTTTTTCAAGGAGATCACCATTTTTCCTCTCTGCAACTCCATTTTGCTGCGGGGTATTCACACAAGATGACTCATGTATTATCCCTTCCTTTTGAAAAAATGGACTGAGACTTTGATTAAAATAGTCCCTTGCATTATCAGACCTAACTCTTTTGATGGTCACTCCAAACTGATTTTTAATCATGGAACAGAAATTTGGGAAAACAATACTGACATCAGATTTTTGTTTAAGAAGAAAAATCCAGCAGACTCGAGTGCAATCATCAATAAAGGAAACAAACCATCGTGCCCCAGAGATATTAGCAATAGTAGATGGACCCCAAACATCACTATGAATTAAATAAAAAGGAATGGAACTTATTTTATTGTGCCCTGGAAATGGTATACGTTTGTGTTTGGCAAGTTCACATTTTTCACAATGAAAAGACTCAACATCAAAACTTTTAAACAAAGACGGAAACAAAAGGTTAATGACTTTAAATGATGGATGTCCAAGTCGGCGATGATGGAGCCAAATTTTCTCTTTATAGGATGTCAAGGACTTGGAAACAAATGACACTGACTGTTTATCCTTGTTGATAGTTGGTTGACTTGTTTCAAGAAAGTAGAGGCCACCCCGTTCTCTAGCATGTCCAATCGTCTTCCCCGAATCCTTTTCCTGAAATATGCAATCAGTATGATGAAAAATCACATTACATTGTAAGTCATGAGTAAGTTTTTGGATGGATATCAGATTGGTAGATAGCTTAGGGACATGAAGGACATTCTGCAAGGTTAACAATGGGTTAATTTGGACACTTCCAATTCCTGCCACAGTGGTCAAAGAACCATCTGCAGTGGCTATTTTTCTACTGCTTGGGCACGGGGAATAGGTGGTAAAGACATTTGGTGAGTGGGTCATATGATCGGTAGCTCCTGAATCCATGATCCAAGAGGTGGAAAAGGCTGCATTCGAAACATTTAATCCAATGGAAAGCGGAAACTCACCTGAATATGCCAAAGAACAAGTAGCTGAGGGCTTATCAAGACTGTTGATGAGAGCTCTCACCCTTTCCAGTTCACCTTGGTTGAGACCAGCTGCTTCTGATTTGGGTGGCTCATCACTTTGGCCAGCTGCTACATTGGCTTGTCCACTTCTGGATTGTCCCCCTCTTTGTCCCCATTCTCGGCTTGGTGGCTTCTCATGAAGCTTCCAACAATTCTCACGAGTGTCCCGCGGTTTCTTGCAATATGTGCACCATAAATTGTCTCGGTCTTGATTCCTAGAATCTCCTGTCTTCATGTCAAGGGCTAGTTTTCTTTCATTACCAGCAGACTTCTTTGCAGTAGGTATATTCAGCTTGTTTTTATCACTTGCAACCATTGCTAAATTGATTGAAACTTGTGGCTTCAGCATCAGACTTCGCCTACTCTCCTCTCCTCGAACTATGGCTACCACTTCATTGAAGCATGGGACTTCCGATTTCCCAAGAATCTGAACACGCACCTGATCGAATTCCGGATTCAACCCAACAAGAAAGTCATAGACTCTATCCTGTTCAATAAAGTTCTTCAAAACAGCAGCATCATCGGAACACTTCGTCTTTATTATTCTGTATTGGTCTAACTCCTGCCACAAAGCACTCAATTGATTAGCGTACTCTGTGACCGTCTTATTCCCTTGCCTTGCTGCCGTTGTTTTAACCTTTACCTCATACACCTGAGCGGCATCTTTTGCCTTTGAGTACGTTTGTTGGATCGCGTCCCATATATCTTTGGCAGTGTTTAGAAACATGCACGTGTCACTGATTTCTGGGGTCATAGATCCCCATAGCCATGCCATAATCATCGAGTCTTCTTCATCCCACGCTTCAAAGTTCAGATCACTAGGCTTCGGACCCGTACCCGTGAGATGGCTGATTTTCCCCTTGCCTTTCAAAATGGTCCGGACTAATTGGGACCACTTCAGATAATTCTTCCCATTTAATCTGTATGCAGCCTGGATATTTTGCAGATCTCCAATACCGTGCGAGATGGTTGTCTCATCTTGTTGACTGGTGGCTGGTTTTGTGACTGGTGAAACATCCGACATCATAGGTGTCGTGAGGAAGTAAAAAATTCAGCAATGAAGGCTGAAGAAAAGTCAGCAATGAAGGCTGAAAACGGGGCGTTGAAGGTTGAAAAAAATACTCCATTTTGATCTCAGAAAACAGAGTAAAAACAGAGCACAAAAGAAGGCCAAAGGTTCCAGAAAATAACCTGGCTCTGATACCATGTCAAAGAAATAGATTTACTGAAGATTTGACTTACCTAAATGGGTAGCCACTGTTTTATATTTATACTAATACAAGTTACATATACAATAAATACTATACAAGGAATCTAGACTAGGTACATACCCCCTAGAATGTTAAATACACTAAGTACATGCACATATATTAAATACACTAAGTACATGCACATACATTAACAGTCATATTTTCCCACATTTAGATTCACAAGAAAACTTCTATAAGAAGGTGAAAGTTTCTCAAGTGATACAACATTAGGGAGCGGATACAATGGAGTTTTGGTACATTTCTTGGGTCCTTTCCTAATAACAATAGGAAGATCCTGATCTGGATTGCTACAAGAGTTATTTTTTTGACTTAGTTTAGAAAGGAAAATTAGAAATTGTTACCTCATTTCCAAAAGTCAGGTCAAATTCTTGGATTGGTGCAAGTTCAGGGACTGAATACTTTTTCCTCGAGTACACATTAGAAAACTGAGGCAAATGAGCAAGAAGAGGTTTAGAGGCATGTTCAGGTTTGAAGGCAAGTTTAGAGGCAAATGCAGGTTCATTAGGTGGCATAGTTTTGGGTGATGGAGGTGATGGAGGAAGATGAAAAAGAAAGAAATCTTTATCTTGCATGATTGAATTCTCCCTCTAAAGATATGGAGTGGAAAAATAGGATTCGCTTTCATAAAAAGTGACATCTGCAAAAGTATAGAATTTCTTGGAAGGTGGATGGTGGCACTTATAACCCTTCTGAGCTGGAGAATATCCAACAAAAATACATTTGATTGCCTGGGGGTCTAATTTACCTCTGTTTGAACTATGAACATGGGCAAATAATACACACCCAAATGTTTTAGGAATGAGATGCTTGAAAATACTCAAGTTGGGATGAAATTTTGAAAGCATTTCCATGGGACTCTGAAAATTTAAGAGACTGAAAGGTAACCTGTTTATAAGATAGACAGATGTAAGAACTGCTTCCCCCCAATAGAACTTAGGCACAAGATGACCATTCTTTCTTTTAGTGACTCTATTATGTTGTGGAGTGTTGACAAATGAAGACTCATGAATTATCCCTTCCCTTTCGAAAAAAGCAGTCAAGGTTTGGTTGAAGTAATCCCTTGCATTGTCAGAAGAAAACCGTTTGATTTTTACACCAAATTGATTTTGTATTTTGACATGAAATTTTGGGAGAACAAAACTCACATCAGACTTGTGTTTGAGTAGGAAAATCCAAGAGACTTTAGTGCAATCATCAATGAATGTCACAAACCATCGTGCACCAGAAACATTAGGAATTGAAGAAAAGAAAGAGAATTGAAGAGAAGAAATTTTCTGTATATATTTCATTGATCACTACAAGGCTGTTTATATATTCCCAACCTATCTACAAAATAGAAAAACTTCCTAATTCAGTAGTAATCAAATCGTAAGCAAATCCCTTAATTATGAGAATTCAAATATCTTAATTATGGGAATATCACTGTTACAATATTTTCCAACATTAAGCAATCTTAATAGACTTTGTTTGGTGACTACTCCCCTTAATTTGTCATTATTCATGATATGACGGTAAGAGAAAAGATTAGAGGAAGACATGAAGCTGAAGGAATCTATTGTTTTGATAGAGTGATGCCTATAGCTTGTCCTGTAACAGCATCCCTAATAGAGATTCATTATTTTATTGGTTATCCATTGTTATACAAGTTGAAGTCCATGTTTCCCAGTCTAAGGCTTTGTTGGGTTACAAAATTTGGTTCTAGCTTTTTTTTATAGGTTTTTTCCTGTCTTATATAATTTTTTTCCACCAAAATTTATTTTTTTTTTAGAAGCGGTACATTTTAAGTGTGTTAATCACATTCGTTTAAAAAAAAAAAAGAAATCGAAAAATTCATGTCCGTTTTGGTAAAATCTATCCGTTTGGGTAAAAAGCAACAAAAAAGCTGGTTTTTTTTTTTTATAATTTCTAGCTTTACACAAACAACATGAAATTTTTTTTTTTAAATTTTTTTTATGAATGTTATTAACCCGCCTAAAAGCCTTAGATTTTGGGGGAAAAAATTAAATTTTGGTGAAAAAAAAGGCCATATAAGACGGGAAGGAAAAAAAAAAAAAAGCTAGAAGCTTTTTGTAACCAAACGCAGCCTTTCGTTTATAACATCTAAATTGTGAGTCATTCTAGTTAGGAAAGCATTATCGCATGCCTTTGTTTTCCTAAGGCAATAAATGGTCATCAAGTCCTTTCTGGTTAGGCTATTCAGTTGTTTGAGGGCCTAGTCGTGTTACTTTAAAGTTGGGATTTAGTTATTTTATCACTTTCATAGACAATATTTCTAGAACAACATGGATTTATTTAATAAAAGATTGTTCTAAGCTGTTTTGTATTTTTTTAAGTTTTCTTTGTTGATATTAAAACCTAGTTTGATGTGCATGTCTGAATTCTTGACAGTGATAATGCAAAAGTATACTTTTGTAAACCTTTTGAGATCACCTTTGGCATGCATTATGAAAAACTGGGGTTTTATGGAGACTTATCCTTATTTTTTGGTCCAAAATTATTCTTGATGAACTTGAAAGTGATCTCAAGTGTAAAATGTGGTTTTGGTTGATGTTTTTGAAAATATGCCTTTGCAATTTTAGTAATATTGCGTGCCTTGGAGCTATATTGTAAATTTTCTTGTCGGATCAATTGGTATCCTACGATATTGTTATCTATTTTCGTTTATTCTTTTTTCTATAGTCTTTGTTGTGTGTTCTTAGTGATTTCCTTGTCAATTATTACTTGGTTTATAATACATTCTAAGGGCTTCTTGAATATAAAGACTCTTCCTTTAGAAATCGGCTTCAAATGCTTTGCAGCTTGGATTGAACAAGTTGAACGTTTGCACGTTGCATCGAAACAAGTTTATCTGCTAACTCATTAGTTTATTAAATTGTGATTCTAATTAGTTTGCAATGTCCTTGCTATTCTATTTAGATGATTTTAATGCGAAGCGGTGCGATGTAAATCTGAAATTATAGCTGTTAACCAAATGGAACCATAATATTCCATTTTATTTGAATTGCAGTCCTTTCTCTAACTATCCTTTGGACTTCGCAGATGGTCCCGTTGTTCAACATTTCTTTAAGTGGGATTGGGTTCAGCTTACATGGAAGACCTGAATACTTGAATTCCACCATCAGTTTCTCATTGACTGCCAGATCATATAATGATAAGTATGAATCCTGGGAGCCTGTTGTTGAGCCAGTTGATGGATTCTTAAGGTGATCTGTCATACTATATATTCAGTTTATATTTTAATGCTAGTTGTTTTAAGGCCGTAATCAGGCTTTATATTGCTGCCCACGAATCTATGTTGCATGGACAGATTTATATGTTGGGTGCAAGTGTGCATAATTACTTGCACCTAATTCTTAGATAGGATTGCTCTAATTCCTGCTCCATGGACACTCATTTTTCCCCCTTAATGTTATTACTTAATTTCCTAGGGTAACACGGTGCACACCAATAAGGATCATAATGGGTGAGGGTGAAAATTAAAGCAGGAAGAGAAGCAGGAACGGATGAGGGCACACACCATCAATAACAATATGCTTAAAAAATACCAGTCTGCCTAATAATCATTCAGTTTATGGAATAAGTAAGAAATTACCCCTAGAGCGAAGTTATAATGGTTTGTGGGCTAAAGCCCATTGAAAGCTAGAGAGAAATTGATTGAATGGCTTGATACCCAATTGGGTTATCTATGATTTGTATTTATACACATAGAATAAGGACTTTACATATTACATACATCACCCCTAGACTAGATACATCACTTCTAGACTAGATACATAAATTCGAAGATACATGAATGACAATAATAAATGAATTACAATTTCTAAAATCAGACTTGGAAATCACCAACACATGGAATGAATTTCTGGCTGTACAAACTAAAATATTCTGGATTTTCAACATTTCCCCTCAAGCTGGTGAATAGATATTTTCCATTCCCACCTTGCTTGTAATTTCTTTGAAGTTTGAAGTTGATATTCCTTCAGTTAAGACATCCGCCAACTGATTGCTCGATGCTATATATGGAGTGCAAATTATGCCGCTGTCCAACTTCTCTTTAATAAAATGTCTATCTACTTCAATGTGCTTCGTACGATCATGTTGCACTGGATTGTGTGCAATGTTGATGGCAGACTTGTCATCGCAATAGAGTTTCATAGGTCCTTCCCACTTGAGTTTAAGGTCATCAAGGATAATCTTGAGCCATAGTAATTCACAAACTCCCATGAGCTATAGCTCTAAATTCTGCTTCTGCACTTGATCTTGCAACAACTGGTTGCTTCTTACTCCTCCATGTCACTAGGTTCCCACCAAGAAATGTACAGTATCCTGAAGTTGATCTACGATCCACCACAGAACCTGCATAATTAGCATCAGTGTATGCCTCTGTAGATAGTCCTTCATTTTTCTTAAACAAATTCCTCTACCCGGTGTAGCTTTGAGATAGGACAAGATTTCGTTGATAGCCTGTAAGCGTTTCTTTCTTGGATCATGCATAAATTGGCTTACTATGCTTACGGCATATGCTATGTCCGGCCTTGTATGGGACAGGTATGTTTGTCTCCCAACCAGTCGTTGATATCTTCCCTTGTCAACTACACTATCATCCTTCTCCTCACTTAATCTTAAGTTAGGTTCAATGGGTGTGCTTGCTGCCTTGCATCCAAGATTCCCTGTTTCCTTCAGTAGGTCCGAGACATACTTCTGTTGAGAAACAAAGATGCCTTTACTTGAGTATGCTATCTCAATGCCCAAAAAATACTTTAGCCTCCCGAGTTCCTTAATTTCAAACTCTTTTTCCAAGCACCTTTTGAGTGATTCTCTCTCTATTGGATCATTCTCGGTGATGATGACGTCATCTACATATACAAGTAGTGCTGTAACTCCTCCTTTTGAATGTTTTACAAACAAAGTATGATCTCCCTGACTTTGTTTGTATTGCATTGCTCGCATCACTTTAGTAGATCTTCCGAACCAAGCTCTAGGCGATTGCTTCAATCCATATAGAGCTTTTTTTAACTTGCATACTTTCTTTCCACAAAAATTTTCATTGAAACCCAGCGGATGTTCCACGTACACCTCTTCTTCTAAATCTCCATGTAAGAACGCATTCTTAAAACATCAAATTGCTATAAACACCAACCAAAGTTAGCAGCTAATGACAAAAGAACACGCACAGTATTCATTTTTGCTACGGGTGCAAAGGTCTCTTGGTATTCTACCCCGTATTTTTGTGTGTATCCTTTTGCAATCAACCGAGCCTTATACCTTTCTAGTGAACCATCAGCTTTATATTTCAAAATGAACACCCATTTACATTGCACTGTTTTCTTTCCTTTAGGCAAGTTTATAATCTCCCAAGTCTTATTTCTCTCTAGGGCATTCATCTCATCTCTCATAGCTTGTACCCAATTCTTATCTCGAAGTGCCTCTTGTAGTGTTTGTGGAATTGAAATGGAGTTGAGGGTGGTAAGGAAAGTTTTATGTTGTGGAGAAAGTCTATGGAATGACACAAAATTTGAGATTGGATACTTAGTGCATTCTCAGGTTCCTGTCCTAACAGCGATAGGTAGGTCTAAATCATTAAATTCACTAGGAATAGAAAATTCCGTACCTGATTGTGGTTTAGGCTCTTGGATTTGCATAGGTTTTGAAATAGGAACTTTCTTCCTTGAGTAGACCTTAAGTGGCGTTGTAGGATTCAAACTAGTTTTTTTCTTTGTTAGCTCAGTTTCAAGGGCAGAATCAGCCTCAATTTCGTTACTAGCATAATCAACTTCAGATTCAACATTAGGTACTTGATTCGTTTCAAGTTCAGTTCCATTGCCAGCACGTTCACCTTTAGAATTAGGTTCAATGGGAGGTGTATAATCGGATTTGGGAGACTTCAAATTTGGTGCAAGGCTTTGAAAATCAAGGAGGAATTCCTTATCTTCCGAAGAACTCTCCCCCTGAAGATGAGGATTGTTATTTTGAGAGTAAGGTTCATCTTCAACAAATGTGACATCCACGGAGGTAAAAAATTTTTTAGAAGGTGGATGGTAACACTTGTATCCTTTCTTTGTGTTTGAGTATCCCACAAAAATGCATTTTAAAGCTCTTGGATCAAGTTTCCCTCTATGGTGTGCATGAATATGTACGAAGGCAACACAACCAAACACTTTTGGTGGCAATTTGCAAGAGACATTAAAATTAGGGTAAAAATCAGAAAGTGCAGCTATGGGACTTTGATTATTTAATACTTTAGAAGGTACTCTATTTATTAAATATGCAGCAGTTAAAACAGCCTCCCCCCAAAAGGTTTTTGGAACTTTATGTTGAAACAAAATTGCTCGAGTGACATTGAGTAAATGTCTATTTTTCCGTTCAGCAATCCCATTTTGTTAGGGTGTGTCTACACAAGATGACTCATGTATTATACCTTCTTTTTGGAAAAAAGATGAGAGAATTTGATTAAAATAGTCTCTTGCATTGTCTGACCTTACTCTTTTAATCAGACTTCCAAATTGTGTACAAATCATTTTATGGAACATTGGAAAAATACTGCTCACTTCTGATTTTTCTTTCATAAGAAATAACTAGGTAGTTCTAGTACAATCATCAATGAATGTGACAAACCATTTAGCTCCAGAAATACTAGAAATTCTACATGGCCCCCAAATATCAGTATGTATCAAGGAGAAAGGTCTAGTAGATCTTGTATTACTCAATGAAAAGGACACTCGATGATGTTTAGCAATTTCACATGTGTTACAATGAAAACTACTAACATCTTCGTTCTTAAAGGGTGAAGGAAACATGCTTTTAAGTAAAATAAAAGGTGGATGACCAAGACGGTAATAATGATGCCAAATTTCAGATTTATTGGGAGATAAGTTACTTGAGGAGTAGGTGAGGGATAGCTGATTGTTTTTGTTCTTGTTGCCACTCATGTCCTCAAGGTAATAAAGTCCATCATTCATCTTAGCAAGTCCAATCGTCCTCCCCGTAACCAGATCCTGAAAAACATAGTGGGTAGAATAGAAAGTTAGTTTGCAGTTTAGATCTTTGGTAATTTGATGAATGGATATGAGGTTGGAGGACAATTTTGGGACATGCAACACATTATTTAGGGACAAAGAATCAGATAGATTTATTGTTCCTTGACCTGCAACGGTTATGGGAGATCCATTAGCAACAGTAATTTTTCTACTTCCAGGACATGGGTTATATGTTCTAAATCTGATTGGGCCGTGAGTCATATGGTCAGTGGCTCCTGAGTCAATGACCCAAGAGCCTAGGGAAGACCTACTCAAGGCACTTAAAGCATAAGAGTTAAGGCACTTACCTGATTGAGCCAATGAACACGTATTAGAGGACTTTTTGAGGGAACTTAGGAGGTTTCTTAGCTTGTCTATTTCTTCTTTCTTGAATTCTCCAATATCAGCATTGTTGGATTTTTCTTGAGGTTGGTCTTCCCCATTAGTGAAGTGGGCTTTACCTTATTTGAATCCTCCTTTACGGCTAAGGACTTGTTCCTTCCCATGGAGTTTGAAGCAATCCTCTTGCGTATAGCGTGGTTTTTTGCAATATGTGCACCAAATTGAGTCTTTATTTGACTCTACACGCCCATTACCCGTCCTCGTTTCCTTATTGTTCAACTTTGTAGAAACCATTGCTGAGCCTTCTAATGTTTTGGACTCCAACATAACTTCTCTCCTATTCTCTTCAGCCCGGATCAATGATATTGTCTCGTTCAGAGAAGGTAAGTTTTCCTTTCCCAAAATCTAAACTCTTACCTGATCAAACTCCACATTGAGGCTAGCAAGGAAGTCAGAAGCTCTATCCTTTTTGATAAAGTTTTTCAAGGTGGCTGCATCTTCACTACACATCATCTGAACACACCGGTATTGGTCCATTTCTTGCCATAGATTTTGCGGAAGGTTGGCATACTGAGTGACAGAAAGGTTACCTTGTTTAGTGGCTGAGATCTTTGTTTTGATCTCATAGATTAGGGCAGCATCTCCTGCCTTTGAATAGATCTGTCGAACAGTATCCCATATGTCTTTGGCTGTTGGTAGGAACATGCAAGTATCACTTATTTCAGGTAACATGGAGTTCCACAGCCATGACATGACCATGGAATTCTCTTCATCCCAAGCAGTGAATTTCAGATCTCCCTTTTTCGGTTCGGTTCTAAGCAGGTGACTGAGTTTTCTTTTTCCTTTGAGAAATGTGTGAACAAATTGTGACCACTTCAACTAATTTTTCCATTAAGCTTGTAGGCTGCCTGGATATTCTGCAAATCCCTTGTTTGTTGAGCATTTGATGTCTCTTCTAATTTGACAGTGGAGTTGATTTCTAAAGTTTCAGACACGTTGAAGGTTTCAATAAGAACAAAGAAAAATTGGCAATCAAGACCAATGATGGGGAAAGATCAGCAGTGAAGGCTGAGATCAGTAATGAAGGCTGAGAAAAATTGCACTTGGTAATAAAGGTTTGAAAAGACTTGGCAATGAAGGCTGACAGAAGGAGGTCCCAAGAGTAACACTCTGATACCATGAAAGTTGAAGAGAAATTGATTGAATGGCTTGATACCCAATTTGGTTATCTATGATTTGTATTTATACACATAGAATAAGGACTTTACATATTACATGCATCACCCCTAGACTAGATACATCACTCCTAGACTAGATACATAAATTCAAAGATACATGAATGACAATAATAAATGAATTACAATTTCTAGAATCAGACTTGGAAATCATCAACACATGGAATGAATTTCTAGCTGTACAAACTAAAATATTCTGGATTTTCAACACCCATTAAATAAATACATGCTTATAATCTAAAATAATATTATAAACCTAATAAAAATAAAATGAAACAAAACAATACATTATAGGGATGCGCTTGTCAACTCTCCCAGGTTGGGAAGAAACCTGATTTCGTCAAGTGAAGGCTACACGCTCTTGCAATCATTCATCTAACCAGAAACTAAGTGGTTATGCAACCTTCTTCCAACACTATTACATGTGCGTAGCAGTTGTTTGTGTTGAAATAGCTTGATATACATTATTGGGCCAATTTTCTAACAGTTTAAGCTTTTAGGATAATTGATGACTTAACATGATATCAGAACCTGGTTCTAGGAAGTTCTGGGTTCAAATCTTATTATTCCTCATTTATTGTCGTATACTTTGTTTACTTGTATTGGTACACTTTTTTTGATTTGGTTCGCTCGTCTATTCTCTTTGTGCAAATTAGGGTTGCACGTGAGGGAGAGTATTGAAATAGCTTGATATACATTATTGGACCTATTTCCTGATAGTTTTAAGGTTTTGAGATAATTGGTGACTTAACATTTTGAACCTAGTGTACCCACCAACTACCCTGGGACTGGAGGAACTTAACTTTGGCAAGAGAATATCCTGTCAGACTCGAATATGACTCCAGTAGATCTGGATCAAGTTGTTGAAGGGTATACTTGATGATCCATTTGCAATTAATATCTGATTGGCCTGCCCAGCAAACAAGAAACTGCTTAATTGGTCTATTCTTAGTGAATATAATTTGCTCGCCTAAGATAACACAATTTTATCTCTGTATAAGCGGCTGAGGGTAACTATGTTAGAGACAAAATAGGGTCAAGATCAAGCTCATCAGGGGAGGATACAAAAGGATTACATGGGGGAGTGATATGGCCTTTGCAGGCAACTTTGTCCTCTGCAATTTTTTTTTTCTTCGATAAGTAAATTTATTTGATGAATAGAAATGCATCAAGGGGATGCCACCCTCTTACAAGAACAAACAAATACCAATCTCTTAAATCTCCATGAACTCAGTGAAGGATAAAAGCTTATCTATGTCCTTATCATTAAAAACATAGCTAAAACCAAAGTCAGGTGGCATATCAAGAACATGTCCATTTGGTTCAAGCTGCTTAAAAATTTTAGGAGGACCAGCCCTAGGAGGCTGCAAAGTTAAATTCAACATATCTCAAAAGATCTAGCAGCTTCTTTTTTCCATTCGAATTCACCTCTCTCCATGCGCTCCTAACATCATGGACAAATCTTGTCACAGGCCAATCTACAATTGCCTGAATGTTCAGTGGAAACTTCTCTTGATCAAATTATGAAACTAAGAATACTACCCTATATGTAAAGAAAAAACACTTAAAATGGTAGAACAAAAGTGTTAAAGATGATCAAAGTGTTGCTCCCTAGTCTATTATAAATAGAGATTTCATCAAGGTAGATAACTAGAAACCATCATATAGGAGGCTTAATTGCTTGGATCACTGCCCTTGTAATAGTTATAGGGGCATTGGGAAGACTGATAGGGATGAACAACCACTCATAAAGAATGTCCTCCATCTTGAAGGTATTTTTTCACTCATCTCTTGGGTGGATCCTAGTATGATGGTACCCACTCTTTAAATCTATTTTAGAAATGTGGCACCTTCCATCATGCCCAACATATCATCAAGCCTAAGGCTGGGAAAATGATGCTTCATACTGATCTTATTTACAGGAATAACTTTGCAGTAGATATGATCCTTATACTCTGGGAATGGAATGGGTACACAATAACATTCTTCTATTGTTATGGAATAGGTATCAACCCTAGAGACATTATCGGGGTTAAGATGAGGAATTGATGTCAACCTGCTGCAGCTCTTATCAAGAGAACGCAGGGTGAGACTTGAGAAAAGAAAGGTGCCAACTTAAAAAAGGTAACTACTCCACACATTATTGGTAAAGTGATGGCCTTTAACATTAATAACCATTCCATAAATGAGAATCCCTGGAATTATAGGCATAAAAATCCATTGTGTCAAGCCCACTTCCACACTAGTGAACAAAAGATACACTTGAAAAATATGAGGGGAGATAGAGCAGAGAGGCCCCTAAGGAAAAAAGACATATTGGAAGATCGACCTTTAAGAACCATAGAATGAATTCATTCTAGTAACCATGTAACAAGTCGTAAGAACATCACTTCTTAATTTAAATAATAAACAATAGGTTATTCCTTTTCTAAAATTCTTAAAAAAAAGACTTTTCTTTAAAAAAAGAATAAACACAAGATACAAGGGTTTACCTTTCTTTTTAGTATACTTTATTATTTCTTTTTCTGGGGTGGAAAATCGGGTTTTAAAAGGAGTTCTAATATAGATATACATACAGTATACCAACGAATTGTCCCATTTCCTCTATGGGGAAGAAAGAAAATTAAAGAACCCGCAAATATTGGCAAAACTACAATTATTGTTAACAAAGGAAAAAAATTCGTGGTAAAGACAAGATACACTCTTTTTTTTTTTATTTAATTGTATCGAATCCATTTTCTATTTTAAAATGAACAATTACTTTTTACTTTACATTAATTTTAACTCATTAGTGAACCTGCATAATATCTTGAGCAATTCCATTTGATTGTGGAGTGTCAAAAAAAAAAAAAAATAAATAAATAAAATTGTTGAAGCATACCAGAAGAGGACATGAAATTGTTAACGGTTTTGAGAAATATTGCATAGCATTATCACTTTGAAGAATTTAAATTGGCATAAAAAATTCAGTTTGAATTTCAAGAGAAAGCTTGAAAAATAGATTATAATAAAAAAAAATAACTTAAATAAAACTAAGCAGGTCTAGAGAAATCATCCACAAATGTGATAAAATACTTAAAAATCATTTTGGATGTTACACAGCTAAGAACCAAATATCTTAATGTTGTAACTAATAATGATACAAAGATCTAGTATGAACTCTAGCATAAAAGGGACCATATTGACGCTTACCCAACTAAGATGACTCACAAGCTATGGAATGTAAATAACTGATAACTAGGTTCGGTACAGGAGAATGATGACCACAACCGCAATGGATGTCTAATGGACTAATTGGCTAGTTGAGCCATTAGCTATTGTAACATCTGCGGTGTTAGTTGGATACTAGATATCAGATTATAAGGTGGATGTCCCAAACATGTGGTATGTGGCACTAGAATCAATGACCTTAGAATCAAGATAATTATTAAATATGTAGGTTTTTAGAGAGAGAGAATGTTCTCTTTTTTCTCTTATTCTTAAAAAAATAACATAAAGATACATCAGATTTATAGCCTAAGATGGTCAGTAAATTATAACCAACCGGTGCTACAAATCAGGGAATTAAAAACAAATCTCCTACAAAAAAGGAAACTTTCTAACTTTTTAATAAATATTCTAATCAAAGGATTTAGAATCTGTTTTATTGGAAAGAAGTATCCTAAACCTAGCTGGCACGTAATCTTTCGTCACCCCCCTCAAGTTGGTGCATAGATGTCAATCATGCCCAACTTACTGACAAGAAGTTCGAAGTTAGGCCGGAATAATCCTTTGGTGAGTATATCAGCTATTTGTTGTGTTGTTGGAACAAATGGCATACAAATAGCTCCATTATCAATCTTCTCCTTTATAGTGTCTGTTGACCTCCACATGCTTGGTTCGATCATGTTGCACAGGATTCTGAGCAATACTGATTGCAGCCAAGTTGTCACAGTACAACTTCATTGGTAGGTTGATGGCATCTTCAATTCTTCAAGAACTCTCTTCAGCTATAACATTTCATAGATTCCATTAGCCATAGCTCTATACTCAGCTTCGGCACTACTTCTTGTGACCACATTCTGCTTTTTACTTCGTCATGTGACTAGGTTGCCCCATATGAAATTACAATATCCTGATGTTCACTTTCGATCAGTAATGGATCCAGCCCAGTCAGCATCTGTGTAGGCCTCAATAGTATGTTGTATAGTCTTTTGGAAGAGAAGGCCTTTGCTTGGTGTGCTCTTCAAATATCTCAGGATTTTGTACACTGCCTCAAGATGTTTCTCATATGGTGAATGCATAAACTGGCTTACTAGACTTACAGCAAACGCAATATCAGGCCGTGTGTGTGATAAATATATCAGCTTCCCTACCAATCTTTGGTAGCGGGATGTGTTCACGGGTTCACCTTCTTTCTCGTCTCCAAGCTTCTGATTAGAATTTATTAGGGTGTCTGCCGGTCTACATCCACTCATTCCTATCTCTTTAAGAAGATCAAGGACATACTTTCTTTGAGAGAGAACGATTCCTTTCCTTGACCTTGCAACTTCCATTCCAAGAAAATATCTTAGGGGTCCTAAGTCCTTTATCTCAAATTCTGCTAATAGATTTTCCTTCAAATGGTCCATCTCTGACAAGTCATCCCCAGTAAGGATTATGTCGTCCACATACACAATTAGCACAGCAATCTTCCCCTCAGACGAGTGCTTTACAAACATAGTATGATCTGCTTGTCCTTGTGTATATCCCTAGCTTTTCACAAACTGAGTAAACTTCTCGAACTAAGCTCTTGGTAATTGTTTCAGTCCGTACAGGGATTTCTTCAGTTTGCATATCTTTGAACCAAACTCTTTTTCAAATCTCGGGGGTGCGTCTATGTACACTTCTTCCTCCAAATCTCCATTAAGAAAAGCATTCTTTACATCTTAATTGTTGTAAAGGCCAGTCGAGATTGGCCACAAGTGACAGGAGGACTCTAATGGTGTTCAGCTTCGCTACAGGAGCAAATGTCTCTAAGTAGTCAATGCCATAGGTTTGGGTAAATCCTTTGGCAACCACTCTGGCTTTATATCTCTCAATTGTCCTATCTGATCTGTATTTGATTGTGAACACCCACTTGTATCCCACAGTTGTTTTATTTCCCGGCAATTCTATCATATCCCATGTCTGATTCTTCTCAAGAGCCTTCATCTCCTCTAAGACAGCCTCCTTCCACTCTGGAACCTTTAAGGCATCCTGCTGTTATGGAACCAAATTAGTTAATTAGGATATCAAATTAATTAGTTAGTTAGAATATCAAATTAGTTAGTTTGTTAGTTTGGTTGTTATATTAGTCTATAAATAGAGAAATATTGTAAGGGAAAGGAAATGAAGAAAAATACTCATTTTGGGGATTAAATTCTCAATTGGGAGAGAAGGGTTAGCTCTCGAATCAGATCCATTTTTTTCTTTCTATTTCTCTTTTATTTTCTTGATTGCCAATCAAAGAAGTGGGTCCACTATAATTGGTATCAGAGCCAGCTGAGCTTCTCCTTGATCAAGAAATGGCGGACGACCGTTCATCTGCACAGTTGAATCAACAGTATCAAGAAACACAGCAGCAGTTAGGGCAATTGATGAAGATGATGGAAAAGATCAATCAAAGGTTGGAAGACGTATCTCAGTAAGTTCAATCGAACACAGCTGTGATTCAGCAAAGGAAGGAGAAACAGAGATCAGATTTTCATCCCTCAATTCCCGACAATGCTGGAAATGCAGGACAGTCCAGCCAAAGGAGACCTGAATCTTCTGAAGGTATGAACAGTGGGTTTAATGGGGTACAAATGAAATCAGTAAGGCTTAAGTTTCCAATTTTCAATGGAGAAAATCCCTCGGAATGGATATATAAAGCAAACCAGTTTTTTAAGGACCACCAAGTTCCTGAAGACCAGAAGTTAGAAATTGCTTCTTTACATATGGAAGGGAAATCTTTAATTTGGTTCCATAACATCCTAAAAATGGAAGAGATTCAAGATCCTTCAATGGTGGATGAAGAGATGACAGACGAGGAGTATAGACAATACCTACATTTTCAACGGTCAATGATTAATACAATGAATTCAATGATGAAATCAATGAAGGAACAAGGGAAGAAATTGGATGCAACTTTGGAAGCTTTGTTTGTAGCATTGAATCTCAACACTGCTACGGAGAAGACAGTTCAAGAAGATCACGACGGTGGTGGATCTCTTCAAGGCGTCAATGGAGCATCTCAAGGAGAAGTCATCACTATTCAAGAATTACATAAAGATGATGCAGAAAATTCAAAAACTCAACAATCGAAGATCAATATGACACAACCCGAGGCGGAGAAAGAGGCAATTACAGGCCAAAATTCTCAACTACAAAGTTTTGAAGATTTGTTGGGAAAAATGCAAAGGATGGATGTAACACAAGAATATGAAGCTATAGGGGAGTCTTACCCGACTGTGACTAAGATCGGTGGTCCATTTAGAACATTGATGAAGAAGATTAAAAAGTACAAAAGGAAGGGGGTCACGTGTGTGACCGCCCCAGCTGCATCAAGAAGCACCGAAAGCCCCATGGCGGTTGTAGTACCATCGGAGATATGCATCCCTGGTCCAACGCTGCTAGTGCCTCCTGGAACCAGTGCTCCGTTTGGCCCAGTAACGTCCACGGTGTTGGTACAGCCATTATCGCCGAAATCGGTCACAAATTCGATGGTCTCACCATCTCCAATATCATAGAATCCCTCAACATAAATCAAAGATTAGTGAACGGAAAGATGTTCACCGTCGGCGTTGGGAGTGATGAATCCAAATCCCTTCTGGTCTTTGAATCACTTCTCGACCCCTGTCATTATACCGTTATTACCCTCCTCCATTGGGTCAAACCGAACGGTTCTCGCAATATGGTTGTTCTCATGGAACCCCATTCCATCGTTTCCAGCAAAATGGTTATTCTCTTCGCAGTTCCTAAAGCTTCCACTTCTACTTGGAGTTTGAAGCAAGTACCAGGTTTCCTTGAGAATGCAGAGGTGCTTGACCTTTCAGAAAAAATGCTTGAGATTTAACAACGGATTGAAACGGCGAAGGTCCTCGTTGTCGCCAATGTCCTCCTCGCATCACGTCGCCAACATCCTATGTACCTCCCGCCGGCGGAAAAACAACCAACTTGACCGGCAATCCAATGTTTGCCGATTAAGAACGAAGACTGAGGGATGGCTGGAAACTTCTAGAAGAAGCCGTATTACATTGGGTGAAGTTTAAGGGTCGGGTCATCATAATTGGGTGGACTGGTTGGTTCTGAATGGGCTATTTGTTAGAATTGGCCCAAATGAATAAAAAAGTCCAAAATAATTTTTTTTTTCTGATATCAAAAAAAAAAAAAAAAAAAAAAACTTGCGTTGCAACACCATAATAATTGTATTTTGACCTTGAGGACAAGATCAATTTTTAAGGGTGTGAGAGTTGTTATGGAACCAAATTAGTTAATTAGGATATCAAATTACTTACTTACTTAGAATATCAAATTAGTTAGTTTGTTAGTTTGGTTGTTATATTAGTCTATAAATAGAGAAATATTGTAAGGAAAAGGAAATGAAGAAAAATATTCATGTTGGGGATTAAATTCTCAATTGGGAGAGAAGGGTTAGCTCTCGAATCAAACCCATTTTTTTCTTTCTATTTCTCTTATATTTTCTTGATTGCCAATCAAAGAAGTGGGTCCACTACACCTGCCCATTCTTTGGAATCTCCATACATGACACTTGTGAGGTAAAGGCACGAAAAACATGTGAGAGATTTTTATATGACACAAAGTTGGACAATGGGTGTTTGGTACAAGTTCTTGTACCTTTTTGGATGGCAATAGGAAGATTGGAGTCATCAGACTCAAAAAGAGGACTCGTGGATTTAGAAACAGATTGAATAGGTTGAGTAGACTCAGAAGGAATGTTACCTGATGGGATCTCGGATTCATGGCAGTGTAAGGAATCGTTGGACTCTTTCCTTTGATTAGTATTCCTTCTGTGGAGTAAACAATATCAATGGGTGTTAAGCCCATGTTTTTGGTACTTGTTTCTTTCCCATTTGTCACTTTGGAATCATGTGTTTCATGTCCTGGCACCAAGGATAAGTCTGCATTTTCATCATTTGAAGGACTTAATTCACCTATGTTCGGTACAATAATGTTTGGGATCTTGATTTAGTCAACAGTTGTTTCATCAATAGGTGTGGAAGATTCATCAAGTTGGAAATATTGTTCTGAATCTTCTATTTTCCTCCCCCCTGAAGATGAGGGGTAAAAAACGATGTTGATTAAAAAAAGGTTACATCCATGGTGATGAATAATTTTTTTGAAACTGGGTCAAAAACATTTGTATTTGAGTGGGGGCATATCCAATAAACAGACATTTTCGAGCTCTGGGTTCAAGTTTGCTTCTATTTTGTTAATGGATATGGACAAATGCAGTACATCCAAATACTTTTAGAGGCAAAACAGAGGAGAGCTTGTTTGTTGGAAAAAACAAAGAAAAACATCGAAAGGAGTTTTAAAGTTCAAAACCTTACTAGGCATTCGATTAATCAAATATGTTGCTGTTAAAATTGCTTCGCCCCAAAGGTATTTAGGTACCATATTTTGAAATAGTAATGTTCGAGCTACTTCTAACAAGTGTTTATTTTTCCGATCAGCCACCCATTTTGTTGAGGAGTATCAATGCAAGAACTCTGATGAACAATGCCTGCTTGCAAGAAAAAATGGCTCAAGTATTTGTTAAAAAATTCTTTCCCATTATCACTCCTAAAAATCTGAATTTTCTCCCGAAGCTAGGTTTCAACCATTTTGTAAAAATGTTTGAACATTATTTCAACTTCAAAATTTTCTCTCATTAAATAGACCCAAGTAAATCTTGTATGATCATCAATGAACGTGACAAACCACCTTTTTCCAGAAGTTGTGGGAGTTTGACTAGGTCCCCAAACATCACTGTGTATTATGGAAAATTGATTAGATGCTTTGTATGGTTGAGATGAAAAAGAGGTACGATGATGTTTAGCGAGTTGACAAATCTCACAAGTAAATGAAGATGGATTTTTATTCTTGAATAAAACTGGAAACAAGTACGTTAAATAAGGAAAACTTGGTTGGCCTAACCTATAATGCTACAACATTATTTCACTATCGTTAGAAACAGAAATAGAATTGAAACAGGTACGTTGAGTAGGTTTACTCGAGTTGGATCCATCTTTAAAGATATAAAGCCCTTCAATCTCCCTAGCACTGCCAATCATGCTCTCGGTGCACGTTAAGGAGTCTAGTTGCTAAAATGCACCATTTTAGCAATTCTCAGAACATTAATTTCTTCAAACAAGTTAGATCATTCAGGAAAACTTTTCAAGCCCAAGATGTGACCATTGAGATTGAGGAAGATTCCAAGTTCAAAGGGGGATATAGAATTATCGAACGTGGTAGAGGTTATGTAAGGCTTCTAGTCATCTATGAGGAGGAACTTGGATGACTACAACAGAAATGTTCGAAGCATCATAGGAGCACCAAAGGTCATCATCAAATAGGCAGTCTTAGAGGTGGTGCCAGAATTCTTGTTGGTACCATTATTTCCGATGGCATTAGCAGAAAGCTGGGAAGAAGACAAGTCAGACTCTTAGAACTTTCATTTGGTTCTGGTTGGAGGTTTTTAACTGATATCTTTAGTGACTTATTGCCTGGTGATAGACTTCCATCGTCTAACAAGAATAAGCCTAATGCAAATCTGAATGTTCCTTCTCATAAAGCAACATTCAGTGCCCCAAATGAACCTAAATTGTATATTCAAGTAGCTGCCTTCCCACAACGGCATGTCTCCAACATGCGTAGCTCCTACAATGACCATTATGTCACTGTAAACTATGCAGATGTTGTGGAGAACAGCATGATTATGAAAAGATGTTTAATTGGCAGATTAGGAGGCCTGGGAGCAGCCAAAATGGATGCTGTCAAACTGGCAGCCTGGGTAAACAGAAAATGGAGAATTCCTGAAGGAGTAGGAGTCAAGGAAATAGATGGTGAAAGGTTTTTATTTTCTTTTCCCTCTCAGCAGTTAGCAGACAAGATTAGGAAGCAGCAAACTGTTATCAATGGGGATCCTCTTTGGTTAGAGTTTTAGCATAGCTGGAGTTGCTGTTATAAAAGAGGATGGAATGTTAATTCTGTTTGGGTACGAGTCTTGGGATTGCCTGTATTTTTATGGAGTGCTAATGTTTTTCAGAGCATTGGTAATTACTGCGGATGATTTATGGAATCTGAGCTTGATCCCTGTCACACTAACAGCTTCCGATGGGCTAGAATCAGAGTTAGAAGCGATGGAAGGAACATTCCAGCATCAGTCAAGATTTTAGTGGGTCAAGCCTTGTACGACTGTCCAATTTGGGTTGAAAGAAGGCCTTGGGTTGATTGGGTGGATGAATCCTGGAACTCTGGAATTTTCCGGCCACCGGAGGGAAATGAGAAGGTGGTGCGTGGTTCACAAGTTGGTTCAATGAATCTTCCAACTCTTGGAATTCGAAAAGGCAAGGAGTCATTACACCTTGGGACTGCAAAATCTGGGAGAAATTCAAAAGCTGCAGGGAAGGTTCAATGGACTCGAGTTGGTAAAATCACTAACTCATTAATGAGTAACAAATTACCAAATGCCTCGCAAATGGGCCAGCCAACAGTCAATAGGTTTGAAACCTTGAACGACCTTAACAATGAGGATCAATTAATTGCTGATTCTAGTTTGGCATCCCATTTAAATAACACTTCCAAAGGCGAAGAGGAAGAGGCCTATGGAGGTTCTGTCAGCTCTGCTGATAGCTGGAAGCTTTATAGGATTAAATACAACTCTAGGAAGAAAACTTCTCAAACAACTCCTCATGTGAAGATCCCAACAGCCAATTCCTTATCGGAAGATAATTCTGTTGATGACAACATCTATCCTCCTGGGAATTTGCTGGTACCTTTTAGAATGCAGGAAGTTGAAAATGAGGTAGCTCTCGAATGCCAACCTTTGGCAGCAGTTGGGCCTGATGATGAGTGGCCAGCTGATAGCAACCATTTGTTGCTAGAAAGTTGTGGGAAGGATCAAAACAAGATTTTAGACTGGGTGATTAATCGTATGAAGTCATTTAGGAAGATATTGGGCATTTCAAGTGAAGGTTTCGAAGAACAGATAATGGCTTTACTACAATCTATTGAGGAAAAAAGAAGGAAGTGCAATAGTGGACAGCAGAAATTGCAAAAGAGTCGTAAAAGAGGAGGTGCATGGGAATTGAGGAATTTACAATGTTCAATTAGTTATGATAGAGAAGATAGGGATCTTCTTAATGAGAAAGGAAGGGGGGAGAGTCTTTGACCATATGTTTGTAATGAAACCTAAAATATTAAGCTAGAATGTAAGGGGCTGTGGTGGCAAGGAGAAGAGAATGTTGATCAAATCTGCTATTGTCAAACAGCACCCAGACGTAGTTTGTCTGCAGGAAACCAAAATCAGTAGGATTGATGACCTCACTGTTAGGTTTCTTTGGGGTGGCGGCTAGTGCGAGTGGAAAGCTTTGGAGTCTGTTGGGGCCTCGAGTGGTATCCTGATCATGTGAGATAGCAGAAAACTGCAAGCTATGGATTCTGAAATTGGATCTTTCTCCATCTCCTGTAGGTTCCAGCATCTAGATGAGAATGTCTCCTGGTCTTTCACGGGTGTTTATGGTCTAGTAGATTAAATCAGAATTTTTGGACGAAGTGGGAGTTGCAGTTTTCAGATGGAATCTGCTATGGTGTTTGGGAGGTGACTTTAATATGACAAGATGCATTGAAGACAAATGGGGCTGCAAAAAAAGAACAAGGCAGATGGATTTTTTTTCAGACTTCATTGAAGGTTTACAATGTATAGACTTGCCTTTGAATGGAAGCAGGTTCACTTGGAGCAATAGAGTCTGTAAGTCCAGGATTGATAGATTCTTGGTCTCTTCTGATTGGGAGGACTTATTCCCAGCAGTCCTGCAGAAAACTATCCCAAGGATTGCTTTCGACCATTCCCCTTTCTTGCTGGATGGAGGAGGAATTAAAGAAGGACCAAAACCTTTCAGATTTGAAAACATGTGGCTGCAGGTCGAAGGATTCAAAGATATGGTTGCTCAATGGTGGTAAAAATATAGTTTCGATGGATCTACTAGTTACAGACTGACGCAAAAGCTGAAGAATCTAAAATCAGACTTGAAATAGTGGAATTATGAGGTTTTTGGAAGGATGGAACAGCAGAAAACCCAACTGGAGAAAGACATTCAAAGTATAGACATGTTGGATGAGGGAGGTTACCTAACTGACCATGGGAGAATTTTGAGGCAAGACAAGCTTTTGAGCTTAACCAAATTAATCAACATGGAGGAAATAAGCTGGAGACAAAAATCTAGAATTCAATGGCTCAAGGAAGGTGATCGAAACACAAAATTCTTCTACAAAATGGCATCTGCAAACAAAAGGAAGAACTAGATTGATAAATTGAAAGTCAAGGGGGAGCTTACAGATGACCAAGAGCTGATTAAGCAGAGCATAGTGGGTTTTTACAAGAAGCTGTTTGTGGAAGAAGAAAATTGGAGGCCTCTAGTGAATGACTTGGAATTCTCTCAGCTTAGCCCCCCAGCTGCAGCCAGTCTTGAGCTTCCTTTCACTGAACCTGAGGTCTACCAGGCGCTCATGGATTTAAATGGTGATAAAGCCCCAGGACCAGATGGATGGACCATCGCCTTCTTCCAAAATTGCTAGAAAATTCTTAGGGAAGACCTACTGTCTGTGTTTGGAGAGTTTCACAGCAGCTGCAGATTTGTCCGAAGTATGAACTCAACATTCATCACCTTAATTCCTAAGAAGAATGGAGCTGTGGAACTAAAGGACTTCAGGCCTATCAGTCTAGTGGGAGCAGTTTACAAGCTGCTATCAAAGGTACTAGCTAACAGGTTGAAATAGGTGATAGATAGCCTCATATCTGATTCACAGCATGCTTTTGTTAGGGGCAGACAGATTTTGGATGCCATTCTCATAGCAAATGAGGTTCTGCACTCTAAAATTAAAAGCAAAGGGGTTGGTTTAATTTGCAAACTGGATATTGAAAAAGCTTTTGATCATGTCAACTGGAATTTCTTACTTTATCTGCTGCGAAGAATGGGGTTTGGTGATAGATGGTGTCAATGGATTAATTGGTGTATCTCAACAGCCCAATTTTCTATTTTGATTAATGGCTCTCCTGAAGGCTTCTTTCTTTCATCTCGGGGTTTAAGGTAAGGTGATCCTTTATCACATTTTCTTTTCATTTTAATAATGGAGGTCCTCAGCAGGATGCTGAATAAGGCTGAGCAGGCTAGTTGCATTGAGGGATTTCCAGTGTTAACCAACAATAGGAGCATCAGTGTTTCGCACCTACTGTTTGCAGATGATTCCATTGTATTCTGTGGAGCTGATCTATTATAGCTAGGCCACCTACGCTACATTCTATTGGGATTTGAAGCTGTTAGAGGTCTCAAGATCAATCTCAGCAAATCTGAGGTCCTGCCAGTGGGAATTAACTCTGATATGGAGGATTTTGTTGCAATCCTAGGTTGTAAAATTAGCTCTCTCCCTACTGTTTACTTGGGTATGATTCTAGGAACCAATCTCAGGTCAAAACAAATTTGGGAACCAGTGATTGAGAGGTGCAGAACCAGATTGGCTGAGTGGAAAATCAATTATTTATCAACCGGGGCAAGGATCAAACTGATTAAAAGTGTTCTCTCCAGTCTTCCCACATATTTTCTTTCTCTTTTCCCAGCCCTTGTGAGTGTTCTAAAAGAAATGGAAAGATTGTAAAGAAACTTTCTTTAGGGTAGGAATGAAGGTGTCTTCAAGCACAACTTAGTGGATCGGAAAGTAGTGTGCAATCCTATACAAATGGGGGGAGCTGGAATTAGATAGCTGAAACTGCACAATGAAGCACTCATGGGGAAGTGGCTTTGGAGATTTGCTCATGAAGACTCTTGTCTATGGAAGAGATTGATTGTGACCAAATATTGGGTTGAAAAAGGAGGCTGGATTTCTGCTGCAGGTTCCTTCTCTTTTGGCACTAGTTTATGGAAATGTATAAGGAAGAATCGGCCCAGATTTGTTAATTGTTTATCTTGGAAGGTGGGAAGGGGGGATAGGACTTTGTTTTGGAAACACAATTGGATGGAAGGGGGTCGTCTTTCTGAAGTTTTCCCTGAAATCTATGCAATTCCAATAGACTAGAATGCCGTGGTCTCAGATTATAGTATTGGTTATGGCACAAATAAAGTTTGGAATGTTCAGCTACGAAGGAGTCTAAATGATTGGGAATTGGATAGCTTCACGACTATGATGGAATTACTCTATTCTTTCCCAATGGAAGACACGGCAGATGCATTGCGCTGGAAGCTCACCATGCATGAAGATTTTTCAGTAAAAACTTTTTATCTGTTCTTACAGAAAGGAGAGAAGGATATCTTTCCTTGAATGACTGTATGGAAGGCTCCTGTTCCTACAAGGGTCACCTTCTTCTCTTGGTGTGCTCTGAGGGGAAGGATTTTGACTATGGACAATCTAAAGCGAAAGGGTTACTCTATCGTTAATAGATGCTCATTATGTCTCCGACATGAGGAAACTATTAATCACCTGTTCATCCATTGTGGTTGGGTCACCGAAATCTGGAGTTTAATTCTTTCATGCTTCGGGGTTCAAATGTGTTTTGCTATTAACTTAAAAAGTTTTCTTTTAGCTTGGTGGGGACAACCTATGGGCAGGAGGAAGAGGAAGATTTGGAATACGATCCCTTATTGCCTCTTTTGGTTGATCTGGAAGGAATGAAATAGGAGGATTTTCGACAACACAGAGCGGACAGTTTTGAATTCTATAAGTGTATTCCTTTCTTGTTTGTTTAGTTGGGTTGAAGATGGAAAAGAGTTAGATCTTAACTCTTTTCTACTTTTTATAGCTAGCATGAGATAAATAGGGGGTAGTTGTAATATGCTTTTTACTTTGGCATCCTTTTGATGCTATTAATAATACTTATCTTTTCAAAAAAAAAAAAAATGAGGGTGAGAGAGGAATAGATCTGGTTCCAGCTATTGGGGAAAGGGAACCATCGGCAATTTTGACTTTTCTATTACCTGCACAAGGACTATAAGAGGAAAATAACTTTGAACAACCTGTCATATGATTAGTTGCTCCAGAACCAATGACCCAAGGAGTTTGTGAATATGGTTTGACACTAGGAGATATGGCAGTTAGGTTTGTACCTTTTTGAGCCAAAGAACAAGATGGGTTTACAGACAATGATGGAGAAAAAAGTTTGTAGAGGTGCTCCAATTGTTCCTTTGTGAATGGAATTGTCTCAGAATTGATTTGTGGTCCTTGAGTCTCCTCGGTAGTGGTTTGGAGTGCACGACCATCCCCATTAGATTTTTTCTTCCAATTTCGTGGTTTTCCATGTAATTTCCAGCGAGTCTCCTTGGTATGCCATGGTTTTTTGCAATGCTCACACCACGGTTTCTTCCGTTTGTCTCCTTTGTAATCAAATCCTCTGGTTACAAGTGCTGAACTCTCAGATTCCTGGATTCCAGTGGGTTCTGGGTTGCACGACATGATCTTCCTCCTAGACTCCTCACGTCTAACCTCAGAAAAAACTTCCCGGATTGTGGGCAGTGGTCTACGCCCTAGGATCCAACCCCTCACTTCATCTAAGCTTCGATTAAGACCAACGAGAAACATATAAACACGATTGTTTTCCCCCATTTTTTTGTGCCGAGCACAATCATTGGGATTTTCCCAATCATCCTCATAACATTGATCCAATTCTTGCCAAAGAGTCACCATTATGTTGTAATAAGTGGTGGCATCCTGGTCGCCTTGCTTGGACTGCCATAGTCGAGTCTTCAAGTTGAAAATCTAAGACGAATTTTCCAAGTCAGAATAGCATTCCCAAACAGCCTTCCAAACATCCCTGGCTGTAGGTAGAAACAGATGAGGTTTCCCAATTTCTGGCTCCATTGAATTGATCAGCCAAGCAATTACAAGGGAATTTTCTGACCTCCATCTTCTAAGGGATGGATCATTTGCTGCTGGTTGTGTGATTTCCCCCGTCAAATATCCTAGTTTTCCCCTGCCATCAATCGCCAGTTTCACGGATTGTGCCTATTCTAGATAATTTTTTCCATTGAGCTTATAGACTGTGAGTTGCAGGCTGGAGCTTTGGGAGACGACATCGGCTGGTGAAGAGGAAGCCCCTGGTTGGACAGATTGCATGTTGTCGGAAGAATCTTCTAAAGTAGTTGGAGAATTTTTGGCGGCTCCGGTTATCGCCATCTTCGCCATCGGGATTAAGGGTCAAGAGAACATGGCTCTGATACCATGTAGGTTTTTAGAGAGAGAGAATGTTCTCTTTTTTCTCTTATTCTTCAAAAAATAACATAAAGATACATCAGATTTATAGCCTAAGATGGTCAGTGAAGCATAACCAACTGGTGTTACAAATCAGGGAATTAAAAACAAATCTCCTACAAAAAATGAAACTTTCTAACTTTCTAATAAATATTTTAAATCAAAGGATTTAGAATCTGTTTTATTGGAAAGAAATATCCTAAACCTAGCTGGCACCTAATCTTTCGACAAAATAGATAAACAATAGGATTTTCTTACGAGTGTGAGCAACAATAGAAAAACAAGCCTAATGAATTGTGGAGAATATAGGACCCTAGAATATTCCTCTCCATAATTAATGACTGCTTGTAAATGCTCACTAGTAGTGGGTACTTCAACAAAGTGTTAGAAGTGGCAGATGCGCCATATGAAGAGCTTTTCTAAACAAATCCCAACACTGATCATTGCAGTGACCTTCCTTACCCCAATAATTGCCCTTTGGTAGTTCTCCTCAACCATGACCACCAATCCACCTCACCTATGACCTTTGCATGTACCACGACTGACGTGACTGTTAGGAGTTGAGATATCTAATTGCCAATACCCCTATATTGCTTAGAGTGGAACGAGTAGAATCTGATTCTAATTATGAGTCTTGAGATATTGTTATTTTCTCAGAAAAAGGTGTTAGTCAATAAACTAATGCATTACATTTTTTTTTTTTTTTTGAAAAAGATAAGTAAATTTTATTAATAGGAGTGAAATCAAATAAGCATCAAAGTGGTGCTAATACAATCAGTCCATTGAGCAAACAACTACAATCAAACCATCAATCAGAATTCAAGCTAATATATCCATCTCCCTTCCATTATTCACCCATCCATATAGACAGTTAAGAAATGTACTCTTCAATCGCTGTGAAGATCTATTTTTATCTTCAAAAATCCTTTGTTTCCTTTCCTTTCATATCTGCCAACAAACACAAAATAGGACCAAATTCCATATGTGCTTTTTGTGTTTGTAAAGGGGCTGCCCCCACCAAGCCAATATAAACTCACGGAAGCCTTTTGGGAAGCAAAAATGAATTCCAAAACATGCTAGAGTCAAGTTCCATATCTCAGTAGCCTACTGACAGTATAGTAGAAGGTGAGCTATAGATTCCTCCCGATTTAAACATAAAATGCACTGATTAACAATGAAGTAACCTCTGTGTTTAAGATTGTCCATAGTTAGGATTTTCCCCCTAGCAACACACCAAAAGAAGAAAAGGACTCTTGTGGGGACATCTTTATTCTAGAGATTTAGCCATGGAAAGTCGTCCTTTGCAGCTCCTTGCAGGAATTGGTAGAAGGTCTTGACAGTGAAAACTCTTTCTTTTGATGCTAACCAAATTAGGGAGTCCTCTGTGTCCTCCAAATAAACATTATTCAGCAGCCCCATAAGTAGCAAATAACCATCCAACTCCCAGTCATTAACATTTCTACACAGTAGCACTGACCAGGTGTTGTTTGTGCCCATTCCATTGCAATAATCTCTGACAAATGCTTCCTTATTCACAGCTAATGCAAAAATCTCTGGAAATAGGTCTGATAGACATCCAACCTTCAGCCAGTTATGCTTTCAAAATAGTATCCTATCTCCTCTGTCCACTTTCTAGGATGTACAGGTAGCAAAGTTGGTCCAAGTTTGCCTTATATCTCTCTATAAGCTTGCACCACAAGAGTTAGAGCAAGGGGCTGAGCACCAGCCGCCAAAATCTTCTCCATATTTGGTTACAATAACTCTTTTCCAAAGGCTGGAATTTTCTTGGGAAAATCTCCAAATCCATTTTCCCAAGAGGGCTTCGTTATGCAGCAGTAGCTGCCTAATTCCAATGCCTCCTGAGTATAATGGGGAACACACAGTCTTCCAATCCACCAAGCTATGTTTGAAGACCCCCTCACATTTATCCCACAGAAAAAATCTTTGCATTCTTTCAATTTCTTTTATGATAGAAATAGGGGCCTTAAAAAGGGAGAGAAAGTATGTAGGAAGGCTGGACAGAACACTCTTTATCAGTGTAAATCTAGCCCCTGTAGATAGATATTTTAGCTGCCAAACAACTAGCCTATTTCTACATCTTTCCAATACTAGTTCCCAAACTTTTTTGGATTTAAATTGAGCTCCTATGGGCAGACCTAAATATGTAGATGGAAGAGTGCCAATTTTGCAACCCAAGATAGCTGCCAGCTCACTTAAGGAGTCGTTATCTCCTACTAAAAATAACTTAGATTTACTAAAGTTTATTTTCAAACCTGTTACAGCCTCAAATCCCAGAAGAGTGCAGCGAAGATGGCCCACTTGTAGCATTTCTGCACCACAGAAGACAATAGAATCATCGGCAAATAAGAGATGGGTTATGCTTGTAGAATCCCTGCCTCTATTCTTGACCAAGAAGCCTTCCATCAGCCCAGCCTTTTCCATTTTCTGCAGCATTTTACTGAGAACTTCCATGACAATTATGAACAAGAAAGGAGAGAGAGGATCTCCTTGTCTTAAACACCTGGTCGATGCAAAGAAACCTTCTGGAGTGCCGTTAATTAGAATTGAATATCTAACAATAAAAATACGCCATAGTATCCACTGACACCACCTTCTTCCAAACCCCATTCTTCTCATCAAATAAATTAAACAATTCCAATTAACATGATCAAATGCTTTCTTGATGTCCAATTTGCATACAATACCTCTCTCCTTTCGTTTAATCCTTGAATCAAGGACTTCATTTGCAACAAGGGTAGCATCTAGAATCTGTCTTCCACCAACAAAAGGATGTTGAGTGGCAGAGATTATTGGGTCCATTACTTTCCTCAACCTGGAAGCTAGAACTTTGGCTAGTAACTTGTAAACAACTCCCACCAAACTAATAGGCCTGAAATCTTTGACTTCAATTGCACCAATTTTCTTTGGGATTAAAGTAATGACGGTTGAGTTCATGCTTCTAACAAACCTGCAGCTGCTGTGAAATTCTGAAAAAACCAGCATCAACTCCCTCTTGAAAATATGCCAACATTTTTGAAAGAAGGGTATGGTCTAGCCATCTGGACCAGGGGCTTTATCTCCATTAAGGTCATTGAGAGCCTGAAAAACCTCATGTTCAGTGAAGGTCTGTTCCAAGCCCGCAGCTTCCAGTGAACTGATCTGTGAGAATTCCAATCCATCAACTGTGGGTCTCCGGTGAGCCTGCTCCTGAAACGGCTGCTCATAAAAGCTTAGAATGCCTTGCTTAATTAGTCCTTGATCTTCGGTGATTGCTCCATTAATACTCAGCCTGTCAATCCAGTTTTTCCTCCTATTTCCTGAAGCTATCTTGTGAAAGAACTTGATATTTCTGTCACCCTCTTTCAACCATTTAATCGTAGAATTTTGTCTCCAGCTGATCTCCATCTTGGTCAGCTTATTCAACTCTTTAATCTTTATATCTCTGCTGTTCCTTTCCTGCTCGGTGAGACTTCTAGAATAATCAATTAAATCAGAAGTCTGAATTTCCTTCTCAAGCTGCAGCTTCTAGCTCTCTACTTTCCCAAATACCTCCAAATTCCACCTTTTCAGGTCTTTTTTAAGACACTTGAGCTTCTGTGTCAGAACATAGTTGGCACTGCCAGTAAAATTGTAATTCTGCCACCAGGTAGCAATCATCTCTATGAATCCTTCAACTTACAACAACATATTCTCAAATCTAAAAGGTTTTGGTCCACTCCTTAGACCCCCACCATCTAGCATCAAAGGGAAGTGATCGGAGATTAACCGAGGCATTGATTTTTGAAAAGCCTCAGGGAATAGGTCCTCCCAGTCGCTGGATACTAAAAACCTATCAATTCTAGATTTACTAAGACTATTGCTCCATGTGCATTTGCAGCCACTCAGGGGCAGGTCTATACAGCCTAGATCATTTATGACGTCCGAGAATTTTGCATTTGCTTGGTTCTCCTCTCACAATTCCACTTGTCCTCAATGCACTTAATCATATTGAAGTCTCCACCCACACACCAGGGGACCTGCCAGCAAAATACAGCAGCTGCTATTTCCTCCAAGAAGCCATCTTTCAAAGAACTATCAACTGGGCCATAAACACCAGTGAAGGCCCAAGAAATATCCTCTTCGACATGCTTAAATAGGCAAGACACTGAAAAATTCCCGATTTCAAACTCTTAACATGTTTAATTTCCTGCAAGCCCACATCATCAAAATTCCTCCAGAAGCACCTATAGCATCAAGTGCTCTCCATTTATACCAAACTCCACTCCATAATGTTGTAATCACATTCTCATCAATCTTCCCAAGTTTAGTTTCTTGCAGACAGACAATATCAGGCTTCCACTTCCTGATGGAGTTCTTTATTAACATTCTTTTTTGCAAACAACACCACCCTCTCACATTCCAACTAAGAATTTTAGGCTTCATTGGAAACAAATAGGTAATGGTTCTTCAGATTTCCTACCTCCATAAGTCTGTCCCTGCCCCTTTTTTGTCATAGGAGATTGAGCACTGTAGGTTCTTAAGCTCCCTAGAACCTTTCCTTGAAGATCCTGTTAGCTTTTTTCCTTTCTCCTCTAAATGAATTCCTCTCTTTTCTTCTATAGACTTAAGAAGATCCATAATTTTATCTTCAAATCCCTCAATCAAGCAACAGGGTTTCTTCAATCAAGTTCCAATCCTCATGCCTATATGCTGCTAATGGTAAACAATCAATTACATCTTCTGTCTCCTTGTCATAATTGTCCATAGGAAGAGGAAGGTTCTCTGTCAGGTAATCAACACCAAGATTTCCTCTAGAAAGGCTGCCAACTTCAGTCTCTTCATCAGTCTCCAAATTTAACTTTTCTCCTCTCATGATTTCTCCCAATAGCCGATGTTCCAAGTAGGAGGTATCAGCGTCTAGAAAAATGCCAAGGGGTATGTCAGAATCTTTCTGAGTAGAAATTCTCCCTTGGAATGTAGGGCAAAAATTATTCTCCTCCACCCCACCCTTGCCAGCATTAAATTAGTTGATGTTTTATCATCTGAGGCATTAAAATTCTGCTTCTTCGAGATCTCCTTTATTTCACCATTCAGAAAACTTAATGCTTCAAATTTATTAAATGAAGGCTGTCCCTCTTTAATAGAATTTGAATTGCAACTTTTCATCTGATCTATATTTTTGCTCCCCACCTTGATCCATCGAACTTTCCCATTTTTCCTGGAAATGTTATTAATGCTTTTCTTTTGAGCCTCAAAACCATTAAATTCCTTAACTCTTTGATTTCTAAAATCAGGGAAATTCAATGAAAAGGTGGCAGCTTCACGCGCCACCCTCTTCCTCACCTCCGGTGGCTGGCAATCACCAAATTTTTTCCCATGATTAGGAATCCAATCTACCCATGGACTGCGGTCTACCCAGATAGCGCAATCATACATAAAACTTCCAACTTTAATAGTAACCGAGGCTGGAATAGCCATTCCATGCCCCTTTATCCTTAATCTTGCCCACTTCAGATGAGACTGCTGAATGGTTTTTTCAGCAGTTTCCAGGTAACCACCACAATATTCACCTATGCTTTCAAAGACTCCAATATCCCAGAGAAACACTGGTAAGCCCATTACTCGAATCCAAGTGGATTTTGGGTTCCAGCCTCTTCTGTTGCAACAACTCCAACTGTGCCATCTATCCATAAATAATGACATTCCATTGAAAAAGTATTTCCCTATCTTATCTTCAGCTGTTTCTCTAGATGGAAAGATAAAAAGAAAAGTATCAAAGGCTAATTCTTTAATATCTACCCCTCCAAGAATTCTCTAGCTTCTGTCAACCCATTTTTTAACTTTTGCCAGCGCCTCCTTTTCTTGTAATGCACCTCCCAGCCTGCCGGCTAAACATCTGGTCATTTGAAAGCTGCTTTCCACCGCGTCATCGTAATCAACTGACACACATTTCTCCTTGCCTTCAATAAACGAACTTCTTATTTCAGTAGTATTCCATTTCGGCAGACTGGCAGCTTGCAGATATGACTTTTGGAATTGAATAGATGCAGAATTCAACCTACATCCATTCCTCTGCTGAACATCCTCCTCCATTCTCGCAAAGGGATTCCATTGAAATAGAGGAGGTAATGTGGACATACTCCTTTTCTCTCTCAGAACAAAGCTGGACAGTAGTTCTGCGAAGAATGTCCATCCTTGACCACCAACTATTTCAGGGATGCACATCTGCCTTCTGCCATATGGAGCAAACAAACGGAGCTCCATCTTCCTAGCAGTACCAATCTTGATTCTTGAACAAATCAAGGTTCTAAGACCACCCCGAAGGCATCCCAATTGTTGGTAACCACTAGGACTTCTTCTTTCTTTCTTGCACTTCTTTTGCAGCCATAGAAGTTCTTCTTCGTACAAAACTACTACCTTAACATAACCTCTACCTCTCTCTATCAATCTTACTCCACCATTTCCTTTAACATCATCTTTAATATCAATTGTGACAACTTCCGTATGGAAAGAACGTCTTATTTTCCTAGGGAAGGGCTATTTATTTTCTAGTTTCTCTCTCTCTTTTGCTCCTAATTTGCTTTTCCGGTGCACAATAGCAGGGAGCTCCCTACCATGCACCGAGAGCATCTCTAGGTCTATTCTAAGAAAGCCACTTTGATTACCTAAACTAATGCATTACATTATCCATTCAAAATTTTATGTACAAACTAATGCAATGGTTGATTAAAAAAAAAAAAAAAAAAAAAACAGTAGTTAAAGAAACAGATTGTTAAAAACTGGAAAGTAAAAAATAAAGATTTTTTTTTTTGGGTGTTTGAGTATGAAGAGAAGATAAATGTTTATTATATATTTTCTTTCCTCCTTGAGAGAGAGAGAGAGGTGTGTGGTGGTTAAGGATAGAGATTAACATGTTACAGCCTTGGGAGTTTTAATTCCCCTTATTGTACGTGTTACTACTTTTGGATGACCTTTGGCAAGATTGATTGTGATTTCATCGGTCAAGTTCTCCCTTTTTCAACCTTTGTTACTGCTTCTGTGACCTTCTCCGAGATTTTTGTGGTGGGGATACTCACTTCTAGAACACTCCCCTGCCTGTGTACAAGCATTAAAAGAAGGCTGCACTGGGGTGGATTACTGATTGGAGTTGTGTGTGGTTATCACTCAAGGCGGTTGAGTTTCTTCCCATTCCAGGAGAGTTGATGGGGACGTCCATATTTATATTGCATTAGAATTGTATTTTGTTTTAATTTTGTTGTTTGTTGGATTGCCCTAGGGGACTTCTGGATTGCCTTTGTGACTTCCATCTACCTTGTAGTTGCCTTTTTAAGTGGAAATCTTTATGGATGAATACATGAATATAGAGAATATTGAATAGAAATTTGCAACTTGTGAGCTTGTTTCACCTTCCCCCTTGAGTTCTTCTCCTCCCTGACTTTGCTGCTTCTATCTTCTTGGCTTATTTCATCTTCTCTCTTGCTTAATGATTCTTTCTCTACTTTATTCTTCATCAATTTCTTAATGGGTCTTGAATTCAAATGGCCATATTTGTGAGGTGGGAAATTCATGGTAGTATTCTATTGAATTTTGTGGTGTAATGCAAGGAGATTACGGTTTTAGTATCTGCAAAGCTATCTTCAGATGTGGGCTTGTTTTTTTATGCATGTTTAGTCGGTTAGGAATTGGAGGTTGTACATTTGGGAACTATTATGTTTTGTTTGTTAGAGGAAATATCATTTGCTAAATTTTTCTATGTCATTGTTCTGAGGTAACCAGGGAGAGATCTTGTAGTAGTAGCAGCATTTTTCTCTGTTGTTAGAGCTGTATAGCTGTCAGGTTCCTGATAAACATGCCTGGAGTAAAACTGAAAAGCATCGCAAGGGACTTCATTTGGTGGCAATTAATCTGAAGTTGAAACATGTTGGTTCAAGAAAAAGTTACTTGAATAAAATCTTTAAGAAAAAGAGTACTTTGTGTGGTGCCCTTATGGGAGTCTGAACATCTAATTCCGAGCTTTAAAGATATATGGGTGTTTAAATAAAGTTTTTGTAGATGTAGTTGATGTTAAATCATTTAATATTTCTGTATCAGCTGCAAGCCTTTTCCCGCTGAGAGAGGTTTAATTGAATCTTCTATTTTCTATGTGTACATTCCCTCCTCTTTTCCATGCAGTTTTTCTCTTTTGCTACTAAGAGCTCTCCTTCACAAGGGATGGGATAGAAGTAGCTGTAACAACTTTCCTTTTTCACCTTTGTTGTCCTTCTGTTAACTTTCCCTTTTCCCTTTGCTGTCCTTCTATGTTATGTTTGATACACTTATAATATCTTCCCATGAATTTATCTAATTTAATTTGTCATCTATTGACCTTCAGTGTGGGAGCCCTGTGCACTGAGTTGTCTTATTTGATTTCTCATCTGTTGTCATTTATAGGTACCAGTATGATCGCACTGCCCCAGGTGCTGCTTCTCAGTTACGCCTTACCTGTACAGGGGATCTGAACTTGGATGTTTCAGTATCTAATGCTAATATGATTTTTCAAGCTTATGCAAGCTGGAACAATCTCAGTCACGTTCATGAATCCTATCGGGGAAGAGTAAATTCATTACCTCTTTTCAACCAGCATTTTAGTATAGTCCATTTGCTGCCTCTTGCATGCCACTTTAATTTGCTTCAATCAACTGTAATTTCCCCCCATTTTCAATGGTTATTTAAACAGGAAGCAGTCTCTCCAACCTATGGCGGACGATCTTTCATTGATATCCATCACAAGAAAAATTATTACATAATCCCACAGAACAAGCTTGGTCAGGACATTTTTATTAGAGCTACTGAACTCAGGGGACTACCAAACGTAACAAAGATGCCTTCTGGAGAAATGAAGCCTCTAAAAGTTCCAGTCTGCAAAAATATGTCTGATTCACACTTGAAAGGAGATCTCTGCCAGAAACTTAGAACATTGGCGACCATCATAATAGCAGAAGCTGAGGTGTGCTGCTTCCTTTGTTTTTAGATGTTAAATTTTTGCTACTGTTTATGATGCCAGAGTTTGTGTTCTTTCCTCTCTTTCTAACCAAAAATTCTGTTCCATGGCTTGAGAAATCATGTTTTGCTTGTGATTTTTTTGGCGTTCTCATGGGTGCATCAACTGGGTTCTATGTGTGACTCATCGATGTGTCTCTTTTGAAGTAGTACCTAGGGTAGTAGACAAAAGTTGAAGCATTCATTTTGGGAGCCATTCCAATATATTTTTAAGGTGATTGAATGCAGTACAAAATTTCAAGTTAGGGAAACAAAAAATGTTCTCTGGACATTTAGGAAGACAAACATTTGGAATACCCTCGCTGGACATTTGCTTGCTTACGTGGGAGAAATAAAATATTTTCTTGATCTTTCTCTAGTGTTCATGAATTTTTTGCTGTGTGTTTATTTTTCAACTTCCTAATAGCAAGGAATTTTTTTTCTTGGATCTTTTTCAAGTGTTTTGACTGCAAAATATTACTTTGATAGCTGCCCAGAACTTCTACCAAGAATTTTCATGCTTGTTCATGATAGATAATATTTATTTATTTTGTTTTATTTATTTATAATTTTATAATTATTAAGACTATTAATCGAGGTTGTTAAAATCTCGATTTGAAGAGTAGAATGTTATGATTTAAAATCTCAATTTTAAGAGTAGAATCTTACGATTTTATGATGTTAGGGTGAGAAAATTTGTTGAATCACAAAAAATCTCAATGGGTATAAAATAGGTAAAATCTCGATTTTAGGATGTGAAATCGATAAAATCTCAATTTTATATATGTTTTGATCAGTTTTAAGAACTAAGAGGTTTTTGTGTATTTTGTCAAACCAAATAGACTTTTATAGGTTTTCATTAAAATAGACTTTTAGGGATTGCTTTTTATTTTTTATTTATTTACTTATTTTATTTTTATTTTATTTTTTTATTCCTAAGTGATAGGCCACAAATGTCGCTCTTTTTTATATTATAATAGTTGAGGATTGTGTGCATTGTTCCGCCAAATTGGCTACTGTAAATTAAATATGGTAGCTACTAGCTAGGATGGAAAACAAGATACCTATAATAAAATGTTACCAATAAATTTCAAATCTTACATAATTAACCATTTTCTGCTTAATTTAGCTCCGGGGAGGAATCGAAAAAATTTTCAAAAAACAAAAATGTCATTATAGAGAGTTAATAGTGCCTTTTGGTCTCAATTGTATAGTTAGTTAAAAGGAGTTCATACAAAAATGTCATTATAGAGAGTTAATAGTGCTTTTTGGTCTCAATTGTATAGTTGGTTAAAAGGGGTTATAGAACCAAATATGGAATCTTTTGTGCATGATATTTTCTTGATGGTAGTTTTTCTCTCTTCTCTTATTAATAAAATTCTTTGTTTAAAAAAAAAATTGAAGATTGAAATAAAGAAATTGTATTATAATTGACTATGTTTTCATGTGATAGGCCAGAGGTAAAGTATTTTGATTTTATGATTCAATTTTTCAGATCATTCACCGATTTTAACCACCTTGCTACTAATAACATTTCTATTATTTCATTATGAGTTGAGCTAAAGAATGACTTAAAAGTACCACCATTGTTAATGTTGCTCAAGGTACATCTAGCAGGAAGAGAGCTTTAGACAATTGAGAGTGGAATTTTCGAGCACTCGCTTGCTACTAATAACATTTCTATTATTTCATTATGAGTTGAGCTAAAGCATGACTTAAAAATACCACCATTGCTAATGTTGCTCAAGGTACATCTAGTAGAAAGAGAGCTTTAAACAATTGAGAGTGGAGATTTTCAAGCACTAGGAGGAGTTGGTGAGCACTCCTGCAATAAATAGAGTACCTCCCTATTTGTAGGAATGGTTGAACCTGAGAGGTTAAGCTTGCCTATGATGGGTGTAGGCAGCTAGGTGAAACATGATCCATCGTCATTGGACCAACTAGGAGGGAATGTGTAGTGCAACACCAATGTGGCACCGGAGGCATTCAATGTATAAAGGCAAAAGACAAATGGATGCCTCCCAATGGCATGATTGCATGTGTTCCTTCCTCTCTTAATGGTTTTCATGTGGATCTTTTCTTTCATTCCTTAAGAGAAGTGACACATCGGTGGACATTAGCAATATATCGTTCTAGTAAAGTGAAATAATTTTTGAATCATCAAAAGAATAATCAAACTAAAATATTATTAATAAATGAGTTCTAATAATCCTTGTGGGATACATGACTATTTGTAAACGTAAAACAAATCCCAACTTGGTATGGCTTCTAACTACGAGATGTTCCCGTAATTAAAATTCAAAATAACTCTAGAAGCCAACTCCAATAATAAGTTTGAGTTAAGCCCAAATTTATTCTAAAACCAACACAAATGTAAGATAATATACCAAAATAATAAATTTTATTGTTTTCATCCAAACGATGCAAAACTCACAAAAATCTAATATATCAAAATAATAAAATTTTTTATTAATTTTGTTAAAGTGTTCACCATCTCACCTAAAAACTTTATTTGTTACGAAGGGGGGCAATTTTATTATTTATACTGATTTATTCTCTCTCAAAACACCCCACACATGTGGTGGTGAGGTTTGAACATAGGGCTTTTGCCTACTCTAATACCATGTTAAAGTTTTCATCATTTAATTTAAAAGCTAAAGATTTTAAGAAGAGGGGCAACTTTATTATTTGTATTGACTTATTCTCTCAACAATTTTATTTTTAAACTTTCATACATTTGTATAGATTTCAATTTAGAATTTTAGACCTCTAAGAATCTCTATTATTCTAATATTTTTTTTTTGTTTTGTGCTGCTTTCGAAATGTCTCCAAAATATTAACTACTCAAACACTGTTTTGATCCTTGCTCAGAAGGGTTATTCTGTCGGTTTAGGCATCATCCTCCGATAAATGGTTGCTTTCAATTCTGGTTAAGTTTCCTACCAATGTGTGTGTATGTGCACACGTTTTTTTATCCAGGTTTTTGTAAATAAAGATCTATTCATGAATATTACAACTATTGAGGATATTTTGTATGATTATAGGCATAGCATTGTTCGTATTTTATTTCTACCAGTATGTATGGTCATAACTAGTTTGTCTCCACACTAGTTTGTCTTTCTTATTTATTCAAGCACTTTTGTGTTGTTACAGTTTCAAAGAGCTGAAGGGTTGTCATCTCATCAATATACTTTAGCGGTCCGTCTTAGTCTAGACCCAAGCCGCTCTGGAGGATCACTACTGAATCAGCAAAGTGCACGCACACGTGGGACCAGCTCAGATCACGCTGTATCTTCTGTGCTTGAATTGGTGAAATGGAATGAAATATTTTTCTTCAGAGTTGATTCACCGGTGAGTGAGGAACTTGTTTTTTTGTGCATCCTTTGCTTTTCATCATGTATTATGTTAGATGATGCTTTTATCATGGAACTGAACACCTCCCCCCTTTGGTTTATTATGTGTGATTCTGATTATTATCAGTGTTCTCACTGCCATTACCTCTTAAGTTTAAGTGATCAATCCATGATTTTCATTCCTAACATTATTGGTAGTAATACTCCATCCATCATTACTAGCAAAATGTTAAGATCTGGTTCTAGTCTTTCCATGATACTTCACTAATTAATGTTGTTTAGGAGACATGAAAGGTATTTGCATTCGAGATGTTCTATTATTTTATACCATAAACATGTGCCCCCCCAACCACCGCGCGCGTGGGCGTATGCTCAGACAAAAACCAAACCAAACTAAGCCTTTTCCCATTAGGTGGGGTCGACTATATGGATTTGTCGACACCAATTAGATCTGTTTAAGGTCATGTCCTCCGATAGATCTGGGGAGGCCAAGTCATGTTTAATAGTTTCTTTCCAACTTCTCTTGGGTCTTCCTCTACCTCTCCTACTTTTAGCAATCTCCATACTTTCACACATTCTAACAGGTGTCTCCGTTGAACGCCTTCTAACATGGCCAAACCATCTTAATCGGTTTTCTCTCATTTTATCTTCAATTGGTGCTATTTCTACTTTGTCCCTAATCTCCTCGTTCCTAATCCTATCTTTCCTTGTAATCCCGCACATCCACCTTAGCATTCTCATCTCCGCAACTACCATCTTCTAACCATGATTATGCTTTACTGTCCAACACTCTGATCCATATAGCAGCGCTGGTCTAACCACCACCTTATAATACTTTCTTTTCACCTTGAGAGGGACTTTTCGGTCGCACAAGACCCCGGAAGCACTTCTCCATTTGGTCCACCCAGCTTGAATCCTATGATTTACATCAGTATCAATCCCTCCATGTTGTTGTACCATAGATCCAAGGTACCTAAATTTATCTTTCTCTACAATCTTTTGTGTGCCTAAACTTACTTCTATACTACCCGTTATCTTATTTTGACTAAACTTACATTCCATATATTCCGTCTTGCATCGACTTAGCCTAAACTCTTTTGTCTCTAACATTTTCCGCCACAATTCTAGTTTAGCATTCACTCCTTCTCTCGTCTCATCTACTAAAACAATATCATCTGCTATACCACGGCACCTCATCCTGAATATATGATCAGACATAAATTTTTTTTTTTTTGGGGGGGGGGTCATGGCCAAACATCTGAAACAATTTGACTAACAGATTTGTTGTGTGGTTTGAACTTAGGATTTTTGGCTGGTTGTCATACCTAAAAGTTTCAAACTATTAACGATGGGGCAATTTGAGTCGAGGCCTATAAACAGGTCTAGTGGACCTAGGTCTAATAGCCCAATACTCCATTGGACATTATCAGAGACATCTAAGATGACTAGAATGCACTATAGTAGGTTAGAACGGGGTGGACCTTGCTGAAAAGTAGTTGAGTTGAGTTGTTGGAGAGAGACAATCGTAGTGCAAGTGGCAGAGCTCAATCGATATGCAGACACACTAGAATGCACAGAGAGGAGCCTGTGCAAATGGATTTCTTGGGCTTGAACTATACGGACACATGGAATCTCCAGTGGAAATCTGGGTTGGTTGCCTGAGCTCGTCAACCTTCAGTGAGTCTTGCGATATGGTGACTTAGGCACGACGACAACGGCAAGGAAGGAAAACACATCTACTAGTAGTCATCGATCACTAGGAAACATTTGGCAAAGGTCTCCGTTATTGGGAAATCAACTAATGAGGGTCATAGAGCGGTGGGAAACCTCTGGTGAGAATCATGGTCTCTGGAAAGCCTCAAAGGAGGGTTGCCAAATGTTGGAGAACTTTTGGTGAGATCGATGCACATTGTTTGGCTAGGGTTTTACAGCTTCGAAACCTTAGAGACTTAGATGGTTTATGAGAGGCTTTCACAAAGCCTATGTGGAACCATGTTGAGATAGGGAGTTTGGTAAAAACTGTACAGGCATAACAGAGCATCTAGGTTTCTATTTATATAACTAAAAGTCTTGTCTAAAATAGGAAAAAATAAAAGATAGTACAAGATACAATCTTATACAAACTAGGCAAGGATTAAGGAAAAAAAAAACATAAAATACCTAAATATCAATATATTACTTCTGACAAGATGGACAGTTTCAGATTTTACTGGGATCACATATGATGAGTACTATAGTTTAGCCAATTATTTCTATGAGCGGTTTTGTGCCCACATGGATTTCAAGTCTCTGAAGCCTGGGAGAGATAATGGAGCATAGCAGCACCATTTGAAGGTGTAGCAAGGTCCTTCTAATGCCCAAGCATCAAGTAGGCACGTGCTGGAGGATGCAGGAACCATTGAGATCCTGCATAATTCGCTTTGGATGCTGTTGGTTTGTTCTGTTGCCTTAGCTTGGAATCTATTTTGTCATTTTTTGAATCAAGGTATAATCTTAAGATTTACTGGATATGGGGCTGTGTGTGTTAGTTATTTAGTTAGTTAGGTTCTGCTAAAATTAGCTTAGAAGCATCTGTGATGTCAAAAAAATCCAAAAATCAGTATGTGCTTCTCCAGCTGATGTGTTTTGTATGTGTACATCTATGAATGCAACCCCTTTTGTTTTTCCCTTTGTTCTTCCTTGTTAAAAGTATTTATTACTTGATGTCCATTGAAATCTAATTCCATGACCTACCATAAATGTGGGTATCTGCAACCAGAAGTCCTTTAGATTCTTGTTTCAAGTCCATGTTTGTGAGTAACCCATGGATTTTATTGAAGCATATAGTCAAGATTTAATTGAGAAAGCTTTTGAAAACATTTTTTGGTTGCATGTTTTGCAAGAGTGAACCTATGGTATCGACTATGTCTCCTACATAAACGTGCTATAAATTCAGTCTCTAAACATGACCGTTATGTATCAATTATATTTTGCAAGAGGTCTTGAGATGTCTCTTTCAACAATCACGAAGCTCTCTCAAGATTTACATATATTAACAGCTGTAACAAAATATTAAATTTTCATTACATTATCTAAACAAGCTTTAAGCTCGTTCATCAGCAATTTCTTTTGTACTGTACTTCTGTTACATAATTTCTTTTCCTACAAACTTATGGTTTCCCCTGGCTTAATCGAACAGGAGTGGTACATGGTGGAATTTGTAGTTACGGACGCGGGAAAAGGTATTGTTTTCTTCTACTTGATTCTGTCAGTTATATTAAATGTTGATTTACTATTTTCCTACTTGCCAAACCCTAACATTGTAAGGATTTGTTAAAAGGAAAAAAATTACTTATTTGCATTCATTTTTTTATGAACCAAATCAAAATTTATTTTTCTATTAATATCTATTTATTTTCTTCTCATTTTTCTAACCCAAAAAATAATAATAATAATAATAATAAGGAAGTGAAGTAAACATCTTTCAACTCTTTTTGCTCCCTTGTCTTTTCTGTAGCTTTTTTCCTCCTCCACAAATCTATGATCCAAACACAGTGTAAGTCACTTATGTAATTGATTCTGGTTGGGTTGGAATGAAAACATTCACACTTCATAGAAATTCCTTTTTTTTTTTTTGTGGTTTTTTTTTTTTTGGGGGGGGGGGGGGGGGGAGGGTTGGGGTGGTATGTGGTGATGGGAGGATGCAATGGGATGTATTTTCAGCCATCTGATATAAAGGGGGGAGGAAAATGGGAGGGAATACTTCCAAGTGCATGTTAGCCTCTGTACTAAAACGGGTGGATGAGAAGAGAGAGGAAGAAAGGTGTATTTCCTTTATTACCCTTCTGTTCATTTAGGGTACAATAGTAAAATCAACAAATCCATTTCCTTCCCTCCCATCTTTCAACCATTCTTTCCATACATCGCATTAGGAAAAATGTGATGAAAAGAGGGAAAAAAAATTGGCAACACTTGGAAATTCAAATTAAGAATATATTAGCAATGAAGATAAGGCAAATAACTATTTTATGTAGATAAAACTAAGGTGAAATAGAGTAAAATTATACACAAATAATAAAAAAAAAAAAAAATTTAACGAAGTCATTTCTAGTTTTGGAAAAGGAAAAAGGATGTTGCTTGTTGGTGCTTAATGTGTATGTTTTTATCAAATCCCGTTCCAAACCTAGACAAAGGAAGCGAGTTACGTTGGTTAGCTAATAACCTACCTAAAACTTTGTCAGAACACTTATGTACAAGTATATTAGGAACGAATCATAAAAACAATAATATTAAACTTTATAATAAATTAAGGCTAAAGGTAGGAGGAGATAAGATCTAGGATATTCTAGTAAAGAGGTAAACTCCTAACACATCTCTTGGGAGGGCAAGGTGACTCACATGCTAGGATTTCTTTGTGTTCTTCATAATTGGACACCACCAGTGTTAGTAAATTGTTCCTGGGAGTGAAAAAAACCCTACCATGTTGTGTCAAGTTAAGGGGCTATTCCGCTAAAATGCACCATTCTAGCAAATTCAAGAACTACAGCTCTTTTAAACACGATAGATTAGTTAGGAAAACCTTTCAAGCTCAAGATGTTACAATCGAGATCGAAGAGGATTACAAGACCAAAGGGGGATTTAAAATCATTGAGCGAGGAAGAGGTTACGTTTGAATATTAGTCTTCTATGAGGAAGAGCTCAGATGGCTTCGTCAGCTATGTCAGAGAAAGCTGGGGAAATCTGAAGGCTACCAACAGGTTGGCTGTCTTAGAGGAGGTGCCAAAACACTAGTCTGTTCAACCATCCAAGCTGGCAACACTAGAAAGCTTGAACTGCGTTTATTTGCTCCTTACGGAAGAAGACAAGTCAGAATCCCAGAGCTGTCATATGGTTCAGATTAGAGTTTCTTAACACATATTCTTAGCAATTTTATTATTAATGAACAGTTTACCCAGGGGAGACAGTGGGCTCCCCCTTGTGTTGAATCTGTTAGGGTTTCAAATGAGTTCAAGACATATGCTCAGGCTGCTGCTCTTCCAAAATGGCAGTTCTCAAACATTCGTAGTTCTTATAATGGCCAGCATGTCATTGTAAACTACGAAGATGCTGTAGAAAATAGTATGTTTTTGAAAAGGTGTTTAGTCGGAAGATTAGGAGGTCCAGGAGGCTAAATTGGATGCAGCTAGTCTTTCAACACAGGTAAATAGGAAATGGAGAATTCCAGGAGGAGTAGAGATAAAGGAGTTGGATGACGAAAGATTTCTCTTCATCTTTTCATCCAAGCTGCTAGCTGAAAAGATGAAGGAGGAGTTAACTTTCATCAATGGGCAGCCTTTATGGTTAGACTCTTGGCATAGCTGGAGTTGCTGCTCTAGAAGAGGTTGGAATGGAAATGAAGTCTGGATAAAAGTAGTAGGTCTGCCAGTTTTTCTATAGAATGCAAATGTTCTCCGCAGCATAGGAAATCATTGTGGAGGCTACATCGAAACTGACCCTAGTCTCCACTCCTTTGGTAGCTACAAATGGGCTAGGATCAAAGTTAGAGGAGATGGCAGAAAAATTCCTGCATCTGTCAGAATCCTAGTTGGCCATACTTTGTATGACTGTCCAATTTGGGTTGAAAGGAGAACCTGGGTGGACTGGGCAGATCAGAACAATGGATTTTTCCGACCACCGGAGGCTAAGAAAAAAGAGGCGCGTGGCCTATATGCTAATACATTGAATGTTTCTACTCTTGGAAATCGAAAGGGCAAGAAATTAATTCATTTTGGGCCCAAGAAGTCTGAAGGATCCTTAAAAGCTGCTAGGAATGTTCAATGAATACGAGTAGGTGAAAAATCCAAACAATTAATGAGAAACCCAAAAGACTATCCAGTGGACCCCCCAGCAGTTAATAGATTTGAAATTTTGAGAGATCAGATTAATGATGAGCATTTAATGGAGAAGTCTAATAATAAAGGAGACGAGGAAGAAATTAAGGAGATTTTTGCTCAATCACTGGACAGTTGGAAATTCTACGGGAAAAAGTACAGCTCCAGGAAATCTCACCAGAATGATCATGGAAAACAGCAGATACTTCCACAAGTTAGTACCCAAATTGATGAATTCCCAGGTGATAATTTCCAAACAGAAGATCCTAGTGAAGTAGGAAATTTCACAGATATTGAGAATATGATTGTCTCCTTTGATTTCCAAGAAAGTGAAAAGGGGAAAATCCTTGATTGTCAACCTTTGGCTTCCTACAGTGCAGATGAAGCTTGGCAGGAAGCATCTGATCTCCTGCTATTGGGAGACTGTGGAAAGGACCAATGTAAGATCTCTGCCTGGGTGATTAACAGAATGAAAACATTTAAGAAGATTTTGGGTATCTCAAGTGAAGGATTTGAAGAAAGGATTATGGAACTACTCCAATCAATCGAGGAGAAGAGGAAATTGCATTTCAGTGGACAAAAGAAGCAACAAAAGAGCCATACCAGAAGAGGAGCTAGGGAGTTAAGGAACTTGCAATGTTCAATAAGTTACGATAAGGAAGAAAGGGAGTCTGACCTTGAATCAATTAGAGGGGAAGAGACAATATCTTTATGTTATAAATGATACCAAAAATCTTAAGTTGGAATGTAAGGGGTTGTTGTGGAAAGGAGAAAAGGTTAATTAGAGCCTCACTCAAATAATGGCAGCCAGATGTGGTCTGTCTGCAAGAAACTAAACTCAGTATGGTTGATGATTTTATTGTCAAATCTCTTTGGGGTGGGATTTGGTGCAAATCGGTTGTCCTGGAATCTATAGGAGCCTTGGGAGGTATCCTAGTCATGTGGGATAGCAGGAAATTGCAGGCAGTGGCTTCTGAGATTGGTTCCTTTTCCATCTCAGTCTTATTTAAGCATAAAGAAGAAGATACTGCCTGATCCTTTACTGGGGTATATGGCCCGGTAGACAAAGCATTGAAGAATGAGTTTCTTGAAGAAATTGGGGCAGCAGTCTATAGATGGAATCAGCCATGGTGCTTGGGATGTGACTTTAACATGGTCAGATATACTGAGGAAAAATGGGGCTGCACCAAAAGAACAAAGCAAATGAAAAGCTTCTCAGATTTTATAGAAGAATTACAATGCATCGACTTAACCCTCAATGGAAGCAAATTCACCTGGAGTAATAGTATCAGTAAGTCAAGGCTTGATAGATTTCTGGTTTCTTCTGAGTGGGAGGATTTATTTCTCACATTACTGCAGAAAACTCTTCCTAGGCTAATTTCCGACCATTTTCTCCTCATTTTGGATGGGGGAGGATTGAAAGGTGGTCCTAAACCTTTTCGATTTGAGAACATGTGGTTGCAGGTGGAAGGATTCAAGGAAATGGTTGCTCAGTGGTGGAATAGCTAAAAAATTTATGGGTCTGCAAGCTACAGGTTGACTCAGAAACTTAGAAACCTCAAAACAGACCCTAAGAAATGGAACTCAGAGGTCTTTGGAAGCATTGAACAATAAAAAATTCAACTGGAAAAAGAAATTCAGACCCTTGACTTGATGGATGAAGCTGGCAGCATCTCAGATCAAGGCAGACAACAGAGACAAAAAAAGATCCTGGGCTTGAACCATATAATCAAAATGGAGGAGATTAGCTGGCGTCAGAAATCCAGAGTCCAATGCCTCAAAGAAGGGGATCGAAACACCAAGTTCTTCCATAAAATGGCATCTGCAAACAAAAGGAAGAACTGGATTGACAAACTGCAGGTCAACGGGGAGCTGACAGACGACCAAGGAGTGATTAAAAATAGCATTATGGAATTCTACAAGAATCTGTTTACTGAAGAAGAAAAATGGAGGCCCAAGGTGAATGATATGGAATTATCACATCTGAATTCTCAGTCTGCAGCAAGAATAGAAGGCCCTTTTGCTGAAAATGAGGTTTATTCAGCACTTATGGGCCTAAATGGAGATAAGGCCCCTGGTCCAGATGGTTGGACTTTAGCATTTAATTACCAAAAAAAAAAAAAAAAGACTTTAGCATTCTTTCAACACTGTTGGAGTATATTAAAAGAGGATCTAATGTCTGTTTTTGCAGATTTCCACAGAAGCTGCAGTTTTGGTCGCTGCATAAACTTCACCTTTATTGCACTAGTCCCCAAGAAAAATGGTGCAGTAGAGATAAAGGACTACAGACCTATCAGCTTGGTGGGTGCAATCTACAAGATTATTTCGAAGGTGCTTGCAAGCAGATTGAAACAGGTGCTGGAAAATCTTATCTCTGATTCTCAGCATGCTTTTGTGGGGGGAAGACAGATATTGGATGCTAATTTGATAGCCAATGAGATCTTGAACACCAGAATCAAAAGCAAGAAAGCTGGATTAATTTGCAAGCTGGATTTAGGGAAGGCTTTCGATCATGTTAACTGGAACTTCCTAATTTATTTGTTGAAAAGGATGGGCTTTGGAAATAGATAGTGCCAGTGGATAAAATGGTGCATCTCCACTGTTAGTTTCTTCATATTGATTAATGGCTCTCCCGAAGGCTTCTTTCCAGCATCTAGAGGACTAAGACAATGTGACCCCCTATCACCTTTCCTCTTTATTTTAGTAATGGAAGTATTCAGCAGGATGATGCAAAATGCTGAAAAGGCAGACTTTATTGAAGGCTTATCAGCTAGTTCCAGCAATAACAACCTCAGAATATCTCATCTACTATTTGGAGATGACTCCATAATCTTCTGTGGAGCAGATCCATTACAATTAGGCCATTTAAGGTGTATACTTTTGGGTTTTGAAGCTGTAACTGGGTTGAAATTAAACCTCAGCATATCTGAGGTTTTGTCAGTGGGACAGTGCTCAGATCTGGAAGAATTAGCTGCTGTTTTAGGCTGCAAAACAGGCTCTCTACCCACTGTTTATTTGGGCATGCCATTGGGAGCCAAATTATCCTCCAAACTGATTTGGGAACCTATACTAGAAAGATGTAGGAAAAAGTTGGTTGAATGAAAAATCAGTTACTTATTAGCTGGTGCAAGAATCACCTTGATTAAAAGTGTTCTCTCTAGTCTTCCAACTTACTATTTCTTTCTATTTCCTGCCCCAATTTCTGTGTTAAAGGAGCTGGAGAAACTTCAGCGAAATTTTCTCTGGGGAAGAACTGAAGAAGTCTTCAAACACAATCTAGTGGACTGGAAAACTGTATGTAGGCCTATTCAATCGGGAGGAGCTGGAATAAGGAAGTTGAGGCTTTACAATGAAGCTCTGATGGGGAAATGGCTCTGGAGATTTGCCCAAGAAAACTCTAGTCTATGGAAACGACTGATAGTTAATAAATATGGAGAGGAGAAGGGAGGCTGGCTTTCAGCTGAGGTTCCCAATACTTTCGGCACAAGCATATGGAAATGTATAAGAAGGATTTGGTACAATTTTAACAGCTGTATTTCATGGAAAGGGAGACAGATTACTGTTCTGGAATCACAAATGGTTGGAGATGGGCAGCATATCAGAGTTATTTCCTGACATTTATGCCATCGCAGCAGATAAGAATGCCACAATCTCAGATTACAGCAAAGGGTTTGGACAGGGAAGAGTTTGGACTATTAAACTGCGAAGAAATATGAACGACTGGGAATTAGAGAGCTTTGGTTCTCTGATGGGCCTTCTCTATTCTCTTCAGGTGGAAGACACAGCAGATGCAATGATATGGAAGCAGACACATCAGAATATCTTTACTGTGAAGTCTTTCTACCTTTCACTTCTCGGTGCTGAGAAGGAAAACTTTCCTTGGAAGAAACTATGGAAAACCTTGGTCCCTACAAAGATCATTTTTTTTTCCTGGTGTGCTGCAAGGGGGAGGATTCTTACCATGGATAATCTAAAACTTAGGGGCTACTCTATGGCTAATAGATGTTCCCTATGCCTTAGATGCGAAAAGTCAATTGACCACCTGTTCTTTCACTGCACATGGCCTTCCGAGCTATAGAGTCTCATTCTCTCTTGCTTTGGAGTGCATATGTGCTTTCCCAAAGACCTAATGAGCTTTCTATTAGCATGGTGGGGTCAACCATTGGGAAAGAGGAGAAGGAAGATATGGAATCTGGTACTTTTTTGCTTAATATGACTGATCTGGAAGGAAAGAAATAGGAGGATCTTTGAAAACAGAGAGAGGACTGTTTTGCGTGTCAAAAGCCTCTTCCTATCTTGTTTATATAGTTGGGTAGAAGAGGGAAGAGAGATTTATCTTTGTTCTTTTATGCAATTTGTTGCAAGTATGCAGTGAATAGGGGAATTGTAATTTTTTCACTTTTCTTTTTAGCATCTCTTCGATGCTATTAATAAAATTTACTTATCTTTTCAAAAAAAAAAAAGGGGCTAAAGGTAGGAGGAAAAAACATATATAAACATGGTAAATAGAAATACAAAAAAAAAAACTAGAGTTTTAAATTTATATAGAATTCATTAAGATTGGGTGATAAAATGGGTGGATGAGAAGAGAGAGGAAGAAAGGTGTATTTCCTTTATTACCCTTCTATTCATTTAGGGTACAATAGTAAAATCATCGAATCCATTTCCTTCCCTCCCATCTTTCAATCATTCTTTCCAAACATCGCATTAGGAAAAATGCGATGAAAAGAGGGGGAAAAAAAATTGGCAACACTTGTAAATTCAAATTAAGAATGTATTAGCAATGAAGATAAGGCAAATAACTATTATATGTAGATAAAACTAAGGTGAAATAGAGTAAAATTATACACAAATAATTAAAAAAAAAACGATTTAACGAAGTCATTTCTAGTTTTGGAAAAAGAAAAAGGATGTTGCTTGTTGGTGCTTAATGTGTATTTTTTGTCAAATCCCGTTCCAAACCTAGGCAAAGGAAGCGAGTTACATTGGTTAGCTAATAACCTACCCAAAACTTTGTCAGAACACTTATGTACAAGTATATTAAGAACGAATCATAAAAACAATAATATTAAACTTTACAATAAATTAAGGCTAAAGGTAGGGGGAAAAAACATATATAAACCTGGTAAATAGAGATACAGAAAAAAAAAACTAGAGATTTTAATTTATATAGAATTCATTAAGATTGGGGAATCACAAGTACTAGTGCGTGATGAAGAAATAAAAAAGAGCTAGAGAAATATTTTGATAAATTATTGAATGAAAATCAAATAGGACTCTTTAAGTTTGGATTGTAACTTAATGACAGTAATGAAGACATTTTGGGGGTAGATTCTATTACAAAATTAACTTATCCAAAGTGTATTATGTATTGTACAGGACAAAAATAGGAAACATTGTATGGCCAATTGGTATTCCAATCGTGGTGAAGTATTTAGGTGATGCAGGCATTACTTTGTTAACTAAACTATCAAATAATATCATATCAATCAAGAAAATGGCAAATGAGTGGAGAAAAAGTATTTCCGCACTAATTTGCAAAAAAAAATGGTGATATCAAAAGTTGTAATAATTATGAGTCATATTATGAAACTATGGAAATGAGTAATCACTCATAGCTGACCTAGAATAGCCATGTATGATAATTACTTTGGATTTATATTGGGGACATCAAATACGGAAGCAGTCTACCTTTTGAGACGGGTTAAAGAGATACAGAGATAAGAAAAAAAGATATTCATATCATCTTCGTATAGATTTACCTAATCATATGATTCAAATGAATCTACCTATTCATATGATTCAAAGCCAAGTACAAAGACTCAAAATTTATTTTTTCATGCAACATCAAGTCACTATAATCAAATAAAAGTGCAATAACATATTGATATGCAGCACAACTATATTGTGAAGCTCATCCACTGGAAATTTGGTTATTCTCTTCTTGTTTGGATCTATTTCTTTTTTTCTTTTTCCCATTTCTCATGGAAATTTGAGAAAGTATGTCATTTTTTTTTTTTTCTCTTTGAAGTCTCCTTTTATAAAGTATTGCATTTCACCTTTTTCTTATGCACAAAATGTAAATGGTTGTTAATACTTTTCCAATTATTGATTTATACTGAAGGTAAACTTCCAGCAAATGAATTCTGTATTTCAAGGGATGCTGCAGCCCAATATTTGTACAAACTACTCCTAAATCTGTAGTTATCTGTAGCCTAAAAAGCAGTAAAACAAACTCCTAACAAACAGCATCCTAATCTCTGTAAATCTGCAACTATAACTGCTCTATCCTAATCAATATTAATCCTGATCTGATCTTCCTAAAATATATCTATTCAAATCTGTAACCGAAATATACAGGACTTATCTACACTCCCTCTCAAGCTAGGTGTATATGTTAATCATTCCCAGCTTGTTTACCAAACTTTCGAAGCTTGGTTTATGTAATCCTTTTGTCAGAACTTCCGCTGTTTGCTCTCTAGTTGGAATGTAGTCTAAACAGATAGTTTTATTGTCTAACTTCTCCTTTATGAAGTGTCGATTGACCTCAACATGTTTAGCACGATCATGATGGAATAGATTCTGTGCTATGTTGATTGCTGTCTTGTTATCACAGTATATTTTCATGGAGTACAATTAGGCATCTTTAATTCCTTCAGCAGCCTCTCAAGCCATATACCCTCACAAATTTCATGGGCCAAGACTCGAAATTCAGCTTCTACACTACTCCTTGCAACCACCGGTTGTTTTTTACTCCTCCAAGTTACTAAATTTCCCCATAGGTAGGTACAATAGCCTGAGGTCGATCTTCTATCAATTGAGGAACCTGTCCAATCAACATCCGTATAGATTTCCACCATTTTTTTTTTTTTTTTTTGATAGGAGATTTCCACCATTTTATGGTTACTCCTCTTGAAAAACAGTCCCTTTCCAAGTGGATACTTCAAATACTTCAAAATCCTAAACACAGCTTCAAGATGTTGTTTCTTTGGAGAGTGCATGAATCGACTTACCATGCTAACAGCAAAGGTGATGTCTGGTCGAGTGTGAGATAAATAAATTAGTTTACCCATCAGCTTCTGATATCTTTCCTTGTTAACCTCTTCTTCCCTTTCAAGTTCCAACTTAATATTAGGATCCATTGGAGTCTCGGCTAGTTTGCAACCTAGCATTCCCACCTCTTGAAGTAGATCAAGCACCTATTTCCTCTGACTGATAGTGATCCCTGCACTGTTGCGAGCCATTTCTATGCCCAGGAAATATCTCAATGTTCCGAAGTCCTTTAGTTCAAATTCCCCTGCCAGATATCTCTTTAAGGAGTTCAATTCTAAAAGGTCATTCCCAGTGACAATGATATCAGCTACATATACAATAAGAATAGTTATCTTGTCATCCTGAGAATGTTTGTAGAACAGTGTGTGATCAGTTTGAGCTTGAGTGAAGCCTTTCTTCTTAACAGCTCGAGTAAATTTATCAAACCATTCCCTCGGTGATTGTTTTAGCCCATAGAGATATTTCTTCAATCGACAAACCTTGTTATTGTTCCCTTTAAATCCTGGAGGTGCAGTCATGTAAACTTTTTCATGCAAGTCTCCATTTAAGAAGTTATTCTTCACATCTAACTGATGTAAAAGCCAATCCAGATTTGCAGCCAAGGATTGTAGGACTCTTATAGTATTTAGCTTAGCTACCGGAGCAAATGTTTCTTTTGGTAATCTATCCCATGAGTTTGAGTGGAGCCTTTGGCCACTAACCTACTCTTATATCTGCTAATACTCCCATCAATGTTATATTTTATAGAGAAAACCCACTTACAGCCAACTGGTTTTTCAAGCAGGAAGATCAACCATTCCTCATGTGTTATTTTTCCTTAGTGCATCCATTTCTTCTTGAACCGCAGCTCTCCAATTTGGGTCAACTAGAACTTCTTCTATGCTGTTTGGAACTACAGTGTTTGACAGAGCAGTGGTGAAAGCATGGAAGGTAAGGGAGAGTCTTGCATAAGAGACATATTTAGATATGGGATACTGAGTGCAGGTCGTAGTCCCTTTTCTGAGAGCAATAGGCCAGTCCAGATCCTGTTCTGGAGCTTCAATATGATACAGTTCTTGATCAATATTTTCTTCACTGTCCTGAGAACTGGAAGTCGAGTCAGATTGGCCTTGTTGGTTTTGATTTCTTCTCGAGTAAACCAGCAATTGACCCCTTGTCTGAGTGCCAATTCTGGTATTTTCTCCCCCTGACTGAGATGCACCTCCTCTTGTTTCCTCAAATGATGTAATATTAGGCTTTAAAGGCAAAGGCAGGAATTGGTGGTCTGTGGGCATGAAAGGCAGGGATTGATGTTCTGTGGGCTGAGAGTGTTGATATTCTATGGACTGAGGTAAGAATTGATGTTCTGTGGGCTGAGAGTGTTGATATTCTGTGGAAGGTGTATCCCAAGACTTTTCTTCACTCAACATCTCCCCCTGAGGAGAAGTATTGGGAAAGAAGGGTTGGAACTCAATGAATGAGACATCTATAGAAACAAAAAATCAACGAAGGGGGGGAGAGTAACATTTGTAACCACGTTGAGTTGGAGAGTAACTAACGAAGACACATTTGATAGTTTTCAGATCAAGTTTGGAATGATTAGGTGAATGGTTATGGACAAATGCAGTGCACCCAAAGATTTTAGGAGGTAGAGTTGTCATAGATCTAAAGTTTGGGTAGAGATGGACGAGACTTGTCAAAGGAACAGAAAAATTGAGGGGCTTGGAGGGCATTCTGTTAATCAAATATGATGCTGTTAAGATAGCTTCACCCCATAGATACTTAGGTACATTCATAGTGAACATTAAGGCTCTAGCTACCTCAACTAGGTGTCTATTTTTCCTCTTGGCTACACCATTTTGTTGGGGTGTATCTGAGCAGGAACTTTGGTGAATTATCCCATTATTAGTAAGATATTCACTTAGGATGGAATTGAAATATTCTCTTCCATTGTCAGTTCTTAAAGTTTGGATGGGAACATGGAACTAAGTTAAGATCATGGAGTGAAAAAGACTGGAAGACTTTAGTAGCTTTAGATTTATCCTTAAGGAGATATCCCCAACAAACCCTAGTGTGATCATCAATAAAAGTTATAAACCATCGAGTTCATGAGATATTTTTTACCCCAGAAGGCTCCCATATGTCACTGTCGATCAAGGAAAAAGGCTGAGATGTTTTGTATGGTTTGATGGGAAATTGTGCACGACAATGTTTAGCAAGTAAGCAGAATTCACAATTGAAAGAACTAGGATTTTTATTGATAAACAAATCTGGAAACAGTTTTTTGAGGTAATGAAAATTGGGATGGACTAGCCTATAATGCCTTAACATTATTTCATCACTATTGGAACTAAGAGGAGATACATTCCCTGCCATAGAAGTGGTCTTTGTTGAATCTTCTTCAGTCTCGAGATAATAGAGTCCATCTCTTACTCTAACATTGTCAATCATCATCCTTGAATCTAGTTCCTGAAATTCACAACCAGTAGCACAAAACTTAGCACAGCATTTGAGTTCATGGGTGAGCTTACTGACTAAAATCAAATTACAGGCCAGGTTTGGAACATATAGGACAGAGTGGGGAGAAACATTATTTGAGAGATGGATTGATCCTTTTTCAGCAACAGTAGAGTATGAGCCATCAGCTACTTTAACTCTAGATCTTCTAGGGCATGGAGTATATGAGTAGAATAGGGATAAATTACCTATCATGTGGTCAGAAGCTCCAGAATCCAACATCCAAGAACCTGTATTCTTGGTATGCAAGGCAATACCTAAAGCCATTGTAGAGGTCTTTGGGTTGCTTGTTGCAGTTTGACTCAGCAACTTCTGCAACTATTCCAGTTGAGATTTGCTTAGGAAAATTCCATTCTGATCTGGTTCCTTTTGGTGCTTAGCAGGTTTTTCTTCCATTTGTGCTAGGAAACTCTTTCCTCTACTTGATCCTCGAGGCTTCCAGTTGGCTAGTTTTCCATGAAGATCCCAACAGGTGTCTCGAGTATGCCCTGGTTTATTGCAGTGGCTACACCAGGGTTTTCCTCCTCTGTCACCATTTTGATGATTTCTTTGATCATTTTTAACAGCAAGAGTTGTTGTTTCAATGGGTCTCTCACTCGCTAGAATGACAAGTATCTCTTTGTTTCCTCCAAGCATAACTCTTCTTCTATTTGCTTCCCTTCTCACGTCAACAAAGGCTTCATCAATGGATGGTAAAGGTTTATAGCCAAGAATCCTACTTCGCACCTCATCTAGGTCTCGGTTCAAATCTGTCAGGAACTCATATAATCTTTCCTTCTCCAGGTGTTTTTTGAAATTTATGTTGTCATCCAAATCTCCCCAGTCAGCTTCGTAGTGCATGTCCAATTCTTGCCACAAAATCTGCAGTTCATTGTAGTATTCAGTCACCTCCAGATTACCTTGTCTTATCTCCTTGAGCCTATTCTTGATCTCAAATACGTAAGAGGCATTTTTTAGATTAGAATAATTAGTGTTCACAGCTTTCCAGATGGCTTGTGCTATTCAATGGAAGAGATAAGTCCGATTGATATGAGGCTCCATGGAGTTGATTAACCATGCCATAACCATCGAGTTGTTCAACTCCTAGCTTGCATAAGATGGATCCTCCTTGTCGGGCTATTTAATATCTCTATTGAGATAGCCCATTTTTCCTCTTGCCTCTAATAACCAGTAGGACTGATCGAGGCCACTGAATGAAGTTTCTTCCATTCAGTCTGTGGTTGGTGATTTGCAGATTTGTGACTTCTCCAAGGGTTTGAGAGGCCATTGGAGATTGGGGATAATTAGAAGAGGTTGCAGACTCCTTGCTTGAACTCATCCTTGAATACTAGGAGTAAGACAAAAGTATAAAAGGATCCTTAGTCTAGCAGGAAATTTAAGGAATGGCTAAGAAGGACAAACCTCAACCAGAAGGAAATGGAATTTAGGAGAGGTTAAGGGAAACAAACCTCAGCCGAAAAGGAATGGGATTTCTATGAAGAGCACTGCTCTGATACCATGAAGGTAAACTTCCAGCAAATGAATTATGTATTTCGAGGGATGTTACAGCCCAATATTCGTACACAAACTACTCCTAAATCTATAGTTATCTGTAAGCTAAAAAACAGTAAAACAAACTCCTAAAAAATAACATCCTAATCCCTGTAAATCTGCAACTATAACTGCTCTATCCTAATCAATATTAATCCTGATCTGGTCTTCCTAAAATATATCTATACAAATCTGTAACCGAAATATACAGGACTTATCTACATATACTATTCAACTCAACTCAACAAAGCTATAGTCCAAACTAGGCAAGGTCGGTTACATGAATCCTCTAATCTATTGTATGAGAAAATACTAGGGCTTTTGGTAAAAACTAAAAAATGGTGAAGCTATGGTGTTAATGTAGCTTTTTCACCTTCTTTTGACACCCTTCAACTATCTACTACTTTAAATGTTATATAAAATAACTTCTAAACAATACGTTTCCAATTATATAATTTCACATTAGAATTTGGGTGGTTGTATTTGACATTGATAAAATCAAGCGTCTAAACTAAGATAAAATCTTAATCTGCCTATCCACTCGTTACCAATTAGTTTTGAATTAGATACTTTAACATGGTATGAGATCAAGTAAAAGTTTTGAGTTCAAACTTCATTATCACCAAATACCAATTGTTGCACTTGTTTGGCCTTGTGAAAAATAAATAAATAAAGTTAGTCTGACCACGTGAGGTGTTGAGAGTATAAAAAAACAATGTAATTGATAAAGTTGCCCAATGGGTTCTCCTCACAAATTCAGCACAACATGGAAAGGAGTGAGTAATAATTTCCAGAGGATGCTTGCAAGATGGTAGAAAAGTTCTCTCTCGAAAGGGGCTAGGGTAACTCTAATCAAAATCATTTTGTCCAGTCTATTGACTTATTTCATGTTCATTTTTCCCATTCTAGTGAACATGGCAGAGAGGCTTGAAAAATTGTAGAGAAATATTCTACGGGGTGGATTAGGAGAGGAAGCCAAGCTTCACTTGGTGAATTGGGTCGCTATAACCCAGCCCATTAGGGAGGGAGGGAGGAATAGGGATAAGAAGAATCAAAACATTCAACGAAGCCTTCATGGGGGGATCGTTGTGGAAATTTGCTGTAAAGCAAGATTGTGGAGATGGGTGGTGTATGCCAAGTACGGGATGGAGTGGGGTGAGTGGACAGCCAAAGCGGTCTCAAGCACTAATGATCTTAGGCAATTATAGGATAGGAGTGTGAAAGAGTACTCAAATTTTGTGGCCTGCCTTCTTCTAACATTGTTCAGTTGTAGTTGGGAGAGTAAACAGAGTTAAATTTTGGGACGACCCATGGATGGAGGGACGATGTCTTAAAGAAGAATTTGCGAACATCTATGTCCTAGCTTGGAACAAATAAGCTATAGTTGGGGAGTAAGGGAGGAGATAAGGACGAAGTGTGGCATGGGAAATTGGATTGCAGAGAGACTTGGATGATTGGGAGTTGGATAACCTCTTATTTTTGTTGCATTGGTTGCATTCCTTTAGCATGGAGGGTAGAGAAGACAGCTACGGTGGTCATTATCGAGATTAGGGGAATTCCTGGTTAAGTCCTTGTATGAAGTTTGTAGAGGGGAGGAATTCCCAAAAGGAAATCTCTGGAGGTGCAGGCCCCTCCTAAAGTGGATTTTTTTGGCCCCGTTTGGTAACGTTTTAATTTTCTGTTTTTGTTTTCAAAATTTTGTAAACTGGCAACAGAAACATATTTGTTAAATCTGTTTACGTTTTTTTGTTTCCAAAAAAATGAAAACTTAAACAGAAAAAATGTGTTTTCACTTTGTTTTTCTTTTTTTGTTGCAAACATTTTGACAATTCTAATACTTTATCCATTTTTGTTACATCATATTAAAATAAATTATTTCATTCAAATATTTTATTAAATTAAAATTATTTTTAATAAATAATATAATTAAATTAAATTAATTAAATTAATATGTAATATCTATTATTAATTTATTTCTAATAAATAATTAAATTAAACCAGTTAATTTAATTAATAAGAAATTTATATTATTAAATTATTTTTAATAAATAATAAAATAAAGTATATTAATTCAATTTAATAAATAATTTAATTAATATAAATATATTTTATTAAATTATTTTTAATAAATATCTTAATTAAATTATTTAATTTAATTTACTAATTAATTTAAATAATATTAAATATATTTTATTAAATTATTTTTAATAAATATCATAATTAAATTTAAATTAATAATTAATTTAATTAATTTATTTAATATGAATTATGTTTTATAAATTTTTAATGAATATCATAATTAAATTATTTAAATTATTATGAAATATATTTTATTCAATTATTTTAGTAAATAATATAATTAAATTCTAATTAATATATTTTATATTTACTGGATTAAATGATATAATATTTATATTTTATTCAATTGTTTTTAATAAATAATATAATTAAATTAATATAAAATATATTTATTAAATTCAATTAATTTTAAAAAACTAATAAAATTAAATATTTTTTGAAAATAAAAAATTAGTAATTGTAAATAAAATTGTATTTCCAAACGCAGTTTCAATTTTCATTTCAGAAAAAGAAAACGGCAACAGAAAACAAAAAATAGAAACAAATACATATAAACGTAAACAGAAAAACGATAGTGTTACCAAACAGGCCATTTGTGTGGTGCATTATACAGCGTAAAATCCTAAGAAATGATAATTTGATGAGGGGGAGGAGGAGGATTATAGATAGTAAATTGGATCTTCTTGGGCAAAAGAATGTCCCAATCAATTGATCATCTTTTTGTAGAATGTAATTAGGCTGAGGAGCTTTGGAACCTAGCTCTGACAAGATTCGGTATGGCTTGGGTTCCACCAAAGCAGATGCGACAATTTTTAGAGATGTGGTGGAGTGTTAGGTTAGCTAAATATAGAAGAAGTGTAGGATTTAATTTCTTTTTGTACTCTTTAGTTAATACAGGGGGAGAGGAGTACGAAATGCTTTACAGATACAAAATTGCCTTTGTCTAAACTAAAGATTTGTTTTCTTTCCACTTTATATAGCTGGTTAGAAGGAATCATGGAGCTGGAGCTAAAAGAAGTTTTGTAGATACTTTAGAGTTGTAATGGGCCCTTTGGGTCTTTTTTTGCATCTTCTTGATACTTGTATATAAGATTTAATTACTTATCAAAAAATAAAGTTGCCGCTCTCCATAATAAGTTAAGTTTTTTGGTGAGATGGTGGTTAATACTATTTCGAGGGTTTGTGAAACTTTTTTTGCCTTCCTATAATACCCTTCAAATATCCACTATTTTAAATTTCATATAATTTTTTTAAAATTTTTGTAACCACCCTCTTACTTCTCTTTTACACCCCTCAAATGCATATATTTTACAAATAAGATAAAAATCACCCACATTGTGTTACCTCTTATATGAAAATATTACTTGGCTTTCCCCTTTGTTTTGTCGTGGTTCATGAGAACATGGAAATGTTTGTCTTTAATGCAAACTATTCAAAGTTTTGATCCTACAACTCTAGAAATTGAAATGTTCGAATTTCTCCTCTCTCTCTCTCTCTCTCTCTCTCTCTCTTTTTAAATGCCTAAAGCTTTTGGTGTGTTATGCCTAACATCTAATGGAAGCCATATTTGTGAACCGTATTGGGTTGAGAACTGGCTTAAGCTAAAACTTGGAAGACCACATTCAAAAGTTAGGTTAAGATGCACTAATACAATCCCAGTTACACAGATCTGCATAGGAGACAAATAACGTATGGAGAGATGTTGATACTTGGGTAATGATACTGGTAATGCAAATTGCAGATGGGGGAAGGTTTTAAGGGTCATTTCAGCAACTCCTCGATGAAAATCCCCAAGCAAGCCAAAAAAACAAAATCACAAAGAATTGCTTGTCTATTTCAAACTGCATAATTAGCATCTTATAATGCTACAGTGTGAGCAACGTCAAGAGTAAAAAAGTTCACCCGGTTGAGAGTTCTGATGCTATGTGATGATTTATTTCAGGCTTTCCAAGTTTGATGTGCAGCTCTGCCTGGTTCAACCCTGGTCACACTTTTCTGTAATTAACTTTACCTTTTACACTACAGGTGATCCAGTTGGATACTTTTCATCATCTTTGAAGCAGATGGCTGGAATTTGCAATGATTTAGATGGATTCACTTGGATAGACTTGTCTCCAGCAGAACCCACAGTGAGTCTTTTATTTTTTGTGGTTTCTTTTCTCTTGTTTTTATGTTTCAAGATCAGAAAAAATACCAGCTATTTCCTCTCTGTTTGGATTTCTAAGGGATTTTGGCAACTCTTACCTTATTGTTGTTCATGCAGAAGATGAATCAAGCAGACAAGACTCTGAAGTCATCTGGAAGAATAAGATGTGCTGTACTGTTACCACCAAGACCTGAAGCCGAAGACCATGAGCTGTCCTTCACTGGGAGCAGAAAATCTGGGTTTATTCAGATCAGTCCTACCAGGGAAGGACCTTGGACTACCGTGAGGTTAAACTATGCTGCACCAGCTGCTTGTTGGCGGCTGGGCAGTGATGTTGTTGCCAGTGAAGTAAGCGTAAAGGACGGAAATAGATTTGTGAATATTAGGTCTTTGGTGTCAGTTCGGAACAGTACTGATTTCACACTAGATTTATGCCTCAAACCCAGAGGAGCTGATGGAAATGTTACGCCACTAGATGATGCAAGCCAGCCTGAGATGCAGATTGATGGTAATAGATTTGAGACTGATGAGTTCTTTGAAACTGAAAAGTATAATCCAACTAGTGGCTGGGTTGGTTGTGAGGTCCAACCTAACGTAGATCTACCAGGTGTGGGTTCTCATCAGGTAAGTGGCTTATATTGGTATTGCGGCTTCACTTAAAAAAAAAAAAAGCATCATTTGCACTCTTGCTTTCTTCTATGTGACTATTACCTTATCAACTGTTTTTGGTTTGCAAACTTGATAAGTCAGTTTGAAGGGTGAATTCCTTATGTCTGTATCGAATTCCCTTCATCACTAAAATAGATTCCACCGACTTTTACGTTCCTGACTCCCCCCCCCCCCGGGGGTGGACTGAAGAGTATAGATCCACGCATTTAATAAAAAGAGGCTGTAAATCCGTAAGTATTTTTATTCTATTAAGGCAAGGTTGTTAAATGTTATCCAATGGTTGGAGGTGTCGTTGATACTGACTTGGTGTCAGACTGAGAAATCTGATATTGTAAATCAGTTGGTAATCCTAGCTTCAAAGCTTGATCTTGATGGGTCACAAATAGATGTGGGGACTCCTTTAATTTTGTGAATGTAAATATACAGTTTAAACTATCCATGTTAATGTCCAAGACTCCATGCGGTTACTCTAATCCTATACTTAAACTAAAGCTGATGCTTGTGCTTCAGGATTATCCTTCTAATTCCTCTTAAATTTACAGGGACCTTTCGGAGTTGAGCTGCCATCGGGTTGGCAATGGGTCGATGATTGGCACATAGACATGGCTTCTGTCAATGATATTGATGGTTGGATTTATGCATCAGGTCTTGAAAGTCTAAAGTGGCCCAAGTCAAATGATCCTATAAAGTTCGTGAACTATGCAAGACAAAGGAGATGGACCAGGAGGAGGAAGAGGATATCAGGAGATTTAAAGCCGCAAATACCTGTTGGGCAACTTAAACCTGGTGAAACTGTTCCACTTCCTCTGTCTGGCTTGACTGACTTTGGATTATATATTCTGCAACTAAGGCCTTTGGATTTCAATGGGGCTAATGAATATTCTTGGAGTTCTGTAATGGATTTGTCTGCCCAATCAGAAGACACTGGTAAACCTAAACAAAATTCTGAAATATGTGTATCAGCTCTCAACGAGTCTGAGGAACTATTGTATTGCTCTGAGATGACTGGAACTTCGTCAAATTGCTCTCGTGGAATATGGTTTTGTTTAAGTATACTAGCAACAGAGATTGCACAGGACATTCATTCTGATCCAATTCAAGATTGGAGCCTTGTGGTCAAATCCCCATTATCCATAACCAACTATCTTCCACTGATTGCTGAATTTTCTGTTCTCGAGATGCAAACCAGCGGTCATTTTCTTGTCTGCTCTAGAGGAGTTTTTTGTCCAGGGAAGACTGTAAAGGTTTACAATGCTGATATAAGAAAACCTTTGTACTTTTCATTGCTTCCTCAAAGAGGATGGTTGCCAATACATGTGAGATTCTAAGGCCCAGTGCCTTTTCTCATTTTGTTTCAGCATTTTTTTTTTAAATTAAACATAGCATTTTGACAGTTCCCTTTTGCAATTTTTGTTTCTTAGGATGCTGTTCTAGTATCCCATCCTTGCAGGGTTCCATCGAAAACACTAAGCTTAAGAAGTTCGATTTCTGGAAGGTCCATAGCTTTTTTGTTCTTGTATTCTTTGCTTTTCATGTTTGTAAATAATATTTCTTTTCATATGCCTGAACCTATTGTTGTGTACAGGATTGTTCAAATCATTCTTGAACAAAACCAAAACAAAGAAAGCCCACTTCTGGCAAAGATCATTAGAGTCTACTCTCCTTACTGGTTTGCAATTGCAAGGTGCCCGCCACTTACATTTAGGCTTTTAGATATGACAGGAAGAAAACAAGCAAAGAAGATTGCTTTGCCTTTTCAGTCAAAAAGGAACGATGAAGTCCTCCAGGAAATTACCGATGAGGAAATACATGAAGGTCATACAATTGCTTCTGCTTTGAATTTTAAATTGTTGGGCCTCTCTGTGTCTATAGCTCAATCTGGCGGGGAGCAATTTGGACCTGCTAAAAATCTTTCTTCACTATGTGACATGGTAGGTTATCTAACTTATAAATTTCCTTTATCTTTCGGTAAACAGGAACTCATACCATTTTTTTTTTTTTTTTTTGGTCTATTCTTAGGATGGGTCTTTGGATATTTGTGCTTATGATGCTGATGGAAATTGCATGCGGCTTTTTATAACTTCAAAATCATGCCCATATCAATCTGTTCCGACAAAGGTTCCTGCAGGCTCTTATTGAATTTTGCTTGAGCAATATGGTACTTGAATCTTAATTTTTGACTCCCTTCTCTTCAGGTTATTTGTGTCCGACCATTCATGACTTTTACAAACAGAACTGGTCAAGAAATATATATGAAGTTAAGCAGTGAAGACGAGCCAAAGATTCTGCATGCATCTGATTCTCGAGTCTCCTTTTTATATCGTGAAGTGAATGGACCCACTAAACTACAGGTAAGTTGACCTTTCTCTCTTTTGAGGTGGTTATCCCTTTTGCATGGATTAAGATTGTCAAGAAGAGCAACAACGCAGTAGAGGAGGGATCTCAATCTTAAAAACTTAGGTATTAAGCTTAAGGAAGTCAATCTCTTATATAGGAGAAATAACTTCTCGCATAGGCTGATGAGGGATAACTTCTAACAGCCCTCCTCATGCTGAAGCGCATGGACATAAGCACAATGTGGACTCTGGTAAACCTCAGTTGAGAACCTGCTCTGATATCATGTCAACAATACATAAGAAGAGGGGTCTCAACTTTAAAACCTAAGTGTTAAGGTGACAGAAGTCGCCCTCTTATATAGGAGAAACAACTTTTTGCATAGGCAATGTGGGACAACTTCAAACAAAGATATCAATAAAATTGTTTTGGGAGTATAAAATAATAATATAAATAGAAAGCTATCTCTATAATAACCTGACTTTTTAGGTAAGTGGTAACTAAAGCTTAACCTATCGTGGTAATAGGACAAGCAAAGGTCCTGTTTCAAATCTCACCGTCAACTAGATAATTGATAGTTGCACGTGGTTGGCCCTCTCAAGAAAGTAAGTCACACGTGAGTGAGACTGTAAGAGTAAAGTTGTGGTGAGATGATGATTAACATTATTATAGAAAGATATATGAAAAATCTCAACATTGTAAATGTATTGATGGATGTATAACAATATTGATGGATACATAACAATATTGATGGGTATATAACAATCAACTTGGAAATCTACTTTTCTATTCAGGCAATAGAAAATTGTTGAAATTCTATAAAAATGAGGAAACTTATGTATTTGCATTTTTGTGCAAGTATCTCAATTAATAGTGTGCAAAGAATGAAACTAAGTGCAACTCTATAAATATGAATTGATTCAATATCAGTTATGGTTCAACTATAAATAGGCAACTTAAAATTACTAGGGGTCCATTCGTTATACTTGTTTTGGGCTCATTTTTCATTTTGCATTTTTGAAAAACATCCCAAAACACATTTGATCACTCATGCTTTCAAAACTTGTTTTAAAAAACAAAAAACGGGTTTACACATAAAATGCAAAATGATCAAGTCCTTTTTGACCCAAACAAGGAGAATCCCAAAACACGAAAACAGAGAATGTCAAACCAAATATGTTTTCAGTATTCTTAAAATATGAAAACCTCAAAACAAAATGAGGGTGAAGGAAAAAGCTTGAGTGTCTAATCACTCTTAGATGCACAAGTGAATTTAATGAACTGCTTGTGTATGAAGTTAACTAGCTATAAGAGAAACAAAACCTTGATCATTTTAAGGAAGAAAATGGAAATGTATTGTATGTAATATAGCAAATGCAAAAGCTTTGTTTGATTGGGAATTCAAATGGTTTGTAAATTTTATGTATATGTTGCATACTTCTAAGTTTGGTGAGGGTGAGGACAAAGTTTAATGTTTCTTTTGCAAAGTGAGTGTTTGAGGTGAAGTCCTGTTACAGTTTTTTGGTTGGCCAAAGCCCGGTCATTTTCTTTCTCATGGAAGAAAATTTGGAGGTTGGGGGTTACTCCAATGGTGGCTTTTTCATATGTATCGCGGTTTGGGGAGAATCCTAAGTTCCTAAACATTGGTAACCTTATTATGAGAAGGGAAGTGTTAGTTAATGGGTGTTGCCTATGCAAAGGAGATGGGAATCCACCGATCACATTTTTATTTTCATTGTTCTTGGTTTAAAGAGATGGTAATTGCTTTTGTTAGGCTTTGTAGTTGTTCTTGGATGTTTAATCATTAGGGCCTTTTTGTAATTTGTAATTTGAATCAAGACTTAAATTAGTTTTTATGTTTCTTTTTTATCTTAGTAACTTGGCATGCTGCCTGTCAAATTTTATTGATGTATTGTTACGATTATATTGAAATTTCAAGTTTCCCTGGAATGGGTTATATTTTTTTTTTTTTATGGAAGAATGGTTTCCTGGAATGGTTCGTGATATTGTGGTGCCTTGGTTCTGTCGATTTGTATGATTGGGAAGATCTTTTTTATTTACTGGACTTGTGTTCAACTGTTAGGTCCAATTCGAAGGTACAGAATGGTCATTTCCTGTTCAAATCATGAAAGAGGACACCATCTATTTGGTTTTGAGGAAACCTGATGGTCACCGTAGAATTTTGAAGATGGAAATTAGGGGTTATGAAGAAGGATCTCGCTTTATTATTGTATTCCGCCTTGGATCAACAAATGGTCCAATCAGGTACCTCTATATCTGTTTGGTCATTTTCATGATAGTTTAGGATATTTTACAGCTATACAAATTCCATTGCATTCTATAATTATGACCACTTGTGCAACAGGATTGAAAACAGAACAATTAGCAAGACCATAAGCGTTCGCCAGGCTGGATTTGGTGATGATGCCTGGATACAGTTAGAACCTCTTTCAACTGCCAATTTTGCTTGGATGGATCCCTATGGCCAAAGAGTCATTGATGCCAAAATCCATAGTGACAGTAGTACCATACTCTGTAACCTTGATTTGGATAAGACAGGATTAGGTTCTGTAGATGGACGTTTAGGATTGTTTTTTTATGTTGTTGAAATGGGTAATATCAAGGTTGTTAGGTTCACAGATGAGAGGACGTTGGGATGTAGTTCAAATGAAGCAGTTAAGTTACTGGCATCTGTTAGCAACTGGGGAAATTCTTATATCCAGAGAAAGACACAGGAGAGTGCAGCTCCTATCGAGCTTATTATGGAGTTGGGAGTTGTTGGGGTTTCTGTTATAGACCACAGACCAAAGGAGCTCTTGTACTTGTATCTTGAGCACGTCTTCATATCTTATTCTACTGGCTACGATAGTGGAACTACAAGCAGGTGAGGAACATTTCTTTCTGTTAGATTTTCCGAGTGTTCTTTAATTCTTTACTTCAACACTTCCATGTCAGAAAATAGTAGTATTATGGTATGATATTTTCCTCTGTACGCAATATATTTAATGTCTGAACTAGTTGTGGTGTCTTTATTTATTTACCTTTGCGGTGTTTGTTCCCCCTCCTCTCTCTCTCTGTGGGTGGGGGGTGATTTTTTTTTTTTGGGGGGAGGGGGGTGTTTGATTTGTTTTTCACTTCTTTCCTCTAGATTCTTGTAAATAACTCGGTTTCTTCCATAATTTCTTTCTTAGTTTTTCTATCATTTATTTCCACGTTTATGATATTATGAGGCGTTATTGCTGAGATAATTGTGTCTGTCTGAGCCAGGTTCAAGCTCATATTGGGTCACTTGCAGCTTGACAACCAGTTGCCTTTGACACTGATGCCCGTGCTTTTGGCACCGGAGCAGATCGCTGATATTAATCATCCAGTTTTCAAGATGACTATAACAATACGCAATGAGAACCCTGATGGCATCCAGGTCTATCCATATGTGTACATACGGGTAATTGTTCCTCAACAGTAATGCAATTGTTGTACTTTCAACCATAGTTCACGAGGAATTTTTTTTTTTTTTTTTTTGTTAGAAGTCAAAATTTTATTAAAAAATGCATCAAGAACAAACAACCGGAAGGTCAGATTACAACTCAAAACTGTCTACAGACGGGGGAAAAAATGAAAAGAACTCGGGTTATTTTCCCCTATCTACCCAGCTAAATAATAAAGGCAAGAAGTAACTTCTCATTACAAAAGTAGTTATCTGTAAAACTCTTTGTATTTCTTTTCCCTCATAATAACACTGAATGCAAAAAGGTATAAGGTTCCATATTCCATATCCTCTTTCTATGCTTTGGGATCCTGACTCAGTAAGAAACTGATTGATCGTTCTCAGAGCAGCCCAAACTAATCCTATCGCTTCTTTGACAGGTAACGGATAAGTGTTGGAGGCTTGATATTCATGAGCCAATTATCTGGGCTTTAGTGGATTTCTACAGCAATCTCCAGCTGGATCGTGTCTCCCAGAGTTCTAATGTCACACAAGTTGATCCAGAGATACGAATAGAGTAAGAATTGTTTAATTTGAAATTTGGTTACCTATGCCAAATGGTGCTTCTGCTATGAAGTGACATAATAATGCTACCTATTTGAAACATGACACCTGTTCAGGATCTTCAGTGAATCGCGTATATTAGTTGAGCTAGGTATCACTAGCCTAATACCATAAGGCATTCTCAATGCCTATATACACTACTACAGCCTAAAATTAAATCTTGTGAGTTGTAATGATTTGGGATCTTTATTATGGCATATGTTAGTTTTGTTAATGGTCTTGTTGAATTATAAGGAGTGACAAAATAGGGTGTGATCTTTCTACTATAATCTAGTCAGTTTTCAGAATCTGTGAGAAGCTTTTGAGCTTTGATTGATGTACATTGTAACCTTACCGTAGGGAGTGATTTCCAGATGAGATTTCTAGATTTCTTCATACTCTTTTCCTAGCTTCCAATTTCTCTGTATAAGGTTTTATTAATCTAATCACCTGCACTTCCATTTTTTTTTTTTTTAATAAATCTGAAGAGGTAAATGCCTTATGTCCTCTGACCTTCAAATTTAACCCCAAAACCCTAAGTTGTTGCTTCAAATTTGCACCCTCGGACCTTGTACCTTCTGCAATTTGTCAAGTAACTATTTTTAGACTCTAGCCAAACTCCCCTTCTTTCCATCTCGCTTCTTCCCTTTTAAAACCTAAACCTAAACCTTCAAGCTCTAATCCAACCAAGTCCCATTATAGACAGCTTCCTAGTGGCATCCTACGTTAAGAAGACACCTCCTGAAATTTTTTTCCCCTTTAATTAGTTGTTTTGGTTGGTTTCTTGCAAACTTTTTACTCAAATTTGAATTGTGAAAACCATCGGAACTATGTTTTGGGACTTGTAGATACTTTGTTAGAGTTAACTCTTGGGGAAGTATAGAGTGGATTTTCTAAATTGGAAGCATTAGAGCCTGATACACACCATTAGCATGGATTGGGTTTGCAACTGAAAAGCATGATGAGAACTTTTCCAGGTTGTGGAACCATATTTTTAGTAGTGAAAGTTTGTTGATGTTGGTTGAAAGGTAATATTGTTGTCTAGAAACCCAACAACACATAAGAAGAGGGACTTCAACCTTAAAATCTAACCTTTCTCATTGGTCGATGTGAGACAACTTCTAACAGGCCCCCTCATGCTAACCTGCATGGACATAAGCACAACATGGACTATGGTGAAGCCCAGTTAAAAACTTGTTCTAATACCATGTAACATTCAAGGATTGAATGGAATAACTTGATTTCATTATGTTTGTCATGCCATCTATTTATATACATAGCCACCTATACAAATTAAGAAATTACTACAATCATAATAATCTAAACTAGGAAAGATTCAATCACAATATCTAACTACTATGTGCATATCCTACTATTATACTCCTCTTCAAGTTGGAGCATGTTTGTCCTATGTTCCGAGCTTGTTACAAATATATTGAACTCGAGACCCACCAGCCAAGGGCTTTAGTATGTCAACTAGTTGGTCTTCAGATCGAGCATGACTAGTTTTGATAGTATTTTGAAGAACGTTTTCCCTGACAAAATGACAATCTACTAATGTGTTTAGTCCTTTCATGAAATGCTAGATTAGAGGCGATATGAATTGTAGCTTGGTTGTCACACAACAATTTCATTGGTTGTGAATGAAAAACTTCCAATTCTTTCATCAAATTTTGTACCCATTAGCTCACCTGCGATGTGAGCCATGGCCCTGTATTCCAATTCTACACTTGATCTCCTTACTATTGTCTGCTTCATGCTCTTCCATGACATAAGATTACCCTCAACAAAAATTCAATATCTAGTGGTGGAGCGTCTATCTAATGGAGATTCTTCCCAATCTGCATTTGTTATCCCTGTACTAAAGAGTGCGTTATTTTGACACAAGAAGCTTTTCCCAAATGCTCCTTTTAAATATCTCAAGATTTGAATAACTATGTTCCGATGACTGGTACGAGATAACTTAAGAAACTGACTAATAACACTCATAACAAATGAGATATACGATTTCATCACAGTTAAGTAGTTTAGCTTCCCAACTTAGGATTGTCTAATAGATCTCTGTCATTCGTAGTGAGCTTTGCATTACGATTTGGAGTATCAATAAGTCAAGAACCTAGCATACCTGTCAGTAAGTCCAAAATATACATCCTTTGTGAGAGATCAATCCCTTTCCATGATCGGGCTACCTCAAGCCCTAGAATGTATTTTAATGGTCCAAAATCCTTGGTATTGAATTTAGTTTGCAAAAATGACTTTGTTTCAGTAATGTGGAAAACCGTGTTTATCTCCCACAGTTTAGGAAATTCTCTTTTAGGGAATTCTATCTTAGGGAATATATATATTCTTTGAACGGTAAATTAGTTGCTGATTTATAGCTAGCTGTAAATCAGGAGTTAGTTTCCTTTTCTTTTTTTTTTTTTTTTTGTTTCTCTCTAATTGATTGTAACCTAATTGTATATAAAAGAGGCTTATTACCTCTCAATAAAATATACGGCTAGGTATTCTGAAACCTACCGTTTTCCACATGGTATCAGAGCAGAATTCTGATCACCGGAAAAATTAATCGGCCACCATGTCCAGCACATCCAGCGTAGGTGACCAGTCGCTCGCTGATAGATCAGCGAAATCATCTTCGAAATCTATCCTCCTGTCAACTACCCATGACAATCTTTCGTCTCAACCAATCACTGCTCACAAACTCAATGGAGAAAATTATCTCCAATGGTCTTAATCAGTCAAGTTATTCATCCGGGGTCGGGGAAAAATTGGTTTCCTGACAGGAGCTACACAGAAACCAAAAGAAGGTCTCAAAGCCATTGAAACTTGGGAATCTGAGAATGCCTTGATCATGTCATGGCTAATCAATTCGATGGAGCCAACGATCAGCAAAACTTATATGTTCCTTGCCACTGCTCAAGAAATCAGGGAAGCTGCAAAGGAGACTTTCTCTGATCTGGGAAATTTTGCCCAGGTCTATGAAATTACCACACGGACCCGCAACACAAAACAGGGGAATCTGAGTGTGTTGCAATATTACAATACACTCAGAACCTTATGGCAGGAATTGGATTTATTTTACGACTATGAATGGCACTGTCCACAAGACAGTGCCCTATTCAAAAAGATGATTGAGAAGGATCGTGTTTTCTCATTCTTGGCTGGTCTGAACAATGAACTTGATGAGGTTCGTGGGAGAATTCTTGGACGTGAAATCCTGCCATCCACTCGTGAAGTATTCGCCGAGGTCCGCAAGGAGGAAAGCAGAAGGAATATTATGCTAGGAAACGAAACCCAAGAGGCCCCTGTCACTGAGTCAGAGGCATCAGCCCTTGCAGCCAGAAGCAATAGGTTCTCCACCTTTTCTAATGGTGGGAATGACTCTCAAAATAAAAAGGGAAATAGACCCTGGTGCGATCATTATAAGAAACCTGGACACACCCGTGAAACTTGTTGGAAACTACATGGAAAACCCCCTCATCTAAAAAAATTACAACAGGACCAAGGGATAAGCAAAGCTTTTCATACTGCCTCCAAGGAATCAATACCAGAAAATGTTCCTGTCTCCCTCAACGAGGAACAATTGGAAAACCTTATGAAACTCTTGAGTTCGACCTCCCTTCCATCTGCCTCTATCGTCCAGAAAGGTAATTTTCCTCAGTCCTTAAGTGTGCTAACTGAGGGCAGAAACCCATGGGTTATAGATTCTGGTGCCTCAGATCATATGGCAGGTTGTTCCTCTCTCTTTTCCTCTTATACTCCTTGTGCTGGTAACTTGAAAGTAAAAATTGCTGATGGTTCATTAGCCATAGTGGCAGGGAAAGGTTCAATCAATTTGTCAAAAAATCTGGTTCTAAGGGCCCGATTGGATGGTGCTAAAATTTTAGGGGGATAAGTTTTAGAGGGGGTATAAGATAAGAGGGGTATTATTTTTAAAGGGTTGGCCCACATTGATGTCATGTTTATGGAGGGGGATAACTTTTGACTTGGTTTGGATATTTTATAAATAAGAGGGGGTAAAGGATGGAAAAATCAATTAAATGACTCTTTTGCCCTTGTGGTGTCCTAAACTTGGTTACCTATTAAATTAAATATTAAATTACAAAACCCACTCTATTTAATTATTTTTGGACAATTTGAAGCTATATTATTTATTTCATTGAAAATTTAATTTTTTAAAAATTTATTTAAAAAACTTTTTTTTAAATATGTACTTTTGAATGGTTGGTTATTATCTAATTTTTTTAATTATATTTATTTGACTTGTTGGCCTATCTATTATTTTTTTTATTAGCATTATATTTGTTTTAATCAAGTTAACAATACCATTAATGAAGGTTAAAAAGGTCAAAAATTTATCCACTTGAAGGGGGATAATTTTTAGCTAGCCCAAACCCTAGCTAAAAATTATCCCCCCGCGGGAGCTAAATTTAATACGGCGCAAAATGAAAACCGGGGAAGAGGGGAGGCACATTCGGCTGCCAAACCAAGTGAAAGACGCGGGGTCCATGGACAAAATTTTTTGAGGGGCTGCTTTACCCTCATCCAAGCGGCCCCTAAAGTCTGTTCTTCATGTTCCTTCTATTCCTTGCAACCTTTTATCCATTAGCAAACTCACCCACGATCAAAACTGTGTTGCTAAATTTAGCTCTTCCTCTTGTCAATTTCAGGAACTGGTTTCGGGGAAGATGATTGGCAATGCTAAAGAGTGTGGAGGACTTTATTACCTGGATAAGGAAGACTCAAGTAAACAAAGTGTAGTCAGCAAATCTTGTTTTGTTTCTTTAAGTGAAAATAATGTCATGTTGTGGCACTATAGACTCGGCCATCCTAGCTTTCCGTATATGAAAAATTTGTTTCCCTCTTTTTTCAATAATAAAGATCTCTCTTCCTTTCAATGTGAAATTTGTCAACTCTCCAAACACCATCGTGTATCTTTTCCATTTCAATTCTATAAACCTTCAACACCTTTCTCAGTTATACGTAGTGACATATGGGGTCCCTCACAAGTTAAAAACTTTTCAGGAGCTAGATGGTTTATTACTTTCATCGATGATCATACTAGACTATGTTGGGTATTTCTCTTAAAAACAAAATCTGAAACGGAGCAGGTTTTTAAGAACTTTCATTCAATGGTCAAAACTCAATTTCAAACCCAAATCCAAATTCTTAGAACAGACAATGGGGGTGAGTACTTAAAAAATGTCCTTGGGAAATTTCTTCAGGGTGAGGGAATTGTTCATCAGAGCAGCTGTGTGGATACCCCTCAACAAAATGGGTTGACTGAACGGAAAAATAAACATCTGCTCGAAGTTGCTAGATCACTAATGTTTACCACTAATGTGCCTAAATGGTTATGGGGCGAAGCTATTCTCACTGCATGATTTCTTATCAATAGAATGCCCACTAGAGCTTTAGGGTACAAGACTCCTCTAGAAATGTTTTAAAAGATCTATCCAACAAATCGTCTAATTTCAAATTTAACACTTAGGCTATTTGGGCGTACATCATTCGTCCATATCCATTCCCACAGCCGGGGTAAATTTGATCCAAGGGCTATCAAATGTGTTTTCTTGGGTTATTCACCAACAAAAAGGGGGTATAAGTGCTTTGATCCGAAAACTAGAAAAGTGTTTGTCAGTATGGATGTTTCTTTCTTTGAGAATCAGCCCTACTTCACCAACAACTCACTTCAAGGGGAGAGTGTGATAACAGAAGAGGGTTCTTGGAATTTTTGGGATCCCCAACCTGCTCCTATCCCGCCATTAGATCACTTTGTTTCACTTCCTCAGGAACAGGAACCGTCCTTTACTGTGCCATCCGTGTCTACTCCACTCACTAAAGAAACTGGGAAAGAAACTGGGAAAGAGGTTCAAAGTCCAGAATTTCGTGCCTATGAGAGACGAAAATGGAAGGGAAATGAAGGAATTCACACTCCAAAGCAGAACCAGTTAGTGACTCCACCAAATCCACCAGTTCTTGATATTTCAAACCTGCACTCTCCTACAGACCATATTCCCTTTGAAAGTCCAGGTAATTCTGACTTAGACATTCCCATCGCCCTAAGAAAAGGGAAATGAACATGTACTTCTCGCCCCATTTCAGACTACATGTGCTATAGTAATCTATCTCCATGCTATCGAGCCTTTGCTACTAATTTGTCCAATGTAGTGATTCCCAAGTCTATTCAAGAGGCTTTAAGTATTCCAGAATGGAAAGCAGCTGTTATGGAGGAGATCAAAGCACTAGAGAAAAGTGGAACGTGGGAGTGTGTTGCAATACCGAAGGGAAAGAAAACAATTGGGTGCAAATGGGTGTTTACAATGAAATATAATTCGGATGGTTCTATCGAAAGATTCAAGGCTCGCCTGGTCGCAAAAGGATTCACACAATCCTATGGAATTGACTATCAAGCAACCTTTGCCCCGGTTGCAAAACTCAACACTATTCGAGTCCTTCTATCTGTTGCTGCAAACTTAGACTGGAAAATCTCCCAACTTGACAATAAAAAATGCATTCTTAAACGGGGACTTGGCAGAAGAAGTATTTATGGATGTCCCTCCTGGCTTTGAAGGTGTTTATGGTATAGATAATGTGTGCAAACTGAAAAAATCTCTTTATGGATTAAAACAGTCTCCAAGAGCTTGGTTTGATCGTTTTTCAAAAACGGTGAAGCGTTATGGCTACACTCAAGCTCACACTGATCATACTTTGTTCTTCCGGAAATCTCATGATGGGAAAATTTCAATTCTTATTGTGTATGTTGATGATATCCTCCTTACTAGAGATGACACAACTGAAGAAGAAAGGATGAAACAGGTTCTAGCCAAAGAGTTTGAAATCAAAGACCTTGGACCCATGAGGTATTTTCTCGGTATGGAAGTTGCAAGATCAAGGAAAGGGATTTATGTGTCTCAAAGAAAATATACTGTTGATTTGCTCAAAGAAGCAAGCTAGCAGACACACTAATTGAAGAGAACCATAAGCTGGGGTATAAGAAAGGAGAGGTTCTTGTTGATAAAGGAAGGTACCAAAGGTTGGTTGGGCGCCTTATCTACCTATCCCATACACGGCCCGATATTGCCTACGCTGTTAGTGTGGTCAGCCAGTTTATGCACGAGCCATACAAAGAACATCTTGGAGCAATTCATCGCATTCTGAGATATCTCAAAGGAACCCCAGGAAAGGGTTTGTTTTTTAAGAAGAATGATTCAAGGAAGATTGAGGCATTTATTGACGCAGATTGGGCTGGATCAGTCAGTGATAGAAAGTCTACCACGGGGTACTGCACATTCATATGGGGTAACCTAGTGACCTGGAGAAGCAAAAAACAACCAGTGGTTGCGAGGAGTAGTACTGAAGCTAAACTTCGAGCTCTTGCACAAGGAATGTGCGAACTTCTATGGTTGAAACAGATCATGGACGAGCTATCACTTCCGAGTGAGAATCCCATGTTGTTCTATTGTGACAACAAGTCAACTATCAGTATTGCCCACAATCCAACTCACCATGACCGTACAAAACATATGGAGGTAGATAGACATTTTATCAAAGAGAAGATTGAAGAAGGACTTGTGTGTATACCTTTCATCTCATCAAAAGGACAACTTGTAGACTTTCTGACCAAAGGTCTACCCAGAGTCAGATTTGAGGACCATTTATCCAAGTTGGACATGATTGATATCCATGCTCCAACTTGAGGGGGAGTGTGGAAAACCGTGTTTATCTCCTACAGTTTAGGAAATTCTCTTTTAGGGAATTCTATCTTAGGGAATATATATATTCTTTGAACGGTAAATTAGTTGCTGATTTATAGCTAGCTGTAAATCAGGAGTTAGTTTCCTTTTCTTTTTTTTTTTTTTTTTTGTTTCTCTCTAATTGATTGTAACCTAATTGTATATAAAAGAGGCTTATTACCTCTCAATAAAATATACGGCTAGGTATTCTGAAACCTACCGTTTTCCACAAGTAATACCCCAAGTATCATCTCCTATGATAACAATGTCATCTACACAGACCAAAAGTGATATCCTTCCATGAGTTAAGTGACGATAGAACCCAGAACAGTTCTCACTACATTGTGTAAGACCAAATTCCGTAGCCATCGTGCTGATTCTTCCAAACCGTGCCTTGGGAGATTGTTTCAAATCATATGGAGCTTCTTAGGCTTGCATATTAACTCAGACTCTCCCTGAGGTTGCTGTATACAGACCTTTTCCTCTAAATTACCATGCAGAAAGGAATTCTTCATATCAAGTTGATGAAGAGGCCACTGATAGACAATAGCCTAAGAGATCAAAAGCCGAATAGATGTAATTTTAGCCACTGGAGAGAAATTTCAGAGAAATCTGATCCATATTTCTATGTATAACCTTTATGATTAGGTGGGTTTTCAATCGGTTAACAAAGCCATTAGGGTGTACCTTCACTATATATATATATATATATATATCTATCAGCAGCCAACAACTGACTTTCCGGAGGGGAGAGATACTAAGTCCGAGGTATCATTTTCGCTTAGAGCAGACATCTCCACTTCCATGATAGTGTGTTAAGAAGAGGAGTTTTAACCTTAAAACCTAGGTAATAAGGTGAGGGAAGTTTATCTCTTATATGAGAGAAATAACTTACCTTGGGGCTGATGTGGGACTTCTAACAATTGTCTTCAAAATAGTGCTGTTCCAAAAAGATTAAATTGGCATCTATAGTGTTATAATTTTAATTTTTAATGAGCCAGTGGTGTATTTATGAAAATAGTGGACACACTTGTGGCAAATGCGCTGCTAACATTGGCTGTAGTTTTTTAAGCCAAGATTCATGAGGCAAATGCACTGCTAAAATATAATTTAAGATTGTTGCAAGTATATAGTTCTATACGCTTGAAAAGTCTGTGCTTCAGTGAAAACTGAGCATTATACTACGAGTGTGAAGGAGTAAATTGTCAGGCCATGGTCCATAAGTTTTGTTCCCAGTGCTGTTTCCCCTGCTATACATTTATCAGGTGGGGTTCATTTTCAATCCAACATATTAGGAGGTCTGGCTTTATGGTTAGCAAATACAGGGAAATGGCCATGCGAGATTTACTCGATTTTTATTTTTTTTTTCAGATTTAGTGTGCCTGATTTTCAAATTTTTTCCTACTAAGGAGAATCATATTATCTTTAACATGCATAGTTGCAGACGTATTTTGAAATAAAGATCATCATATGATTTCTCTTTTCAGCCTGGTAGATGTTTCTGAAGTGAGGATAAAGGTATCTTTGGAGACAGCACCAGCTCAAAGACCACATGGGGTTCTAGGTGTGTGGAGTCCCATACTATCAGCTGTTGGGAATGCATTCAAAATTCAGGTCATAATCGTCAGATTGCTTATTTTTACTGAACTTCTAGAACTCTTTTATGCATATCAGAATTTCTTTATACTACTCATATGATAGAAGTTGGGTAAGGCTCCAACTAAGTCTAGTATTTTATTGGTCCTGTAAGCGACCAACTTTTCGTACATTATATAATGGAGGTGGTTTTTGCTATTTTAGGTGCATCTGAGGAGGGTAATGCACAGAGACAGATTCATGCGCAAAAGTTCTGTCATTCCTGCTATCAGAAACCGTATATGGAGAGATTTAATCCATAATCCCTTACATTTAATTTTTTCAGTGGATGTGCTTGGTATGACTAGCTCAACATTAGCTTCTCTTAGTAAAGGATTTGCTGAACTCTCAACTGATGGGCAGTTTCTGCAGCTACGTTCAAAGCAGGTAAAATATTGATATTTATTCACTCAAATACCTTATCTGCACAATTAAAATCTGATGGGATATTGAAACATGGTATCAGGTATGGTCAAGAAGAATAACTGGGGTTGGCGATGGAATCATACAAGGAACTGAAGCTCTTGCACAAGGTGTTGCTTTTGGAGTATCTGGAGTACTAACAAAGCCCATGGAGAGTGCCAGACAAAATGGTCTTCTTGGGCTTGCTCATGGAGTGGGACGAGCTTTCCTGGGAATCATTGTACAACCAGTGAGTGGAGCATTAGATTTCTTCTCATTGACTGTCGATGGCATTGGGGCAAGTTGTTCCCACTGCTTAGAGGTCCTGAATCACAAGACTACCTTCCAGAGAATCAGAAATCCCCGGGCTATTCGTTCTGATAATATACTGAGAGAGTATTGTGAAAGAGAAGCTGTTGGACAGGTACATCTGCTGTTTCCTTTTCTATAAAACTCTTGTGGTATTCTGAAATATCTGGTACTACGTAGATGGAAAAGAAAATCTGCTACAAATCTGAAGCAGAATTCTGTGAAGAACATATTTTTTCAGTTTTGATGTTCTAGTAGTCTCTAAATACACCTTCTTGATGTCTACATAATGATTTTAACAATTGAAACGAAGGAACTTTATAGTTTCGAAACATGTGGTAAATGAACCATGTGAAATCCTAGGTGGTATGTCAAGGGCTTATTCATGACTTGAGGGACATTTTAATGCAAGAACCTTGCTAATGTTTGGAACTGGAGGTGTGTTCCATTCACTACCCAGGTGTATGAAGCAACAAGATTTGGGACATATCTGTTACCAAATTTCAAGATTCTAAACATATTTTAAAGTTTAATTTGAAGATTCTCTTTGTGGATTACAAACAGACTGAGGCAACCCACTTTGATTGACTGTATTAGAACTGTGTAACTGTGCCAAAATTAAAACCTCTACTCCTGGCCAAACATAGTAAATATGTAATTCTGAAAACAATTGGAGTTCTGTTCTCTCAAAGGGAAATAAAATTTGTAATTTTTTTTTAATAAGTAAAAATGCATTATATAGGGGGCAACAAGGGGATGCAACCCACGTACACAAGAATAAGTAACTAGTGGGTAAGCACCCTCCATTTGTAACTCCATTCCCTACAAATGCATGCAATCAACAAAGTCCAAAAATTGATTCAAATATTAGGTCCCTGCCAAAAAATCCAACTATACAAAATAGACAAGAAAGGTTTACCATGCTTGCTACAATAGAATTTGATAATCCTTTTTTGCCAAAGTTGATAAGCACTGAAATTTTATTTTCCTTTTTCCTTTTAACTGAAATGATCCTTCTCGGAATCCCTACTTGTTCACTTCCAGGAATTCCTGCTAATTAAAGGAACTTTGAGACTAAAAACTACTTAAATTCAATTGTGAAGAAATCTGGGATAACATTGTTTTTCTTTGAATTTATCCTAAACCATGCATCTCTTACTAAGGAACTTAGCCGAGTAGGTAGAAATGCATGTATGTACTTTGAAACAGAACTTTGTTAGTTTCTTCTATCCCTCAATGCTTGCCTGTCTGTCAATACATTGGTTAACTGTTCTACTCTGTATTTTGGTTTCTAGATGATACTGTACCTTGCAGAAGCAAGCCACAATTTTGGGTGCACTGAAATATTCAAAGAGCCCTCAAAATTTGCCTGGTCTGATTATTATGAAGACCATTTCCTTGTGCCCTATCAAAGGATTGTTTTAGTCACTAATAAACGGGTCATGCTGCTACAGGTTGGTCCATGAACTTAATTTTTCACAATTAACTTACTCTTTGATTCTTCATCTGTGGTTATTATGAATTTCTGATTCATTTATATCGACTCCTCTTCTGTGCATGGACAGTGCCTGGCCCCTAATAAGATGGATAAAAAACCTTGCAAGATCATGTGGGACGTGCCTTGGGAAGAGCTTATGACTCTAGAGTTGGCAAGAGCGGCCTGCTCTGTACCTTCTCACTTGCTTCTCCATCTCAAAAATTTTAGAAGATCAGAAGTCTTCGTCAGAGTCATAAAGTGCAGCATGGAAGATGAATCAGAGGGAAGTGAAATCCAAGCGGTCAGGATCTGTTCAGTAGTGCGTAAGATGTGGAAAGCACACCAGTCCCACATGAAAAGCTTAACATTGAAGGTCAGAATCATACATGGATTCAGATTTATTAAAAAGGAGCATTTTGTGTTATTCACATATGGTTCTCTGGGTTCAGGTTCCTTCAAGCCAGCGATATGTATGTTTTGCTTGGAGTGGAGCTGACAAGGACCCAAGTAGCCTGAACAAACCCATGATACAGTCAAGAAAGCTCTCGGTATCTAGTTCCTTAGCTGATGAAAGGAGATTTGTTAAACACAGTATAAACTTTTTAAAGGTTTGGAGCAGTGAACAAGAACCAAAAGGTCAATGCACATTGTGCCGAAAGCAGGTATTGTTTACGCTTCTCTGGTCATATTTATCTATAGGTTTTGTTTGTCTGGATGTTGCAGTCCTTAGCTTAATACATGTTTTCATTATTTTTCAGGTTTTGGAAGATGGTCAAACATGTAGTATTTGGCGACCCGTCTGTCCTGATGGGTAATCCCTAGTTATTTCTCTTTTACCATTGAATTGTGCTATTGCACTTTTTAGCCCATGCTTGGTCCTTTGAAGCTGGTCATAAAGATTTTCAACGATCTGTTAATCCTACAACTAATTTTTTTAACTTTGTAAACTCAATGACATTGAGATTGTTTGCTAATAATTCAATGCGGGGATAGGTCTTCAGACTTTTTGGTTACTCGTTGTACTTGATAAAGTTGCGGGTTCTAGATTGTAAGTTCCCTTCAAAATTTCTTATTCCAATGGACACGTGGAACTTGTTTTTTTTTTTTTTTTTTTTTTTTTTTATTAGTATATTGGAGGCCAAATCCTGTGGGAAGGGAGTATGAGTCAAGCCCATTGGGGAACCCTTGTCACTATGCTATTCTCTCTCCCTATTGTGGAAGTTTCCATGCGGCTGAGATTTAACTTGCCAGTAGCGCATTTGACATTCAATATTAGGTTTGGGGTCTTCTCATTGTGGTTTGGAAAATAAGAATAAGAGTAATTTCCTATAATTAGTTCATAGTTTAATATAGATGCTTTTTAATTTAGAGATTAACATATTATTGTATTAGTAGAAGTTGTTTGGTCTAAGAAGCACAAAAGCACAGACACTACTCGGACGCATCAACAGGACACTAGTAAGAAATTATTTTCTGCATTCTACATAAAATCCTAATATTCATCTAAAAACCCATTATTTGCAATATATATATATAACAGGATTTTAGGATTCTTAAAAATTTTAGGAGGAAGGAAATTAATCAGTATAAATTTATATTCTTCAAATTTGCAATAAATTTAATGTGTGTTTAAATAATGGATGCATGTGCCTCCATGGGTTCAGAATGTCTCTTTCTAAAAAAATAACAAACAACGATACTTGTATGGTTGTGTGTCTGAGTAGTATGGTGTCCGACATCTGACACAGACATAGCGCTATCATCAAGTGTCCATGCTTCTTAGGCTATAGTTTAGGCAACGAAAGCTTAGTTTATATTTTCGAACTTGGACCCTGAATATTTCGCCCCACAATCTTAATTCATTTCTTGAACATAAAAATATTTACCTGATGTACAGCCACGTGCTAGTAATTTTGAAAATACTGTATGTGAAACCTGAACATATGATTTCAATTTTCAGGTATGTCTCAGTTGGGGATATAGCTCATATCGGCAGCCACCCTCCAAATGTTGCTGCTGTGTATCGTAACAGTGATAAACTCTTTGCACTTCCAGTTGGTTATGACCTGGTAAGAATCTAAGAGCAATTCCAAAAATTAACTGTATTGTACTACCATCTCCTTTTAAGTTTTTGATCATTGGAAATATAACTGAACTCTATATCTTTCAATGCTCTAAATGGAATCGACAGTTGTCATTTGATAATTTATTTAGAGTTGCATATTTTTGTTTTGGATAAATTACAATGACTTCCCTGGGGAGGCCGTGGAGTAATAGTAATTCATCCATCTGCTGGGGATTTTGGAAATGACATGTTTTACTTCTTGGTTTCAGATTCCCCTCCCATTAACATCTCTTTAATGAAGAGATTGAATTTGCTGACATCATGCCATATGTGATGTGTAAATGCCCATTTTAATCTTTAAATGAGCTGTTCAGCCTCAATAAATTTTAAAAAAAATATTAATAAAGTGCCACAGTATATTACTCTCTCCTCTTTCCCTGTCATTTTTTCTCCAGCACATTTTTCTGTAACATAAATTTCTCTCTACAGTGATAATGTTAATAGAGTACAGAGTTGAAAATAAAAGGGGAAAAATGGATGAAGAAAGTAGAATTAGAGAAAAGGATTAGAGGGGTCATAATTAACCCTTCATCCGTAGTTTAATATTTATAAGCATAAAGTTAGAAGAGAAGAAGACAGATTTGGGAGGAATAAATTCTCTTCTCCCTCATATTATATTTATATTGATAACCTACATTAAATTAGGAAACACAACCAATTACCAATCTTAAATCAAATCTCTTAGAATCTTCACATGATCACATTAGATCACAATAAATCTAGACTAGAATATTCTGACATTCCCCCTCAAACTGGAGCATAGAGATCAAATATGCCCAATTTGATGGACAATTGCTAAAATGTAGATCGAGCCAATGGTTTTGTGAAAATGTCACCCAATTGAGCTACCCAAAAAAAGGGGTAATGCTTGCTAGTGACGATTTGCCTTTTTGTTTTTTCTCTTTTTTTATTAAAAAAAGGGGATTGAAGTAAGAGAGAAAAGAATGGTCAATGGTGTGATTGAAGAAGTGGTAAAATAGATTTGTGGGGTATATCTCAAAGGAGGTAATGCTTGCTATTGTTGACTTGGCTTCTATTTTTATGCTTGCTATTGGTCACTCGGCTTCTGTTTTTATGCTTGCTAATGGTGACTTGGCTTCTGTTTTTTTTTTCCCCCTCTCTAATAAAAAATAAAAAAGAGGCTTTGTGAACAGAATAGCAAAATAGGATTCATGGAGTAGATAGATCTCAAGTACAGCTTTATTGAGCTAGTGGTTATTTTCCTTGCTATCAAATGGTATCTTCTAATCTTCTTTTTTTGACTAAGAAATGCGAGTGTGTTTTGTCCACTTTCTCCATCCCCATTTATCAAAATGTTCAAAAAGGAACACAAGCTTGCTTCTTATTCCCTCTTTGATCTCTTGCATCTCTCTTTTATTTGTTGTTCACTTATGTTGAAGAAAGGTTTAGAACCCTGTAAAGAATGAAGAGGGATCAAGGATCTTCTTCTCAATGGTGCTTCTTGAGGCTTGACTATCCCCCCCTAAATAAGTAAGGCCCCATTAGCCAGATGGGGATAAGGAGTAAGGAAGGAAGCCCCCTTAGTTCTACCAGGCACTAGACAAGGGTTAGCTCTGTAAACGAACTGATTTGTCTTTTGCCTTCTGGCTTACTCAGCCGTGGCACAAGTATAAAAACTCCTTCTAGTCAAGATGACAACATTCTTTCAAGGATATTAATGTACACCTTCCAAGTGTCAACTAGATATCTAGATCGCATGGCAAAGCCCTACGGATGAGCTAGTCTATGGTAGCTATATCCTTAAAAACTGAAAAATAGAGAGTTTTCAGTAGTTAAGAAAATGTTAAAATGTTCTATCATATTGGTATAAGCGTTAAACCAGTCAATACTTCTATCAGCATTACCGTAAATCCTTGGATTACTTCATCCTGGCATGGAACACAATACAGATGGAAGACAAGTTGACGTTCGTCTTTAGTCTATATCGCTCCTAGCCTTTCCCTTTCCTTCCTTTCTAGCTTACCTTTAAAGTTCTCTGCTATTACCTAGGCCCAAAACATGCCTCCTTTCTTGCTTTCCTCCCTGCCGCCTTACTTAAGAATCTAAAGGTGACTTCTCTCCTAACTTGCTACATAGGAAGTTCCTTTGCTCTGACTTCCTTGCACTTAACTATTTTAGCATGGGGGCCAAGGGGTTATGAACATGGTTCAAAGTATCAGCCAAGACAATTGATATCACAGTGTCTCAACTCGGTATTATGAGGGGTCATGCTGAAATCTCACCCCGAGTTGAACGGTTATCGCCAAAACTATATAAATTTACTTCCCATGAGCAAGATAGTCTGAGGTATCGACGATAATCCGAGATGTGGAAAAATCGTAGCAATATCTTGGCAATGCAAATGATATCGAAACAAGATGAATATAAAAAAGGAAAAAGACCCAAGAATTCCAGATCTAAAGCAGAGCGAGAGAGATACGTAACCAGACTGACAAGTAGTCTCGCCAGAGTCGTCGACGCCAATCGTCGTCCCTGCCTCGCCACTCGTCTATCATTGACGTTTGTCCTTCACCACTGTTTTGTGACCTTCCTCGCCACTATACAATTTCTTTGGATCACCTTCCTACTGTATACGTTTCTTTTTATTTTTATTTTACTTGTTCCCCCCTCCCCAACCAGTATATGACAAGTTGAGATATCAGTTGACATAAAAAAAAAAAAAAAATTCCTTTTCCAATATTCTTTTACCTTTCTAGTATTCTTTTACTTTTACTTTTTTTTTCAATATTTAATATTTTCATTAAATACTTAATATTTGTCAATCATAGTAATTAAAAACAATCTACAATATTATTCAATCTATAATATGATTAAATAAAAAATATTACACTATTATTAGATAGTTGATTGGAAAACAAAATAATACACTATTATTTAGTAATTTTATAATTATTCTTCATGAAAAAATATGAAAATATAAATTTTTAATATTAATTATTAAATAAAATTGTAATATTTTTTACAAATCAAATTATCAAATTATAGTAATTATTGTGAGCAATATATTGGAATTATATTAATTAAATAATATTGGAATCATATTAATTAAATAACTCATTGAAAGAAAAAATGCTATAATTATTCTTCATGAAAAAATATGAAAATATAATTTTTAATATTAATTATTAAATAAAATTGTAATATTTTTACAAATCAAATTATCAAATTATAGTAATTATTGTGAGCAATATATTGGAATCATATTAATTAAATAATATTGGAATCATATTCATTAAATAACTCAGTGAAAGAAAAAACACTATACCATTATTCAATAATTTTATAATTATTTTTGATAAAACACATCATGAAAATATAAGTTTGTAAATTTTGTAATATTTTTTACGAATCAAATTATGAAAGTTTGTTATAAGCAGTTTATATAAGGTTTAATAAAATGGTTACTATATATTTGGCTATGTAATACATTGATTTTATCTTTTAGAATTTTTCTATTATGTTTTTGAATTTTTTTAAGTTAAAAAAAGGCTAAAAGTTGCATGTCGTCCGATACCGCATTACGGCTGCATTGAAATTTGTGGGGCTGATATTGCGATCGTGACCGCGTCTGTGACTTTAAACCATGGTTATAGGGGGTTAAAAGAGGGGTCCTATGGCCTTTTAAGGTTTTAGAGGAAAACCACATGGAATTTTTTCAATATTTTGAAACTTCATGTTTCAAAGAGGTGAAAACACCTCCCATGGCAAATGTTGAGATACTTTTCACTTGTCTTCTATGAGTCTGTGACCTTACTTCTTGACTACTTGACTTTTGCAAGTCCTTGTCTCAACAAAATATCCTTAGTCTCCTCAAAAAAGACTCCACCCATAGCCCTATAGAGGATTGGGTTATATAGTGCAACCAAGGTTTGGAACCTGCTCTTTAGCACGCATGCATCTGTCATCACCTCATTGGTCGAAGGTCCAAGGGGTCAAAAGATTCATATATATATATATATATGTATATTTAGATGCTTGGTTGTTCTCAGAAGAGATAGTAGACACAAAGGGTACGCTCTCTAGAAAACTTGCACCGGGTTGTTCACTTTCAGTTGGTCGCCTACTATCTTGCTTGAAACTCCTTTTCTTGTGGGGGCAGCAGTGGAAAAGTGAGAGATAGCACTTTGCTAAAGAATCGTGTGGTGCAGTGAAAGGTTTCTCATTGGCGTGCCCTCCTGGTCTTCACCAACTTGTGGAAGAGGGTTGGTTATTTGAGTATCAAGTCTCTCTCACGCGTCTTTCTTTTCTTCAGCTTGCTCATGTTTATCTATTCTGGATGGGACACATGGATGAAGAGCAGAAGAGAGCGGGGTGTTTTTTGATATTAAGATTTCAAGGCAGTCAAAGAAGACCACAAGTGGAAGCAACCGATGCTTTGGTCATTAAGTTGACTGCTTGCTGTCAGTGGTGCTTGCTGCCTTGCTGCAAAAACAGGTGGCTTTGGTCAGTTTTACCTACTATTGGATTTGAACCAATGACTCTCACCCCATAAAAGCAACGCTCTAACCACTCAGTCAAGTTGGAGAAAATAGACCCCTGTAACAGAAAGCCGCACACACAAGATTCGCCTTACTAGTGAAAGGGGGCTAAGCTCTTAGAAAGAGAAAGTGATATCACTATACAAAACGAAGCAGTGGCTAGCACACTAAACTAAGATCAACCACTTGGAGAACTCAGAGCCTTTCTTTCTTACTCGTCTTTCTTAACAAGTTAGTGGTTACTCACTCTCTGTTGCATTGATGTTTCCACTCCCTACTCTCCACCATAACAAAATGTTTCAAGTAATCAAAGGAAATATGGAAGGTTCAAGTAGGAAAAACTGAACTAAGAAGTAGGGCATAGAGCAATGGATCAATTCATTCAACAAGATCCCTTCGGATCAGACCAGGATGAATGGGATTGGTCTAAGCTCTCATTCAAAGACGTGAACCCCATACATGGAGTTTCTTTTGAAATTTTATAGATTGTGTTTTTGATGTTACACCTCTCTCTTTTTAGACATTTTTTCAACAAAATTTTGAAGTTTTGTTTGAAGCATTTCCTAAATAATTATATTTTTCTAACATGCTTATTGAAATGCTATGAATATGCCTTATTTCGAGATCTTGACAATTTAGGGTGACAGGAGGAAAAATAAAAGAGAATAGATTGCATGAATACATGCATTAATTGCTCTGTCAAATGGTCCAGAAGTCTTCTGTAACGATTCACCCTGTTAGCATTAAATGGCTACATCCTGAGAGAAAGAGAGATGGTTTCAGTCTTAAGGAAGTCATTTAGATGTATACGCACTTAAAACACAAATCCTTCACTCCCAAGTGTATAATGCGTGTTTCTTGCTCTTTTTTGTAACATTTTAATCAACTTGATGATTAGTACATGTCATGTAATCTTTTCAGTATCCATTTCCTGTTGCTATTGTAGAATGAGAAAATACTGACTTGGCCGGTTATGAGTGCATTCTCGATTCTCGTGTGGAGTAACATAAATTGCTTTACAGGTGTGGAGGAATTGCCCAGATGACTACATAACTCCAGTATCAATATGGCATCCACGTGCTCCGGAGGGTTTTGTTTCTCCCGGATGTGTTGCTGTATCGAGTTTTACAGAGCCAGAACTCGATTCTATATACTGTGTGGCAGAATCACGTGTTGAAGAGACAGCATTTGAAGAGCAAAAGATTTGGTCAGCACCAGATTCATATCCCTGGGCATGTCACATTTATCAGGTCAAAAGCGATGCCCTTCATTTCGTTGCCTTGAGACAACCTAGAGAGGAATCTGATTGGAAGCCAATGAGGGTTATTGAAGAACCTTTCTCCATCTCTACTGCAACCATCTGAAGCTCCATGAATTGTGTTTTGCATTACGGCGGATCACATTCATTCAAGGTGTCGAAGTAATACATGCGAAAGTTGTACATGGGAAATGGTTGTACTTCACTGCACTTCCAAAAATGCAGCACAATATGATTCTCAAAATACGCAGAAGTGCCTGCTTCTTGTTTCCAATGGCGAAGCGTATTTTCAGGGAGTTTGCAGGTGTGGCTCCCATAAAATGTTACGTATGTCATTACAGACATGTAGAGATGTGTACTACATTTGTAAATGACGAGTAACTACATTTGTAAATGACAAGTAAGTAACCACAGAGAAAAAATGAAAGGTAATCCCGCTGGAAGATTGTTGACCAGCTTGTGTTTTGATTGTACATTTGTACCCATGATAATTGTTCTCCGTGGGATTAAATCTTATATATGCGCAAAGGCGGAGCTAGGATTTTTTTTACCCTGAGCTATGTAAAGATGATTTTTTTTCCCATCATAGACACTTACCAATCTAAATACATAAATTTGTCAACTTCATTATAAAATATTTAATCTAAATACACAAGACAAAATATGAAAAGAAAAAAAAAAGTAAAGTTCAAAAATATATAATAAGTTCAAGCATATATAAAATAGTAAACAAAAAACAAAAGTAATGTACATTATTGAAGCTGCACTCTTCGATGTTTTAGAGAATAGAATTTATCTATTGTCGAATTTGAATCAATATCTTCAGCAAGCTCTCGTTCAATGTAAATTATCATAGAGTCTGCTAAAAACTTCTCTTCCATTTTATTGCGAAGAGCAGTTTTAACATGTTTCATAGCTGAAAATGCTCGTTCTGTAGTGACAGTAGAAACTGGCAGAGTCAAAACAAGACGAATCAATCTGTCGATCAAATTATAATGTTTTGACTTATTTGTTTCAACTAGTCGTCGGCATAATTCAGAAATGGTAGACATATTCTGAAAACTTTCATGATGAAGCACATCAACCTTATAATGCTCTAACTGACATCTCAAATAATGCATTTCTTGTTCATTGAAATTTTCAAGATAAAACTTTTTTGCAAGCTTTCAAATATGATCAACTTTAAATGACTTAAAGTTATCTTTAGGTTCCAGAGCAGAGCTAAGCACAAGGAGTTCCACTGTCCTATCATTGAATCTAGAATTTAACTTTTCCAATTGAAAATCAATTGCCGAGTTAAATATGTCAACATGATAGTGTTGTCTAACTGTTAATGGCTCTTTTTGCTGGCATGAATGATCTATAGCTTTTTTATACCAACTATTCATATCCGGTATATCAATGTCATATTGTGTGCAAACAGATTGCACATGGATAAGTAGGTGATCAAATCCATCTTCTCTCAAAGTTTGAAGCAAAACTATAGTACTTGAGACTAAATCCATTGCATTTAAGATGTCAAGAGATTTGTGCTGCAAAGCTCGACAAAGCAAATCCCCATAATTTTATGCATCAAATATAAGATGAACACGAATTCAAAAGATCTCATTACAATCAAACAACCACCCGCTTCTCCACGTATAGAGTTAGAGGATCCCTCACGAACCATACTTTCAAGTACGATAATAGTTGCACCATACATGTCTATTAAACTACAAATTGAATCAAAATGAGAACTCCATCGAGTAATTCCACTCCGATGTAAATTACCAATTTGATTAGTCCCTCTACTAGTCTCACGTTCCCCGGTAGCTGCCATATGTGCAATTTCTATAGCCTGAGTAGAATATAACTCGGTATGACGTTTGAGAGAAGCACTAATAAGATTGATAATGACTGTCAGTTTTGAAATAAATAGCCAAATAGAAATCTCATTTCCTGCAGCTACAACTAATGCTAATTGTAGTCGGTATGCAAAACAATGTACATAATATGCATATGAGCAATCTCTAAGAAATAAAGTTTGTAGTCCATTCCATGCACCATGGATATTACTAGCACCATTTTACCCTTGACCTCGCATATTAAGGATATGCAAGTTATACCGAGCAAGAACATCAAAATTTATTTTTTGAGAGTTGAAGCAATAGTATCTGAAACATGCACAATCTCAAAAAAACACTCTCGTAAGAAACCCTGAATGTCAACAAATCTCAAAACAATAGCCATTTGCTCTTTATTTGATGCATCTTTGGCTCCATCAACCAAAATACAGAATTTTGCATCTCGAACTTCTTCACGAATCTTTTTCCTCACTTTGTTTGTAAGAATATGCAAAATTTTTTCTAAATAGTTGGTGAGGTATACTTTGCATTTTTTGGAGCTTTTTCTAAGACAACATCATCAATATTAACATTCAATCTCCCCATAAGTCTTATCATCTCCACAAAATTACCACGATTAGTAGAAGACAGAGATTCATCATGACCTCTAAATGCACATACTTGTAAGCTAAGCCACCGAATACTTTCAATTGTTACCGTAAGTCGCAACCGATTCTTCTGAACTTCTTCTGCAGTTTGTGCATTCAACACTTTATCAATATGTCCAGTTACTTTCATTAAATCTTCAGTAGATTTCACAGTATTATTATGTGGTGAAGTAGAACCTCCTACATGCATCAAAAGTGCACATTTAGCCCCATTGTTAACTCTCTTCCAACTTCTAAAGCCTTCGGTGATGAATGCAGGATGATGAGGCACTTTTTCTTGAAAGAGAAAGCATAGAAAACAAAATGCTACATCCTTTGAAGTGAGAGTACTCTAACCAAGGAAAATGATCGAACCAAGAGTATTGAAATCGACAATACTGTCTCCCTGATTCCGTCCTCGAGTACTCTGCCAACTTAGGTTGATATGAGCCCATTTTGATATAGGCTCTTTTAATTTAATCTCATTGATTAATAGGATGCTGCCATATACGGATCTGCATCCCAAGATCCCGTTCAAGAGTATTAACATCAATTTCAACTCTTCGAAATTTGGAAGGGGGGTGGTCGTTATGATTTGATTTATCGACATTGGATGGAAAATGTCCTTCACTGGTTGATGTTTGCTCCTTTGGTTTAAAAAATGAAAATATAGTCTTTCCTCTCTTTCTTCCTTGAGGTTCTATTATAATTTATAACCTATTAAAATGATATATGGTAGATATTAGCTTATGTGACATATGCAACTATAAAATACAATCTAAATGAATCACGCAAGCAAACAAAATTGAAAAGAGCATAATTATACACATTAATATTATACACATAATTTAACTAATTATCCATCTCACTCATCCCCCACCAACACAAATGTGGGTCCATGGGTCAGGATCTACTAATTGCATATATATTTCTTTTGGATTATATATTGTATTGAGATAACTCCAAAATAAGTTGAATAATGTTTCTGCAACCAAAAAGAGAATTTTGATATACATATTTGTCAATATATATACCAATTGTAATAATTGAAAAGTTCTAAAGATGATATAATATGGGTATTAGCTATATTATTTTTTTTCTAGCAAGGCAAATAAAAAATAAAAAAATAAAAATTTATTTAAATTTAGTTTATCTTCTTAGTTTATGTCACATCCCAAAATTTTTATATGTGAAGTTTGAACTTAATTTAAATTCAATGGATACCCAAAAAAGGAAATCAATATCATTTGTTAATTAAATTAACATTTAAAAATTTAAATTCAATGGAAAACCAAAAATAAAATAAAATAAAATAAAATTCTAATTCATTAAATGCACCTTTACATGGACTATTAGGGATTAGGCATCATGAAATAATTAACTTCTTATGCTAGCCGAATTTATTGACAACGGTTTATATACGAATCTCATTTATGGTATTAAGAATTTTTAAATTTTTTTAGTATATTGTCTTAAATTAATAAAGGCATCATAGAAACATTAAAAAAAAAAAACAAACAAACAAACAAACAAACAATCCTAAAGGCATCAAATAAATTTTCTCACAAAAAAAAAAAAAAAAAAAAAAAGTTAGACAAAATTCCCCACAAAAAACAAATCAAAAAAAAAGGCACAAACAAATAAGCAGATTTGATTGCTTTTGTCTATATGTGTATGTGCGCGTGTGGGTGAGTGTGTAGCTTACAGTAACATCTTTCACAACCAAAAAAAAACAAAAAAACAAAAGATTTGTTTGCTTTTGTAAGAAAACAACAAATAAATCATATCCATATGTTATATATAAAATATATAATGTATAATAACAGAGTACCTTTGGCCTTTGAGATTTCAAAACTTTCAAAACCCTGTCCAAGCGTTCAGCTCTCCTACCGCCCTTGGATTAGAAAATTTTTAGTATTGAAAAAAAGAAGGGGTCTTGGAGCTGCCACTGATGACAAACAAAAGGGTAAAAAAATTAGGTTTTATCCGAGAGTCACAAGTTTTAACCAATATGTATTTTTAGTTTTTTGTGTAAATTTTTTATTTTTGGGGCTTTTAGGGTTTTAAATTTATTTTTTATTTATCAAATATATTTAGATTATGGGTTGAATATTACTTAAGCTATAAATAATTAAGATAAAATTTATAATATATTTAAATTATGAATTGAGTATTACCGGGCTATAAATAATTACAGTAAAATATTACTAGTAAAAAATTTTTTTGTCAAAATTTTATCCCGATTACGGTCCATCGTAGCCCACTTTTGCCTCCACCCCTATATATGCGTGATGTTAAGCGTCAACATAGGATTGCCCTGTGTTAATTGTATCTATCCTGACTTCTGAAACTCAGTTTTTTACAATCTCAATTGTGTATTCACTCTGATTGCAACGAGTCCAGAGCTTGAGATTGACTTCTATGTTGTTTGTTTCCATAAAAACGAAACCATGGGTCTGCACTTTCAGTAGCAAAGTGGTTTACAGTATGGGATTTGGAGGCACATAAATATAATTTGACGTGTAAATAACTCACATTTAAATTTATAAAAAAAACTTACAAAAAAAAGTATAAAAATAACTTATAAAAATAAAATCATTAATCAAAAGGGATTAAGGTATAAAATTTTATTATTTATTACAAATATAATCATATTTTTTAAAATTTTAATTAAAAATATTTTATATAAAAAGTATTCAAAAAAATATAAGAAAAGTGAGAGAAAAATAAAAATAATTTTGACCATTTAACAAATTTAACAGTTGAAAATATTTCAAATTCAAAATTTTAAACTTTTTGCGCTTCATGGTCAATTTTAAATTTCAAATTTAACAGTTGAACATATGAGAAGAGTGAGAGTGAAAAAATGTATGTTAACATTTTTTTAAATATTAATTTAAAATCTTTTATATAAAAAGTATTAAAAAAATATGAGAAGAGTAAAAGAAAAAGAAAAATAATTCTGTTTATTAGTAAATTCAACAAGTTGAAAATATTTCAAATTCAAAATTTTAAAATTTGTTTCAAGCACATTAAAAATTGAAATTTTAATTTAAATATTTTATTTTTTAATAAAATTTTTAAAAATTTAAAATTTAAATATATTTTTTCAAATATGCAACCATCATACATTCAACCATCACAAAAGAATATAAAAGTGTATGTATTTAAAAACTGTATAGAAATATAATTTGACATGTAAATGGGTGTTTGAAACTAAAAAGACTCAAAAAATTCCCCAAAAAAACTCTAAAAGTTTCTATCTTTTTCAAATTCTAAGAAAGTTAAATTTTTTAAAAAATTCTATCAAAGTTTGTTTTAACGAATTTTAGTAGATTTTTTTTAAAAATTGAATTGATATTTGTAAAAAAATTTCATAAAAATTTTTAAGATTCTCATTTAAAATTTTATCACCTGTTACTTTTATACATACATTCAACAATCATTTCAAATTCTAAAATCCCTGCAACCATCTCCCCCCAACACGCACACAAACGCGCTCGGCCCCTCCCCTCCCCCCCAGCCTTCAAACCGTGCGTCTGCCTTCCACGTATACAAATGTCTCATCAAACTATCATCTCTTATTATATAGATATATATATATATATATATATTTTGTTGGCTGAGCCCGCGCCCCCTTCTTGTCTCTCATCTGTTTTTAATATTACAGTTAACCTTGAATGTTGCTGCTTAGTTTGGGAATACCCCTTAAATGAGAAGGTGATGAGATTGCAGGTTGAATGTTACCATTCCGTGTAATCTTCTTCACCTTCATTTCTTTATTGGTCATCGGAGGGAGCCTTGGGGTTCCCAATAGATTGCTTGCGAGAAGTTGACGCATGCGTGCAACATCTTGGTATACTGGTTCATACGATGGGATGCATCATCGGAGATTGCACTATTGTGAGGGTCCTTTAACATTTCTCCCAAAGTGACTTGTTGAGGTCTTTTTTTTTTTTTTTTTTTTTGGAATACTAATGATTTTTAAAAAAAATTGCTCTTTCAAATATGACTTTTATGAATTCTCATTTAAAATGGTCCTTTTAATTACAATCTTCTTTTTTTCAAAAGAAAATAAAAAAAATCTTTATTTTAGAGAACATAAAAATTGAGATAAAGGGAAATAAATTATGAATTCATGATTCGGACGGTGATAACTTTTAGAAATTTTTAAAATTTTTGAGCATTTTTCAACACGCCGAATATACTTTTAATAAGTTAAATGTCTTAGTTCCACTTAGAAGGTGTCTTAGTTCCACTTAGAAGGTTAGGAGTTCGAAACCTGCTATGGGCAGAACTATTGGAATTGGGGTTGTAAAGTGCCCTCTCTAGAGGGCTGGGGATGCTTCACTTGTTAAAAAAAAAAAGGGCATCTCTTGAAGACATTATTTTTTTTTTTTTAATTTGAACACAAATCCAACAAACCAAGTTACTGCCAAGTAAGGTTATAAAGACACCCACACACACACACACCCAACTTTTTAAACATGTAAAGTCAAGATAGGGAAGCAACGAGAAGTGAAATCCAAAAACAGAGGAGATGATTCGAGTAATTTCATGAATAATAAATAGAACAAAGACACTTTGTTAAAAGCTGATCTCCAGTAGTGTTTGCACATGCATTTCCTCAACTAGAAAACTATTAATCCACTCTCATTCATGCATCAAGCTCATGATAGTCCTCTACGGTATTAGTTCCATTCAAATACATTGTAACTGGTAGAAATGCCATTTTTTATTCTTTACATCTTCTATTCCCAAGTTAGAATTTGGTTTTCCAAGTAGGGTTATAAAGACATACACACACAAACTCCAGATGTGGGACCCAACCTCAACTTAGGTCTTAGCCCAGCCCACAACTCGGGAGAACTGCGCAACCCACAAAGTGAGAGAGAAACCAATGGAAACCATACATAGTTTTTTTTTTTTTTTTTTTTTTAAATTGAACATAAACCCAACAAACCAAGTTAAAACTTGATCTGCCAGGTAAAGTTATAAAGACACACACCTAAACTCTTGATGTAGGAGTCTTGAAGACATGATCTTGAGTACCATTTTTTTGCCAAAATCTTAAAAGAAGCCCACCTATGTAAATGCTATTTCAAAAAGCATTTAGTGATAATACTCTGAAATTATATAATCATAATAATAATACTTCATTACGCCTAGCCTTGAATAGACTCCGTAAATATTTTGCATCCATAACAAAATAAATATTCTAAAAACAAAAAGGGAAAAAATGTATGTGAAGTTGCCACTGATGATGAACCAATACAAATCTATCTGTATGTGACAATGTTTTTGACAGTAACACATTTTGGGCCCTTTGATTTGGTGTCATAAGAGACGCATTGCTCTTGCTCCAATGCAAACGCGGATACAGGGTCACAAGAAGTTGGTCATATATAAATCCATTCAGGAGGTAGAATAATTTACTAAAAATGATGCCATAGCATATAATCCACTGTCCATTAGTTATACGGCTAATCACCTCTCAGAAGGGAGGGAGACAGAGATGGGAACATAGCAGAGATGAGGTCCAAGCCCTCCACAGATGATATCCTGGTGGCAAACAGCGATCCTCAGCAACCTGCATTTTGAAAAAAGAACAATCAATAGTTCAATTTTAACCAGCCAGAGAATCAGTATACTCATTTCAGTAATCAAATACTGAACCAAATACTAAATGAGTAAATTCTCTGTCCATTTAGACTTCCTTTATGGTAAATAAATCATAGCTCACCCAAGATTCATCATTGGGTAAAGATAGACAACTATCTTCTTTAACATTCAATGCACGAATGACGGGTATGAATTTAACCAACAATCTCTAGATAAGAATTTAGTTATCTTGATCCATGACTATCTCTAATATGCAGCACGGATGAGCTGTGTAACCAGAGTAGGTTGTTTGAAGTAAATGGATTTCTATATGTCTTTTGGTCCACGTATTTATTTCTCACTGATACTCTTCATGAACATAACAAACCAATGTGAAGAAATGGAAAGAGGCAATAAATATTAACAACTGAAGTAGAATGAAAGCAAAAAGAAAAATATGTAGAATGACATGTATTTTCTCATAAACAGTCGGCCAGCCTAAGTGTACAAGACAATATGATATCCCACCAAAATCTTAACTTCTCTACACCGCATAACACAAGTATTTTCAACAAGGGAATCTCGATTCAGAAATTGTTCAGTTTGGCAATGAGAGGCTATGCCCAAATTAGCTGTTTTTGAAGGAAACATGCAATGAATAATGTGGAAGGTGAAATGAAAAGTAGAAAATAAGTTTTAAGACACCACCGTATCCCAGATGCACCAATTCTACTGTAAGACTACCATTGAGTGAACTATTTTTTTTTTTTTTTTTTTGAAAAAGATAAGTAAGTTTTATTTCAAAGCATCGAAGAGATGCTAAAAAATAAAATATAGCGAGTGTGTACAATTTGTCCTACTCACTTCATACTAGCAATAAAAGAAAAAAAGGAACACAGGTCGATCTCTTTCCCCTCTTCCACCCAACTATATAAACCAGAAAGAAATAAACTTTTGGCTCTCAAAACATTCCTCTCTATATTCTCAAAAATCCGCCTATTACACTCCTTCCAAATCAACCAAAAAAGACAAAAAAGAATCAAATTCCAAATCTTCTTCTTCCTCCTTTCTAGTAGATGTCCCCACCATGCTAAAAGAAAGCTTTTAAGATTCTCGAAGAAACACATTTGGACTCCAAAACATGAAAGGGTTAGGCTCCACAGTTCAGCGGACCAAAAACAGTGAATGAATAGATGTTCAATTGATTCCTCTTGCTTGAGACATAAAGAGCATCTATTTACTATAGAGTATTCCCTTAGTTTTAAATTATCCATAGTCAAAATCCTCCCCCTCACAGCACACCAAGAGAAAAAAATGATCTTTGTTGGAGCAGCAAAATTCCATAATTTCATCCAAGGAAAATAATCCTTCTCCCCTCCTTGCAAGAATAGATAAAAGGACCTCACGGTGAAAGCATTGTGATTTGACAGCTTCCAAATCATTGAATCAGCTGTGACTTCCTCCGGTAATGAGTAAAGAAGTTCCAGTAGTAGCCGAAAACTATCCAATTCCCAGTCATTCATACTCCTTCGTAGCTGCACATTCCATGCTCTGTTTGAACCAAAACCTGTGCTGTAATTTGATACTAAAGCATTCTTGTCAACTGCAATGGCGTTAATCTCAGGAAAGACTTCTGAAAGGTAGCCAATCTCCAACCATTTGTGCTTCCAAAACAAAATCCTGTCTCCCTTTCCCACCTTCCATGATATGCAGTTGTCAAATTTAGACCAATTCCTTCTAATGCTTTTCCATAAACTGATACCAAAAGAGTTTGAACCCTCTGCAGAAAACCAGCCTCCTTTCTCCTCACCATATTTATTTACTATCACTCTTTTCCAAAGGCTAGAGTCTTCATGAGCAAATCTCCAAAACCACTTTCCCAACAGAGCTTCATTATGTAACTTCAGCTGCCTTATTCCAGTGCCACCCAAATGGATGAGCTTGCAAACAACCCTCCAATCCCCTAAGTTGTACTTGAATACTCCTTCACTCCTTCCCCAAAGAAAATTCCTTTGTAGTCTTTCCAATTCCTTTAGTACGGAAGTTGGGGCAGAGAAGAGTGATAAATAATAAGTGGGAATACTAGAGAGCACACTTTTAATCAAGGTAATCTTTGCCCCAGTTGATAAATAATTTATTTTCCATTCAGCCAATCGGTTTCTGCACCTCTCTATGACTGGATCCCAAAGTTGTTTGGACTTGAATCTAGCTCCCAAAAGCATACCCAAATATTTAGTGGGAAGAGAACCAGTTTTACATCCTAGAACAGCTGCTAGCTCATCCAGATTTGGAATATGACCCACAGGCATAATCTCTGATTTGCTGAGGTTGATTTTCAATCCTGAGACAGCTTCAAATCCCAATAAAATACAGCGAAGATGACCTATTTGTAGTAAATTAGCTCCACAGAATATTATTGAGTCATCTGCAAACAGAAGATGAGAGATACTGAGCTCTCGGTTACTGGATACTGCTGTGAACCCTTCAATGAATCGTTCTTTCTCATCATTTTGCATCATCCTACTAAATACCTCCATTACTAGGATAAAAAGAAAAGGTGAAAGAGGATCTCCTTGTCTCAATCCTCGTGAGGATGTGAAGAAGCCTTCGGGAGAGCCATTTATCAAAATGGAAAAACTAGCAGTAGAGATACACTGACGACTTCGATTCCTAGCTTGATAATCTCGTGTACCAACATTTCTGACCTGGGTATGAATTTCTTTTAGCATTTCAACCCTAAGATTCCATTTCACATATTTCCATGTCTTTGAGCATTCACTTCTAAGATACTTCCGAACTACTTTGGCCAAGTTCTCCAAGATGCCAAAGCTCCAATTATGAGAACGCCATGATTTTAATCACAACATAGTCACTCTCAGGCTTGGGACCATGTACAGAAAATAAGATCCTGAGCACATGACTAGCATGTTTCATTTAAATGTCTATTTAATTTTGAAAAGTTTATGCAAAACCCAATTTTAGGTATGTTTAGTAAGCACTCACATGCATCTAGAGACAGGAATGAAAACCAGCCTGTTGCTGCACTTCACACTGATTTAAAAATTTCTTAAACATAGGCTTTTCTATTATCAACCATCAAAGCATCTCTTTCACGTGCCTTTCAAAACACTGGTGCAAATAGGAAATAGAGATAGCTGGACCGTAATCCCAATAGCAAGGTTCACACAGCTTCAGTTAAGTTCACAGTTTTTGTGGTGCCCATCAAGCCAAAGCTTGATGGATGAACAACATCATATTGATATCTTCTGTCACAAAAATAAAATCCAAGAAAACAAAACAGAGATCTGATTCCAACCACATATTTCTCCCATGGAAAAACATCCAGTTTCTTATCCTAAACCTCTAAAAAAAGGTAGAAAATTCAAGAATTTTTCCATCCCCATATTAGCAAGCAAACATATACCATAGAGGACAGGACTCAGTTTGTAGGGTTTGGTGCATGGAGGCAAAATAAAACCACTCATTCATTCTCAAACCAAAAGATGTCATTGAGAATATGGGAAAAACAAAGAAATACCAAATTTTTTTCTCCTCAAGCCAGCAGAGTAAAAGTAACTTTCCTTTTCATTCTTAACCTTTACTCAGAAACAAATGAGAACCAAAAAAAAAAAAAAGAAAAAATAAGTTTTTGAAGGCTGAAGGTCTAAGAAATGAAAAATAGTTAATACATCTCCTTGGGTTGCGATTCATTACTAAGCAAGAACACCCATTCAGATCTACTCAGATTACATGAGAAGTTTCAGCAACAAATTCAAATATTAACTAGGGGAGGTTGTTATGGTAAGGATTACTTTGACCGTTTCTTATTTTGTGCTTAAGCAATTTATAAAGCACAGGCCACATATATTGGTGTCAATCATGAAGGATATGAATCCAGACATAAAAATGAAAACGTTTGGATTAAATATAATCAACCAGAATTCCTTTTTTTTTTTTTTGGCTGTTGGGGGGGGGGGGGGGAAGGGAGGTTTTCTTTGCAACCATTAGCTTCTTTACCATATAACTGATTAAAAAAACAGTTTATCTTGATTAATGACAGGTAAATCATAAACCTAATGGTATCATATATAGCATTGTAGACTTAACTCCTTTCCCCATACAAGGTATTTCATCAAAAGAACAAACCCAAACCATGCTTGAGGCACATGAAATATTGTTGTGAAAGCATTCATTCATTTCAATTTTTTTTTTTTTTTTTTTTAAACAAAGCATGTCATATTAGAGCATCACAATTGTAATTTCCTTTACCAATTTGACACAATTGAGACTATCAAGAAAGGCCCAATAACACATAAGAGGAGCCTTAACCTTAAACTCTATATGTTAAGGTGAGGGAAGTCCAATATCTTATATAATGGAAACAATTTTGTCATAGGCCAACGTGAGATAACTCCTGACAAGCCCCCTGATATTGGCCCACATGGAGATAAGCACAGCATAGACTATGGAGAAGCCTAGTTGAAAACCAGTTTTGATGCCATATCAAGAAAGGCCCAACAACACATAAAGGAGGGACCTTAACCTTAAAACACAGTTGTTAAGGTGAGGGAAGTCCAACTCTTATATGGGGGAAATAACTTCTGTCATAGGACGATGTAAGACAACTTCTGACAGGGGCGCCTCTATTAAGCTATTGTATCCCTTTAGGTTTAATCTTGTTACAAGTTGTAACATAATCAACCATTTTGTTATTATCTTCTCTTTCCTTATTCACATTAAGGCTACGTTTGGAACTTGGATTTGGGAAGGGAAAAGAAAAGTTGAAGGAAAATAAAATAAAATTATTAATTTGTGTTATCTTCTTGTGCTTAACGAAGTAAAAATTAATTTTTTTTGACAAATGTCTATTAATTATCATCTCAATTTTCTACCCAACTACAAAAAATTAAATAAATTTAACTTCTTCACTTTATTTTCCTTTTTTTCCCCATAAATCCACGTTCCAAACAAAGGATGAGTATATGGTTTTACGAACTTGCTTCCTCAATAAACAACTTCTCCTCAATTACCATACTCACTCATGATCCAAAAATCACTAATTTTAATTTTAAAGTTTGAACTCACCCAAATATCAGCAAATTCCACATAGCCTTTATGCTTATAATGAGAGCTAGGATGCAGTGTCTAGAAAGTTAACCTCCTTAAAAATAGAATTTATTCCTTCCATAAAAAATAACTCAAAAAATATTATTTCCATCATTCAAGCCTAATCACATTATCGTCCTCTTAATTTCTTTTTACAATAAAAAAAAAAAGAACTGCTAGGATTTTTGCTTTCAAAAGCAATAAAATTACCCTGCAGGATGCAGAATGCTAATAAAACAATGTCAAGAATCACACATATTGTACATTGATTGTAGATTACCTATATTTATATACAGAAATGTGTGTGTGTGTGTGTGTGTGTGTGTGTGGAGAGAGAGAGAGAGAGAGAGAGAGAGAGAGAGAGAAGAGTTACAAATTTAGGAATGTGGAGGAGAAGTGGGTTCCGAATTTCCACGGCGAAGATTTTCGATCAAGTCACCGAGCTCCTTGCGAGCAGATTCTCTGCCAAACATGAAGCCGTACCTGGGAAGAGCGAGAAAATTAAAGTTTTCAAGATCAAGAAAGTGAAACCCAACAGGTGATTGCGGAGAAACTTGGCAATCAATCACACACACACACACACACACGAGAGGTGAGTTACCAGAAAGAAACAGCAGAGAAGACTCCTGCGGTGGCGATTGTTTGAATGAGAGTGAAGCTTTTCTCCATTACTCTTCCACTCAGCTCCGAGGCCCGAGGGAGAGAGAGGCAGTGCGGTCCTTTAAGGGTTTAGTGCTTTATCAAAAAATAAAAATAAAAAAGCTTTTTAAATATATATATATATATATATATATGTATATGTATATATATATTTTTGGGTAAGTACTTTTTTAAAGATTATGACCAAATTTTGTTCAGTTCTTTGGATAAGGAGAGAAATAGTATGATACAATTAAGGTCGCATTTTTAGTAAGAAAAAATAAGATAAATTGATATAAAATGTGATTTAAGGTTAATTTTTGACATTTTTTTCTGAAAAGTCATAAACCATAGAACAATTTTCTAAATGTGTTTTTACGGATTTAAAAAAATTTACAAAAAATAACGACAATGTACTCGTTTGAAAATTTTTGACACAAAGAATATGACTGTATAAAAAATTTACACATTCGATTAACTTACTTTCAGATTTTTTTTTTTTATGGAAATATTAGAATTTTTTAAAATTAGTGATTACAAAAAAAATTAGAGGTGGAGGGATTGTTAAAGTTTTTTAGAGTTTTATCTTACTCCAAACCAAGCCTAAGAGAGTTTGGAGTTATATAACCGTGCTTTGTGTAATTAGTAAAAAAATTTAAATTTTATAGTCTCGTAATTGATAATTATAGAGATTTGTAAAATTTTGTATTTTTTCAAAACTACAAACAGTGCATAAATCTTTAAACATTAACATGTTTTATATTTTTCCTTATGTCGTTTACTGGTGTTTTGTTGCGTCCGATCCACCCGATTGTGTAATAAAATAGTGACTTAAAAATATACTATAAAATATTTTTGAATTGTATAATTTTATAATAGTTATTGAGTTATTTTTTTATATTTATATTTTTTTTCTATCTAAATTTCAGTAAGCAGGTATAGTCATTAAAGCCGATCTTATATATGAATTTAAAAAAATTATATTCTATCCAGTATTAGTCTTGGTTTTGTAAAATTTAAATTCGACTCTAGAATATAAAAAATAAAAATTAAACTATTTTAGAGCAACTTGTAGTCAAAAATATTAAATTTTATGATAAATTGTATTTTTCCTTTTCTCAAAAAAAAAATTCATTTCTATTTCCTACGTGGCACTTAATGTTTTAAAATTGAAGAATGGGAGCCCGTAAGGTCTTGATTTGCACCGTTGATAAATACATTCATAGCCTTTTAATTCAATAATATTTTTTAACACTACTGCAATAATAAAACTCCAATTCGTCCCGTTTATTTTTTTAAAAAATAAAAATAACTATATATTAAATATATATATATATATATATATATATATATATTACCGTACTAAAAAAAGAAATAGATAATTATATTCCACCTTACTAAGGTTACATAACAAGTTATAAATAACAAAATTTCTTTTGCTACTACAAATAACTCTAATCTTATTGCTTTCGTCGTTATTAATTTTTTTTCTTTATTTTTGTGCCCTAACCATATCATATACATGTTTGAGTAAAAATTTTGAAGGAAAGAGTAAGGTAATTTAAATATTCCGAAACAATTAACCTAATTGCAATTTAATACTATATTTGGTTGACAATATATTAAATGAATAAGAATAGTAATTCTCTGATCAGAAATTTTTATGTTCGATTAATTTTTTCTTTTTTTTTTTATAAAAGAACTAGAACATTTATCTTTTCAAATTTGTAAAATTATAAGTTTCGGATCCACCATAGATCCCATCTGGCCACAGTTGGTGGCAGTTGTGGTGGTTGGAGGGGTTGGTGGTAGTGGAGGATGTGGTAATTTGTGATGGAGGTTAGAGGCGGTGGAGATATGTAGGGTGTGTTTGGAGTAATAAAAAATGAGATAAATTAAGAGCTCGTAATGCGTAAGAAAAAAATTAATGTGATATAAAATTAACAAAGATTTATAAAATTTTTTGTTATTTGTTTGCAAACCAAACGGAACCGTAGAATAAGATAAATAGTGATAGCGTTGGGTAGTGGTGGATAGATGGCAGAGCCGCAGAGGTTAATTGGAAGGGTGGTAGTACAGGTAGAAGGTGAGAGAGGAAGTGGAGAAAATAGTGATCTGCGGCAGTTTTGGCAAGTGAGGGTGGTGGTAGAAGAGATGAAAGCAACATGGTTGGCAGTCGTTGTGGAGGTTAAGAATGGTAGTGGTAGTCGCCGTGGTAGTGGTGGTGGAAGAGGTGATAATTAGGGGTAGTGGTTGAAGGTTAAAAGTGGTGGTGATGCCGGCGGTGCTGGTGGAGATGGCAGAGGATGGTGGTGACACTTTAAGAAACAACATTCAATTTACGAGGCACCCAACTATCCCACCTCCCAGTAAGTTGCTAGTATATACATATATACATATATATAGCTCCTCAAGGAATGGGAATGTCTGCTCTCCATTTGTTTGTCCACGTCATAGAAGGCTGGAAACATAGTTTTCTCCTGTACGCTATTTAGAGCCTTGTGCTCTCAATTGAGCATTCCCTTCATTTGCTGGAGCTTTCACTTACTCCGAATAATATGAGATACTGAAGCAAAGCAGGCGGTTCACTACAACTAAAAAAATGTCTCTTGCATTGCAAACCAGTCTTACATTTCCATTTCCAGTACTGCCTGTTGAAAAAGGTGCGAAAACTGAAGACAATTCAAGCTAAGAAACACACAGAAGAAAGCATTTACAAGAGAGATTGAAGTTCCAATTCCATGATTTACAATCAAGGTGCACGCTCTATAATAGCCCCTCCCTTGGGGCAAATGAATTTCCAACGAGTCGATGAAGCTGATCATGTCTATTATGGCTTCCGTTATACCCACTTCTACTAATAAATAGAACCGTTTAATGAAAATTGAAAACAAGAATAATACTCATATTGCACAAACAATATAATTGAGCTCAGAACAAAGGTAGTTCCATGAAATGTATGATTCAGGACTGGAACCTCATCAGTCGAAGAGACAGAGAAGGCCCAAAACACGAGCATACGATGCTCGTGCATTTATACCTGTCAAAAATCAAAAGAGAACTATGTCAGCTACAATATCAATAGTTATTTTTCCTCTTTAGGCTCCGTTTGGGAAGAGCCTAGCCGGCTTCTCAGTTTTTGGCTACTCAACTTTTTGGCTTTTGTTAAAATAATTAAAATTACCCACTTATATTTTAAACATTTTCTAAACCGTGAAGGGCAAAAATATCAAATTGACAAAAGCTAAAAAAACTAGCCTTTTTTACCTTCCCAAGCAATAAAAAAAAAAAAAGCTAGTTTTTTTTCTTCCCAAACAAAGCTTTAATGTCATAAAATCCTATTTACTAACCCTGACTGAAGTATCTGTTGGCAGAGGTAAAGGTGTGGGCCGCCTTGCTGTATCCATAGCTTTTGCTTGATGCAAACGGTTACTTGGCGAGACAATCTTTGATGCAGATGACTCTGAACTACTAATCTTAGAAGAATTTCCCCCTTCTGAATCTTCTAATGCTTGTTTCAAGCTTTCCACCACCTGACTCATTGTGGGCCGATCTTTTGCATTCTTATTCAGGCAGCTATCTGCCAACTTGGCAACTTTCCGAGCCGCGCTAAGAGAATATTGGTTTCTGAGTCGAGGGTCAATGATCATGCTAAATCTGTTACTGTCCGGGGGGAACTGTTTCACCCATTCTAGAAGTTTCTGCTCCATTGTTGGGCGATTTCTTTCTATGGTTCGCCTTCCTGTAAGAATCTCATAAAGCACTACACCGAAACTATATATATCACTCTTGACTGTCAGATGGCCAGTGTCGACATATTCTGGGGCAGCATATCCGTATGTCCCAACCACCTGACATCAAAAAATGGGGACACAGTAACCCCCCCCCCCCCCCCCCAAAAAAAAAGGAGTCAGAAATACCACATTGAAAGCCCTTATGCTTCTTGATCATGAACTTTTGAGAATTTTGTGATGAAAATATGTTGGTTCAAATTAAATGCACCCATCACTTGGATACAGGAAACTGAACTCGTCACAAAAGGACATATCTTTTAAAAGAGCACGGAGAGGGAAAGAGAATAGCATGCGCTCGGTTTCATAAAAAATTAGCTGGTCAAACAGCAATTTAAGAGTCACCAAAATTTTGTTCGTAATATGTTTTCAAAGGGGTCATGAAGTTTTCCAGCTATGTAGTCTTAATGCCTATGTTCTTATTTATGCACTATCCACTCACCGCTGTGGATACATGAGTTCGATCGCCAACTGGTCCTTCCCTGGCAAGCCCGAAGTCTGAAAGCTTCGGCTTTAAGTCTTCATCCAAGAGCACGTTCGACGATTTGAAATCTCGATAAATCACCTTCCAAATTAAAAGAAGATATAATTCCAACTTATACATCATACTGTTTACAAACAAATTAAAATTCTAAAACATTAAACCAAAAAATACAGTCAGTGCATGCACATCTGTGATATTATCAATAATCTTAATTGGCATTTTCTTCTAGCAAATTTGCACGTGTTTCCCATGTCAGTTCACATACATCTTTAATCCATTTTAATGTTTTGAATGTCCATTTCAGAAAAAGCTATTTGAACTAGGATTCCTGAAAGGCTGGAGCAGCTAGCAGCAAGTTACAGGCATGCGCAATGTAGAGTGTGGTCAGGGGCACATAACCAGACTGTACAGCTACTAATATTGTAAAGTACTGATGAGTGTATGAACATGCACACTATGTTATGCCACCAAAGAATGAAAAACTTGAAAACTTCCTGCACATGGGTAGCTACCACTTCTAAATCAGCTCAACTTAACATTCTCCATGTTTCCACTTGGGGGGGGGGGGAGACAGAATGGATTGCAGGGAGAACTTTCCAAAAGAGTCAGGAAATTGCCTGAAAACAATTAACTTGTTATAATTTTACTTCACCAAATGTATTTCAGCGCCTATTGATATGTTAGGCACAATTGTTTGAGCTGGATTAGAGGGTAAGAATTCACGTTCACAGCCCTAGCCTAGGGTCTCCAACCGGCACTGAAATGGGACCATCCAACATTCAAACATGAATGCACTGCTAAGCAGTAACATGTGATCAACTGACATCAATTTGGAGGAATAAATAAATAAATAAAAAGTTGTACCTGTATTTCCAATCCCTCATGCAGATAAGACAATCCTTGAGCTGCACCAAGCATAATTTCTAATCTAGTTTTCCAAGGCAAAACTCCCGAAGCCCTATTGAAAAGATGGTCTTCTAAACTCTTATTAGACATGTATTCATACACCAATAGACGTTGTATCCCTCTTTCCCCATCAACAGAACAATATCCCAGCAGTTTGACAAGGTTAGGGTGATTGACAACACCGAGAAATAGAACTTCAGCAAGCCATTGTTTATGACCCTACACGAGAAAAGGAAATAAATACAGACAACAGTCATTAACAACAAAGTGCAAAAGTAACAATAATTTTCAGCAAAGAGAGTGACATAATCAAGCATGTGAGTAAATAAAAGGACACTTTAGATTTCTGAAAAAGCTAATGACAATCCTTAGTCTGACAGATCAAAAGACCCTGAAATCACTGATATTAAAACTTGCGTATGCACACCAACAACTTCGTTTTGACTGTCATCAAATACCAATCAAAATTTCCCTTTTTGCTTTCAAACACTAATACTCAATCGAGGATATTTTGGAAAGTGTGGTTTTTTTTTTTTTTTTTTCCTCCTTTTTCTTTGACATCAAGTTGGGTCACAAGCAATGTAAGGCAAGTAAGGCAGCAGACAGATGAACTAAATTTCATCATTATCCAATTGATTCCACTTCGTGCAAAAATATCTCACGAGGGAAGCAAGGCTTTATGAAGCGCAAACTATGCCAGGAAGTACTAATAAGCTTTTATTTACCCAAAAGAAAGAAACAAAGCAAGGATGGTAAAAAAGTAACCCTACAAAGTTATTGGACAGCCTATGCCAACTTCATCATTCTCTATTATTCAAGTAATTCTAATTCATTCCAAATGGCAACTTCCCTTAACCTTACGACTGAATATTATTCCCTACATTATCACCAGCATCAATTATATACAACCAAATTCCCTTAGTTAGTACATGATTTACTCCGCCGTGTCCAAAACTTCAAATAAATCAAGCGGTCAGTCAGATCCCTAAACCATATATGCTGTTTTTTAGCACATTAATTACAGGGATCACATGATTTTATACCCACAATATGCCTTTCATGAGCTCACATTTCTCCTGCAAAGCCAACTACTAAAGATCATATTGTCCAAACTACCTTTATGATGGAAGATCAACCCAAAAATCTCAACAAGTAATTACAGAAATTCAAAAGCAGGGAAAGCTAATAATTAAAAGTAAATTTGTCCAAGAATAAGCCAGTTACCTGCATGCCATGTTTGTTAAGCTTTTTAATAGCAACCACAGTAGGATCGCCGCGCCCATCTGGAGGCCTAATTGTGCCCTTATAGACACTGCCAAAACCACCTTCTCCAATCTTCTGCAACCTATTAAAATCATTAGTTGCATTTCTGAGCTCTGTGAGAGAGAACACTCTCAAATTCTGCTCTTTCTCTTTGTACATTTCCGGTATGCTCCTAGATGAGGACGCTGAACCAGCTGACCTTGGACCCGTATTTGCTGCTGCTGCACTATCCGGTTTGCTGCTTTGACTGTTCAGCTCTGGGGCTGATTTTGCATGTCGGGACTTGGATTTGTCCTTGAAAGGGAAGAAACACTTCATTTTCAAGATGGGTGTGTGTATTGAACAACAGATTGTTTACCAAAAATGATATTGGTGCTTGGTTAATGAATCTTCAGAAAGGCTCAATCAAATCAAAGTGTCTGCAATTCATATAACATGTGTGTGTGTGTGTGTGTGTGTGTGAGACAGAGAGAGAGGGGGGGGGGAAGAGGGCCAAATTGGGTTGGAGAAACTAGGAGAGAGAGAAAATCCAGATGCAAAATAGGGGAACCCAGAAAAGAATACTGATGAAAATCGACAGCAGAAAGTTTATAAGGGGCCAAGAAAACCCAGAAAGGAAAAATGGAAGACAATTTGCCAATTGGTTGTGTAGCAAACTAGTCAAGGGCGAAAATTGAAGAAATTAATGGGAAAACCCAAACCCAGGTGGGAATTGAACTAAAGAAGATTTTTCTTTTGCCTTTCTTTAAATGGAATTGATCTAAGAAGATAAACAACAACGCGAGAACCAAACCCAAAAACTCAAGTAAAATAGAGAATTCAAAAGTTTTAAATGTGATAGGTAAGGAGCTCTGAGAAGTCACGGCAAGAGGTATGACGCGTGTGAAACGAAAATTCAAGACAAAAAAAAAAAAAAAAGGAAGGGACAGATAACCGTGTTGTTTTTTGTGGTTGAAACTTCAGCGGATTACATGGGTTTAGGTGAATGCAGAAGTTGGACTTTTCTTCCTACGACGTTGACGGACCATTTTTTTTTTTTTTGGGGAGGGGGGGTGTTAATTGATCAAAAACAGTCCAGTCGCTGTCCTGTCGAAGAACCAAAGTTCAAACCACCAAAAAACAAATAAATAAATTATTTATAGGGTAATCTTAATTATGTGATAATTTTATATAATTCCACCGTTTAGCAAAGTAATTGATGTTTCATATATTATATTTAAACCGTTTAGCAAAGTAATTTTCTTTTTTTTTTTTTTTTTGTAGATTTTGAGTTTTATAATACTTTTTGTGTTTGAAAAAAGTTTAACTTTTATTCAGTCTTTCTCCAAAAATTAATATTTTATCTAATGCAAGAAACTTATCCAACACACTAAATTTAGAAAAATAAAAATAGAACACCAAAGTTCAAACGGCGGCAATGAAAAGTAATCAAACAGCTATCAGATTTTAATATTCATTAAACTTTATTTGGATGAAGCCTTATTTTCTTCTTTCTATAATAACTCTAAATTTTCTTAAATACCTTTTAGCTACCCACTCTTTTCCTTTTAACTTTTTTATTTCTTTTAAATGTTTTTTATTATATATTTTAGTACCTTTGACTATTTATTAATTATTATTTGAGCCATTGTTAGTAATTTTTTATAATATATTTTAATCAAAATAAAAAATTAATAAAACTCACGTACAAGTACATGTTTAAAGTGTCAAATTTTAGTAAAAAAATAAGTAAATTATAAATTGTTAGACATTTTGTGTGTTCCTCCAAAACTATAATAAAATAGAGAAGGTTGATAAAATTTGGAGAGAGTTGGTTAAAGATTGAAAAAAGTCAAGAGTTTTTCTTATGAAAAAAATTAGAAAAAAATTAGAAAAGGATGGAGATTTTTAGGCAAATTTGGCAATCCAAAAGTTCTAATTTTTTTATTGAAATACTATTAAATGCAATAAGTTAAGTTAAAAAATTTTTAGGAAAATCATAAAATTAACTATGTATATGATACAAATTACTAAATCATAAAAAATTAACATTGTCACAAAATAAATATAGCAAAACTGATAAACGCCATTTATGGGACAATCACGATTCAAGATTTTGGAAGCTATTACAAACGTTCATCCCAAACGTTCACTAACACTTCATTTGGAATAATTGATATTGGATTTGATTTCATTTAATGAGAATTCTAACCAATTTTTATGTTTAGAACTAAATAATATTTTATGAATTAAATTTGATTTATTTCACTTAAATTTTGACATTTTTATATTATTTTGAAATATACCCAAAATAATAAAATTTGATGAAAATTCACTATGTTCTTAAACTATCTAAGTAAATAGACAATTTTATCCACATATATCATATCTTATACAATATAATCAAATTTGAAATTTTGTTTAAATTAAATCAATTTAATCCTTACATTCAAATATATGTTTTAACTTTCAAATATAAAATTTTATTTACCAAATCAAATTAAATCAAATCAATTATAAGAAAGGAATAACAGACTCTAAATTAAAACCACCTCTACATCCACCAGACTTTCCTCCTTATTCCCTTTCTACTTCTCTCTACCCTCTTTTGCAACCTTAAATGGGTTTTCTTCTATTGCCATCAGCTTTCTCTTTCTCTGATTTGTAAAGATGGTTTGTAACGTGTTAGTAGCCTTATCTTCTCGTGACTTTGCTTTTATAAAAGTATATAATTACTGTAAGAGCTAGTAGACACTTCAGATTTTATAATTAATAAAAATAAAATTATATTTTTAAAATAAATAAAAATAACAAAATATTAAGTCAAAAACTTAATAACAATACGGTAAAAGAAAATTTTATAAATAAAAGGGAATAAAATTAATAAAACTTTGGTATAATTTTTTAAATTAATGAGGACAATTGATCTTTTGTCAGTTTACTCTTTCATTAGAGTATTCGCAACAACTTTTTTTTATTTATATTTCCCTGTATTACATTATTATTCTGCAACAAAAGGTGTCAATTTTAGTTTTGTTCACTAAGCAAATTTTTTATACTGATTAGGGCTTTTTAGAACTCAAAAGACAGAAATTTTTTCACAATTTTTGTTTTTTTATTTTTTTTTATTTTTTGGCCATTTGACAACACGTCAAAAGTTACTAAAAATTTTTTAAAATTTTCTCTAAATTTTTTTACTAAACAACCAAAAAATCTTAAAAATTTCTAAAAATTTCTCTAACTTTTTACTCAACAACAAAAAATTACTACAAATTTCTAAAAATTATTATAAATTTCAAAATTTTTCCAAATATATAAAAAGTTAAACCTAGTAACTTTTACCAAAAAATTATCCAAGTCCCACAAAAATTTGCTTTCAATTGGACTCTCATATTATTCAAAATTTATAGATTCTAAGTTTTGATAGTTATTTGTATCTAAAAGGTAAGTTGAAATTATGACTTCTCTATTATGAAAAAATTAACTTTTTTTTTTTTTGGTAGGAGCAAATAGTTAATTAGGACCCATTCGGGAACAAAATTAAAAAATATATACATACTTTTAATTTTTTCTAACTATATTCATTTTTCTTTAACTTTTTTTTATCAAAATTTATCAAACACAAAAAATGGCTTACTGCAAACAAAATTACTATTTTTCTTTTTCAACTTTCTCAAATTTGTTCAACTTTTATTTGACTTTCATAAGTTTTTATTAAACATACAATTTTTGCTTCGACTAACACATGTTAACACTAAAACAAAAGTCGTAAAAAAAAAAAATGAATTTTTTAATTTATCAAACACAGCCTATAGTTGGTGTTTCATTTTGATCACTTAAAAAGTAAAAAATTTTATAGCGCTTCATAAAAATTAAACAATTTTTTGATCTTTGTTTAAAGTTTTGTTTTATTACCCAACTACTATAATTAAATGAAATGGAGTGCGGTCGGCAAGACATGGAAAGGCAATATTGCCGATGGGTTAATTTGCACTGAATGTTATTATCCCTCTTTCCATTTATTTTCAGAGGTTTAATAAAAAAGAATAATTTATTCAATGTTGGGCTACGTTTAAAGCTCTGAAAATTATTTAAAAATATTAAAAATTTTTAAAAGTTATTTATTTTTATTTCGTTGTACAAATTACGAATCTATAATTTTTATTAAATTTTAGACATAGTTTGGGAACTCATGCTAAAATCATGCTTTTTTTTAACTTACTGTAACATATGTTAGAAAATAGTATAAAGTAACGAGGGTAAAAATGTCAATATATAAAAAAAATATACTTTTAGCATACTTCCCAAATGTAAAAAAAATCAAGTACTAATGATTCCTAAACCACGCCTTAATATTTTTTGTCGCTATGAATGCTTCTTGATAACAGTGGTTCCAAGGAGTAAGCAATTTTCACTTTTAGAGCTCAAATGGACCAATCCAAACATGGCCTAACCAGAAGAAGAGAGAGAGAGAGAGAGAGAGAGAGAGAGAGAGAGAGAGAGAGAGAGAGAGAGAGAGAGAGAGAGGGGGGAGAAGCTTGATTTTGCCACCAAAAGCGATAAGAGAAACGAGTCTTGGACTACGGAAACCAGGTTGAAACTTGCTTATAAAAAGGGTGATCCGTGCATGACGACTTTAAAGTCGTGACTTTGGATCGACAAGTGAGTTTTTATATAATTACTAGGGATGGCTGAAACTCGCGGCCGGAAGCCTCAGTTTGAAAATTAAAGTCGTAATAATGATTTCTTTAGTTTGATTTCGGATACTTTTTAAACGTACGAAAATCATCTTTCAACTGGATTCGGCTCCATTATTGTATTTGCGAAACTTTGGGATTTATGTCACCTAAAATCAACTAAAATTCACTCGTTGTTATTAATTTTTTATACTCGATCTTAATAAAATTTTATTATATATTATTTTTTAATTAAATTTTTATATTTTTATCACTTTTCATCAACCAAACACTCTCTTAAAATACCACAAAATCGAATTAAATATTTACCAGTGTAATTATATAGTAATAATTTATAAAAAAACAAAATTATACATATATGAGTTTGGCTTGTATAGTAATAGATTTGTTAAAAATAAAATTTGAAATTAAATATTTATATATATGTAAATATAATTTTCGTTAATTTAGTTCCAACCAAAAGTAAACCAAACTATTTTAATTAATTCAGTTGAGTTTCCTATTTTCTAATAAAAATTAAAATAATTGAAACAATTCGAATAGAACTAAATAACTACGGCTTTTACGACCCCAAAAAAATAGTCAAAATAAGTTTCATTGGATAGTTTGAAAGTCTATAGTGAGAGTAGCAAAAAAAAAATTTACTATTTGATTAATCGAATTATAGTTATCAAATTTTTTTAAAACGTGTTGAACTTTTTTGTATTTCGAAAAAGTAAAAATGTGTAAAAATAAAATAGAGATTTTCGAGATTTTCAAACATTTTCATCACATTTTTATCCACCAAACATGCCCTTAGTCCCCCACCAACAGCCTTCTCAAATCCCGAGTTTGACCCCACGCCATGTGATCAGATTTTCATTTTTAGAAGTTTCAGCCGGATGATTACTTGCTTTTAAAGTATCTTTGATTGCCAGATGGTTGGCGGTGGGGTCCAAAGCAAACGCGTTTAACTTTTTATTTTTTTTATTTTTTAATTTTTTTTAGCTTGATTCAAACCCATAAATAAGGGTTAAGTATGAAAAGAATTTTTTTTTTATAATTAGCCATTAACTAACTCCTAAAAAATTAATTTTTTTATATTTATGAAGAGAAAAACTAGCTTTTAAATTTTTTATTAATTTGATATTTTTTCTTTTAAAAAAAGTTTAAAATGTAAAATGATAAATTTATTTATTTAAAAAACAGTTAAAAATTAGTAATTGGTAACCGAGCTACTAGTTTTTTTTCCAAATACAACCCCCAACATCAATTAATCCAATAATTTTTTTTGGTAATATTGTGATTCAAATAATAAAAATATTTTTAAATTATTAGATAATATATTAATTTTTTTATTATTTTTAATTTTTTTTATTAGTTAGTCCTAACAACCTTAATGTCTGATAGTGATGGCGATTCTGTTCGTTGGAAACTTGGATGTAGTGGAGGTAGGTGACCGCCTTCTATTTATAAGCCGGCGCGTGTCAGTGGAGTACGAGGTTCGGTTTAGCAGACTGTCAAATTTTTAAACTTTTTTCCATCAAAGTGACACCTATGCAATAAGAAGTGTAGTTTTGGAAAATATTTCTCTCACAGTTGAAATTTAATAATTAAGAATTTCTTTTTTCATTCAACGATTGAGATCATGTTTATAATTTTAACTTCTTGCTCAATTTACTTATCAAAAAAACTTCTTGTTTAATTCATATTTTAATAGACCTTATTACCATTTATTTCACAGAAACGGATTAGATATTTTAAATTTTACTATGGATTTGTTTGGAATCCAAAAAAAATTAAAAAATTTCAAAAGTTTTCAAATCCCTCAAATTAAATTTTACAACATATTATTTTTACATCACATCAATCCCACTTTTTTTTAAGACTCCAAACACCCCTTATATTTCAAGAGTGGAGATCATATGCAAATAAAAACTGTCAATTTAAATTTTGCCTAATTATAGTTTATAGGAAGTTGAACCTTCCAAATTAAAGTACTATAATTTATGTTTTCTTTTGTTGTACTTATCAAAAATTAATCGAAGAGAGAGAGCGACTAAAACACATGTAACTGGTAGAGCCTAAAATTTTGAAAAAAATTAAAACTCATAGATTATTATAATTTTTTTCAATTCAAACTTTTTGTCCAAAATTTTAACTATATAAGAATCTTAATATTAATTTTATTCAGAATATTATAAGCACGTGTTAAGACTAGTATTTTATAAAATGCATACAAAAATTACTGCGTAGAAAACCACAAACTTTTTTCTAACTTCTTTTATTTTTTGATGGCTTTTGTATGTTTTTATCCAATGCATAAAAGTTTCCAATTATCAATTATTTGCCAAAAATTATGAAAAATTAGAAAAAATTGAAATACCAAACATGCTGGACGAGTACTAATATACAATCACAAAACTAAATAATATAAAGAAGTTATCGATATTAGGTAGAATTCAAATTATTAATCCTAGTAACAATGGTAAATATATGTGAAAAGAAAAATGGAAAACAAACGTACAACAACCTAATAGTTATATAATTCGGCAATTATCCATGTTCTTTGGATTAGTATATCCACTTATCTATTAGCAACTTCTAACAATGAAGTAAATATTATAAAAATAAAGAAAAAAAATCTTGGAAAAACCTTTTTCATGTTGTTCTTTTTTTTTTCTCTCTCTCAAAAACCCTAAAAATTATATTTAAATAGATAATAATTAATAAAATAGCATTTACATAAAGTTAAAAAAATAGTCGGTAGTTTAAGAGGTTTAAGGAAAATAAAAATATAAATTAGTAAAATTACTTAATTACATCATAGTTATAAAAACTACTTTTCAATACAATTAAATTGTATGTAATTATAGGAAGTTCAAAAGTATTATAAGAAGAAGAAAAAAGACTTCACACAGAAATAAAATTTTATAAATTTAAAAAACTCGCTATTACCTTTAATATTTGTTTTATTAGCTCTATTTGGAGTGATAAAAAATTTTGAAAAACGATAAAAATACTGAAAAATTGTAAAAATTATTTATTTTTTATTTTATTGTATGAATTATGAACCTACAAATCTTATTTTATCTTATTTTTTATCACTCTAAACAAACCGATTATATAATAATATAAGACAGCAATAAACCAAATTTGACCAAGTCAAAAAATTTTATTAAAATAAAGTTCCTTAAATTTTAAATACTCACTTATTTGCCTCTAGCTCAGAGAAACAAAAGATAGAAACTGAATCCGACCATCAAAGGGAAATGTTCTCCACGTAGCTAACGTACGTGGCTGTATGGGATTGCATAGGTACATATATGTACGTTAATTTGTGTATAAACAGTGTTAATTGAGGTCTATACCTTGTGCATACTTGTTTGTGATTGTAATTTCCCACGATAAAAAAAAAAAAAAAAAAGGCAGGTTGGAGACCCGTTGTCCTATTAATTAATTATTTCACCCTTCTCAGAAAATGACACATACCCTGTACCTGGGACTGGTCCTAGATATAAGAAATCCATATTTTTATGAGGCTCGTCCTGCCGCCGTTTATTTTGTTAAAAATTAATAAAAAATTTTTAAAATTCTTTAATATATTTCGATCACTTCATAAAATCTTTATAAATTTATATATATATATATATATATATATATCTACGTATTGTAAATTTTTTTAAAAAATATCAATACTTTTTTTATAAATTTCAATAATTTTTTTACCGACCGTAATAATTTTTTAACAAATTTTAATGAATCTGATATAAATTCGTAAAAAATGATTGAAAAAATTGTTTTCACCGTTTTTTTCTCTAACGTTTTATGTAAAAATCAAAAAATTCAACAACTTCTAAAAAAAATTGACATAACTCTGTGAAAATAGACCTAAAAAAATTATTTTCACAATTTTTCTCTTTAATTTTTTTCCACAAAAGTCCAATAGTTCAATAACTTTCAAAAAAATTCAGACATAAATCCGTGGGAATAGATGAAAACAGACTAAAAAAACCATTCTCGCTATTTTTATCTCTAACTTTTCACTGTAAAAATAAAAAAATTATATTTTATTTCTAAAAAATATAATTTAAGTTACAAATATTAGACGTTAAAAGTTACCTTTAGATTATATATATATATATATATATATTTTTTTCCTTATTTTTCACCGCTCCGCAAGAAAAAAAAAAAAAAAAGAAAATACCTTTCGTTTGTGCACTTTCCTTCCTCATCAACTGCGCTTTCCTGATCAGCCTCGACTTTATTGGAGCCCACCTTGACTTTTCTTTTTTTTTTTTTTTTTTTTCCATGTTTTTGGGTAAGGGGTCTAGCTTTTGACTGGTAAATGCTTGTAGAGACGGGCTTTTAATTATTAAGTGGTGTTTGATTGGTTAAAATTAATTATATTTTTTTAGTTAAAATTAATTATAATTTATTAAATTTTATCAAAATTTTTATATTTATTAATTAAATTTTATCACGTATCATTTTTATATTAAATTTTTATACTTTTTTTTTTCGTATTTTTTAACTAACTTTTTTCTTATCACATACCCGCTAAACGGTGGTATGTGGGCTTTTGTAGAAACGAGCATGACGGGCTTTTGATTAGTAAAGGGTTGTTTGAATGGTTAAAAGCGGTTAAAAATTAAAAAAAAAATAAAAAATGTTAATCACTTTTTGATATTTGAAAAATTGATAAAAAATAAACAAAATAATCTGTTGAAACGGTGTAAAACAAGTCGTTTCAATGGTTTTGATCAAAAAGTAATACAAAAAGCTGATAAATGTTAAAAAAGTAAAAAAAATAGATAATTTTTTGTAAAAATTTCTAAATTTTAAATTTTAAAAATAAACGTACGAAAATGAAAATGATAAAAGTTGATAAAAATAAGTAAATATTTATAACTTTTTGTAACTTTCGATGTTTTTTGATAGCACCAAACGGGGCCTAAATGTTGGGGTGTGGCTTTTGATTAGTAAATATTTTTAGAGGCGGACTTCGGGAGACCACCTTAACTTGGTGTGTAAGGTTTTAATTAGTAAAACTTTTCCTTTTCTTTTTTTTACGTTTCTGTTCTTCGCAAAAGAATCTTTGTCATCAACATTTGAATTGTTGGATAGTATCGGATTTATCTCAACCCTAAACTTGGCGAATCTTAATTGTTGGGTATCTCAATTCTAAAAGTAAACTCATGGAATGAGCCTTTTTTATACACACTTATATAACGATTATTTATATTTTTTCGTAATCGATATAAGAATATCTCAACAATCTCCCCTTTTACACGTTGGGTTTGAGTCAGAAGGAGTGAATACCTATTTCTTTTGATGGCTTGAGATTGATTGTTGAGTGCTTTTAGACTTATCTCAATCCTAAAAACTAACTTATGGGTTAAGACTTTCGCTTATACTTGTATACTAATTATCGGCCCTCTGCACAAACGATGTAGAACACCTTAACAATCTCTTCTTTCACACATCGAGTCTTTAGTTGAAGGCAACTGATGCGAAAATGCCCCAACAATCTTCCTATTTACACATTACACATCAGGCCTTAGATTAGAGAAAACAATAACTCATTTCTCTTGATGGTCTGAGATGTAAGGGAAAATTAAAGCAGAATAAAAATAATATACACAAATTAACGTGGTTCGGCACTCTTGGCCTACATCCCCGAGTAGGGAACAAAATCCATTATATAATCACAATAGTGAATACAAAAATCTGCATTTCCCTATCTTTCTTTCTCTTTCTATGTGGACATGATGAATCCAGGCAACTCCCCTCACCTCTTTTTTTTTTCCCTTACCATGTACAAAACATCTCTCCCTTTTATTAACACTAGTCAAGGGAGGTTGGTAAGAAATAAATGTATGGAGCTGATAATAACATAGTTTAATAAGTAAGGAAAGACTATTTAGGAAACTTCGTAACAATTAAAGGGTCATTTAATGGGCGAGGACCCTACATGAGATTGATAATAAACTTGAGTTCCCTTATATGTTGACCACTAGTTTCTTCCACAACTAATTTGATAACACCCAAATGATCTCTTTCTTCACACATTGGATCTTAAGTCAAATGGAGCAACAACTCGTTTCTCTCGGTAGTTTGAGATTAATGGTAAACTTTAGTTTTGATATCAGTGTTAAGTAATTTTGGATCTATCTCATTTTTAAAAATTAGCTTATGGGACGAGATTTTTCCTTACACTTATATGTTGATCACCAACTCTTTCTACAACCGATTTAACAACACCCCAACATTAATCTGCATCATAATCTCTTTGCAATCGACTAATGAACTTCGTTTTTCACGAAATTCACCATCTGTTTCTCTGGAAAAGTGAAGTGCAATGGGTGACACGCACAACTAACGCAAACACTCTGGATTGGATTGGGTTTATCTAAATTGTGCAATAGTTTCGATTAGCTACTTGCCTAAGAAGTACTTAATTAATTTTCTATAATTCTAAAATCTAATCACTTACATTCTTATAATTTTTATGGGTCAATATTAAGGGGGTATTGTACTCAGCAAAAAGTGCCATTGTCTGCGAGTGTTATGAAGTCATATGTTGTTTCGTCGAAGACATTGAAGACAAAGCTGTTGTCATTGTGTTGGGCCAATGAATTATTATAGATATATATAGATATATATATTTTGTAGTTAAAAAATTAAAATATAAATAATTAATTTTCTACTAAATTATATTGCACCTACTATATTTTTAACAAGTCACATGCCACCGAGTCGCATGATTAAAAATGTCTCAACAAACGCCAAACAAAGGAAAAGGCAACCCTGCAAGGGGCGGAGTTAAAATTTTTACTGAGTGACACTGAGCACCCAAGAAAAAATAATAATCGAGTTATTTTTATATTAAAAGTAGAATAAAAATAATGTTATTTTTAGAGAGAAAATAAATTATTCTCGAGTATTAACTAGTAAATATACTTCTTACGGTTAATGGTTCAAACACTTGAAATATATTAGAGATATCACTTGCTACAAAAAATATATATATATAATTATTATTAAATTTTATTATCTATAGAATTTATTGTATTATATGCTAAATTTACTGATAGTATAAATAAAAATATACAATAGTGTATTAAAAATATACACTTTATTTCACAAAAAATATCAAATTTAATTCTTTTAAATTTTTTTATGTTAAAAAATTTTCAATTAATTTTAAATTTTTAATAAAACTAAAATATTTTAATTTTTAAATAAAATTAAAATAACAAAAAAAATATTCAAGTAATTTTACGTTGAAAATTGGGGTCACCCGCAACCCCCCTCCGGGGGCGGGGGGGTCATGTGGCTCCGCCACTGTACCCTGCCGAATGTACATTGTACCTTGTGCTGTTTGGTTCCTAATCGTTGATCGTCACGAGCAACGTTTTCGTGGGTTTCGCGTCAAAAGTCATCATCATTCTCACATTCGCAAAGTAGTAGTACAGTACATGCTACGTCCTTTCACTGTGAAACTCTATTTTCAAGTCTTTGGAAAGTCTTCTAATTAAAGATGAGCATTTACCAGAACCTCACCCGCCCATGCATGTGCTCGTTCTGGGCTAACGACAAAAATTGGAAGGCAGCCAAAGCAATAGAATTCGAGGATATCCCTAGCTCTCACGTTCACACGGCACACCCCCTTTTGCAATCGTTTATTTATTTATTTTTTAAGAATATTCAACTTTTCATTAAAATTTCTTAACCCAAGGGGGGCTTACCCTACCCCCCCTAAGAAATTGCAACCAACTCTGTGGATAAATAATCTCTAAGAGCTCGTTCGGTAAAATTATCAATTTTTAATTTTTATATGTTAGTTTTTATGTTCAGTTTTTAATTTTTGTATTTAATTTTTATGTTTAATTTTCAGTCTTTGTGTTCAATTTTTAATTTTTTATTTTCATTTACATAGTAGAAAAAAATAAAAATTTGAAAACACGTTTAGTAACAATAATTATTAGTTAGTAGTTATGGTTGTTAATTAATTATATTAATTATTAAAAATAATTTAATTCAATAAAAATAAAATATATTAAACATAATTTATTATATTTATTTTTAAAAACAATTGAATAAAATATACTTTATGGTAATTAAGGTAATTAATTTAATTAACTTAAATTAATTTGATTTAATTAATTAATTATATTAACTAAATTTAATTATTTTGATTCTATTGTTTTTCAAAATAATTTGACTCAATAAAAATAAAATATATTCAATATAATTTAATTGCATTATTTATTAAAAATAATTTATATTAAATTATTTTTATATTAATTTAATTAACTGAATTTAATTATATAACTAATTTAATTTAATTTAAATTAATTAAACGTATTTATTTTAATTATGTTTTTATTTAAAATAATTTAATTCAATAAAAATAAAAAATATTAAATATAATTTACTATATTGTTTATTAAAAATAATTTAATAAAATAATTTTATATTAATTTAAAAAATTAAATTAACTTATAATTAATATAATTTATTTAATTAATATATTTAATATATTAATTTAATTATTGATAAAATTAATTATAAATTATTATTTAATATATTTTTACATAAAAAATAATATATTATAAATTTAATATATTAACATAATTTATATATTAATTAAGTATTTTTATATTAAATAATAATATATTTGGCGGTAACCGGAGATGAGTGGGAGATAGTGGCGATGGTGGTCGAATATTGGTGACAACTAGTGAACAATGATAATTGATGGTTGTAACTGGTAGTGGTTATATAAGAAATTGAAAAGTGTAAATGAAAACTTGAGAAAATACATTTTCTATATTTTTGTAATTTTTGAAAATTTTGAAAACAATTTTCATTTTTTTAAAAATTGAAAACTGAAAACAAATTTATCAAACGAATTTTCGTGTTCAATTTTAAAAAAAATAAAAACAAAAATTAAAAATTAAAAACGAAATGATTGCCAATTGAAGCTAACCAATTGAGCTATCTCTTAATCTCATCCTCTTGTAACTTTTATATACAACTCCTAAATAACTTGTGCAATAGTCATATTTCAAAATATAAATTCTCTAGTAAATTTGGTCTAAGCCCAGTTTACTTGTCACTGGCTTACACTTATTCTTTTTGTTTCACACACGAATATATATATATATTACCAAAATTGATCTTCATCCAACTTTTGAAAGTTTTTACACATGTTATTCACATTATTAAAAAAAATTAAAAATATATATCTATATAATAAAACAGAATAATTTTTGAAAATATCCCTCTCACAAATACTAAATATTGATTAAGTACGAGAATAGTTATTTTTTTAAATTCTAATTTTAAATTTAAATTATTTATATTAATTATATTTATTTTATTTTATAAAGCACATATGATCAATAATAATAATATTTTTTGTTTGAGTTATTTTTATAAAACTTATTAAAAATTTATTATCAAATCCAATGTCGAACTTTCTATATTCATCATTATACTTTTTTTTTAATTTTTACAAATATCTGAATAAAATTAGTCTTAAAGGTGTGATTTTTTTTTTCTAAATTCTAATTTTAAATTTAAATCGATAAGGTTGATTATATCTATGTAATAAACACATTTTAGAATTATTCTTCTCACAAGCTAAAATTCAAATACTGAGATTGAGTTTTATTCTTCGGCGAATAGTCGAGATCTTTTACAAACCAAAACTTTGTCTTAAACTCTCACTTAATTTTTGGGTGATTTCACATTTTAATGGACCATTAAGTTGAACTTAATGATGCTATTTGAAGAGTTGTAATGAAAAAGACAAATTCTATTTCAAGGTATTATAAATGCATGCATGTTTAATTTTAGTTAAGGAGTAACGTGGGCATGATATAATTTAATTTTTATTCTAATAATTACATTTTACTTTATTAAATTTTAATTGAACAATTTCTATATTAATAATTATTTTTTTAACTATCATGCACCACAATAATATTTTAAAGTTATATGTTATATCTATATAAGTTAGTAATTTTATATAATAGTTGTGCTATTGATTATATCCGAATTATACAGATATAAGGTATAAATTTTTAATGAGGTGAATATCATTTATATTGTGATTTTATAAAAATTTGTTTGACTATGATGAAAAAATATCTTTTAATATCAAATGTTATTAACTAAGAGTTATCCATTTATAAACGAGCCAAGTTTAAACCAATAAATAAATAAATAAATAAAATAAAACTCATTTAGTACCTATCTGAGTCTGAACTTACCAAATATAAAACTTGAGCCGTTGACGCAGTTGAAAAAATGATTTAGATTAAGAATTGTTAAATATGATGTATTAAAATATTAAATTTTTGAAAAGAATTAAAATTTTCCTAAAAATCTAATAATTGTTAAATATTTATTCTAATTTTCAATTTTTATTTTTTTATTTTTATAAAGGCATTATCCATTAAAATTTCTTCTTAACTAAAAAAGATTGGTAATAATTCTAACAAATGTATTAGAAACTCATAATGATTTTATTTTATAAGAATAATATTTTAATTTATAAAAAAATAGAAACAATTAGTTAATAGTTTCGATTTTTTTAGATTGCAAAACAGGCATACACGGATCACCTGTTTAACTGTGGCTCTCGACTGTTTAAATCGTTTTGCTCATTTCTGTCTGGTGAGCTCGAGTCAGACTTCATATTCCAAGTTTGTTGGCTTTAAACGCATTGACAATCCAATTTTCTTCTACTTTCTGAACATAAATTATGAGGCACAAGCAGCACATTCAATCTGAAATACCTCCAAAAATAGTCCCATACCGTGAAAATTACTTTCCTTCTCTTCCCCTTTTTCCAGCGGGCGTTTCCACTCTTCCTTTTTTTTGAGCAGATTTCAGGACTGCAAATAAAAAATCCACAGGAGAGATTGCAATGAAAAATTAAGGGTATAAATTTAATTGTATTTAATTTTTTTATTTAATTTCATTAAAATTATTTTTAAAATAAAAATAAAAGTTTAAAAATCTGATTGAAATTCAATAAAATATAAATTATAAAAAATCACGTATTATTAAAATACAAATAAATTTCAACCCCCAATTTTTTTCAGTACAGCTCTGGAACCCTTTTCCAGCAACGTGATGACTTAAATATGCTGCACCAGAGGCAACGATTTTCCAGTTTCCCGGCCGCAGTGCTTTCCACATATGGTTCATACTAATAAAACAAAACAAACCGCAAATCGGAATCATCCATGTCATTAATCAATTCAACACAAATCATGTGATACATTGAACTTTAAAGCAAATTTATATATATATATATATGTACGGGTTTGTAGTACAGGGATAGAGTGTGAACAAATACAAAGTGTACATATTTCAGGATTCCCTCAGTCAAGTGAGGATAATTTAGAGAGGGGAGAGATTGTAATAAAAATGTAAACACAATATGAATTGAAGATTATCAACCAAACACAACGATGGTTTGGGAGCTTGATTGATGCTCGGAAAATGTCAGCCAATCAGATTCCCCTCTGCAGATAATGCCTCAAACAAGTATATTTTGTTTCTTAATAAAATGCTTCCAAACTCATGAGCCAATTTAAGACCCGTCCGTTCGAATTAAAACCGACTAGTAACCTCGCACAATGCTCCGCTTCTGGCATTCTTTAATTATGTTTCCAAAGTAATCTTCGACTTGTTGTTGGAACGGGAGGTGCTAATCCTGGAATGTCCCGAATGTCTTTGTTGTGCGGGTTCACAAGCTAGAAATTCAGATATTCAAAATAGCTCAGCACGTATAATAAATTAGTAAACCAGATAATCCAAGGAAATTAAATAATGCCATCTAAATAATATTTGAACGGTCTCCTATAGATTTTTATCTTCTTTAATCCCTTTAATAAATGTATAGGAGATGTCACGTTGACTGTACAAACATAGAGAAGAAATATAAAAAGAAAAAAAAAAGGTTAGAAATAATGTAATTATCCAGGTTCTTTTGAGAAAACCAGAGAACCACAAATAATGTAAAAGCTACACATATAAGTATGAGCTAACTTTACTCTTAAAGGACAGGAGTTTGAGTCAGGGAGGCGCATCCCGGGGCTCCTGAGAGGTAACAAATACATAATACCTTCGATTGTACTGGGTAGAAAGGAGGGCCGCCAGTCAGACGATTGCTCCCGGGATCGCGAAAACTCCCACACAGTACTAATCTCCAAAGGCCACAACAAAGTATAGCAAGGATAATCCTAGTTCAGTATCATGCCACCGCATATGATTGTAATGTTGATGGAGATCACAGAATGTCCAGGGGATAATATAATTTACAAAATGGGATAACTAGAAGGAGCTAAAACCCACTCAACAACTGGAGTGTTATCCAAAGAAGAATGATTAGAGATGAAAGTATGTGCGATATTACAAAGGAGGAAAATATTATTAGTCTTGCTTGCTACGTAAGTGTCACGTAGAGATGCTGCAGCTAATGTAGATAATGAATATAAACTTCACCAAATCATTCGTTAAGGCCCCTTAGACAAATCCAACCCCCTAATGTCATTATCCCAGTTATTTTTCATCTTCTGCAGAAACAATCTCTGTAATGTCTGGGCAAAATCCTAACTTGGAAGCAAAAGTACGATTAATGAAGAACATAGATGCCACGGCAATTCTTTTATGCCGAAGTAAATAGGAACAGGCTAGTATTGGTTAAACTACGTGCACTATTAAAAGTAATATGTTTGTGTACATATGTATAAAAGGTACCTACATTGACAGAACAAAAAGTTGCAGCTTATTCAGACATAGCAAGTAATGCGGAGAAATGAGAAATAAGCTGAGATCTAACCTTTACAATTACAATGGCTACAACTCCAAGCACAATAATGAAGAGCAAGGCCATAATGCACTTATCAGTTGCAACCTAATTAAAGAATTAAAGTTAAGTAACACAAAAAAACAATGCATATATCCGGCATATAAGAGAAGAGGGATGTGAATATTTTAGAGATTGACCTGCCTACCAATTTCCTTCACCAGTTGAGAAGCCTTCTTGATCGAGAAATGGATGGAGTCCAACTCATCAACGATCCTACTCATTTGTTCACTCTGCACGTAAAATAAATATTGGGGTTCAGTTCTCAAATCTAAGCTTTAACTGTCATGAAATTCAACTTTCTTTCTTGATGCAGTTGAACAACATACTTGAGCCTTCAGAGCTGCTGCAGTTTCTGTTCCAACACCGATAGTGTCGTGGACAACCTAAAACAGAAACAGAGAACCTGAAAATAAGCTTTTCAACATATATATATATATATATATAAACCAACTTCTGTGCGTGCGTGCGTGCGTGCATGCGTGTGTCTCCACTAGGTGCAGCTGGAAAAGGAAGAGATTTTGCATTTATTAAACTAAACATGCATATATTGGTGTAGCCGGTCCTCATTAGTAGCACTAAAAAAAAGCTTAGTCAGGTTTCAAACTGTTGGATTGGGAAGCCATCACCATTTATTTATTCCTTCTTAGTTCCACACTAAATTATAACCAACGCAAGAAACGAAAGAGGCATGAAAATGCTGTTAGCCCTACCCAGTGAATATGTGCCAAGCAAACTTAAAAATTTTAGCACAATTAGCAAGTAGCACAAACAATGCGCCATGCAAGAAAATTAAATTAGCTGTTGAAAGATTGTCACCCATGAGCTCCTCCAGCCGCAGCAAATGATTTTACCAAACAAATTGAAGAAATCCTAGTCATGACTGTCAGAGACACATCTGCCTCAACCAAAAGAAACTTCCATTCAGACAGAAAAACCAAGAGAGGATTGGAAAAAATAGTTGAATATGCATTCAAAGGAATGCACTATCCCAGTCTAGCGATAGAATTATGCCTAGTGAGTTTCTAACCCGATAGTTCAATAATATAACCTTGCAGTCAGGCATAAGATCAGAGGAAGGAATAACATATCAAGCAACTTAACAAAAGTACATTCCTTTTCCATTACCCCTTCCCAAAGGGATGCCCTCTAAATGCACATTCAATGCCAATGAGCCCAGAAAGGCAACTGAACTCAGCGAATATAACCAAAAAATTTCCAAACTACTAAAGGATCAAAGTATTATTTCTGAAGGGAAGAACACATAGGAATTTTTTGCCATATGGTTTAAAGTATCTGTGTGTGTGTACGTTGGAAAGGAGGGTGGCTGTTCGGTTTTATAATGTTATTGCAACAAGCAGTACTAGTAACAGGTTCCCATAGTAGAGTTTCACCGTTAGCTAATGCATGGGCACGAATGAGTGATTCAATCCAAATTAAAGGGGCCAAAAGAATTAAAGGAACACCTGAAATAACAAGGGTTGAGGCCATAAGCAACGCCATGGATTCTAATCAAAATGATATAGCTTTATATAAAGCTTCAAGAAGAATAAACCAGCCAGCAACCCAACCAAATGGCTGAAGGCTTAGTGAGTTGACTAGAGCAGAATGACATACTAACCTTTTTGGACCTCTCAATGGCTTCATCAGTCTCATCCATCATCTGATTTCCATTATCTATTAACTGTTGATTTGTCATGCCTGCAACATAGATACTTGAGCTCAGAAATCTTACAAACAGGAATGAAAAAACAGTTGGCTTGCTATGGCCTATGATGTTTTTTCATCAATCATGACTGAATTTAATAATAAAATGAAATTTGCAACCAACGTTCTGCATTTGTGGTAGAAAACATCATTGGTTTACATTTCCAACAAATTCTAGGACAAAAAATCGAGGAGATTTTTACACCATGAAGTAGGTTTTACCAGTTCATAATAGAAACAAGTTTGCTACTCAAGATAAGGGCAACCTACTGCATAAGGCTCCTGCAATGCGGGGTTTAGGGATGGTCAGATATAGGTAGTCTTCCTTTTGTAAGTAGAGAAGCTAATTTCAGAGTTCCCTCTAGGTCGCAATGGAACAATCTTACTGCTGCTCCAAATAACCTAAATAACTATACAATATATCTGAGAAATAAAAAAAGGCCGCAGATCAAAAAAGTAGCAAAGATGAACTAATTTTAGACCTAGTATTTTGCATAACTTGCAAAAAGTGGCTTCCCTCTTAGCACCCAAGCTTTTACACCACTATTTTATAAGAGATGCCGAATCTAAATGATTAACATGTCATCTTAACTGTTTAAAGTGAATAAATCAATCTACTCATTGGGGATGATTCTACAGGTAAAATTACTTGAATTGCTGGCTCTAGATTAGTGCTAAGCCATAGGATTATAAGAAAAATCCAGAGCAGCACAGGTATCACAATCATCCAGATCATGATCATATAGTCAATGTGCTTGGCCATTATGGCAAGTTCCATAACTTTTCATTCAGCAGCAGCATAGTGGTTACAGCAGCTTGCCAAGTTCAACTTTTAGAAGGAAAGCTTGTCTTTGAAGTGTGGGCACAGGGGAAGGATGACGGATTTATGTGCATATTATGTGGGATCCAACGATCCAAGAGAGAAAAATTAGCAAGCAGATCCCCCAATGACGAACTAATGAGAAGCTTGGTGTTGCAATTAAGAAACTCTTCATGAAAGTCGAATTAAAAGTGCATGGCCTTGATATGTTTGCCATATGTGATGTATACAATGCAGGTTGGTAAATGAACCTCCTTGAAACAACCATTGGAGATCAGTATCTACCCAGAGTCCAGTATAACATCATCAATTAGTGACGCAAAATAATTGCATTCTCCTTCTAAAATTAGCTAGAATTTGGTCAAGTTTATGCATCATTTGGGAAGGCGAGAATCTGGTAGATGTTATCATACAGTAAATACCACTTCTTCTATGAACTGGTATTGTACTTGAAGTTGGAAAGTATGAGATATATACCAATACATCAACTTGTCCTAAGAATGAGAGGGGTTTGTCCATGTCATTTGTTATCCACAATATCTCCTATAGATCAGCGACGCATGTCCTGTTAAATGCATCTGTTGTTTTCCATTTTCCTGCAAATCTAATGCATTACTATATTGAACACTAAATAGAGCAATGTACATTAGTGAAACTTGATATCTTAACCAAAATCGACGATGTATTGTTTTCTGGTCCTTCAATTTGATCCTATTATCAAGTTTTTTTTGATGAACCAAAGTGATTGCTCTGTTATTGGTGTCAGTTCACCCAAAGAAATCATAGTGACCTCTACGAGAGAAACGTTTTACATTTTCTTTATCAGAGCTAAGACATGAAGGTCCAAAAGTTAACTTATTTATTTTGGCCCTGTTCATTAGTATTTCTGTCTGCTCCTAGTCAGAGTTCTAAAGAGCCAAAATGATTGATTTGCAATGTATTGCAGGAACAGGCTCAATCAACCCAAAGCAAACTAAAAAAAATATTTCTTACTCAAAAAATGAAGGTAAAAGGTACAGAAGTAGAAGCTTCTCTAGAGTACAGAAAGTGGGATAGAATTAGACCAAGTCCCGGAGAAGACTTTGATCTCTTTTAGGAATTATTTTACTTAATTATTTTGTCTTATTTCCATATTTATGTTGCGGTATTTTAGGATTGCTTAAATTTAGACTATCATGTGGGGAATGTCCACATGCAATCATTTGACTTAAAGCTTGGACCCAATGGTTTCATGACACCTATGCAAGGAATAATTAGTGTTGTTCCTTTTCCATCTTCTCATATAAAAACCTAGCCATCACATGTTGGAATATAAGCAGTTGCCTAGTGTTGCTCTCTACTTCTCCCTTCAGCTACAGGTACTTCTTCTTCTTCTTCTTCTTTCCCCCAGTTGATTTCTGCACTCCCTCCCCACTCTGTTGCTGCTGCTAGTTCTCCCCCCCATTCTCTACAGTTTCTTCTCTTTTTCAGTTTCTTGCAATTTATTCTCTGCCTTCGCTGTTATCGCTCCTTCTTGCTTGCTGTCACTAGGGCTTTCTAAGTAAAGTTCAGTTTATCTATTGATTGTTTTGGCATTATATTGCGGGATAATTTAAGTCTCTTCAAGTGGTTTATTTATCTCAATTCTCTACAAATTCTTTGGGTTGACGTCATCTTATATATGTGCATTATTTTGGGACTAAGCTTCACCCCAACTACTTTTGAAGAAGGCTTTTATGTGCATTACTTTGAGAGCATACAGTTACAGGGCTTTTGGAATTTTCTGTCTTATTTCATGAAGTTCTCCCATTGAAGTTGCAGTGCCTGACTCATTAACCTAGGATTGCATCAGACTTGAAAAGACAGCAGCTTGTTTTCCCACATTGATCGCGAAATAGCCTTTCCTCAATTAATAATGCCTAAACAAGCATGGTGCAAGTCTTCTGCAATAAACCTAATAAAGCTGGACTAGCTTGACCAATTGTTATGATTAGAGCATACTAATTACTGAACAGTAAAACCAATGTCCAAATCAAGCTGAACTGAGCCAACTTAGTTTATTCCAATTTGATTTGTTTCACCATAAGGATCCTTGGTATCAATTTGGATTCAATGCTCTTTAACCAACCTATAGGATGGGGTCAGTTTCATGTCAAGTTCTGACCAGACCAACCTTTGTCCACCTAACCTAAGGTGGCCATGGATCGAGCTGCTCGTAAGCTTGGCTAGAGCTCAATTCATGGTCTTAAAAAACCGAATTCAAACTCCATTTTTGGCTCATTTAAAATTGAAGCTCGAACTCAAACTTGGAAAAAGTTTGGCTCAAAAGCTCGCAAATTGTCTCAATAAAATAATATATCTATGTAAATTTTATAATATTTTGACCAAAAAAAGTTATTTCAGTTTAGTGAAACAATATCGTTTTCGTTAAGTTGAGCAATTCATTTTAATAAATAATTATTTTAAACCAAAACGACATGACATTGTTTTGCTTAGTCTAACTACTCACAATTTGAGCTCAAGCCCCAAATTAATAGTTTATGACAAGTTCAAGTAAGCCAAAGCGCAGCTTGATTCCACCCATAACCTATCCTAAGCATGCAAATCCAAGGACCACTCTATATATCCATACTCTTCAACTCTCAATCAAGAGAAAAACAGAGAGGCAAAGTAAGAGTTCATAGACCCCATGTCTATCTCATATTTTAGCAGAAAAGATGTTGCAACAGATCTGTATGCTAAAACCCTTCCTATTGATTCCCACTCATATTCACTTCGCAGATAATCATTGCACCATAATTCACTACACCAATATATGCCCCCTCCCAAATAAAATATTAAGAGATATTTTTTTGCACTCTTATTTATTCATTGGCTCTTCCTATAATCTCTACTCGTCTTTTCCTTCACTTTCATGATTCCACTTAACCTTCCTCAGATACCCCATTATTGATACCGATGCAGGAATAGTCGCCACCCACAATCTTTTATAATTTTAGCATCACATGGTACAATGATCTAGAGAATAAAATGCAGGGGCATGCTTTCATTTGTTAATGCTACAAGATGAAGCCGAAAAGTTAATGACCATAAGTTGACTATCAGTTCAAGTGTTCATACCATATTTAGGAACCCCCATTTCATAGTATGTAAAATAAATAGAGGTGTCTACAAATCAATTTTAAATGCATGTTAGAAAAGAGAACATATGCTTACCTGAAGCTAACAAGCCATTTTCTTCCCCAAACCCTTCACCAGGCCCGTCAAAGAGATCAACTCGCTTGTTTTCAAGATTGCTTGCATATCTATATTGCCATAAAAAAAAAAAAAAATGAAAGCATTATTATGTGAGCACAAAAGGCGTGACAAGGAATAATAACATGAGCAAAATTGAACACCTGAAAAACTAAAGAATATGAGACATTCTCACATTAATATTTTATTTCATAAAAATACCTTATAAATGGACAAAAAAGAATCTCTAGCACAGTAGCTTCAGAAAGACAAACTTGAAATGGAAAAGTTTGAAATGAAAAACACAGAATGCTTAAGGACAAATAATTTTCTTATCCCATCCACTATACCAACCAACAACAACAACAAAAGAAAAAAGGAACAGTAGAATGAAAGCAAACATGTTCAATAAAAGTAAAGGATTTTGTGGAACATGTAAATATGTATCACATAAGCATATTCAACAGAGAAAAAATAAATTCAAGATTTTTTAATAAGTAAGATTATCTATTAGGACCTTTCAAAAAAGAAAAAGGATTATCTGTTAGGGGAAGATATTGGCCATTAAAAGGTTTTGAGCTCCCTTCATAATAACCACTTTGTCAGATTACATTGCTAATATCAAATAAACATTACAGAATGAATGAAGCCATGTTGGCCATCCTGCTAGAAATTTGATATAATAGTCAAACATTCATTAGATGGATTTCTGAGATGGTTCAGCAACTACTAAGTATTGGCTGCTGGTCCGCCAGAGATATCAACTTACTGCTTCTTCCGAGCAACATATGAATTCAACTCTTTGACCTGCACATAAAAAGGCAGAACATTAATTATTCAGTAATAAGGATTTACACCTGCAGAATCAAGTACCCAAATCCAAATAAAACTTCAGAGATGAGCCAACCATTGATTGCTTTTTCTCATTCAGCATCTTCTTAGTGTCTGGATCATTTCTATACTGCAAATCCTTCACCTCTCTGTCAAACTCTTTAATAAGCCTGGAGAAACAACCAAACATCACTGTGTTTCCGATTTATTAGAGAAAGGGAAAAAGGAGAACAAATAGGAATACTTTAGCAACATGATATAATCCATTTATCTTGCTTGGTCCATCATGTTTAGTCGAACAATGTAGAGCATCAATAGATCCAAATCATGTTGCACCTTGAAACAACACAATGCTACACCCTATGTAGATACTTTACATAGCAAAAGATTAGATCAGGAGGGATGTCGAATCTCATAATTGCTAACAGTTTATTAATCATTCAAATCATAGAACCTGAATTCCACAAACTTTGAGATATTGCTAATACAAACACACAAAAAACCTTAATTCTAAATAGCAACTAGCCCATTATTCAATCCGCTTATTCTTTCAGTGATGTAATTCAGGTAGGGGAAGATAAAAATCCATAGCCGTAACTTAATTTGCATAATTTCATTTGTGTTGTCCTTCAATTCAATGTCAATTCACCATTTATATATGATATGCCCGTAAAAGTCTATAGAGTGTGCAAACGAAGGTGGTGGGGGTGAGATCACTGGTATGGGTGGTGGTTTGTCAACAGAGAGAATACCTCTTACACTCCCGCATCTTCTCTGTGAGCTCTTCCAACTGCCTACTCTGCCGATTCGAGTCCTTAATGTTCTCCAATTTCTGAAACCCACTCCTGGAGCACATTAAATTGCATCATTCATCACATATATCCCACAAACCGCAAAATTTGCATTAAAATTCAACAAAACAAATGCATTGAAAAGGAGTGGAGCTTAAATTCCACCACACCAAGTAAACAAATGCCAGTACCAAAACCGAAACAAAGCTTATTTTCCAATCTTGCAGTGAATGCAAAAATCAACACGCATCTCGGAGCCAACAAATGACAACCGAGAAATGAACAGCAATGGAAAATGCTTACGATAGAGCTCGGAAAATATCGGCGATCTGCCCGTCGATCTCCGCGAGTTCCTCGCTGATCAAAGATAATGAATCCATCCCTCAAAGCCAACCTAATTACCCTCTAAGTCCTTCTAAAATCAAGAATACGTCAAATTCCCCATACCACCGCTGAACGGCAATGAAATGCCGATCCTCCAATTCGAAATCAGCGATCGGAAAAAACTTGAAAATGATTCCTATCAAATATAAACCAATTCCAAACAAATCCGAACCTGCGATGCAGGACAAGTGATCTGAAAAAACGATCGGAATTCCAATTATCCGATCAAATCCGAGCAATGCAGGTAAGGTGAACGAGGATCAGATCGAACCCAATGGATCGGAAGGTCTCGGATACGATCTATCATCTATACAAGGATCTCTCGTGAATCACAGAGAGGATGTCTGAATTCTATTCTTTTTTCAAATTATTACTATTATTTATTTATTCAGGGGGGTTTTGGGAGGGGAACGAGAGGTTTAAATAATTACCGATGTTTCCGGCGTTTAAACCGCATATGGTGAATTGACGATTGGGGTCCACGCGCGTTTCCTTGCTCGGTTGGAATACTCTGCGGGCGGTTGTAGATTGGTAATAAACTAGCAAGAACCTTGAGCACTCTAAACAAACAAAAACTAACAATAGCCGTGGCTAACCACTCTAAACAAAATTCATATTAAGGGTATGTTTAGAATGATGCAAAGTGAGATAAAATAAAATAAAGTGATATAAGTTATGGATTCGTAATTTGTACAGTGAGATAAAAAGTGAATAATTTTTAAGATTTTTCAGTATTTTTTTTATCGTTTTTTAAAGTTTTATCACTCCAAACAGAGCCTAAATTTCCTATATAAACTCTGTTTAGAGTGACAAAAAAATTTCAAAAATAGTAAAAAATATTTAAAAATTTTAAAAATTATTCACTTTTTATTTTATTACACGAATTACGAACATATAACTTATCTTATTTTATTTTACTTTTTATCACTCCAAACGCACCTCTAATTGAAACTTTGGATAGAAAATTCAAATTGAAAAAATTATAACAATTCGTGAGTTTTAATTCATTTTCAAAACTTTAGATTTTAACAGTTAATATATGCGTTTTGATTTCTCTCTGATTAATTTTTGATAAGTACCGTAAAGAAACACAAATTATGATTAAAAAATTATAATTAGGTAGAATTTAAATTGACAGTTTTGATTTGTATATGATCTCTATCCATTGAAATCTAGTGAAATTTAAAATGTCCAAATCATTTTGTGAGATGAATGGTAGTGGAGTCGTCACTAGTTCAAGTCTCTTTTGGGCCACTGGAGGTTCACTCGATTGTTAATTTTAGGGACCCCAGGGATTAGTCGAGATGACCGTAAGTTGGTCCGAACACCCTGAGATATCAAAAAAAAAAAAAAAAAAGATGGTAGTGAGGTCCGCCAAAATAAAAATTGAAGGGAAAGTTAAAAATATAAAAATGATCTCAATTGTTGAATGAAAAAAAAAATTCTTAGTTGTTGGATCTTAGTTTGTGAGATGAATATTTTCAAAAATCATCTTATTTTATTATTGGGATGTTTGAAGTAACAAAAAGTTATAAAATTTAATAAAGACTATGAATTCGTAACTTATGCAGTAAAATAAAAAATGAATAACTTCTAAGGATATGTTTGGTAAAGGGTGAAAATTTTGGGCATAAAAGATTATGAGAGTAATTGTTATCCTGGTAATAGTTATTGGAGTAATAAGTTCATGATACTTATATTTGGAATAAGAGATAAATATTATTTGGCAATAATTATATTATACTTAGAATGCTAAAAATTTTGAAATGATAAAATTAATTGTGTTTGGAAGGATGATAAATTTAAAAGTTAATATTTAATTTTCATAAACTATTATAATAAAATAAATCATCACAATGATTTTTATTTTAATAATAATTAATTTTTAAAAATATATATTATTAAAAAATATATTTTAAATAAAAATATTAATTCAAATAATAGAATCGAATGCTAACAACTAAAATTAAATTGCATTACATGTAGTCACATTTGCAAAACCTAAAATATGAAAAACCTATTACGTAGAAACAAATTTCCGTGCGATATTGTTTTTTAAAAGCATTTTCCTGTAATAGGAAATAATTTAAATTAATTTTTAAATTGTGCATATAAAATATTTTTATTTTCTTTTTTTTTCATTTTGCAGTGTTCTTGGCTTTAAAATAATAATTTTCTTAATGATTGTTGTATTATTTACCAAATTAAAATATAGCATCTCAACGAATTTCTAAAAGCTTTTTGATAAAAATAGGAAATAATGTGACTTAATTCCTAAATTGCGCATATAAAATATTTTATATTTTCATTATGCACTGTTTTTAGCTCAATTTATTAGGCCTCCAATTTATTACGCCTCCGTTTGAAAGTCAAGTTTTTAATATTTTCAGTAATTTTTTGTGCGAAAATTGGTATAAGTTGTAAAAATTTTGTTAATTTTTTAATTTGGTTAAAATAAAATGACCATTATATCTCTCATCAGTTCGATAAAAGTTGACAACGGGGTGTTTGGCAACCCAAAAATTAGCAAAAAAACACCAAAAGTTAGTTTTTGAGTGTTTGGCAAAACCACAAGTTTTGCCACTTTTTTAATTTGCTACAGTAAAAAGTACCACTCCATCATTACATTTTTTTGATTTGCTACAGTAAAATACATACCAAACACTCAAAAGTTACAACTTTTTTACTTTGCTACAGTAAAAAATTTACCAAACACCCAAAAGTTACTAACTAAAAATTCCACTTGGTTCAACCAAACACACAAAAAAGTGTAAAAAAAAAAAAAACACCAAAAAACTACCAAAACTTAAATTTTTTTTTAACTTCCAAACACCCTCAACATAATTGGTAACTTTTGATAATTTACCAACCGCCTAAAACATTACCTATTTTTTACTCCTCCAAACTGAGCCACGAGTGTTAATTCAAAATTGTTTATATATTGTGATCATATGTGTGTTAATTCAAATTACCAATTTTAAGCTTATAAATTTTCATAATAACCGATTTAATAATACAATAATTTCCATAATGATCCTTACTGTTTACAAATTCAAAATCAATGGTGTTGTGATTTATGTGCCCATTAAAATTATAAATTATAAACTTAGTAATTTTTAAAATGACGAATTTAAGGGTTAAATTGCCAATAAATATCATAACATGTGAAATTTTGTATTTATTAATTAAAAAATATGAGAAAATTAGATCATGCAGCTCGAAAACAATCTAATGGACGACTATAATATATACAACAGGTTGAGTAATTCTGTATTCAGTTTATAATGAATTTTTGTTTTGGATATTCCAAAAACTAGCCCCCCCCCTTTTTCAGCAAAAAGCCAGCTAGGTATAATTTTTTTGTCGGTTCTTCTAATGTAATCCTGAGCATATCTAATGTATTTTTCTATATTAGCCATTGGCATTTATTAACGAGTGCCCTAGATATTCATTAAGACCTAGTGAAAATATACCATTTGGTCGTTCTTATTTTAGTTTTTTTTTTTTTGCCTCCAAATAAGTTAAAAAGGTGTGAAAATTTTCACTGGTCTACGTTTGGAGTCTTATAAAACTCCAACAACCTCTATAACTCACTATAATTCTTTATCATATTTTTACTTTTCCCGCCTTTATTAATTTCAAAAAATTTTAATATTTCGCTAAAAAATAAAAAATTTATAACGAGATTGATCGAGTGCGAATTTTTTTTTCATAATCATATTCTTCGCGGTGAAAGCTTTCAAACGAGTACCATTGTCACTAATTTATTTCTCTTTTTTTTAAATCCATTAGAATGGATTTGGATAAGCCGTTCTAACGGTTTACCAGAATAGAATCCGCTATAACGGATTTGAAAAACTGTTCTAACGGTTATGGTATTGTTTAGAGAGAAAAGAAGCATTTTTTTGAATCCATTAGAACGGATTTAGGAAACCGTTCTAACGGTTTTGGCATTATTCATCTCCAAAAAATACAATTTGGAAAGAAATACCAAACGTCATTCTTTACTCTAAATCACGTTTTTTCTTTTCTTTTTCTTTTTTTTTATCACTCCAAACGCTATAGTTACAAAAAATAAAAAGTCTTATTCATATTAATTAATTGATAATTTATTTTTTAAGGTAAGGTTACAAAATTGTCCATATTTCTTTTTTGAAGCAAATTATCAAAATATACTTCTACTTCTACATCTACCCTGCTTCATTTGTGTCACAAGAAGAAAAGATTTCGTATTCTTTTTATGTCCAAAATCACGATTTATTCAATAATAGAAAATCTTCGCACAATTATGTAATGATTTATTAAAGAGGAAATAATCTTCACTTAAGTATATAATTTTACATTTTGCACATTCACCTAAATTTATTTTTGCATATAATTTTTACTTGTACTTATTTATCTACCGTACAATTTTTTTTTTTTTTTTATACAAAAAATACTTCTTTCATTTTGAATTTTTCTAAAATGAAAAATCTAGGAAAAACACCAAACTTGCAAACAAACTTAGGCATTGATTGATCTGCACATGTTAATTTCAAACTATATAATGCAATTATACAAATAATATCAGGTTGGACAGTAAGTTATGCCACAAGAAAATACAACTTTCCAGGCCTGTATCCATACAATGCAGAGGAGTTTGCCCAAAGCCTTCACTTAAAATGTTGAATTCTTCAAATAAGTCAGTCAAAAAATCATATTCTGGCAATAGGTAGCAGAGCTGTTAATAATATAAGGCTTAGAGAGATAAGAGTATCCGATATCGTCAATTTAAATAGGGCATTTATATTAAAATTATCGTATTTATAACGAAATTATCATTTATAATAATGGATTTAAAAAATAGGTAAGTTCTGACAATAAAAAAAATATTTATATTGAAACTGTAAACCTAAATAACGTATTTATAATGAAACCATCATTTATAATAACGGACTTATAGAATAGATAAATTCTGGCAATTAAAAGATAGGGCGGAAAGGTATAAAAAAAAAAAAAAAAAAAAAAAAAAACTAAATTTGGATACTGTTATTTACTTTTGACGATTTTAGTTTGAAGTCGTTACAACAAAGACACGCCTTCAATCAAGGAAAAGACACTTTAAGTAGCTGATACAATTTTTGACTAACTTATTCGAGGAATTCAGCAGGGTTTAGGCAAATCCCTATATAATGCATGACCACTCCATCAGAGCAGTAGCTAGCACACAAGATTTTAAGATAGTATGAATGTTGCACGAGAGAGAGAGAGAGAGAGAGAGAGAGAGAGAGAGAGAGAGAGAGAGAGAGAGAGAGAGAGAGAGAGTGCACGCCAAAATAGCACGAAAAGTACATAAATCTCAAGTACGATGATCACACATTTACAGAGCACTGTGAACAGAGTGCTTCATTAGCAACAACATGCGAGGACCACCAATTGCGAAGCCATAAGCAAGGAAAAAAACAAAGTAAAACCTTAAAAGTATTATTTTCAAGAGCTTCAAAGAGCAGGTGGGTCTTGGTTTGGTGGGTTCAGAAATCACGCCTGCACTTTTCCATAACGATCACGTGGAGTTGTGGGCTAGTTTCCAAGGGCTTCTTGCGCAGTGAAGATATTTCCAGAAATGCTATTGAGACATGTTTATAAAGTAGGGTAAAAATGGTAAAAGAAAGGCGATTGATATCAACGCAGCAACGGGGATTTGAAATTTCTTCCAAGCCTGTCAAAAATTAGTGGTTAGTAATTGAATTGCATAAAAAAATAGACAAGTACTATTGCCAGGAGAACTAACGTGGATTGCTGATGACAAATGCTAGTCCCCTTTTAACCCTCCGTCTCACCATTTACCATGGCCACTTTGTGGGTATTCGAGATGATTTACATGCATATGCTAATTCTTTCATTTTAGATTTTTCTCTATGCATAGATGATACTCGAATTTTACTGTTACGAAGAATTTTGACCTAAATGAGCTTCTTGAGATAAAAAATGACGAATATTTTTGGAGACGAATTTCATGATCAGAACGAGTATTGCCCAACAATAGTTCAAGAATAATTGAACATTGATACTACTCTTTTTGTGGGTCAGTGTTTCTTAGTGAAGAAAAAACTTTTGCCTTTTGTAAGATTTATGTAAGAAGGAATGGGTTTTTAATTCGTAAAGAAAGATTTATCACAAAAAAAGGGTAAAATTGTAAGGTATGATTTTTTTGATCTATTTTGGTAATTTTGCTTTAAGGAACAAACATGGATAATGTTATAACTTCATCTTAAAAAATAAATTATCATTTAATGTAAAAAAATTATTTTTCATGGAATTCGCTACAACCCATAATTTGTTAGATTTTTTTGACTTTTTTTTGAAAGCAGAATAAAAATATAATAGAGTCGAAGTAAGAATTATTAGGTATTATGTTTTTGTTGGCTTTTAATGGATGCTCCGTGACACTCGTTAACAAACTGAAAATCAATTTTTCTTGTGACGAGTAAAATTTAATATTTATTCTGTTACCCAAAAAAATCATATTTATTGTCTGTTAAGTATTAAATACTATTCTTCATTAATTTTGGCATAGCGTCATCTCATCTTTTTAGTTTCATTTTTATTTTTTTCCTTCAAGTAATAATTTCAATTCTAACTATTTTACTTAATTTGAATCAATTTTATTTTTTTTTATTTTCTTATAATTATTTATTTGCATGAGGATAAAGTAATATACATACGCATATATATCATAAATTTTGCTTTAAAAATACGACAAACATAAATATAATAATATTAATCAAATTACCTCTTTAGACCTCATCGATATGGAGTAATCATTAGTCAGTAAATTAATTTTTCTTTTTTTTGACTAAGAATTTAGTAAATTAGTAAGTAAATCAATTTTCTTGGACTAGAGAAAAAATATACAAAATTCAAAATTTGAATTAATCACCCCAACCACTAATCTTTCCTTTCATTAGTAAATTTTTAAAATTAATTATCCAAGCTACTGATGTTTAGGTTCATTATACTAGCATAGATAAATAATTATAACAAAAATAAAAAAATAAAAATAAAAATTAATTAAACTAAGTAAAGTAATTAAAGTTGAAATTATTATATGAAGAAAGAAACAGTGAAACTACAAAATAAGATCTCGTTATTTTGGAAAAAAAGTGAAGAAAAAAATAAATACTAATTTACAAGTTAATGAATGAGAGTATTTAATACTTAACTGATAATAAATATAGTATTTGACTCTTAAACTAATAAGGGTAAAATTGTCAATATATAAAAATAAATTAAATGTGCTTAATTCTATCAATTTTTATTCAGAGACTTAATTTTGGGGAAAAAAAAGTTATTTTTTATTTAGAAAGAAAAAAAGTTGACTTTTTAATAGTTAATTTTTTTTTTGGTTAATTTGACTTTTTTGCTTTCCATGGTTTAAATTTAAAGGACGAGGTTAGTTGTACTCCACTAATGGATTCTTATACTCCATTTTAGTTTTTTATTAAATAATATTATACAATTACCCTCATTCTTTTATTAAGATATATGTATAATTTTAATACCATAAATATCCTCCTATAAAAACCTAATTTCGATCAACTTTTAAAATTACTTTTGCTTTTGATAATTAATTCTCATTCATCTAAAAATTATATTTTTACTCACATTAATTTATTATTGATAAAAAATAGAATAATGTATTTGTTTTAATTTTTATTAGCTAATTAATTAAAACCACAATTACACATTTTGGTATACTCAAAAATATATATATATATATATATATATATATATATATATATATATATATTTACATTATTATTTTAAGTATACATAATAAACTATAATTAATTAAATATCTCTTACTTTTAATTTTAATTTTAATTTTAATTTTATTTCCATTCTTTATTATTATCCATTATAATTCTTTTCATGGTGGAAATGTAATTTTTATTTTTGCTTTGGAAAAAATCAGAATAATTAATGAAATTTGAAATAAATATAATCTCAATGCTCATTCAATTTGGTTTTTTGTACATTTAAATTAAAAATAATATTAAAATAAAATTCAAAAATAATTTATTCAATAATTAATTCATTTTATTTTTAAAGTTAGATAGATTTTAAATTTTGATAATAATATGCTATATTATATGCTAAATCATTATTATTTAAGACCTCAATTATTTAAGCACCATTGAAAAAATATTATTGCAATTGTTATATTTTTACAACTAATAAAAGAATTCTTAATTTGCAATTTTATGATTTTTTATTCTTAATTAATAAATTTTTAAATAATAAAAAATTTTCTTCTCCAATTTAATCTAAATTATTTAAGTATTTATTTAAATTTTTTAACAAATAAATACAAAAATAAGGAACTTTTTGAATTTTGACTTTAAACTTTACTTTATAAATTAATGAGTGAGCCTATTTACACTTTACAAATAGATTATTGTATTTCATTTTAAACTTTTCCTAAATAAAATTACATAATTATCCTATTTACATTTTGTATAATTTTAATATTATGAATATATATTTTACATAATTTTAATACCATAAATACACTTTTAAAAAATTGAACTCATTATCAACATGAAAATATAAAGTAGAAAATTTTATTTGTGGATTGCAAATAAGACTACCTTAAATCAATTACTTTTTTAATTAATTAGTTTATAAAAATTAAAATAAATACATTGTCATATTTTTTGTTAATAATAAATTAATATAAATAAAAATATAATTTTTAGTTGAATAAAAATTATTTATCAACAACAAAAGCAATTTTGTAAGTTGATATGAAATAGATTTTTGTAAAATGATTTTTATGATATTTAAATTATACAAAATATCTTAATAAATGAATGAGAGTAGTTGTGTAATTTTATTTAATGAAAAAGTAAAATCTAGTATAAGAATCCAAGAGTATAAATAGGCTCACTCAAACTTAAAAGTGTAAATTTGATTATTTAGAAAAATTTTGAGTGCCAAACTTAACAAAAATTTTTAACTTTTTCAAAATTTTATTTTTTATTTTTTATTTTTTTCAATTCTTACTAAATTTTTTCAAATTATACTTAAATTTTCACACTTTTTAAAGAATGTGCTAAACACTTAATAATTTAAAAATAACTTGCTCCCCCATCCGTACACCAAACGGCAAACCTGGACAAAATTTTGATACGAAACGCCAATTATTGTTCTTTTAATGAGGGTAATTTTGGCATTTTGCTAATGAAGCCGTTACGCCAATGACTGTTCCTTCAACAAGGGTAATTTTGGTATTTAACACCACTAAAGTCCATCCGTAAACAAACCACGATTCCTTTTCTGTTCAATGCTATTACTTGCATGCTAGTCTTCTTCTTCGCGCCTTGCCTTATGTGCTCGCGCTCTCTCTCTCTCTCTCTCTCTCTCTCTCTCTCTCTGTTTTATCGAAATCGCTCTCTTTTTCTCTCTAGAAAACCCTCCTCTCTCGTTCGCATTCTCTCGACTCTTCGTATTCGGAAGAAGAATTCGTGTTCTCGGATAACTAGTACGACTCTCTCTCTCTATATCTATGGTTATATATATATATATATATATATATATTTATTGTACGTATATATAATAATTCACTCGTCACTGATATGTGCTCTGTTTTGGCTTTGACAGAGATAATCTCCGTATCAGGGTGAGACATGGGTAAGAAAGTTGGGTTGGGAAGAAAATTGTCTGGCAGGAAGTTTAGTGGGGAGAGTAAGAAAGCTAGGGACAATGGTGGCGGAGGGTCTTGGTATAAGGTTGGCGGGAACAGAGAGAGAGCCTCTGCGGGTAGGGCTAGGGTTGTGGCTGGTGGTGGTTCCGGTGCGAATTTGGGGTCTGGTGGTCCCAGGGCCGTGGGTGTGCGAGTTGAAGCCAGTGGTGTTAACAAAGGTTTTGGTTCCGAGAGGGATGAGATTTTGGGGGCGAAGAAAGTTGGAGAATCGATTAAGGGGCTGAAGAAGAAGAAACGTGCCGTTCCAGTTGGTGATGATTCGAAGAAAATTCGAAAAAATAGGAAGGGGGTGAAAAGAGATAGGAATGATTATGTAGCTGGTATTGATTTGAAGAAAAATCATGGATACCGTTATAGAACGAGGAAAAACAAGAATGTGATTTATAGTGGTGTTGACGACGACGACGAGAGCACTGAGGAAGTTCAGTTCTTATACGTGCAGGATAAGGATGGTAAAGTATTGGATGAGAGCGGGCGGCAAATTCAGGAGAATGATAAGGTGTTGGATGAGAGTGGAAGTGTGCAGGACATTTGCGAAAATGGTAAAGCGTTGGATGAGAGTGAGGATGAGATTCAATTGCTATTTATTCAGGATCAGAATGGTAATGTGGTGGAGTCTCACATAGGTGGGGAGAAGGTTGTTTCGTCAATTCGAAAGAGGGATAAGAGTGCTGGTGTTACGATCGATGAGGGGAAGAATTATGGCAAAAAGAATCCAGGTCGTCGATCAAGTTTGCGAGTTTTGGAGAAGGGGAAGGAGGTTAGTGCAGATGCTTCCACTGATTCAAAGGAGTCAGAGGTGCTGCACAAAATTCATGACTCTAGTGAATCTGATTCCACTGAGACTTCTGGTTGTGAGGATTCGGAAGTGTTGGAATCATCTGGTGACGAGGACAATGATCATTCCAGTGATGAGGACTACGAACTTCATAATCCTTCTAACTCTGTCTATTCAGATGAGGATTTGAGTTTTTCAAGTGATGATGATGATGATGATGATGATGATGCTGGTGGTGGTGGGGAGGAGAAAGTTAAGGATGATGATTTGAAGAGAGGTGTTGAAGAAGGGCTGAAGGATGAGGAGGAGGAGGATGAGCTTGAAGAATTGTTGAAGGATGAGGATGAGTTTGAAGAAGTTTTGAAGGATGAGGATGAGTCTAGAGACGTGACGGGAAGTGTTAAAAGTGGGCTAAAGAAAAGAAAATTTTGTGGGATCAATATTTTGTGTGATTCTGATGGAGATGCAAAAGTGGATACTGGAGAGTATAAAAGTGTGGCAGCACGGCTTTGCCTGCGACGAATGTCCAAGCCCCCAACATCTAAGAAGAAACAGAAGCTTGGGACTTTTAGTAGCCCGTTTACTCTTACTGATGACGAACCTGATTCATCTACAGATGAAGATGGTGACTTGAACACTCATTCTAAAGATGGTAATGATAGAAAACATGTGCAAAAAGCTGGCGTGAAAGGCAAAGGAAAGCCAGGGAGGCCTGAGAAAGGCAAAGGTTTCCCATTTAGTCTTATAGATGACAAGCTTAATTCGTCTACAGATGAAGATGGCGACTTGAATACTCATTCTAAAGATGGTAATAATAGAAAATATGTGCAAAAAGCTGGCAAACACGGCAAAGGAAGGCAAGGGAGGCCTGCAAAAGGCAAAGGAAAACCAGGGAGGCCTGCTAAGAGATGGCATAAAATTGTGGATTCTGCTGCAATCTCAGTTGATAAGGTGGAAATTACTTTCTCAATTACTTTTATCGGGAACTTCCACTAATAAACCAAATCAGAAAATTAGAAGCCTTTGTTTTAAATTATTTGCTGCAGATTGGAAGTATAATGTTCTTATCTTCTTTCAAGTAATGTTAATAAAAAGAATAATAAAAGAGAAAAAAAAAAAAAAAAGAAATTGAGCTGAACAGATACCATTTGGTGTATCCTTGTGAAGATTCTTGCAGATTCAATTTGGGACAAGGGAGATGTTTCTTTAGAAGAATTAGTTTCTTCTAAAGAGGAGCTTCCTGATCGCAAAGTTCTACCATTAAAGTTTAGATTTGAAGATGAAGATCCAACACCAACTGAGAAATCTTATTGGGATATAGAAGCCGACAAGCTTTTTGCTGAGATGGATTTTGTCCTCGCTGCTTGTAGGATTGGTTCCACATATTTGGTAGGTTGCATTGAAAGTTGAAGGCACAAGTATCATGTTTATTTTCCCTACCGTACTTGGTTCTATGAATAGTGACTGCCCTTGTCATTTACTCAAAAAAAAAAAAAAAAAAAGGGAACTGCCGTTGTCATTTCTCATGTTATTGTAGGATCTTCATCAGCCTCCTTGAGAGTAACTTCTGTTTCCTTTGTTGTTATTAGTTCTGCAATATCTTTGAGTGCGTGATTGGTTATGGATATTTAAGCTGTCTATCAGCTTTCTCTTTTTTGTTTTCAGTAAGTTTTTGACCTTTTGTATTATTTAGAAGATCTATTATTTACTTTGAATTGGAGCTGTGTGGATTGCCTACCCAACAGCTTTATATTTTTTCCCTTGCTGGACATGAATTCTATAAGATATTTGTCAGCCTCCAAGTCACATGTGCATGCACTCAGAATTGCATATGCCAGTGTCTTGTACCCTGTGTTGTTTTATTAGCTTCCTTTCGTTCCTTTTTTAATGCTTTTGATGACATCTAAATAGATGCATGCATTGTTGCAAATAATATGTTGTTTCTATCTGGAGCGGATCCTAGAAATCAAAACCCATTACCCGCCTCTTAGAGAAAATTTGTCATTCCTGATTATCTTATTGCACAGCAAGGGTATTTTAAAATCAGGTTGGCATCATGCATGAAACCCACATTAACGTTCTGTTCTCTTATCAAATGTTTGAAGTAGTTAGGGTTTTGATTGCATTGCAATAGGCATCATCTTGTTAAAAGATATTGTTTTACAGCTCACAAAAATCAGCATGCTTGGTTGTCTGATCCTTCATGGATTTTCCCCATCTGCAATATATTGTACCTTGACTACATATTGATGCTAATCATAGATGGAGTGGAACAAGTCTGGTTGAAGTCCAATTTTTTGAAGAGGTTTTATTTTATTCTAAACTCAAATTTAGAATGATTTATACAACTCCTTTGTTCAAATTATCCATATTAATTAAAATTTATGCATAACAGATCTCAAAGAAGAAAGTGATAACACTTTATAGTTCCTAATCATGGAAACCCTATTTAAAATCATAATTCATGGAATTAATTAACGCTTCAATTTCCAGTCTAATAGCCCTTGACTAATGCAACACAAATTACGTATAGAAATTAGCCTTTACATCCTCCTTTTAAACACTAGCAATATATTGGAGAATCCTTGAAAATTTTTATTGTGTTTTTAGGAATTTGGTATTGCACATATTGTTGAAATAAAATTGCGTTTTATTGTGTAGCTTTGTTACTCTAAATATTATATCTTTTAACTTGGGTAGGTTGAGCATTTCTCAAGAGAAACTTTGTCTATCTAGACATGGCATTTTATGAACCTTATGGAAAATTATACATAAGAATCAAAATTGTCCAACTCGTTCAATACGTGACTAATAAGATCCTCAACCATAAAGGCCTAATTCTTATGATACCAATTGGATTCCTTGCCCCTAGTTAATTCATGCCTTGAACACTTTTAGTGTGGAATATAATATACTTTTGCACAATTAGTGGATATGATCATAGTTGTCAAAACCGAACTAAACATGAAGCCAATGAAGGTGTTAATTCATTGTTCCACTAGCTTTACAAAATTATATATAATTTTTTATTTATATTATTTTCCTTTATATATTATACATTTGGCAAAGAAGACAAACTGAAGGCCGCCATGCACAGTGGCTTACATATGCATATTTCATGTTCCATGACCAAATTCAACTCCAAAGAACCCACCTTTTGAATTTCACTCATCAAAACTATCAAAGCATGTTCCAGGCTTTTTTTGGTCAATCATGGTTAACAAGATGATGATTTAGTGATACAAATATTGAATCGAAGGCAAAGAAGACAAACTGAAGGCCGCCATGCACAATGGCTTGCATATGCATATTTCATGTTCCATGACCAAATTCAACTCCAAAGAACCCACCTTTTGAATTTCACTCATCAAAACTATCAAAGCATGTTCCAGGCTTTTTTTGGTCAATCATGGTTAACAAGATGATGATTTAGTGATATAAATATTGAATCGAATCAAACTGGCCAACTAGCCAGTTCTGATAACAATGATAACTATTAACCACCTCTTTTTATTTCCTTGGCTGGGGACCTAAAGACAAATATCACCAATTCCTTCTTGTCAATCTTATCACAAAGTGACCATATTAGATGTCCGTGTGTTGGCCCAGCCTAGATCCCTACCCCACATATCCGATATGAGGACTAAGAATGCTTCCTTAGGTCGGGCCTTGACATTAAGTGAGCAATCAACCTTTTAAAATAACTTAAATGACGCATAATAAGTTAATTAGTAGTTTTGGTACCATGATACTTAAAAAAAAAAAAAAAGTGCTTTTAGTGTTATATGAAATTGCTTGATTGTACTTTCCAAATTACGGTTACTGCACTACCATACACAATTGTTATGTTGCTCAAGAGAGCATATTCTATGTGTCTACCATGATATAGATCTCTCAAATCTTGCTCAAATATATTGATCTTAGTAATATATTCCTATTTAATATCACTATATACATATAGTAATGTGAAGTTATATTTTCCTTGTCCTTGTGTTGTGTCATTGGTGTGATACTTATTTAGGATTTGTGGTGGCTTCTTATGCTTTATATCGTGATCGCGCAAAACACCACGAGTATACTTGTGCTTTACATTGTCATTGCATGTTTGTTTATTTACTCTATGTTAAGAATATTACCATCTTTAGAAATGGAGCAATCATTGTATTAAACATCTAGTTTTACTTTTCAGATATATGTATATAAATATATAATAAAATCTTTACTTGCTAACCACTCTGATTTAAACCGTAATATTATTACAAGATACTCTTACCCTTGATCTATTTTCAGAAATATATTCCATCGTGCATCTAAAGTCTACTATAATCCATTGGCCAACGAATAGTTTCTCTCCACCTCGTCTTCCTCAAGTTTCTATGTTTCCTCGAAACAAATCTCCATAGTTATCTCAATGCAAATCATAATTCATGGATTGAATTAACACTTCAATTTCCAATCTAATATCTCTTGACTAATGTAACACAAATTGCCTACAGAAATTAGCATTTGCTTCCTCCTTTCAAACACTAGCAACATATTGGAGAATCCTTGAAGATGTTTATTGTGCTTTTAGGAATTTGCTATTGCACATATTGTTGAAAGAAAGTCATATTTTAATGGTAGCCTTATTATCCTAGATAATACATCTTAATTTGTGTAGTTTGAGCATTTCTATAGAGGAATTTTGTCTATTTAGAAATGGCATTTAATCAACCCTACGGAAAATTATCCATAAGAACCAAACTTGTCCCAACTAGTTTTGTAAAATATTTACATTTAATATGTGACTAATAAGATCCTCAGCCATAAAGATATGCCACTTATGACATCATTTGGATTCATTACCCCTACTTAATTCACAATTTCCCTTGCACACTTGTAGCGTGGAATTTAATATACGTGTGCACAACTAGTTGTCATGATCATAATTATTAGAGCCAAATCGGACATTAAACCGGTGAAGGTTCACGGTTCGACCAGTTTAAGTGGCTTTACAAATTATATATAATTTATTTATTTATATTATTTTCCTTTATATATTATACATTTGGCAAAGAAAATAAACCTAAGGCCGCTTGGCACAATGTCTTATATATGTATATTCCATGTTGCAAGACTAGGTTCGACTCCAAGGAACCATATTTTTTGAATTTCACTTGTCAAAATTGTCAAAGCACGCTCTAGTCTTTGTCTGGTCAAACATGGTCAATGAAATAATGCCTCAATGGTACATAGTGTTGAACCAGCCGACAAAGTGGTTCCCAATTAAACCAGCCGTTTAGTTAGGTTATGATAACAATGGTCATGATAAACCACCTCTTTTCATTCCCTTATGTCATCATGGCTTGAACCTAAACACATCACAAATTGCTTCTTCTTGATCTTATCACAAAATAGCCCTATATTAAATGCCCTTGGGCCTGAGCAATCATATATATGGGTTCTTGCATTGTCTTTGCATGTATCCTACCCGACATTTTTGATATAGGGACCAAGCACACTTTCATGGGTTGGGTCATGACATCTAGCAAGCGACTGGTCCTTTAAAATAACTTAAATAAGGCATAATAAGTTAATTAATAGTTCTAGTAGCGTGATACTTGCATTGGACATGGATCTCTCACTTCTAGCTCAAAGATACGTTTAATATCACTACATATTTCTAAATGCAAAGTTATATTTGCTTTGCCCTTGTGTCATTGGTATCATACTTATTTTAGAGTTTTTGTGGCAGCTTTTCATGTCTTGTAGCATAATTGTGCAGAACATCATTGATATACTTGTGGTTTACAATGTCATTGCATGTTTGTTTATCTACCTGTATGTTAAGAAGATTACCATCTCTAGAAATGGAACTTCATATTTGCCTTGCCCTTTTGTCATGTCATATTTATTTTAGAGTTTTTCTGCTCGCTTCTCATGCCTTGTATCACAATTGTGCAAAACATCATTGATATACTTGTGCTTTACAATGTCATTGCATGTTTGTTTATTTACCCTTATGTTAAGAAGATTACTATCTTTAGAAATGGAGCAATCCCTGTATTAAACATGTGGGTTTAGTTTCTCAATATGTAAATATAATAAAATCTTTACTTGCTTATCACTCTCTAATTTAAACCTTAATATTCTTGCAAAAGACTCTTACTCCTTGATTTTTTTTTTGAGAAATATATTCCATCTAGCATCTAAGGCTCCTATAATCCATTGACCAACCAGTAGTTCTGCTCCACACCATCTTCCTCAAATTTCAATGTCTCCTTGAAACAAAACTCCATAGCTATCTCAATCCAAACAGTAAGTGATAATGAGAAGTTACCTCATTTTCCTTGCATAAGTTTCCAGTTGACCATATTGGACTTAGCCTTCATAAAGTGAGTGGTTATTGGGACAACTCAAGTAACTGCTTAAACCCAAAATGCTTTTGTGAACTTTTTGCGGAAGTTGTTTGATAGGCTATTGCTTACGTCCAAGATCCACATAAAAATGTCCTTAACCTTAATTCTTATTGAATGCTAAATACTATTGGTGAATCCTTAACCTTAATTTTTAACTTTTAGGCATATATTCACTTTCTTCCCTCTCAGTACCTGACTGATGGGCACCACCATTTGGTAATTCCCTTGTTAACTAAATATTTCACCACCACCGTGTCAATATAAAATTTTATATTGAACATGTATTTTCTGCAAACAACCCACTAGACTTCCAGACTTACTGAGATCTGAGGTTCTCCAAATAAAAGTCACATCCCCTTTTTAGATGGGTAAAAAATATTACAAATGCTTAGGCATTATTTCACCATTCTGAAAACTAGTCTCACATTCATTATGCTTTGTAAGAAGTTTGCTAAAGAAGTCCCGATTAACAGAATGATGAATTTTCACCCCATAAACATTATTTTGCAAAAGAATAGGCACTTCCAACATCTCCAACAAAAATTATCTCTTTAACAAAACATAAAGGAAAACATCTCTTTAAGGACATTAATATTTTGGTTCTAATCCTAAATTTACATGTCCACATGAGCATATGCATCTACCCATAAAAATAGTGGGAGATTGCTACTATCTCCTTTTCCTTTCAACCCATGTCAAGACTTAGGCAAGTTATGATTATTTTCATTCTTGTCATGCAACTTGCATTCTGATACATTTAGTCCCTTCTATTTGTGCGCTGTACATTTTCTGTTAATTAACGTCCCAAGCTTTTCTTGACTCTTGACATGTTTTTTAGCATAACTTCACCCCATTTTTGGACATTTATTGTACTCTTTCAATTTATTATATTTGAATTGTAAAAGGATGAATTTTGCATTACAATATTAATGAATTATGACTTCATTAGCATTAATACCCCCAAAATAGGTATCATAATTCATTAGCATTAGTACATCCAAAATAGTTCTTTCATATGCATAATTGCCTATATAATTTTGTTACTGTTGATAAATCTGGGTGCACAAATAATTTTTGATCATTAGTGGGAGTGTCCACTTTCATTTGGTTCCTGAAGAGCAGAAAAATGATCAGAATTCTCTTAATAAAATACTTGGAATTAGTTTCAATGTGTTTGTGTGTTTAGCAATCGATATGATTTGACTTATCTTCTGAAGGAAATTTATGGTGTCCTGGACAATTCACATGTACCAAGGAATTTATATGTGCTCCCTGCTTCAAATTTTCTGAAGTTTCACCCCACCAGAATTTATATCAGCCAAGACAAGCTGCAATTATTTCCTTACTATTGCCCTTGGTTCAAAATTTATTTTGAATAAAGTCTCCAATATTTTCCTCCATTTCCTCCTTTTTGATCATTGGCAAAGAATAGTTTTTAGGGCAGATGGGTGAATTTTCTCTTCAAAATGGATGTTCTCCTAAATTGCCATTAATTTTCTTAGTTTATTAAACTGAAGTTGGGACTTCAGAATAAACTGTCTGATAATATATGTGTCAATTTTCAACAATGATTTTGTTTGTATGTTCTTTCATAACAACAATTACTACAACAATATTGTTAATAGCTGTCAAAAATTGTTTCTTTTCAGGAAGCATGAATGTAAATATTTTACTTGTGTGCTTGCTTTGAGCTTTTCTCTTTATATGCCGTTGCCCTGCTTGAAATTGTCGTTTTTAAACAGCTCCATTCTTGGAGTACTTTGCACGCATCCAATGCATAATTTTGGAACATACATTATCTTGTAATCTAGTTTTTAGTTGCCATTCATTTTACATGCCGCATGCCTCCATGTGTTCATTGAGTTCTGTATGTTACACTTGCCAATTTTGTTGTGTTGGGATTTTAACACGATGCTGTCAATGATTGGCAGGTTGATGATGAGTTTGGTAGCCCTCAACAGACCGAGAGTGATCCAGCTACCTTTTGCCATGAAGGGAAGCATCAACTTGTTCTTGATGAAGAGATTGGACTTGTATGCAAAATTTGCACTTTTGTGGAGTTGGAGATTAAACATATTTTACCTTCTTTTGTAAGTCATCAAACTCTTGTCTTTTTAAAGTTTCTAGGTGACAAGATTATATAGGTTTCTTATGAGCATTCAAAATTTTAGAGGTTCAAAAAAATGGAAAGTGCAAATTTAGAACAGGGTGAGTTTGAAATAAATAGCACAAGAAATGGGGATGTGCAGTTCTTGGTTTCATTCGGTGGTAGGTTGCAGTTCTTTTGCACCAGTCAAGTTGTAATGCTGCTGCTTGTGCCTTGTGGCAATTGTTCCTGAGTTCGTCACCAAACTTCCAATAATTTGCTGGTTTTAGCACATCTAGCTTGTGCCTTTGCTTTCAAGCCTGGTCAAAATTTACTTTTAAATGTCAGTCCTTCATAAGATCATTCTGGTGTATATGGTAAACTGTTAACTGTCACTTAATAACACAATATTTGTTAGAATTATGGATGATAATGTTTAATGATGCATTCTTGTAATTTTCTGTCAGTTTAAATAACTAGGTTTAAAGCAACAAAAATGGATTTAGCATAGCAGCAGAAAGCAAGTCCTGTAGAAAAGCCTTTGGGTTGAATGTTCTTTTTCCTGGAATTAACTACTAGAATGAATAATTGATTCATCATTTTTCACCCTGCATAACTGATTTTTGTTTACTTTCCTTGTCCACTCAGTCAAACATTATTTATCTGATTCTATTTGAACTTGGTTTTGCATGCAGAGTAAGCGTCCCTTGGGGAGACTTCACACCAAAGTCAGCATAGACGGCTGCAATATTCATGAGCTTCAGTTCCAGGACTCTGCTTCTGTATTCCATTCTGGTTCTAGGCAATATGTTCATGCCGAAGGCACTGTGTGGGACATCATTCCTGGTGTTAAATATAGTATGTTCAAACACCAACGTGAAGGTTTTGAATTTCTTTGGAAAAATATAGCTGGTAGCATTGACCTCGAAGAGTTGAAGACGCATGATTCCGTTGGTGGAAGTGGATGCATTATTTCGCATGCCCCTGGTACAGGAAAAACTCGTCTGACCATAGTATTTCTCCAGACATACATGGAATTGTATCAAATGTGTAGGCCGGTCATTATTGCTCCTCGCAGCATGCTCCTTACCTGGGAAGAAGAATTCCGGAAGTGGAAGGTTGACATACCTTTCCACAATCTTAACAAGGAAGAGTTTTCTGGCCAGGAAAGTGCAACAGCTGTTAATCTGCTGAGAGAAGTTGGATGCGGAGTACAAACTAGGAAATCTATTCGTTTGGTAAAACTATATTCCTGGAAAAAGGAAAGAAGTATCTTGGGAGTCAGTTATAGATTATTTGAGAGGCTTGCTGGATTTGGTGTTTCCGGAAGTGGAGGTAAAAAGAAAAAAAATGCGAAATGTAATGCTGAAGATGAGCAGGTTAGGAAAATGCTTCTGGAACTTCCCGGTCTTTTGGTCCTTGATGAAGGCCACACCCCTCGCAATGACAAAAGCCGCATCTGGAAAGCCCTTTCAGGAGTTGAAACTCAAAAGCGCATCCTCCTGTCAGGGACTCCATTTCAAAACAACTTCACTGAGCTGTTTAATACACTTACTTTGGTTAGACCTAAGTTTGTGGACAAGATTATTTCCAAAACTTGCGGAGCTTCTCCAAGAAAACGAGGGAGGAAAAGCAGTGTGGCTAGAGGGAAGTGGACTTCTTTAACCAGCTCCATCAGTAAAGAGGGGGATGGTAAACTTGACATGCTGAGGAATGTGATAGATCCTTTTGTGCACGTGCACAAAGGCACAATACTAAAAGAAAGACTTCCAGGCTTGAGAGAGTCTATGGTTATTTTACGGCCTACACACCTGCAGAAGGTCCACATTGAAGACATTCAAGGTAAGGCAATCCAATTTGAACTGGATTATCTTCTAACTTTGGTTTCTGTCCACCCTTCGTTGTTGCTTCGGTATCATTGTTCTGGAAAAGAAGAGCTCTCCGTTGACAGAGACAAGCTAGAAATGCTTAGATTTGATCCTGAAGCTGGTGTCAAAACAAGATTTCTCATGGAGCTAATTCATCTCAGTGGGGCACTGAAAGAAAAGGTTTTGATTTTCAGTCAATATATTGAACCCTTGACTTTCATAAAAGAGCTGCTTAAGTCTTATTTTGGTTGGATAGAAGGAAAGGAAGTTTTATATATGGATGGAGCACTTGATGTAAAGCATCGACAGTTCTCAATTGGTGTGTTCAATGATCCTGAAAGTGAGGCACAAGTACTACTTGCATCAACAAAGGCTTGTTCTGAGGGCATCAACCTTGTAGGTGCTTCTAGGGTCGTTTTGCTTGATGTAGTCTGGAATCCATCTGTAGAAAGACAGGCTATAAGCCGAGCATACAGGATTGGCCAGAAGAAATTAGTTTACATCTACCGTCTTATCATGTCTGAAACAATGGAGGGGCAGAAGTATGAACGACAGGCTGAGAAGGACAGGTTATCAGAGTTGGTATTTTCTTCCTCAGATAGTGGAGTTCATAACCCTGAAATCCCATGTTTGGTCACCGAGGATAAGATCTTGCAAGAGATGGTTCAGCATGAGAAGATCAGCAATATGTTTGAAAAGATACTCAACCAAAGGAGTCTAATTTAATTGACACTTTTGGTTAGATGGATTTGTACAATTACTGAACAGGATCTGTTGCTGAGAAAACCCGTATTTTATTCACCAATTATCTATTTGAGCTGGAATCCTATTGACCTTCTTTCACAGAGTGCTGCCATTGGAAAGTTTCTAATAATCTCAACACATAGCATGGAAGTGACATTTTGGACCGCTGGAGACTGGTATGTTTCCATCCATTAAGAATTTATTACTTGTATGGTGATTGTAGTTTGTGCAAACAATTAGAGCATTGGCTAAAATGAACATTATCTGGGAATCCTGCAAACTAACAATAACACCTTCGGGTGATTAGCACCATTTTTTTTTTCTTGATGGTTTTTTGGGTTCCAATAAGAACTTTGCTACGGTCAAGTGTCAGCTGTATATAGAGCCCCTCTTTTCAATCAAATTGCTGCCGTTGTGTGCAGGAACAGCTCAATCCTAGTTGGGGCCCAAGACAAACTCTATAGCTCTATAAGGAGGGCTTTTTTTTTTTAAAAGAAATAATGCAAAAAATTTTACAAAATACAAAAATATCAAAAAATAAAAAATAATCCATGCAAAAAATTTGAACTTTAAGGTTATTATTTAAAGAATAACTGTGCAATTATCACAAACTATTGTCAAACAATAATTAACACAATCACCAGAAAAAAAAATAAAAAAAATAAAATACTTAATATTTGAAACGAGGATATTGATTTAGTGTAATAGGAAGTAGAGGCAAAACCAACTTCTTCTTCTTCTCCTACGTACCTTCATTAGGATAACAGCAGAATTTCTAATTTAGGTTGCAAACTTTTGGATGAGAAATGTATTCTTAGATGGTGTAGATGAAATAATATAGTAAGAAGTAATCAATGTTTCAGTGACTCAGTATCATAATAAGAATGGAGGGAAAGATGATTACTTAGTTTAGGGAGGTTTTTATAATTTGTGTTCATATATTTTGCTACCATTAATAATAATAGTTTTTTTCGCTATTTTGTTTGTCGTTGGTGAATTTATTATCGGCCAAAATATATCATCTAATTTTTCGGATAGGGCTTATTGGAATAGAAGGAAAAGCAAATGGGAGTTTTTACTTGTGCAATTAGATTGATGTTTTCAATTTAAATCAAGGACTTAAAAGTAGGAGTTATTATCTCTATCTCATTAATTTGGCCTTAAAAGTGGAAATAAACAGATAGGAAACAAAATTATCTAAGTAATTTTCCTAATATAAACTTAATAATCCCAAAATAAATGGGGCCTCCTATTCTGCCCAGGGCCTTAGGCGGCCTAAGTTGCCTAGGCGTTGAGCCGCCCTTGGCCGTGTGCACGTCCATGTTTTGATCCTTTTTTGCATCTTCAAACATTAGGTGCTTAAAAATTAGAACCTGAACATCTGCTCTTTTTTTTTTTTTAATCTCACTCATCGAATCATCAAATTTGTCTAAGTGAGCTCTGGGCTAGGTTAGTTTTGTTTTTCCGTTAATTAGTATTTGGACTGAAACTGGACTAGAAATATACGTAGCTTAGTTTTAAGAGAACTGTGCTTTAATTTATCCATTTTATGTAGGCTCTATATGAGAGCCATATGTGTTATATTAAGCACGGGAATTGTAAAGTCGTTCACAGTTCTTTGTGGGGTCGAATGTATTACTCCATCTCTAAATTGCTCAATTCCTTTTTTTTTTTGTGCATTTCAGATTAATTAGACCTTTACCACCTCTGACAGCATGTTGTGGACTTCCGTTTGAGTTGAGATGCTTGAGAAAACGACTTCTTTGTTCTCTGGATAGCTGGGTTCCTTTGCCAATGTGTATATCATTGTTTTCTTCAAAGGTTTCTGAGCTCTTTCTTCATTACAGTTATAAACTTAAAGGGTTGTATTTTTTTTTTTTTTGATTCATAGGGTAAGTAAAACATAAATCTGATCGTTTTGCTTGAAATGTAGAGATGCACCGGGCATGCAATTTTGTTTAGTGATTTAGAAAAAGGAGGTGACAGAAATCGTAGAGGAAATATACTTGGTGGATGACGCAATTGTTTGTACTCTGGATACTTTTCTGATATTGCTTGGAAATATTCTTGAAACCGGTGGGAGAACAGAGTTTGCCATCAATTATTATGTGTTTTGGACCAGGATTAGGCTTGGTTTGAAAAAAAAAAAAAGTTAACTGTTTAGTAGTTGGTTAACTGGTGGAAGAATAGAGGTTGCCATCAATTATTGTGTGTTTTGGATCAGGATTAAGCTTAGTGTGGGCAAAAAAAATGTTAATTTTTTTTAGTAGGCGGCTATTAGTTAACTATTAGAAAGTTTATTTTTTTTTTTTTTTGGGTTTATGAAGAAAAAAACTAGTTTTTAATAACTAGTTTTGTAATTTTTTGTTAATTTGATATTTTTACTCTTTGTAGTTTAAAAGAAATTTAAAATATAAGAGGATAAATTAAGTTATTTAAAAAAAAAATTTAATCAAAAAACTGAGTAATCAAAAATTAAAAAGCTAGCTTGATTCCCAAATGGAGCCTTGTTTCCTCCCTTTGTAATTTTCGAATTGCAAACTTGTCTTCTTGCCCAAGTCGCCTTATATCGAGCTTTTGTGCGGTAAGAATGATCATCAAGTTTTAAATTTGTCTTATGTGCAACTGAGATTGTGCAATTTCAATTGTTTATTGGGCAATGGGGCTGACTATGGACTAATATTAGGCCATAGGGGCAGGGCTTGGACTAAAACATATTTATTTATTTATTTTTCGCTGATCGGACTTGAGTTTATGTGAAAACTCTATCGGCTCGATTCGGTCTGGTAAATCTAACTTATATTTTATATATAACGGCACCGTTTGGAGTTATATAAAAATGTGAAATTTTATAAATTTTTATAAATACGAATTACGAGATTATATTGTAAAATTTAATTTTTTTTATTCACTATACAAAGCACGGGACAACTTTTATAAATTTATACAACTATAAACACACTCAATATATTTATTTTTTTTATTGTGTGGCTTATTTGAGTTTTGCAGTGGAGATTTTTTCGTATGACATTTCTTTTTTGTAGCTAAAACATAATATGTTCATATTTTTTTTGGTCGAGCTCATTAAGTAGGCATGAGAATTTAGAGGAAGTTTGACTCAAGTAAGCAAACTAAAAATAATGTATATAATTTTTTTTAATTTTTTTTTTTCAAAATAGGAGGAATGAACGACTTCATTAAAGTTGAAATCGTTTGTTCTTTATTGCGTAAAAAAAAAAAAGTTAGAAGCGTTTAATTAGTAAAAATGTCTTTAATAGATTTCTTAAAATCATTTATTTAGCAAAATTATACATAAATTTTGGATTTAGTAATAAAAAGGTGAAATAATATCACATCCTTCTCCTGGTGAAAATTAAAGACAATTCTTTTTCTCTGTCTTTCTATTCCCCTATTTGGGATTTTTTTTTTTTTAAAGATTTTTGCTCGGGCATAAATTGGGAAAATAAATATATTATGATCTAATTATCTTCCATTTTCTTTTGAGCTAGTAATATTATATAAACTACCAAGAAATATAATAAAATATTAATTAGAAATACGTGGAGAATTATAGGTTATCATTTTAAAATATTTAATTTATTATTTAATTAAAAATTCTAATAAAATATCTTTTCCCATATGATTATGCAAATTCAAGTTTAGGGCTTACGAAATTACTCTAGCAAGGGGGAATACTACTTTCCTTTTGCTGGGGTGCTGATGGTGCATTGTTTTCAAACATAACTATAACTGAGAGTAAATTATAGGAATTTTTTCTAAACATTTAATCAAATACATATAGATCTTAAATCATGTCAATATTATCGTGATGCTTCTTATTTTATAAATGTTATTGACTTTTAATTCAAATCAAATACTTTCATCGGAATATTTATAGAATATATATATATATATATATATATATATATATATATATATTACCTTTTTCATAAACATGTCAAGAAGTTCAATATGGGTTAAAAAAATTTTTGTAGTCTAATAATGTTGAAATTTTAGATCTTGACGAAATAATGAAAATAAATTATTAAATTCATTTGAATATTTTACATTTCTGAAATGAGTAAATAAAATATATTATATAAATATTTTGATTATGCCTAGAAACAAAAATCAAACTAAATATTATCGATTTTGGTTTAGTCTTAATAAAAATTGTAAAACAAAGGGCATTACCTTAATATTCAACTAATGAAAGATCTATGGTCATGTTTGTTTTCGAGATTAAAACTTGGGATTGACGTGTATGTCTGTGGGATCCACTCTAATTTCATATTTGATTAGAAAAAGTGGGAGGGGATTGTTAATACCATAGGAGTGCTTATATCCCAAAAATAGAGTATAAGCAATACTATGAGAGTGTGGAATTACTTATACCTCACATTCGGATTTGTTTCTTGCCAAAATCTAAAGGCTCAAAATTATTTCCTATCATATTACATCTCAAATCATATCTTGTATTCCACTTTATATCTCACTAACCAAATACTAAAAAAATAATCCTATGTTATATCTAATTCCATATATTATCCAATCGCACTACTTATATCCCATCATCTAATCTCTCAATCAAACATAACCTATATGTATTTAAGCAGAAGTTTATGGACATCTATGCAATTTAAGCTAACTTTATTTAATATTATTCTAGAGTTACATTTGATTGGAGGATTGGATCATAAGATATAAGTAACATTATAGGATAATATATAAAATTGGATATAATATAGGATTATTTTTTTATGTGGGATTAGTGTTTACTTGGTGAGATAAGAAATCTGATTTGACAGAAATGTAATAGGAAATAATTCTTTTTTTTTTGGAAGCCAAAAGGTATGGCAGGGCCCCCCGGCTACCATACCCATTCAAGTATACTATACTCATACCAGATTCGAACTAGCGACGACTGCGAGGGGAATAAACCCTTTAGCCAGTGCGCCATGGCCGAGGGGCAATAGAAAATAATTCTGAACCATTTGATGTTAGCAAAAAGTTAATCTGACCATGAAAATATATAATAACACACATCACGGTTTTATATATCCTCCACTTTAAGAGATATGAAATTTAAAATAGACTCTGAATGTGGAGTTCACTTTTTTCATCAAACATGGGATAAAGTGGATCCCATAGATTAGTAATCCAATTTGTCACCTTATGTCCCATAAACAAATACAGTCTAAGTCTCTAAGTTTAAGAGTGCATTTTATATAGTGTATGATTTATCTTACACATGTAAATTAAGTTAATTCGATCCTGATTTAACTTAAAAATTAAGTCAACCCAGCTTGCTTTGCCTATAACTCTCCTTGAAAAAATCACCCTAATCCTATGTATTTTTTAATATATTTTTAAATATTTTTATATTTCTTTCAAAATAAATTAATTATAACTTGAACTAAAAATAAAATAATTAAATAATTAATCTTAAAATAAATAAATTCTATTAATAATTATTATAGATTCGTAACTGTTGAGATTTTTCAATTATAAATAAATGAATTAATTAACTCCACACCGTTAAGGTCATAAAAATATTTGTATTTATTGTTCATTTTGATATTATATAAATAAATAATAAAAATTAAATTAAATTTATAAGATCAAAGTCAAGATGGGTCGGGTCCGGTCGGGATGTTCCAAGCCCCGACTCTAAGGTCTACCCCGACCTGACACTCCTTGCATGCCGAGTTTACCCATATTACATTGAACCCGGCCCATCATTGCCCTCCACTGACCCGGGGCCAACGCCCTTTCATTTTATAAGGGCTGAAGGAAGGGAGCTAGGGTTTTTGGTCGTCACTCTCTACCAGCCGCTTCGTGTTCGCAGCCTGAAATTTTCTCGCGAACCAAACAACCAATATGGTACTCCTGTCTCTCTCTAAACATACACACAAACACATATATGTATATACTTGATGATACGGATTGTTACGCGAATGTGGATTTGGTGTTATTATCGATCCCATTTGAATATGGTTTCTGCTAGGATGAATTCAACTTGAATGCCGAGTAGCTTCGAAAGAGTTGGTTTGATCTTCGGAGCGAACGTTTGACATAAGTTGTTACAGTAATCATTTTATGTTTTGTTCAGTTTTTTTTTTTTTTGGGTGATTTTTGGTATGACTTATTTAATCTCATCTTATTGCATATATAAATTAGGTAATGCTTTTGTAAATTTAATTAAGATGGATGGCCACGAAGTACTTGATTTGTTTGTTTCGGCAGAAAGTTTGTGGGAAGGGAGCTCTGTTGTCTTCGTGTTGGCTGTTCAATGTGATTCTAGTACTGAAAGATCTAGCAATGGAATTATTTTGCTATATTGTCAAGATTTACTTATTAAAGTAGTGGCTTGGAGAATTTTCTCATTGCACACTGAACCTTGGTTTTATTATTATTATTATTATTATTATTATTTTTTGGTAATTTTTTATTATTATTATTATTATTATTATTATTGCCGTTGTCGTTGTCGTCGTCGTCGTCATTATTATTATTCACACTTTATCCAAGCCTAATGGGAGCATGAATATTTTGTTTATTATTATTACATACACTTAATTAAAGCCTAATGGGAGCATGAATATTTTGTTATTTTAAGCTGGCTGTCTAGTATTCAACTAGGGTCTTTTGTGAATTGATCATACAAGAACATTTTTCTTAACTTTAATAGTCAAAACTATGATAGGAGGCCTATATACACTTTATCAAAGCCTAATGGGAGCATGAATATTTTGTTATTTTAAGCTGGCTGTCTAGTATTCAACTAGGGTCTTTTGTGAATTGATCATACAAGAACATTTTTCTTAACTTTAATAGTCAAAACTATGATAGGAGGCCTATATACACTTTATCAAAGCCTAATGGGAGCATGAATATTTTGTTATTTTAAGCTGGCTGTCTAGTATTCAACTAGGGTCTTTTGTGAATTGATCATACAAGAACATTTTTCTTAACTTTAATAGTCTAAACTATGATAGGAGGCCTGCTATGGGAGAGAGACCTTCTGTAGGAGATGGGTTATATATTCATTTTCTATGGCCTCTCTTGCATGTTATGTAACTGATATCGCTTATTTCCTTTTCTCATTTATCCTTTTCTGTGGTATTAATATTCATTGATTTTGGGTGCAAACCTCTTATTAATGTATTTTCTTTGATTCAGACTAAGCGAACTAAAAAGGCTGGTATTGTTGGGAAATATGGTAAGTGATTCTTCAATGCTGTTACTTTGATTGCTTGATGCTCTTCTTCTGTATGGGTTGCCTTCGCAGCAGTTCTTCTAAATTGTTGCATTCATATATGAAAATTGTGTTTTAAATGGTTTAATGATAAGAGGTTGCTTGATAATTTGTCTTAAACCGTTGTATGGGACAGGGTATAAAGTTGTCTTCTGCATTCATTATATTGTGATCCTTTGGAATGCTTTCCGTAAATTCCTTTAACAGGCTTTGGCACAAAGTTCTTGTAGTGTTTTGTTTCAATGTTTTTGGGATTGATCTGTCCAAACAGAAGACTTTTTCCTTTGGGTTAGAAAATTTTGAATTTTATTCAATTATATAAAAAGCAAACCTGTCCTGTCTCAAGTTTTCTGATTCAATATATCTATATTTTTTGGCATTAGCTTTATATTATTTAAATTCTAATTTATCATCTGGATGTGTCGTTGTCTTAGTTCTGTATTTTTATGTCATATGCTTTCTATGACACTTTCTATTTAACTTTAGTTTTGATTGTTCTTTGCACAAGCATTCTTTAATTTTTAGTTTGTTGTCGATTTCAGGCACCCGTTATGGTGCTAGTCTGCGAAAGCAGATTAAGAAGATGGAGGTTAGTCAGCACAGCAAATACTTCTGTGAGTTCTGTGGGAAGGTAATGGATATTCTTCATTACTCACATCACTTATTTCACTGTATGGATGCTCTTTTTCTTTGCAGTTATGTGTGACCTCTGATTTAAATATATCTGTGCTAATCAAATATTCACCTGCTTGCAGTATGCTGTGAAGAGAAAGGCAGTGGGGATTTGGGGCTGCAAGGACTGCGGCAAAGTCAAAGCAGGCGGTGCATACACATTGAAGTAAAATTTTCTTTTCTTTTCTTTTCGTTTCCTTTTCTCCCTCCTTTTCCTTTATTTTCATTAGAAGTAATGCCTTGGTTTTGTTTTTGCAACAGCACCGCTAGTGCTGTGACAGTCAGAAGCACAATCAGGAGGCTGAGGGAGCAAACCGAGATTTAAGCCGTAAAATTAGCCCTTTCTTTGTGGGTTATGATAAATGTTTATGCAGTTTTGAGAATACAGAACATTCTTCAAGTCTCACTTTCTTTGCTCATTCCAATTTAATTTTTGAAGAGAGACCCAGCTTAGTCGTTGGATCTGATTTTGTCACGGATAATTGCAATTATATAACTTTGTGGACAATTGTGGTTGGATTTAAATCTATATTAGTTTTGCTGGGTCCTAGCATTGTGATTTGCCAAATTCAGAATTGTTTGTCTTTGGCTGCAAATTCTGCTTATTTCACGAATTAGTTTTGCTGGTTTTTGGTTGGATATATTATTGTTATTATTATTATTTTGTAATGGAAAGAAATTTTTCTGTAAGTCTTTCGGGTTTTATGAGAGTAGCATTTGATATTTGCTAGGGGGAGGAGATTTTTTTTTGGAGGGGGGACACGTTGAGAGAGGTTTTATTTATTTATTTATTTATTATTATTTTATGAGGCAATCTTAGATAGCATTTTTAGCAAGCGCTGTTTCAAGCAATATTTTTTTTTTAAAGGAAAAACTTAAAATTCAGTTAAGAACAGCTATTTCAAATATTAACTCGTTTAAAATTTTATGAAATATACCGTTAAAATATTACAGGTGTGAATTAACACGTGTGAATTCTAGGTAGTAAGGAATCAGTATTACAGCCTAACGAATGCTGGTTTCATTTTGGATCAGGTTGCTCAATTGATGGATAATTTTTTAGGCCATCTAACCGGGGAAATATAAGTAGAATTTGCCCCAATAGACTTACAATTACAATTTTGGGCACCTAGCCAATTAGCTACAATTTCAAGAGGAATTAAATAAATGAAAAAATAAAAGAAAAACCTTAGTTGACCTCAAGCACCTTGGACCATGAAACCAAACAAGTGAAACGTAAAAAGATATTTGAGGACAAAAACAAGTGAAAAATATACAAATAAATAAACAAATACATTTGAGAAGGAAGACGAAAAATAATCATCTAAAATAACCCCTTCAGTTTTCATCAAATTCCATTTCACAACCCAACAATTTATTTTAATGTCACAATGGGAGGATTCTGTCATTTTTTTGTTTACAATTTTATTGTTAAATTCACACGACTATTAATTAAATAATAAAAAAACTAAAATGTTCACGTTGGCCTCACATTAAAACAAACGGAGCCTTAATTACATAACCAGATTTAAAATTTTATGTAAAAAAGGCAAAACTAGATTTAAAATTATATAAACTGAAATTGTTAAAACTACTACTAATAATTTTAAATAATTTCATAAAAGTATAACCAATGATAAAAATAAATAAATAAAAAATTCATATAACTAAGTATAATCAATGATAAAAATAAATGAAAAAAAATTCATATAACTAATTCCACCTAATTTAAGAATAAATCTTTATTAAAAATAAGTTCCCAAATTATTTGAGCTCAACTCAAATTCAATTAATGACCATAATAAGTTCAAATTAAACTCGATTTGTGACTCATTTAAAATCAAGCTTGTAAGTCATTATAGTAATATATACATGCATATATTATAATATTTTATTTATTACATCTTAAATTAAAAATGTTATTTTAGTTTAATCAAATTATTTTCGAATCAATCTCAAATTTAAATTATTCTTTATCAAACGGAATTCGAACTTATATAAAAATTCGAACACAAGCTCCCAATATAAATAACTCGAGCTGAACTCAAATAAATTAAAACACAACTTAGCACGTTTCTACTCCTAAGAAGAATCAGATTGCGCAACAAAAGTTAAACCATACGAGAAAAAGGGACAGCAAAATAAGATGCACTGATGACAAGATGGGCAAGCCCAGTTAGGAAGAGACTCCTCCGCCTTGGCAACCGTCAAAGTTCGGGTTACCTCCCTCCACCCCCATTCCCTAATAAAACAACACAATTGATGATCTTACAGTGTTACGTCTTTTAATTAAAAAAAAAAAAAAAAAGGAAGAAGAAGAAGAAGAAGATGCTCCGCGCGAGTACAAACTGCAAACCAGTTGGCCAGAACTTGTGGCCTCCTCTACATAGGTCACAAAAGTTGGAACCTTGCCCCAGCAGCAGAGCATCTCCAAAATTCGTAGCTTACCTGAGATCAAACGAGTGGGGGTATTTACTAGTCTCCCGGAGAGTTTACTGTCTTGGGGTTGATTCAAAAGGAGGCCCTATCTTGGGTATGTTCTCCCACATCACCCAAAAATAAATAAATAAATAAAAGTAGATTACATTGATGCGTTATGAAATTAATGCATTACATCAAAGTGTTATCTGCTACTGAAATCAGCAAGCATCATTGATAAGTAGTAAATCAAGAAAAACAAAGTTGTTACACTTGGGGAAGAGCCAAATATTGAATGGCTACATTAAAGTGCGCCATTTATCACAATGTGAAACGAAATCCAAATGGCAGAAGCAAACTACCACAAAGTTAAAATACACGTTCGAACAGGAAAGAAAAGAACCAAAATTGTGAATGAGATGATAAAATAGGCAACTAAACTAGAAAGGTAAAATTGCACAGCATGTAAATTGAGGAACTTTTTTTCTAAAAATTTTCCATATGTTTAATAGGTGAACCTAGCTGTGAAAGCTTGGGGCACCTCTGAACTCTAGCTGTATTGTAAAGTCAATTATCTTCTCCCATGAAGAAGAGAATTACCGACATATACGCCATGGAAGGAACTCCCACCCCAATCAGCAGCGAGGGAATTCTGCCTCAAAGGAAGCTTGGAACTCCAGCATCATGGCTTGTGGATCTTGAAACCAAATACTCTTGGAGCATAGCTTTGTGAGGCCTTTTGTGGCTTAAGATGCCCGTAAGTCATCAGGAACAGGTGAGGAAATGTGGCTCCAAAATAGGCTCCGTCAATGTCTAATAGTGTTAAAGAAACAAGGACTAGATCACAAAGTAAATCACTGGAAACAATGAATAGAGAGTTGAAACAACTCTCTAGTGTTATATCAAATAGTGTAAACTTAATTGTCATTATCAAAATCATTAAGGTTCTTAAGTACTAAGATCCAATTTGATATAACACTTTCTAAAAGACAATCCATAACTAGAGAGTTGAAACAACTCTCCAGTAGTTGACAATCCATTCGAGCAAACAAGACAGCAATGTGTACCATACAGAGCTGATTCTATGCTTTCACACAACAATTTCAAAACACCAAAGTTGGATCTATGCTTTAACTCCCTTGTTCAACCCTTCCCAGTAACAAGAAAAGATCAAAGACGGGAGGGGGAAAAGCGTCCGCAATGGGTTCTAAACAAAAAATGATCATACTTCATAATACAAAAAATGCTTATTAATGCACACAATTAATAAAAAGGATACTATTTTGGAACCTGGATCGAGGGCAATAAATATCTTCACACTTGGGACAGTAAATTTTTACCGTACTTTGTCGGGGGATATCTGATTGACCAACAGGAAGGCAGGGTTGTCCACAGCAGTAGACTCTTGGGCATCGCCCAAACTCAGCATTTTTGTACTTCTCCAGCTGTCAAAGATTTAACCAGTAGCCTATTAAACAGCAATTTGAAGCATAAAACTGTGACAAGTACATTGCAAATTTATAGCACCAGGTCCCACCATAGCGGCCATTCCTTTGCTTGTCAATATGTATCGCACATGGATTAGACCATAAAGCATCTCTGCAGCAGATTCAACTAATTCATTCTGTTCCTCAGTAAACGTATCACCTACACACCATTCCAGCTAATCAAAAATCATTACCAATATTCAACAATAGAAGCAACGATTAAGACCATATAAAGTTGTCAAAACTTAAGATCAAAGAAAATGCATCAAACTTTTTTTTTGAAAAAGATAAGTAAATTTTATTAAAAAGGAATAAAATTCAAATTTAGCATCGAAGAGATGGAAATACAATCAGCCCATGCAAATACAAGACATCAAAGTTGAGATCAACTTATTTGATCAAGAAAGTTCCAGAAAGAAAATAAGTCAATCTCTCTTCCATCCTTCACCCAACCATATAGACTCCTTTGATTAAGTTTGACGAAGAAAATGCATCAAACTGAATCAAAGGAGATTAAATGCCCGGAAACTTCAAGTCTTAGATAACCTGTCAGAGAACAATATAATTAAATATTAAGGCTTAGCTGCATCAAATTATCAAAAATCCTGTAATTGTCCATTAATTTGCATGGGTTTTAACAGTAGTAGGAGTTCAGTGGAAACTATTTCTGTGGTTCCAATAAACTGCCTGAGCTCTTTATCTCAGAAACTATTTCTGTGATTTCAACAAAAAGCATGAGTTTTCACAGTTTCAAATTGTTTGATGTCATCTGAGTTGGGAGTAGTGTGAGAGCCTATTTAAGTCAGAGCAACATAGATAGGGAATTAGAGGATATCGTTTGTTGAGGCTGTTCATCAGGTGGAGACTTGTAGAGATGATGGATGAAATGAAAAGGGAAGATCGTAGTGGAGAACTTCCAGTGAAATATCATCCATAGCTTGTAAAGGCAAACAATGGATGTTTTCCTGGGAATGGTGAATCAATTTAACAGTTCTCTTTTGGAGAAGTGGCTATGGAGGTTTGGATGTGAAACAAATAGCTTATGGAAAAAAATTGTGGAAGAAAGTATGGGCTATGTTGGGGAGAATGGACCACTTCGAAGGCAGAAGGGTCTTATGGTGTGAGCCTACGGAAAAGAATTCGAAGTGGGTGGAGAGAATTTAAAGACTTACTATAATTGAGATTGGGAATGGAGAACAAATTAAATTTTAGAGTGATCCTTGGATGGAGGAAAGATGATTGAAGGATGACTATCCAGAAATTTTTTGATTTGTCTGTAGGAAAAGATGGATCAGTGGCAGACTATTGTTAGGTTCATAATGGAAGTGTGGTATGAATCTTACTCTTTGTAGAAATGCACAAAATTGGGAACTTGATAATTTGATTAATTTTAGGGGTACATTGTATGCAAAAAAGGGTGGTGATGGGGTGATCATGGGTCTCCGTGGAAGAATATATGGAGGTCCAGGGCTCGATCAAAGGTGGTCTTTTATATTTATTTGGGATATGATACATGGTAAGATTATTACCATGGATAATCTTGTTAACCAAAGGAAATTTTTGATACATTGGTGTGGCCTTTGTAAAATAAATGGTGAATCCATCAATTATATCTTCCTTCACTATTCTTGGACAAGGCAGTTATGGGAGAATTAGGTGTTTCCTTCATAGGTAGAGCAAACGATAGAGTCATGGTGAGGTGCACATGTTCAATAGAGGAAACGGAAAGCTTGGATACTAATTCCTTTCTGTATTGGGTGCAAGATATAGTGATAGTGAAATCGAATATCTTTCTGACACATTGAGTTTTCCTACATAGAGTGAAAGTTTACTGCTTTGTATAGTTGGTTATCTAGAGTTGCTATTCCAGATTTACAAAGTTTTTTGGCTTTTTGTTGATGATATGGAGATTTAATTCTTCAAGGGAGGTGACTTTTGTAATAAGGTGTCGTCTCATCGATATAATTCACAATAGTTTCAAACCATCGCTAATTTTATAAGACCCTTGACTACATAAATGACCACATACATCTATTAAAAAAAAAAAATGGGTAACCCAATGCACAAGACTCCAACAGTGCGGGATCTGCCATACAATTCATAGCAATTTGAAGCCCACGAGTCTTGCTTAATTGAGTAGCGTATTTTCGATCACACAAGCAACAAGTTTTTTATTTTACGTTCAAGCTCCAGTCAATTCTCTTATTAAACAAGCTTGAACAAGTCCTTACCAAGCTCATCTTAAGGGGATCGACTCATTCTACAAGCCTACAATTATGTAAATTGACTATTGGAGAAATATTTTTCATTTTTAATCATAAATCCTTATATTGCATTGGAACCTTTTTGGTGCTTGTCATTAAAATTACTTCATCTATTCTAAAGAAAAATGCTTAACTAATCTTCCCTCTCACAAAAAGGCACCCCTCATTCTTCACATGATTAGGCTTGCAATTAAAGTTGAAAATTCTTTCCAAGAGCATAGAGAGAAGGAGGGGAAGAAAAGAAAAAAAGAAAATAAAGAGTGGAAAATACTAAAATCAGTGATAGATATACAAAGTTTCTTTCTTTTTTTTTTTTTTTTTTTGTGTGGAAAGCATTGACATAATCTCGACCTCTTTAAGGGTTTTTGTACACAGGTGGCATCCCTTAAGGCCTTTTTTATACACAATCAATCAATCTTACATATCCATATATATATATATATATATATATATGCACCCTGTGTTAGGGTTTCATCAAACAATCACAATAAACTTGCAAAATCGTGGTTAATTGCTGCCAATTTCCCCATTTAAGCACACATCTAGCCTTATCAGTTATTAAACATCCTTGTGATGGCGATCATATATGACGATTTTTATATAATAGGATTTATTCTCTAGGTTATTTTTAGTATTATTGAAATTTTATTTGCAATTGCATAATTTAGGAAGGATTCATTAGGTTAGCCCATATAAAGGTTAAATTTGTATTGGATCATTAGTTTTGGATGAATTGAATTGAATATAGAATCTAGTTGTAGCTAAGTCATAGTTTCACCCTTTCCTCTCTTCTTCTTCCCTGTCCTACATCACCTTATCTCACAATTAAGACTCTAGAAGAGGTAACAATTGATAGAGCAATAATTGATAAGTTTCGAAAATGAAAAGGTTAACGTGGAAATAGTGTTCAAAGTCATAGTTAATTCCAGTACCACTTTCCCCACTAAAGCACGCATCTAATCTTTTTCTACTATTAAATATCCTTATCTCAAAACTAACACTGGAATAGCAAAAAGTTAATATGGAATAATGGAAATGATGTTCAAATTTGTAGTAAATTGCACTACTAATTTCCCCATGAAAGCAGACATCTAATCTTTTCCAATTATTAAATATCTTTATCTGACAATTAATACTCTAGAATAGACAACAAGGATAACAGGTCTGCAATTAAAAAAGTTACCATGGAAACAATGTGAACACACAGCCTAAATGAATCCACTTGCATGACAAACACGAAAGGATAAAAATAGCAAGAATTGCAACTGATTTTAAAGAAATAAGCTTACCATGAGAGGACTCAACATCCAGAATCAAATCAAGTGCATAATCATAATAAGGAACTTGACTGCTTAACCCACAAAGGTTAAAATCATCTTGGATGTAATCATCATCAACTTCACAAAAAAACTCATTCCCACGCAAATTACAAAACCATGAGATCCAAGAAGTATCATCCCCATCAGAACCGCTAACATCTGACTCCTCGCTGTCTGTTTCAGATTCTTCTGTAGTCAATTCAAATTGGAAATAAATCAGAAAGATGAAAATGACCCAAATTCACTAAATTAAAAGACCAAATGAAGCAAGAACATATATAACACATCAAGATATGCAACAGATGCTACATAAAATATTGATACGCTTTATGATATAAACTATGAAGCACAAATACTCACACAAGATGTGAAACACATAGATATGGACGTGGAACACTACAATTTTGAAAACAAGAAAGAATCTTCACGCTGTCATATTTTTTTCTATTTACCTTTACTCGCTATTTATCTATTGAAAACCCATCTTTACCAATGCCTGATTAGTTGTAATTGATCATCACAGCAAAGGTTACTCATATTGCTCACTACTGTGATCAGTTTCTGAAGCTCGAAATGGACATGGTGGAACAAAAGTGTGATTTATAATCAAATAATTCCACAAAAATCTAAGACTGCATTACATTGAGAATTTGAAACTAGAAAGAAGGGTCTAAGGAAAAAAAGCTACCTAGACTACGGACATCATAAATGTTTTCCCTCTAGAGTTTTCTTAAATCAAGTAAGGCTACCAAGTGCATTAAGAAGATGCAGATTGCCACCAATCAATATTCTTGTTTTAAGACAATGAATTCTCAACATTGCTTGGTTGTATCAGCTTCAGTAAACCTTCAAGTCACACAACCACTTATTTGCTTCATAAAATTATCCAGTTTCGCTCTTTCAGAAGACAGCTTCCAACCTCGAGAAGGTATTCTGCTGCAGTTACCACAACCCTGATATGCATGGTTCAAAGTTGCAGTCGCGATTGTCATATTGGCCTGAGAATTTTTATGCGGTTGCAGCATCGTGGCACAGTATCGGGCTATATGCAACTTTTCACATTTCTTAGCTTAAAAAATTCAAAAAAAAATTATTTGAAAATTTTAAATAATAAAATTAACGTATTACATAACCAATTATATAGTAACTATTTTATTAAATTTTAGATAAACTACTTACAATATGCGAATGAAATGATTAATTTTTGTCACAATAATTAATATTTTATTTAATTTTATTCAATATTAATCACAACAATTAATATTTTATTTAATTTTATTCAAAATAATTAACCACAATAATTAATAATTCACATTTAATTAATATAAATTCAAAAGAAAAAAAACTTACTACACTTTAAACTATGATTCAAAAATATTACAAAACTATTTAATAAAGAATATTACAAACTTATTTTCATAATTTATTTTATCCAAAATAATTATAAAATTATTAAATAATGGCTAAGTGTATTTAATAACAAAAATATATTATTTACCAAACTCCTAACATATAATTAGTTTTTTTCTAAGGTGGTGTTTGGACGGGAAAAAAGTACAACAAAAGCACAATGATTTAATGTAAAAATGATGTGTGGCGAAATTTGATTGGAGGAAAGTACAAAAAGTTAATAAAAGTTGATAGATTTTGGCAAACCAAGCACCCCCTAATATATATATTGATCCATTTTAAAATTTAAATATTGAACAAAAATCACAAAAGCCTGTTGCAAAAAAAATAAATAAATAATAAATATAATAATTTTTGAAACCGGGGTCATAGTAACCCTAGTGGACAGAAGATTGTACAAACGCCGTCACTAGTCTGACAGCGAGGTTGTGACAACGTGCAAGGGAGTTTCACTCGGCGATGGTCTACCTGCGATGAGCTTGTGACGGCGGTAAGACTGAGGCGGTGGCAACTTTGGACCTGTGAGGCTGAGTTCGCAACAACAGTTGAGTGGCAAGGCGGCAACTGAATCTATTTGCGAGGTTAGGTTTCTTGTTCTCAGATCTGACTTCCCCTTTTTCATCTCATCACGATATCGCCAAGACAACCGATATTTCACCGTAATTTGTCGATGTATTGGCGTATTGCCAATATCTCGAAGAGTAGCGACCAAGGCAAGATGATTTGCACTCCATCAACGAGATTTTTCAATGTGGCCTGAGATCTCAGCGCAGCCTCCCTTGATACCGAGTCAAGACGTCTAGATCTCAACTGTCTCAGCTGAGACTTCGAACCATGTATGCAAATGTGCACTATCAGGACACTGCTTGCAGAAGAATGAAGCATCAAGCAGGGGATAAAGCAGAAAAGTAATGCCTTTTGTCCCACATCGTCTAAGTTTGGAAGAGGGAATGTGCTATGTATGAGAGTTAAATCATCTACTTAGTACAAGGCCTATTCTAGGGCGCCTGTGTGGGTTTTACATGAGCAAAACCATGGGGGTTGCAAAGCTCAAAATGGATAATATTGTACTATGTGGATCCTAGGTTGTTGCATGCAACACCAGAATGGCAAATCAAACAAAACAAATGGAGAATAAAAGGGAACCTATTAACTTCATTTGGAATATCACCATGTATCCATCAACCTTAATCAACTTCCCCACGAGAATGGAATGAATAATGTCCACAAAGGTATTAAAAGGAAACCATTAATAACATGCGCAATAGAATCTTGTATCTAGCAACCTAAACTAGTTAGCACCTCAACTGAAAAGGACCAAACTTATAATGGCAGAATAATTAAAAAAAAAGTTCCCTTTCGGATATAAGTCTGTATCATCAAGCAAAACTGCTATGGTTTGCACCTTAAGAACAACACGATCAAAGTTTAAAGGGAATAATATAAAGAAACATATTAATTTCTGTTGAAATATAACCCTGCACTACTGCAGATCCAAATAAGAACCAACACTCTTTCTATGGTGCTAGTAAGTGAACCAGTAGAATTCAACTCGGATCCTCAACTTCAATGTGCGCGCGCGTGTGTAGATTTATGTATGTATGTCAACGAAACTGAGTTTTGAAAAAAAAAAAAAAATTCCCAAATCACAGATTCTTAATTAACCCTGTTCTGAAATCAGTAAAGCACGTCCAAGTGTTTATAATTAGCATCATATACATACACCGAATCCCCGCATTATACTAAAGTACCCAGATCATAGCTACAGAACTCAACTTCTGTAGGAAAGTGAAAAGCCAATCCAAGATCATCTCACTTATCATTTGAAACTTTCAACCTCCTGAACAAAAATATATCAGAAACTGAGATATACATTAAGAAAGAGGGAATGGAGAAAGGAATAACCATCTGAGCGCTTGTTTTCGGCCAAAGACGAAGGCCGAGAGTCCCTGAGATCAGGAGGTGTCTTGCCGCTGCTTAAAATGGACTGCGCCGACAAACGATCCTTATCTCTGCCGTTCAAAGCCCTAGAAGTGGATGGCGACGATCGCTCCAAGTGCTTGTCAAGGGCATCGTTGATCCGCTTCCGATCGACGGGACCCATCTCCGACCTCGATCCACCACCTCCTCTTTCTCTATACATTCTCGCTGCTCTCTCTCTCTCTCTCTCTCTCTCTCTCTCTCTCCCCCCAATTATGAATTAACCTTTTTACTTATCACAACCAAAAAAAAAAATCAAATGCCCTTGCTCCCAAACATAGCACGAAAAGACCAAAAGAACCCTAGATTTCAGACAACGATCCAATACACGTAGAACCAGCGTAGATTCTACGTCTTCATATGCTTAGAGAGAGAGGGGGTTGGTTGAAGCAGGTAGACGGAGAGAGAAATTAGGGTTTTGGGAGAGAGAGAGAGAGCGCTACCCCATTCTCCTCCTCTCTTTGGCTTTCGTCGTTTTCAGTTCGATTGAAGAAAGGAAGTTAGAAGAAGAGAAGAGAAGAGAAGAGAGAGAGCGGGGAGATGCAGCGACCGGAGCAAACAGCTCCTCTTTGTAGTGGAGCTTTTATCACGTGTTGTCACGGCACGTGCGTGGTGCATGTTTTCTCCGTCAAAATTGAGTCATGGAAAGAAATTTTAAATACATTTTAAATTTAATTTTTTAAAAATTTCATATTTATTCGATTATTTAAATCGATCATTAAAAAAAAAGTACAATTCTTAATTCAAACTAAACTTTGAAATTCATATATTTCATCGAAATGAAAAAATGGGTGAGTGCATCATTGGTTCAACTATAAAGTTATAATTATGAGTGCATTTTATTTGGTAAAAATTATTAAAAATTTTTATTTTTTATTTCACTGTAATTTATTCAAAATTATTTCATTTTATCTCACTTTTTATTACTCTAAACACAACCTATATTATAAACATATTTAAAATAATTTACTCTAAAAAGGTAAAATGATAAATTTATATTAGTACTACTAATAGATTATTCATATTTAATTTATTTTACATGTTTTATTCATAGCATATATTTATAATAGTTATGCAATCAAAATGATAAATATATTATCTATGTACATTTATTTTAATTTAACTCATAACAAACACATTCTTATTTTCATCAATAAATATATTATTTTTTATCAAATTAAGAAAACAATAATTCAAAACATAAAAGATAATAATATAATAAGAACTAATATTCGTTTCCCTTTTTTATGTGAATTTGTAACCCAAATAATTTTAGCACAAGATTGCCTCTCACTTATCATTGAAAGGCAAAATAAATAATAAATAAAGTGATTTTTGATGGCATACTATTTTTTCAATTGATATTAAAATAAAGCTAATTTGTATATCGAAAAGTCTTATTTTTTATCACGGCATTAAATTATTTGGTTAAATTGATTTGTGACTAATTCGAAGCGTTCATCAATTTAGCGTTCATTTGGTGCAACAGAAAACTCTAAAAAATGTTTTAAGTACTTTTTGAATATTATTTAAGAATAAATTACAATAATCATCCTTATGCTCCATTTGGATAATTAAGAATTTCAACTAAATAAATTTGAAATTAAAAAAATAAATGATAGAGTTAATTTATGTAATATATTGTAGTTTTTTTTTTAATGATTATTACAAAAGTAATAGTACCGCCACTTCTTAAAATAGTGAAGTCACTATTTACGAATGATTTTAAATAATTAATTTTTATAATGATTTCAAATTCACATAAAAAATATCATGTTAAACTACTTAAATCGGTGATGAAATCTCTAACTAAACTAATAAGCTTATATTTAAACCCTTAAACAATTTTTTTTTTTTTGTTAAGCCTTAAACAATTAGTATCAAATCACTTTATTTTGAATTCATAAATAAAAATGCAACCTTATAGTTAATCCGTTAGCGCATCGGTCAAACAGTAATTCAACCATTAACCTCACACGTAAACGTCACGTGAGCAAAAAATTCAAGGACAATAAAATAATTTATCCTGCATCAATTCTATTAAAAAAACTCAAATAGGATTAGTAAGAAATTGATTTGGGATTAAATTGATCATTAGAAACTAAGTTTTTGTAATGACTTTCTGTGTTATAATCGAAACACGTGTATAATGGCATCAAATATTTATGCCACAAATATTTAGAATAATTTATTCCAAAATGAGGTGGTGTTTTTCGTTTAGTCCAATTTGCATACTATTTTTTTTTATATTTTTAAATTGTTAAAATACAAAATGACATATGCCAATTAATTAATGATTATTATATTTTAAAATAATTGAAAAATATACTATTTGACTAACATATAGTAGTATCTTTAAAATACTTAAATATGGTAACATCTTTCAAACCCCTTCCTAGTCAAGCCAAAATCAACTGGATAATATATATTTGCTTATAATATGTAAATTTATGTTTTGGGAGTTTTAGACCTAAATTTGGTCTCCATCAAAAAATGTCGGAGGTTGTGGCGATTTGTTGTTTAGATTTTATAATACGTCACCGGCGGCGAGGGCATAAACTCAAAACCCACCAACGCCGCTTCACATCTGCAAATTCATAAAATCCGGTGAACCCCTCCAATGTTAAGTTAAAATCAATCGAGCAATATATGTATGCTTATATACATATATGAATTTATTTTAGTGATTTGTTTTTCGAGAATTTGTGGAGACCCAGATTTATTATCTAAAATTTAGTACAAAAAAATTGCGTAAATAATGATTCAAATAAAATTAAAATTCTTTTAACAAGGTCCGTTTAGTTTACAAATAAACAATAAAAAATTTTATAAATCTCTGTTAATTTTATATCACATTAACTTTTTCCTTTCACTGCACGCATTACGAACTCTCAATTTATTTCAATTTATCTAACTTTTTTTCACTCTAAACCCACCCCAAGTGGTATAAGGACTCATATTTTTTTGACGCAAATGTAAAATCCTATTTTGACTCCAACTTTTGGATTCGAAATTTTCAGATAATAAATATTTTTATATACTTGTCATGCTCACAGTTATCCTTTTTTTTTTTGGTAAGTAATGCTCACAGTTATCTTTAATAAAAAAGGATTTAACCTCGAGAGATTCACTCCCTAGGCCAAACCCCTAGAGAGTGAATCTCTTTTGGTTTGTGCCACACATACCGGCCCCTCAACATATATAGCGGTAAATCGCGAACTCGCGTAGCGGCGGGGAGTCGGACTCACACCCAAGAACTGGATACGGTTCGTCCAGCAAAGGAGGCCCGTCCTACCAACCTTTATTACGCTTTGCGCCCGGGAGGCTGGCCTCAAGTTTTGCTAGAGAGGAGACTTGAACTTGAGACCTTGGGATGGTAAGCCCCTAAGTCCCAGTCCAAGACCATCCCATCTAACCCCTTGGAGTTTATCCTTAATAATTAAGGCACTTGTTAGTGTTTCCTATAAAATTAGACTGCAAAAGGGGTTATTTTAAACTTTTTACTCTAGTTGCCAAAGTAGCTCGACCCCGCCCAAATGGTAATGATTCAAAAATCCTACAAAGATTATGTTATGTTAATAGCTTGTCCCAAGTCTAGCAGCCCTTTTTTGCAGGTAAAAAGGTTGTGGCCCTTTTGGAGTGCGCAAGCTGCGTTGTGTCGAGAAAGACCCAACATGTTATTATTTGTGTTTCAATGTAAGATTTATTGAGATAAAAGAAACAAGAAAGTAAAATATATATATATATATATATATACATACACGTATAAACTTATATTCATCCTTTTTATTCCCCCCCCCTTTGCTAATAATCCTCTATTCAAAAAGTAGTAGGACCACAGTCCCAAAATTTTTAGAATCTATCATATACTCCCTAAGTTTTTGAAAATTTATATTAATAAATTCTATATTAATTCCAAAAATCTTAAAAAAATTATTGTATTTTTTTAAAATATAAAAAAATAATATTAACTCCATCTCACTCAAATTTTTAAATCCACCACTATGAGGCTCTGAGATCAAGTTGAGAGGGGGGGGGAAGCAATAGACACATGATATCCACTACTATTAGCTTTGAAGATTATACATGTGTATATATATTGAGTTCATATATATATATTGAATACTCCACATATTTGAACCATTTTGTGCCCACCTTAATTAATTCTTGAAATTCTAAAATTAACAATCAAACAAATCTCTACCAACTTTAAGAAAAGTTGAACTACTGATTATTATTAGAGATTAAATTTAAAATTTCACCGGTTAAACTAACGCTTTATCGTTATATCCTATCATATGAACATATGCAGATATAATATTTTATTTGAAAAAAAAAAAAACTTCCAATACCAAATTGGAAAACTTCAGCTTATTTCACATCTAAAAGAACACAACTCCATTGAATAAATCATCTTTCAAACTGCAGCCAACTTCACAAACGGCACATATATATATATGTACACACCTCTGAAGCTTGCTTATGAAACCCATCCAGATAGGAAGTAGCAACAGCAGCAGCAGTTTCCCGCACAGAACACTGCTAAACAAAAAGGAATTTAAACACGTTGGAGGCATCTAAGCACCATGCTAAAGTCTAGTCTAACTTCAATTTATTTCCAACCTATCTAGACCCAACATGTTCTAGCAATCCCTTTCAGAATCAGATTCAACCACAACCATTTTATTCCTTATCTGCTCAGCAAATTGAACTGCAAACGAGAAAAGCAATAAATATCTCACAGACCTGCTGTTGACATGCACTAAAAACATATTAAAACGCAAATGCAAATTTACAGTAAGCACAACTCTTCACAGAGAGAGAGAGAGAGAGAGAGAGAGAGATGAAGGAAACATTACTGCAGCATAACAGGGTATGACCGCAACTATCCATCTAAACATCAGCAAAGTACTTCTCTTCGGCATCTTGACTAGCTTCCCGAAGCCAGTGGTCGTCCAAAGTCTCATCCTCATCAATTTTTGAGTAATCTAAATGCTGATGGTCTTCCCCTGACATAAATTTTTGTTGCATGATGTGGGTAAACTGGTCCATTTGATCTTGCATCTCCTCTGCAGACAAATCTGCACCCTCCATATCCCCCATAGTGGTGGATTGCGCATTTCTGAAGGCATCGTGATTATCTGACATCATCTAAATAAGTGGGGGGGGGGGGGGAACAAGATTAGAGGATGTCAGGAATGACAATAGGTTGCCATTGGAATTCTGAATTCTGCGTCTGTAAAAGATATATTGACCACATGAGAAGATAAATGTATAGAATATCTCATCATCCATATGACAGGTGAAAATCTCCGCGAAAGCCAATTGCATATGCAGCAGAGATGCTATTATTTTTAGGTGGCATACATGATCGTAGACAGTACTATGCTCCTGGATACAGGTGCAAAAAATTGTGACTGTAATGGCACCCTCACCCAGGCCTGAGATCTTGGGTTATTGATTTGTAAGGACAAACTGCTGCCATTCTCATTTCAGGGTGAAAGATAAATTATTTGAATAAATTATCGTATATTTAGCATTGGAACTGCAACAATTTAGCATTTGAATGAAGCATAGAATTTTTGTATGAGAAGTGTGGTGATCAGATTTGCTGCAAAACACTGCCTGCCTATTAAGCAAGAAGGCAGTGGGTCTTCATTTCAGGAATGTTGGTAAACACTGTAGGTCTGCATCACCTCTTCCAACCATATGTCTATACCACCTTGAAACTTCTGCAGAAAGTTCCGAATCCTTTGCCATGATTTTTGTTTTTTTTTTTGGTGGCCAAAGGTGGGGGGGGGGGGGGAGAACAAAAAGTCTTTTATGTAGTGTAATGACTCACATCCCACATTTTTTGTCCATTTTGCACTTGGTTAGGTGCAATGACAGGAGTTCCAAGTTTTCTATCCTGGTGCAACATTCACCCAAGCAAGCTTAACTATAGAGTTTCAGTAGAATTCAGTACCCGCACAGTTTGAAGACATGTTATACTATAAATATGATGAATTATACATATATGATACTTCACTCAACTTCACCCATGCGATGTAAGACAGGAATGCTTCACTGCACTTCGACAGTAGTTTGCAGAGTTTCTGGTTAAACCACCCACATCACCAACAGTCCATCACATGTCCCCCTTTTGGGACCAACGCTCCCATGTGAACTCACATTTCCAGCCAGGTATTAACTCTAATACCATTTAACGACCCACATTCTCATAATATAATATCATCTGCTTTGGGCTGGGTTAGGTGCAAGGGGAGGACTTCCCTAATGGGGTCACCCGTCTTGATACTACTCGCACCCAACGACGCTTAGTCACGAAGTTCTAATAAAAACTAGTGCCTGCACAATTTTGAAATGTATTGTATTATGAAGATGTCAAATTATACATATACGGTACTTCACTCAACTCTAACCATATGATGTGGAATAAGAGTACTTCACCACGCCTCAACACTAATTTGTCCAGTCTCATATTAACCCACCCATATCATTGCCAATCCATCACATTTATATAATGAAGCCTCCCTAACTTTGGGCTACATTCACTCAATGAAATCACTCACCTAGGGAACCAAAGAGAAGCAGAAGAAAGATAGAAAAAGAAAGGGAAAAAAATACATGACCAAAAAAAAAAAAATTTGAGGAAAAAAGGCAGCAGGACCTTATCATTCAGCTTCATCTCTATTGCTATCTACAACTATCTTATTCAATCCCCCCCTTCCCTGCAGGACCTTAACATCCAGCTTCCTCTCTATTGCTATCTACAACTTTCAATCCCCCTTCCCTCTCCAATCAGTAGTGTCCCACTGTACCGCCCACGAAAATGAAGGTTAAGGATGTCAAGTTTTCTCAGAAGTAAAAATGAAGGATAACCACAATTCTCTCTTCTTATGCATGTTAGCATTAAATATCTGTGCTATGATGGCCTCAATTTTGACCAAGTATTCTGTAAACCATAGGACAAAAACATTTGAGTCTAAGACCCTAGTGCTGTTGGGGAGAACGTATTAGGGAGCATAACAACATATTAGTGCACACTAGCCATGCCTTCTCATGGTATCACGAAAAAGTTCTTGGATCGGCTGACTTTCTTGCTAGAAGGGGTTGACACTAAATGAGTATTTCAGTAGATCGCATATGCAATTTCTATAGCTTCTGCTTCCCTTCGCTAATTTTCCTCTAGAGTTCCTTTCAAGAATTCTCTCTCCTCATTTACAAGAACTTTCTCTGATTGTGGTATCCTATATTGTTTCTCCGTTTGTTCCAATGTGAAATTTTTTCAGAAAAACATGAGAACATATATAATGTTTCTTTTCAAAATGGGGCAAAAAGGAAAAATTTTTGGTCTTGGCAAGAACTCCATGTTAGTGATTCATTAATAGCTAAAGGATCTGACATGAATTCACGCTTAAAAAGCCATAATTACTTGTGATTACTAAAATCTTGCATAAGTACATGGTAGATATATTTCGCATTGAGGTGATTCACAAAACAATAACTCTTAAATATTGTTTTTTAATGCACAATAAAAAAAAAAAAAAGGCCTTTAAGATCTAGGCTGGAATGATTGAAGGGTGATGAAGGCTTTAACAGGAAATCAGAAATTTTGTTATATGCTAGCTTTGTTATGAATTACTCAGAAATCCAATAACCAATGGAGGATACAGTAACGCAAGACCATAAATCAACTCATTTATCCACGCAGTATGAGCTCCATCAATTATGATAAATCAAGAACCTTAATCAAAAAGCAATGCAGCTTCTGCAATCATTAACTCAATAAGAAGAAATATTATAATAGACCGTCCATCTTCCGCTTCTTACAAGTCAATGAACGTTAGAGAAGTGCAGGAAGCTTTTCAACAGGGATCTGTCACAGTGAATTTCACAGTACAAACCATCATGCCTTGAAGTGCAAATTCCTCAGCTACTTTAAATAATAAATGCCTATATTAAATCTTAATGACCTATGAATTTCAACTTCCGGAGGCTCTAGTCAGAAATTCACAATTTAAACCAACACAAAAACTACAAAATACCTTTCTGATCTGCATGTTTATATTCTAAGGAAGTTTCTTAAAGAGCAGAAGAATTTCAAATACTGCTGTTATTTCAGACCATTAAGGAAACACTATAGGTACAATGTTTTCATATTACCAAGAACCCCCCCCCCCCCCCCCCAAAAAAAAATCTAAATTAAGAAGCTAAGGGCCAACTACCCATGCTCAGTTCTCAGCAGAGGCAATAATCCATCACCTAACAAAAGAAACCAATTTATGTAGAACTTATAAAAATATCAACAAATAGAAAACAACAATGATCATGCAAGCAGAGATGTCAGGTTTTCACCCAAAAAAGCAAAAATACCTCTGAAGGATGAGAAGTCCCATTGGCTGCACCACCTTCTTCTTCGTCATCTTCTTCCTCCTCCTCCTCCTCTTGCCGTTCACTCTCATTCCCAACCCAATCCCTCTGAGCCACGCCCAACCTCTGCTGCTCCCCTCTAATCTTCTCCACCAACATCGCCTCCTCAGACCGCCTCATCAGCGTCTCCGACCACCGCTCCCCGGGCCTCGCCATGCTCCTCCCGGTCGGGTCCTGAAACTTCCCCACATACTCATGGTGCAAGTACGGCTCCCTCTCCCTCATAGCATCCTCTGAAAAGTACTGCCCGCCCCTTATCAGCTTATCCATATACGCCCGCCTCCGGTTCTTGATCTTAGCCGACCTAGACCTTAATTCCTCCGTCGTGGGACTTATTAAGCTTCGAAGATTATTCAAATGCCAGTTGATTTCGTAATCGCCCTTCAAAACATCGAATTCGTCCAGCTCCTCAACAGTCAATTGCGCTCCGTACCGCTCTGAATTCAGAAATCTCCCAAACAATGACGTTCCGATTGAATAGATAAATATATGTACATGTAGGTACAGATAGGTGTATATATATATATATACGGATAGAGAGAGAGAGAGTACCTAAGAAGATGACGACGTCACGGGAGAGGAGGTCGAGGAGGAGGGACTTGCGGTGGGAGGGGGTAGAGACGGAGGACTGAAGAGCGCGAGGAAAATACAGGTTTTCGAGGCTTGAGAGTCTCTCTGATATGGCTTCCATGGTTTCGGTGCCCAGAGCTCTCGTCTTCGAAATAGTCTCCTCCGCCATCTCACTCTCTCTCTATCTCTGCTTCCACCGAACTCTGGAAAGAGCACCGCCTGTCCGCCTAGTCGGTCTGGTTCTCATCTTTCGCATTTTGTTAGAGCAAGTGGTAATCACGTGAGCCTCGTAAAGAAGGATGCAGAGGACTGTTTGGTTAAAAATAGAAAAGAGCTTTTGGCAATTGAGCTAGTCACATCTCCAGGCCCGTTGGAAACCGTGGTACTAGGAGTATTTAGTTGATAAAATTAATTAAAATTTATCAATTTTTTATATTTTTTTAACCAAATTCTATCATATATCATTTTTAAATTAAATTTTTATATTTTTATTATACATTTTTGTCAATCAAATACTTCGAGTAGCTTTACAAAAAAACCTTAAGCTATATTTGGTTCGGTGGGAAAAAAAGGAGAGAAAGAATAAAGAAAAAAAATAAAAATAAAATTGACTTCTTATTTGGTTGTTGAATTTCAAAAGAAAAAAAAAAGAAGAAAGGACAAAATTATATATATTTAAAAAAATTCAAACCCATTTTCCCTATCACTCTCTCTCCTTTTCTTTTTATTTTTTTATTTCTCATAGTTAAATCCTAATAAAATTGTAATTTTTTTTAGCTGCAAAACTAAGTGAGTAATTTTATTTAGGGAATGTTCGATTAGTAAAAATTATGCCAAAAAGTATAGTAAAAGTAAAAAAAAAATTGATATGAATAAATATGTGCTAAAATTTAGTTACAAGAAAGTACAAAAAAATGGGTAAAAATTAATAAATTTTGATTAATTTTGACCTACCAAACACCTCTTAATAAAAAGGTAAATTGGAGTATAAAAATCTATTTGTAAAATGTAAATAAACCCACCCATGATAAATAGTAATGGTAAAATAAGTAAACCTAGAACTCAAATTTGTACTTTGGGCATATTAGGGCTTCTACAAGTTTGTGCAAAATACCATTTCTTCTTCTTATGCTTCCCCCTTCAATGAGCTTGAAATGAGGTGGTGGAAATATCACCTTCTGATTCAAAATTCATAAAGAATGCAGAGTCTATGACAAATGAATTTATAAATTCTACTTTAGGTAGGAACTGGAAGCCTTTCAAAAAGATTAGATAATTGATGCAAATGGAAATAGCTGCAGGAAAGCTTAAAGGAGAATGCAAAATACACAACACTTGAAAAAAAAAAATGTCAAAATGTATCTCCAGGAAAATACATGAACCTGCCATCCCATTCAACATATAAGCTGGGAATCTGAAAAAAATCCAACTAATGATTCATAAAGCAAAGGATGTTCACAATTACCACCTCATCATTCTTATGTAATTCAAACCATACACAAGAAAATTCAGTTTCAGTAACTGAAAATAATTTATTAATACTCCTTGTAGATATATCCTTCAATATATATATATATATATATATATATCTGCTTTCTTTCAATAATGAGTTCAATGAACTTACACTTCTTGAACTCTATCTCAGGAAAAAAAAATTAAAAAATAAACAAAATTGAGAAAGCAGAGGTCTTATCATATTCAATCAATTGGCAGCATCTTATTTTATCTTAAGAAGTTACAACAAAGTTACAATAATTTCAATAAAATCCAAGTAAATCTCTTAAGGACCCCCCCCCAAACAAAAAAAATAAAAAAATAAATAAAAATAAAACCAAAATTGTCTCTCTCTGACTTTCATGATTATATTGTATAAGTTGCAGAATTTCTTTTCTACGAGTGTTATAACTGCTCAACGTGGTTAGTAATTGCATCGGGGCAGGAATGTGCTTGTAGAAGCTCTAGACGGTTGAAAGGTGGAGCAAACTGCAATATGTAGTCTTGATCTGATGCCCAAGAAAATAAATGGAAACACAATGATTATCTGCAAACATAAATGCTGTGTTTGATTGCTGCCGTAAAAGGAAAGCACGAAAATCTGAATCTTACAACATAGTTGAGAGGAGCTGTTGCAAGATTCAGAATTTTCTGGCATTTTCCATTTTCTCAGCAACCAAACAAGGCAAAGAGGAAAAGGAAACATTTGAGGGCTATTATCTCACCATCTTTGACTGTCCCGTAGAGCCAGCATAACACCTCATCAGCAAATGCCAGGCACACACCTCCCTGCCAAGCACCAACCAATTCTGTTAGTACATGACAAATACAAAGCACAGTGAATTAATATCATACCATGATCATTAAATATATATATATTGTATGACAATGGGAACCTACAATCATTACCCTCCGGGTATACACTGGGTAAACATGTCGGACCCACGCAAATAGCTCACAAACCACACAGATGGCATAAATCTACAGTAAATCCGTGTGTAAGCTCACCCCCAAGGAGAAGCCTCTTCGGATTGAACTCAAGTCAAGAGCTCTCCTAAGGAAAACTTGAGTTCAAACTTGAGTTCTGGCCAGCTGAACTAGTAAGCTAATCCCCAATCATCAAATATTATGGCAATCAAAATGAACCATGCTCCGTTTTCAGTTTTGGGCAATTGCTGCTAGGGGTTATGACATAATAACATGGCATAAAGATGCGTGCGACCATAGAAGGTTAACCAACATATCAAGAAACAGGATAATTCATAAGATGGATATGCAGCCCAAATGGTACACTATTCTACCTTGGTTACAAGATGGACATGTAATGTGGCTTAAAAGTTATTATATTATTCATTTATTTTATATTGAATTTTTGTACAATGTAGATGGTACCTTTTAATTTTTCATTGCTGCATACTTAGAGCTTTTTGAATTTATTTTCATTTTGTGCGTGGGGATTGTGTGAATCAGCCATGCCATCAACAAAAGCAGTCACATGGTTGTGACTCGTGACACGATTTCTAAAGTGACATGGCAATGGACAAGAGAATGCCTCCTCTCTCTCTCTCTCTCTCTCTCTCTCTCTCTCTCTCTCTCACACACACACACACACACACACACACACACACATGGGCATGCATTTATAATTTCTTCCTCCTCTCCCTCTTGTCCTAATCTTTCAGGTTATTCCTTCTTGTGGCGACAGATAGTCTACAAACTTCACGGTAAGGCTTATTGCATACTCCTTGGTTTGAGAAAGACTTCTTGAAGCATTAATCAGTAAAATCCAAAATCCTATTATTCTCATCTTACTATCTTCTGCATAGTTTCTCTAACCCTCTCCTTTCATCTTAATTCTTTTCTTCCCCCCATAAATGCTTGTTTCCTCTTATTCCTCTAATATTGTTATTCACTAAAAGACTGAAAGTGATGGCTATTTGACACTATCTTAATCTTAGGGTACAGTATAGCTTTTCTAGGTGAGCCATCTTTATTTATTGCCTAAACTGGAGTGGATTTTTACTTGTCTCCAAAAATCTTTATGCATGTTGGTTAACTGTTAGTTTTTCTTTCCAAATTTTTGATTTAATGAGATAATTGATTGTTAACTTTAATCATCCAGATAAAATACTCAATGCATGTGCAACCAAGGCCTATCCTCAACATGAACAGTAAGTGCTGCACCAAAGTCAATATAATGGAGGTGCACTCAAGATCACGAAGCTGGGAGGGACAAACACAAGTTTTGATCATAATGCATGTACATGTTGCAATAAAGAAAATGTACCTGCCAATAATTCTTCATTTTTACTCTGTGTGTGATATCTTTGGTTCTCAGTCTCTCCGTGCGAACAAGTCGACCTGCATCATCCCTGCATGCAGGCAAGATACCATAACATATACAAACAAATTTGGAAAAGAACCATTGATGACAAGCATCACATCAAAGAAAACGCACGTGAATTTGAGATAGGGAAAAAGAACAAGAGGGAGGGAATAACAAACAAGTTACCTAAATCCAATGACAATATAAGGCACGCCAGCTAAAAATGATTGGATCTGCAATAAACAGACCAAAAATATCAACCTTCGTAACAAAGCAGTTAAAACAAATCCACTGATGAAATTGTTTATAAAAAAACTTATCACACAAATAATTTTGACGGAAGAGTCAAGTTAAAAATGGAACGTTAAAATGTATATATTTAGGAGAAACAATGCCAGAAAGTTGCCTAATTATTTTGAAAAGGGAAAAGTAGATCCATCGATAATTCTACAACAAGATACAGAAGGCATCACAAAAACTTAACTGGACACCAAATGCACCAACAAGAAATGTGCATATACTCTAGCCAAATCAATACAATAATATCCTCAGTTCAAAAAATTAAACCTCACAGAGTAATGGCATAGGAATTATACAATCTTTCAACTTCTTGAAGTTGATACTTAATTGCAAGTGCGAATTATTTTTAATATTTTTTGCAAGTTTTATGATACCAATTACTAGATTCTTGTCTTTACAGCAAGGTCTTGTTGCTGTTTTTGTACTATGGAAGCATCCCCTTGATGCATTTTTAATATATTTTTTCTTTTTAAAAAAATTTATCTTTTTTAATAAAGAAAAGTAGGGACTAACAGGTTAGGGTAGGTACCCAAATACTGCTCGCAGTACAAACTGCTGCAGAAATGAAATGTACAAATGAGAATTGAAAGTGATATATCATGTGTGCATGCGCAAACACATTCAAATGTCAAATGTATAATTAATAGTTGTTTGTAGTCAATTCTCCAACATAAGGCACCGTACGCACCATACCTCGTACTGGACTAAGGGATACCAAGCCTCCTGCATCCTCCAATTGAATCTCCCTCGGCCATGATTAAGGAACCTCCACATTTTTATCACTGTTTGACGTATCCACACTTAATCACCATATTTTAGGCTCAAAGAAAGTCCTGAGGACCTCCAACTCCTCCAAAGGAACCTTCCACACACTCCTTAGGGACTCATGGCTCTTCCCTATGTGCGGGATCACCAGACCAACGGTTTTGTGGCTATAATTAGGAATCTTTCAATGCCTGCCCAATCAATCTAAAGAACATCTACATCATCATTACAGTTTGATATCTCCACATTTATCCTCCTCCATCAACCTTCTAAGATATGACAACATCACTACAACTCTTTACCATAGCCATAGCCTCTCTCTCTCTCTCCAAACTGCGTAACTCTCACTCCACATGCCTTTAGTGACTCCCAACATTGACAAACAGCCAATTGGGCCTCAACCATCCACATCCATCAGTCAAACACAATGAACAAATTATAATTTTGAAAAGAAAAAATTTGAAATTAAATAATAGGATAAAAACAATGTGCATTTATATTTATTAATTCCTTGTCCCTTAAATTTTTCAATTTTAGAAATTTAAGGCCTAAAATTTCTAATTTATTCATAAACAATTTTTTCTAAATAAACATAAATAAAAGATAAATGCATTTTAAATATAAAAGTGAATAAATAGTTATTTTTCATGTTCATGTATAGAAATATATATTTATTTGTAAAATGGTCCTAACTTAACCTGTCTTGATAATTTTAAAGATTAACGAATTTCTTTGTCGTGGCATATCCATTTCTGTTCTTAGGCACACACCACCACAGCACTTCACCATAGCCATATCTCTCTCCCTCCAGAATGTCTACTTCTCACCCTGCTTGTTTCCGAGCCCCCTCCATTGACAATGCTCAGAGTTATTCCCCAACGGTCAGCCCCAACTATCCACAATAGTTACACCACCAAAAAATTATCATGGCTATCATTTTAGATAGAGATGCACCAAACATGTTGTAAATGTGGTATGCTGCTAAGTTCAATCATTTAGAACTTTGAAACAATCTTTATTCCAAGAGCACTGCACATAACATCAGCCACATAATGGGGATAACTGAATACAATATATTTAAAAGAAAATAGAGTAAATTAACCCTCTGGATAACCAAAACTTATCAATGGTGAAAATGTGCGGTAACTTTGCAAGGTTAATTACTGAAAGGTACATGCTGCGTAAACTCCCTCTCTCTCTCAAACTCAGAGAACTCGGTAAATTTATTTTAGTTAACAATTGTTTAAGTTTAATAAATGATTCGTAATAGTAAGTAGATAACAACAAGGTTTGCAGCCAATGATTGCTAATGACAAAGAAATTCCAAATATCACCAACCGGAGAAGAGAGAGAGAGAGAGAGAGAGAGAGAGAGAGAGAGAGAGAGATTCATAGTTAAAGTATAGGCAGAAAAACGTACCCAGAATTTGAGCAATTTCTCCCTCTCATATCTTTCCTCTGTATGATATTCCAACTGTGGATTATAGAAGAAAAATGAAAGGAAGTCAAGTAATTAACAAACTAGAGATAAAGAAGAAAAATGAATCACAGTAGGCACGTTGCCAACCTCTCGACTTGTCTTTAATTCCACATAAAACCTCCTTCCATCATCAGTTGAATCACAGCAATCCATTTCAGCACCCATCAAAATACGATGAGCTCCTAATTTGGTTTTAATTACAGAACAAAATTCAACATTGGCATCAACATCGTGAATCCCTTCTCCATCAGCTCTTCTAGGATCTTCTGTGGCAAGGCTCTCAAAACAGTATCCCCAGTAGCATCTAATTCAACAAACACAATTGAAAGCCACCAAGAAGGATGCAATCAAGATGAACTCAACCCATCGTAATCAAGCAAAGCACTATCCACTTATCCCTAAAAATTTAGAAATGTTGAGGAGTCTCAAAATAATATTTCATTAATTAGAAATATATATAGAAATATAACTGTTCAACAAATAGTGTTGATCAACAACAATAAAACACTGTACAAATTTTTCCACCCATCTTCCTCTCAAGCTCTCCTTCTAACTAAAAAGTGATAGAGCATTTATTCCACAACCTTTAAAACACAAATTGAATACAAACCTTTTAAAGACAACAGTTATACCCCCCTTTTTTACATTATTTGAAAAGAAAAAATTTCTCTATAAATCTTGAAATCCTTTCAAATGATGCAGACAGAAAAAACTATACTTTTCATGCCATAACACTATTAACAGATATAATTTAAATAAAACTTTTTTTTTCCATACTTGCAAAAACTATACTTCTAATGCCAGTGTGCATATTTGTATATTTGTAAAATTCCAATTTCTTCTTAACATCTGCAACTATACAGCCTTGTGTTTCTCAAATACAGGCACACATTTGGTCAAATACCTCCGGCGATCCAGCTCACTTTGTGGCCTTTCTGGTAGTTTATGCACATCAAGATAGACAACCCCATTCCTTTTATGCACCCCCATTTCCCAAGGTTCATGCCTGATATAAGTAGTAGCCAATATCTACAGATGAACAGGAGAAATTCCATTACTTGTAGTTCACAGACCCATAAAACTGATAGATTGGATTCTTAAACCATTGGTTTGGCTGATTACGCAAGCAAAATAAAATATTAAACTAGTCTGCAATATCCTTGACAAAAGAAAGGTAAGAGAATTATTTAAGAGCGTTTAGCAGCTCAAATAGATAATTCCCTTTAAAATAAAATTATTTGTCAACTTCCTGATCAATTTTGCACCTTATTTTAGTTGAAGAGATAATAATTCCACCTTATAATACTAACAACATATAGAAACCAGGTATCACCATTTAAAAGATTGGCAGTTACCTTATTGAGGTTGTTGCGATATGTCTGCCAATGATAACAAAGGGAGAGGGAGAAAAAAAAAAGTTAGAAAAAGACCAACCTAAATGCAACATTGAAAAATACATTTAGACACATGGTGCCAGAAATATAGCAAAACTCTTACCACAAAATGAATATTTTGAAGCGGGATATTTTTATTTCTTATGCAAGCAAGAAGATCGCCAAAACCCTGGGAGCCCAAATCTGAAATAGAGACAAAAGCACAGAAGTTATTACATAAATCAGTCTTCAAAACAAATTTGAATAAATGAGGCTCTAACAGTGCATATTTGCCGATCATGCATAGTTTAGCTGTCGTTGTATGGCATACCTTTCTTCTCAATAAAAGAATCAAAACCTTCATTCAGGTCAGTTCCAACATCTTCAGTAATAAGACGCTTGAAAAGCCTCTAAAATGTAAAATGTAGAGTGACATATTGAGCTAACCATCAGTAAGACACTACAATTTATTAGAAAAACTTATGGAGATAATAAAATGAGAAAAATACAAAGAATATCAAAAGATAATGTATTCTGGAGGCTCACCAGGTTGCGGTCATCAAAGTAGACGTCTCCACCTTCTACCCGACTGTAGCAAGCAAGTTCGCATGGCTATCGCATCACATAATCCACACAAATTGGGAAAAACACACCAGAATAAGTACTCAAAGGGAAAAAGGGGCACATTTAAAAATAACCATCAGGCACCCTAAAAGGATTTGTGGCTATGCATGTGTATTTGTCATATCAGAGCATTTTACTCGCACCAAATAGCAGATCAATAGGCCAAAAAGCTCAAAACATGATCCTGCCAAAAAACTAGTCATTCACTCTACAAACTTTTAAAACCCATTTTCCTTTCGTTCTATTCCCTCGTATCTTCAAAAGAGAAAAAATGGCATACTATGGACAGCGATATTGTTAATTCACATAAAATTAGCAGAAGACCTGAGTGGGATCTGTACAAAGGAAATATATAAAGCTAGTTTTATCATATTAAAAATTAAAGCTAGTTTCGAGACATTACCAGTGCATCATTGGTTCACAAGTCATGATAATACTTGACAGTTCAGACATTAAAAAGAGTCAAAAGAGAAAAATTGTACCTCTTGAATGGTTATGCATTTCCGTGCTAGTGTTTCTTCACTCTTTGAAAGCTTCAATTCAGAAACAAAACGTTCATCATTACGGCTATTATAAAACTTTGAACCATAACCATAGTTCTGCCTTTGAGGATACGATCCAGGTCGGGGAAGGAGACCAGAACCTCTATCATTTTGCCAACGACCACGTCCAAAACCCCCTCTACCAAGGCTATTAGCATTCCGTGTGGCAGGCAAAACTATAAAACAAATTTTTACAAGACAAAAGATATAAGAAATGCAGAAAGCTCCAAACATGCACCGATCAAAAAAAAAAAAAATGTACACAGAGAGAGAGAAAGCAATGGCATAAATAGTATATCTAAACATCTCATGCTTCCAGAATATGACAACAACTGGTAAACAATTAACTGGACAATCAAGCTAACATTCTTGGCAATATTTTTTGGGTCTAGGGACAGAATGCGAAACAATAACAATGCAAAGAAAATGACTAAAAGAAATATAGCAGAAAACCACAAAAATAAAGCGCCAAAAAACTAGGAATGAGCTTGCTGCTTATCCAATTCCTTGAAATTCCACATCTAGTAAGCATTGTGCTTGCAGATCCTGGGTTAAAGACCCTAGATATTGGAAGTTTATGGCACCCATCCATCCTAGCAGAACAGTCAGCACCTCAATTTGCTGAGCTTCTGAAGAAAGAGAATTCTTAACCCAGGCACGCATTCACAGTTTCAACTTTCAAAGGTCTAAATATACAACATACAGTTTCAGTCACATAAAATTGGGCTGCACAACTCAGCATCATGCTACAAAGATTGCATAAATATAGTAGTTCAATTATTCTGTAAAGTTGTAAAATTGTAACAAACAAAAAGGGTGTAACTCAAAATCACCTTGCTACTTACTGACCAATTCCAAAGGGCCAGAGCGACCAAAACATGAAGAGTGCGCGAACCTATCAAGAATAATTCTACCGACCAACAAACAGTATTGAGTAGTCATCCCCACACTGAACAAAACATAATCAAGGTTTCCCAGGCTAAAAGGGACCATAAAACCAATCCTGTCTCTATTTTCTGCTACGTCCAGGGCAAAAATTAGACAATTTATTCACATTCACAGACCTAAATAATTCATGAAACGTGGATTTGACAGAAATGAAGTGGATGTAATTTCCAAACCATGGCTAATCCATGAATTGCACCAAAAAGGGTACATCTCAAATTCAACTAATTTCCGTGGTACAAACCCATCAAAACAAGCAAAACATGAAACGCACATATACCCATCAAGCGAAATTGAACTCACCTGGTACTGGATAAGGACTCGTCGCAAGGGTTTTACAGTAATCCTCATTGTCAGACCCAAATAGATCCTTTTCCTCGTTCTCATAATAATAACTCGACCTCACTTCCTCGTTGCCTTCTTCTTCACCGTCGTCCCCTCCGCCGCTGGCGCTTCCGCTTCCGCTTCCGCTTCTGCTGCCGCCGCTGCTGCTCTCTCCTTCGCCACTCCGATTGGACGACGAAGAAGGCGAAGAAGACGCCGACGAGGAGGACGAATTTGAAGGTGATCGGTTAGTCGCCGCTTCTTGCTGATCATCGTCGTTCTCGCAATCTTCTCCGAACAAGTCCACTTCTTGCTCCGAGAAGTCCATTGGCTTCTTTATCTGAAAGGCTAAAACAAACAAAAACAAGTCGCTCTGGCGCCGTTTCGATGCTAGGTTCTATATTGATCTCTCTACCGCTGTCTCTCGTTGTATGTGCTCAGACAGACTTCAGGGGTTCGAAAAACATGGATCGGGCATCGAATCGTCGGACCCCATCGAACTTAGTAACTTGACTCAACGCCTTGCTCCGTCGTGCGTGCCTCGCCCTGGTTGGTTTGGATAGTGTGTATATATATATATATATATGTATTTTTTTTTAATTGGCCGCTTGTTAAAATTGACGTTTATCTGTTTTTATTTTTTATTTTTTATCACCGGTTTTTTGAAATAAAAATTAAAGTTACGTTAAGAAATGTAATTAATTAAATTAACTATTTTTAATAAATAATAAAATTAAATTAATTAATTTAGTTTATTTAAAATTTTATATTCCATATTATTTAATTTAATTTAATTATTTATTAAAATAAATTAATAAAATATATTACATATTAATTTGGATACTTTATTTAATTAATTTAATTATATTATATGTTAAAAATACTTTTAGTTTAATAATATATTTTAATAAAGTAATTTATTTTAATATGAAGCAATAAAAATTGACAAAATGTTAAAATCACAAAATGTTTGTAATAGAAAAAATAGAGTAAAAATACTTTTTTTATTTACGTTTTTCTGTTTAAGTATTCATCTTTTTTATAACAAAAAAATATAAACAGATTTAATAAATATGTTTCTGTTGCTAATTTATAAAATTTTAAAAATATAAACAGAAAAACGAAAACAACAACGTTACCAAGCAAGGGCTTACTATAGGAATAGGAAGATTTTTTTTCCTAATACCAAAATTTATTTATTTTTATTTTAAAGGTAAAGTATCAAAAATCCAATAATTCTTTTTGCTAAGGTGTTCGACCAACTATCACAGACGAATCATAATGGTTGGATGGCAATTTGTTGCATCGGACTACACTATGCTTCTTGACTCTTTACTTGAGATTTGAGGAATACTACCTACCGAGCAGGTAAGGTTTGGCCGAATGGCCCTTCAGACGGTCAAATTAGTGTTGGTGAAAGATAAGGTAGAGTCCAAAAAAAAAAAAATGGCAGGGTTTTAGCAAGGCCAAAAGTTTTTACCATATTTTTCCAGCATCCTCTTATTTGTAGCTGTATTTACACGTGTGTATTTGTCGTATTAAATAGCCAAGTTTCTAAAGCTAAAATCGTGGGGTAATGGAGCAGCAATGCCATCAGAGTCGTGAATAGTGAAGCAATTATACTATTATAACACATAATTAAAATGTAGCTTACCTGGATGCTTGCCAAGTAGAGGCGGAGCCACACCTAGCCAAAGGTGGGCAGTGGCCACACCTGAAATTTAAAAAAAAAATTATTTTACCTGCATACATACACTTAAAAAAATTATTTAAAATGCTAGGAAAAAATTTACACTACACCTAGATAACATTCTATATTTAGGAAAAATTTTACAACACACCTAGGAAAAATTCTTACCTCTTCCATTGCTGCCAAGTGTTTCTATAATGTGCAGCATGTGTCTAAACACCCCTCAAAATAGTTTTTAATATGTTATTCACATTTCTATGAAAAATTTATTAAAAAGTATTCGATATATTCCTTTTTCTCTTTATATCCCTTTCTCTTTTATTTTCACAATTTTTTTTTCTTGGTATCACATGAACTTTAAAATGGAATTTGTTACTTTAGAGTTGTTTGGTGTATAAAATTTTGTCAATTTTTCACACTAAGTTAACACATATCATTATTTTTTGGGTATTAAGTATTTGACAGAAATTTATAAAAGTTAATTGGTAAAAGTTGATTTTGTGTTTGGTGAAGAAAATTAGAAAATTTTAGTAAGAATAATAATAATAATTTCATTTTAGTCTGTAAAACCAAACACTCCCTTAGTAATCAGTTTAAAATAGATTTTCTTCAATAATTATTGAACTTTAAAGAAAATATAAAATAGAGTGAATTTCATTCATTTACCATTTTGCTTTCAAACTAAATTAATCATTCTAAATTAAAATTAATTATTTCATGTATATGATTTTTTTTTTTTAACTAAGCCAACCCAACAAACTAAACAAACTAAGTCAAAACATGGTTTGTTGGTAGGACTTATAAATCACACACACACACACACTCTAATATCTCGATGTGGAATGCCTGCTTACTACAACTCCTTGGGTAGAGCCCCAAACTGAACAAAACAGCTCATATAGAGAATGGAGTACTGGACACATATGTTGGGAATTTAGGACCTTCTAAATTCACCCTCTTAGGATCTACCTTTGGCAAAATATCAAGAAGAATAGAAAAAATAATAAGAACACAAAAATTTATGTGGTTCAACAATTTGCCTACTTTCACGGGCACTCCGAGAAAAAAATTTACTATGTGAAAAATTGTTACAATCACATAATTTTTCCTCTTACACCTAAAACCCTAATATACCCACAAAGAATTGCCCCAAGCAAATCTTTAACTCTCACCTCACAAAAGAGAAATTTAACTAGAATTAAAGTTTGCTATACAAATCTTTGACTTTGATTGGTGCACTTAATCAAATAGGAAGAGACTTTTATTTATAACTTAATAACGCCTCCACTTTTTTGTGAGAAACCAATGTGAGACTCCTAAAGGAGCCATCACACCAACAATCTCCACCTTGGTGACTTTAGTTAGTCCCACATCCAACCTTCACTTCCAGGAGATTCTCAAAACATAACTCTCTATCATAGAGAATTATCATCCTCCAAGAGCATCATGCTCTACCATAAAAAGCATACACACTTAGAATAAACCAATTCAAAACATTTTACTTCAGCACATGTCGAAAACCTTGCTGAAAAATTATGGTGCAACTCCCATATTTGGCTTTCCTAGAAGTTCATTAGCCATCGACATAAATTTCCACCACACACTCTGCATCAATGCAAAACCAATGCCCGTGTGCAAACTTGTGAACTCGCTAACAACAACACATCCTCTATCATGGCAACTTTGAGGATTAGCGGCATGTCATGAGGATGTACATGTCCTTTTTAGAGAAAATCATCTTTCATGAAGACACTCACAGTGTTAGTAACATTGTCAGTCTTTCCATTTACTAACCTAGAGCCACTTGCCAATCCCGTTCCACTTCTTGGACAGTTTTTTTTGACATGCCCAAATTGTCCACATGACCAGCAACCTACATTTTTTTTATAAAGTTCTTCTTCCCAGTTCTAGTTACCACCATAGCTGAGTCTCCAGGAGGATCATTATTTCCACCACCCAATCTTCTTTATTAAGAAAATAGCTTATTGGTAACTTCTGATAGAATTATCTTCTTCTTTCTATGAATCAAGATAAGTTTCATGTGCTTATAGGAATGTGGAAGAGACCAGATGAGTCTCAAAGCTTGATCCCCATCATCTATCTTAACTCTAATGGCCTCTAGTTTAGAGACGATTCCATTGAAAACACTTAGATGATTTGAAATAGTCGTACCTTATTTCATCCACAATGTATGAAACTGCTCCTTTAGGTCCACCCAATTTGAGACACCCTTTGTTTAATACAACTCCTTGAGCGTTTCCCAGAGTTCCTTTGCCGTAGATATTCCATGCACATTTGCAAGCACATTCTTGGCCAAACACAGCTATATCGTACTTGCTGCTCTCAAATCCAGTTCTTCTTAGTCTTCATTGCTCATACCAAATTTGCTTGCTGTACTAAACTTTTAATCAGAACCGCTAGTAATGCGGCTGATATCAGAGGTTGGCCTGCCTTTCAACGCTTTGTGTAATCCCGATTAAATCAAAATATCATTGATTTGCACTTTCCACAAGCCAAAATTGATTCTCCCATCGAATTTCTCCACCTCAAATCCAACAAGATTTGAAACCCTACTTCCTGACATTTTTTTCTTTTCTGCACTTATGTTTTGATGAATTTTACCGTAGAAGTGAACAATGTTCACTAAGTAAGTTCCCAGAAAAGATTGAAGAAGTCACACTGGTCCTACTTAAAACTCAACCTCTTAGATAGAACCTTCTTAGATTTACACGTATCCACATTATCACACCAAAGCTCCACTACACCAAATGACCAAAGCTTTGAGACCACTTGATTCACCCTCTTAGGATTTACCTTTAGCAAAATATCAAGAAGTATAGAAAAAATAATAAGAATACAAGAATTTATGTGGTTCATCAATTTGCCTACGTCCACGGGCACTCAAAGAAGAAAATTTACTATGTGAAAAATTATTACAATCACACAATTCTTCCTCTCATACCCCAAACTCCAATACACCTACAAAGAATTGCTCTAAGCAATCTTTAACTCTCACAACCCCAAGGGGTTAGATGGGATGGTCTTGAACTGGGATTTAGGGGCTTACCACCCCAAGGTCTCAAGTTCAAGTCTCCTCTCTAGCAAAAACTTGGGGCCAGCCTCCCGGGCGCAAAGCGTAGTAAAGGTTGGTAGGACGGGCCTCCTTGACTGGACGAACCGTATCCAGTTCTTGGGTGTGGGTCCGACTCCCCGCCGCTACGCGAGTTCGCGATTGACCGCTATACATGTTGAGGGGCCGGTATGTGTGGCACAAACCAAAAGAGATTCATTCTCTAGGGGTTTGGCCTAGGGAGTGAATCTCTCGAAAGAAAAAAAAAAAAAAAGGTGTTCGACCAACTATCACAGACGAATCATAATGGTTGGATGGCAATTTGTTGCATCGGACTACACTATGCTTCTTGACTCTTTACTTGAGATTTGAGGAATACTACCTACCGAGCAGGTAAGGTTTGGCCGAATGGCCCTTCAGACGGTCAAATTAGTGTTGGTGAAAGATAAGGTAGAGTCCAAAAAAAAAAAATGGCAGGGTTTTAGCAAGGCCAAAAGTTTTTACCATATTTTTCCAGCATCCTCTTATTTGTAGCTGTATTTACACGTGTGTATTTGTCGTATTAAATAGCCAAGTTTCTAAAGCTAAAATCGTGGGGTAATGGAGCAGCAATGCCATCAGAGTCGTGAATAGTGAAGCAATTATACTATTATAACACATAATTAAAATGTAGCTTACCTGGATGCTTGCCAAGTAGAGGCGGAGCCACACCTAGCCAAAGGTGGGCAGTCGCCACACCTGAAATTTAAAAAAAAATTATTTGACTTCCATACATACACTTAAAAAAAATTATTTAAAATGCTGGGAAAAAATTTACACTGCACCTAAATAACATTCTATATTTAGGAAAAATTTTACAACACACCTAGAAAAAATTCTTACCTCCACCATTGCTGCCAAGTGTTCCTATAATGTGCGGCATGTGTCTAAACACCCCTCAAAATAGTTTTTAATATGTTATTTACATTTCTATTAAAAATTTATTAAAAAGTGCTCAATATATTCCTTTTTCTCTTTATATCCCTTTCTCTTTTATTTTCACAATTTTTTTTCTTGGTATCACATGAACTTTAAAATCGAATTTGTTACTTTAGAGTTGTTTGGTGTATAAAATTTTGTCAATTTTTCACACTAAGTTAATACATATCATTACTTTTTGGGTATTAAGTATTTGGCAGAAATTTATAAAAGTTAATTGGTAAAAGTTGATTTTGTGTTTGGTGAAGAAAATTAGAAAATTTTAGTAAGAATAATAATAATAATAATAATAATAATTTCATTTTAGTCTGTAAAACCAAACACTCCCTTAGTAATCAGTTTAAAATAGATTTTCTTCAATAATTATTAAACTTTAAAGAAAATATAAAATAGAGTGAATTTCATTCATTTACCATTTTGCGGTCAAACTAAATTAATCATTCTAAATTAAAATTAATTATTTCATGTGTATGATTTTTTTTTTTTTGAACTAAGCCAACCCAACAAACTAAACAAACTAAGTCAAAACTTGGTTTGTTGGTAGGACTTATAAATCATACACACACACTCTCTAATATCCCGATGTGGAATGTTTGCTCACTACAACTCATTGGGTAGAGCCCCAAACTGAACAAAACAGCTCATATAGAGAGTGGAGTACTGGACACATATGTTGGGAATTTAGGACCTTCTAAATTCACCTTCTTAGGATCTACCTTTGGCAAAATATCAAGAAGAAAAGAAAAAATAATAAGAACACAAAAATTTATGTGGTTCGGCAATTTGCCTACTTCCACGGGTACTCAGAGAAGAAAATTCACTATGTGAAAAATTGTTACAATCATATAATTTTTCCTCTTACACCTAAAACCCCAATATGCCCACAAAGAAATTACCCCAAGCAATCTTTAACTCTCACCTCACAAAAGAGGAATTTAACTAGAGTTAAAGTTTGCTATACAAATCTTTGACTTTGATTGGTGCACTTAATCAAATAGGAAGAGGCTTTTATTTATAACCTAACAAGGCCTCCACTTTTTTGTGAGAAACCAATGTGAGGCTCCTAAAGGAACTATCACACCAACAATCTCCACCTTGGTGACTTTAGTCAGTCCCACATCCAACCTTCACTTCCAGGAGATTCTCAAAACATAACTCTCTATCGTAGAGAATTATCATCCTCCAAGAGCATCATGCTCTACCATAAAAAGCATACACACTTAGAATAAACTAATTCAAAACATTTTACTTCGGCACATGTTGAAAACCTTGCTGAAAAATTATGGTGCAACTCCCATATTTGGCTTTTCTAGAAGTTCATCAGCCATCGACATAAATTTCCACCACACACCCTACATCAATGCAAAACCAATGCCTCGTGTGCAAACTTGTGAACTCGCTAACAACAACACATCCTCTATCATGGCAACTTTGAGGATTAGCGGCATGCCATGAGGATGTACATGTCCCTTTTAGAGAAAATCATCTTTCTTGAAGACACTCACAGTGTTAGTAACAGTGTCAGTCTCTCCATTTACTAACCTGGAGCCACTTCCCAATCCCGTTCCACTTCTTGGACAATTTTTTTTTGACGTGCCCAGATTGTCCACACGACCAGCAACCTATATTTTTTTTATAGAGTTCTTCTTCCCAGTTCTAGTTACCACCATAGATGAGTCTTCAGGAGGATCATTATTTCCACCACCCAACCTTCTTTCTTAAGAAAATAGCTTATTGGTAACTTCTGATAGAATTATCTTCTCCTTCTTATGAATTAAGATAGGTTTCATGTGCTCATAGGAATGTGGAAGAGAGCAGATGAGTCTCAAAGCTTGATCCTCATCATCTATCTTAACTCTAATGGCCTCTAGTTTAGAGACGATTCCATTTAAAACACTTAGATGATTTGAAATAGTCATACCTTCTTTCATCCACAATGTATGAAACTGCTCCTTTAGGTCCACCCAATTTGAGACACCCCTTGTTTAATACAACTCCTCCAGTGTTTCCCAGAGTTCCTTTGCCGTAGATATTCCATGCACATTTGCAAGCACATTCTTGACCAAACACAGCTATATCGTACTTGCTGCTCTCAAATCCAGTTCTTCTTAGTCTTCATCGCTCATACCAGATTTGCTTGCTGTACTATCTTTTCCATCAGAACCGCTCGCAATGCTGCTGATATCAGAGGTTGGCCTGCCTTTCAACGCTTTGTGTAATCCCGATTAAATCAAAATATCATTGATTTGCACTTGTCACAAGCCAAAACTAATTCTCCCATCGAATTTCTCCACCTCAAATCTAATAGGATTTGAAACCCTACTTCCTGACATTTTTTCTTTTCTGCACTTTTATTTTGATGAATTTTATTGTAGAAGTGAATAGTGTTCACTAAGTAAGTTCCCAGGAAAGATTGAAAAAGTCACACTGATCCTACTTAAAACTCAACCTCTTAGATAGAACCTCCTTAGATTTACACGTATCCACATTATCACACCAAAGCTCCACTGCACCAAATGACCAAAGCTTTGAGACCACTTGATTAATTCACCCTCTTAGGATTTACCTTTAGCAAAATATCAAGAAGCATAGAGAAAATAATAAGAATACAAGAATTTATATGGTTCATCAATTTGCCTACGTCCACGGGCACTCAAAGAAGAAAATTTACTATATGAAAAATTGTTACAATCACACAATTCTTCCTCTCATACCCAAAACTCCAATACACCTACAAATAATTGCCCTAAGCAGTCTTTAACTCTCACCTCAACAAAAGAGGAATTTAATAAGTTAAAAATTTGTTTATAAAATTTTTATTTGATTGGGCTCTTCATCAAATAGTAAGATGTCGTTATTTGACATCCAAAATATTTATTTCTTTGTGGAAATGATGTAGGACTTCCTAAAGGAGCCACACATCAAAATATAAATGCAAGCCTTTTTAATTTTGTTGAACTATCCCAACCCGAACAAATCAAGTTATTGGTGAAAATTACACACCACACAGCGACCAACCACCACGCACAGAAAGTTTGAATCACTGAATTTGTCAAATAAGCAAAACGTTGGAGGGTTTATTCAATTTAAGTTATGTTTGAAGTCTAGTTTCAATTTTTTGAAAAAACTCCACAAAACATTCTTACAGTTTCCAACTTATTTTCAATTAAATTTCATTACGGGTAACTTTTTCCACTAATTTTTTTTTTTTTTTTATTTTTTCGAAACTCAAAATGTGACATTATTTAGTTATAAGATATGTTTGTAATTTTATTTTATTATTCTTTATTTTACAAGTAAATATATTATTTAAAAATTTATTAATTCACACTTGTTTCTTTTTTCATTTTTACCTATTTTTGAGATAACGAATTTTTAAAATTTTAACAGCCATTTTGTCTTATATTTTTCATTTATTTTAATTTTTTTTAAGAACTCACGTGATAAATTTTAAATATTTATTTCTTTTTCTTTTCATTTCACTACGTTTCAAGCGGAAATATATAATTTCCTTATAAAACGAAGATTTACAAAAATTAATAAAAAATAAACATTGTACAGAAATCGATCGCGAGATATTGACAAAAATCGATTCGGTATGAGACATGCTATCGACGAGACACTAATCATGTCGGCACACTGCATTGACGACACTAAAATCCTCCATTAATTCTCAGTCCAAAGTTGGTGTTGGATATAGTGATGACCAGACCCAAGAGGTGTGTCGACGTTACCATTGACGACACTAGTTTAAGTTTAATTGAAGTCGTCACTAGAAGTGACATCCTGCATGCCTTCCCCAAGTTCTCGGCAATAACATGTCAAATTTGATAGCTCAATGGGTGTGCATGATGTGCATCGAATGGCCAATTGCATCAATCTTCCTTTTATAATAAATATATTTGATTCAATAAATATTTATTAACTATTATTTAATTCAATAATATAAATTATAATAAATTAGAATTTAGTTTATTATTTGTTAAAAATGACTAAATAAAATATAATTTTTTGGTAACCTAGAACCCTTATCTAAAAGATTAAATAAATTATATTAAAATTATTAAAATTATAAAATAAAATATATTTTATATAATTTAATTATGATATTTATTAAAATAAATTTTATAAACTTTATTTAATGCTAATTAAATTAATTATTAGATTATATACTGAAATATTTATGTTTTTTTCAAAAAAAAGGTATTGAAATAAAAATAAAATCATACCTAACAAAAATAAAAATTTAAAATTAAATTTTAATATTAAGAACCCATTTAATAATGCTGTCATTTTTCTTATGTATGTTTTCTGTTTTCTATTTTCTATTTCCATTTTTTCTAAAATGAAAACTAAAATTATTTATGAAAATACAATTTTATTTACTATTATTAATTTTACTTTTAATAAAAATTATTTTAATTAGTTTTCAAAAATTCATTAAATTTAGTAAAATATGTTTCATAACAATTAAATTGAATTATTTATTAACAATTATTTAATTCAATAAATATAAAATATAATAAATTATAATTTATTTATATTATTTGTTAAAATGGCTGAATAAAATATAATTGTTTGGTAACCTAGAACCCTTATCTAAATGATTAAATAAATTATATTAAAAAATTATTAAAAATTATAAAATAAAATATTATTCATATAATTTAATTATGATATTTATTAAAAATAATTTCATAAAATTTATTTAATGCTAATTAAATTAATTATTAGATTATATAGTGAAATATTTATCATTTTTCCAAAAAACAAAGGTGCTGAAATAAAGAATAAAATCATACATAACAAAAATAAAAATTTAAAAGTTAAATTTTAATAATAGAACCTATTTAATAATACTGTCATTTTTCTTATGTATGTTTTCTATTTTTTAATTTCTATTTCCATTTTTTCTAAAATGAAAACTAAAATTATATTATGAAAACAATTTTTTTACTATTATTAATTTTACTTTTAATAAAAATTATTTTAATTAGTTTTCAAAAATTCATTAAATTTAGTAAAATATGCTTCATAACAATTAAATTGAATTTTTAACAATTATTAATTCATAAATATAAATATAATAAATTATAATTTATTTTATTATTTGTTAAAATGGCTGAATAAAATATAATTTTTTGACAACCTAGAACCTTTATCTCAATGATTAAATAAATTATATTAAAAATTATAAATAAAATATTTCATATAATTTAATTATGATATTTATTAAAATAATTTCATAAATTTATTTAATACTAATTAATTAATTATTAGATTATGTAGTGAAATATTTATCGTTTCTGCCAAAAAAAAGTTGCTGAAATAAAAAATAAAATCATACCTAACAAAAATAAAAAATTTAAAATTAAAATTTTAATAAGAACCTATTTAATAATGCTGTCATTTTTCTTATGAATGTTTTCTGTTTTTATTTTCTATTGCCATTTTTTTAAATGAAAACTAAAATTATATTTGAAAATACAATTTTATTTACTATTATTAATTTTTCCTGTTAATAAATATTAATTTAATTAGTTTTAAAAAATTCATTAAATTTAGTAAAATATGTTCTATAACAATTAAATTAAATATATTAACTATTATTTAATTCAATAAATATAAATATAATAATTATAATTTAATTATATTATTTGTCAAAATAATTGAATAAAATATAATTTTTTGGTAGCCTAGAACCCTTATAAAATTTAAATAAAATATGTTAAAAAATTATTATAAATGATTAAATAACATATATTTCATATAAGTTAATTATGATAGTTGTTAAAGATAATTTAAAAGGATTTACTTTAGTACTCATTAAATTAACCTTATTAGATTGGTAGATCTAATATTATGCATTTTTTTTCCAAAGAAAGACTGAAATAAAGAATGTAAAATCATGCCTAACAAAAATAAAAAATTAAAATTAAAAATTTTAATATTAAAAACCCATTTAATAGCACTATCATTTTCTTATTTATGTTTTTTATTTTTTATTTCTATACCAGTTTTCCTTAAAATGAAAAAAAATCGAACTAAAAAGTCATATAAGAAAGTTATATCTATAAAAAAAAAAAAAAAAATGCTTGGTTAACCAGAACTGAGAAAGTTCGTGTAACAACCATGTCCTGAAATAAAACAATATCATTTAAATTAAGGTAACATTTTGTTTGTTTTTTCTATTTTTTATTTTCTTATTTTTTATTTTTTGTTTTTGATCTCATTGTTTTTCATTTTACATTTTTAAATTAAGAAAAATTGCTCAAAAACGTATTTCAATCACTTGTATTTTTAAATTTATTTTAAAAATAAAAAATGAGTTTTATACATAAAATGAAAATGATAAAAATTTATTTTTAGCATTTTTAATTTAAAATAAAATATTAAATAAATAAAATAGATCATTTTTTATTTTACTTATTTTAAAATTTTGAAATATAAAATATATAAAAATAAACAAATAAAATAAAATACGATGAGGTGGCCCAGGGAGATTATGTAATTGGCTACTCGAATGCACATCATGCACATTTACTGAGCTATTAAATTTGACATGTTATTGTCGAGAACCTCGGGAAGGGGAAGCTGGGCATAGAGGATGTCGTCATTAGAAGCGACGACTTCAATTAAACTTAGACTACTATCGTTATGGCAATATCTACATGTCTGACATTACTTTAGACTGTGAATTAATGGAGGATTTGGTGGTCGTAAATCTAGAGCCGACAAACTTAGTGTGTCGTTGCTACCACTGCTGATACCGAATCGATTTTATTAATTCTTCTCCCACAGTCGATTTCTGTACGATATTTATTTTTTAATTATATTTTTATAAATCTGTCTCATAAAACACCCTCTCTCTCCCCCTCTCTCTCTCTCTCCCTCCTCGTCTGTTACACTTTATTTCTCCGTCAGCCAACCGTAGTTTCTTCTCTCAGATGGCGACCGCCACGGCAGCGGACAGCAATTTCGAGGAGGATCAGCTAAGTTCAATGTCCACCGGCGATATTATCAGAGCATCTCGATTGCTTGATTACGAGATTCGAGTCCTTAAGGTGAGATTGTTCTTCCTCTCTATCGATCTCAGTTCTTTACAACTCTGACATTCGTCAAATTTTGTTTTGTTTTGGTTTGTTTGTTCTTTTTCTCCTATGAATTTATTGTGGCTTGAAGGACGAGCTGCAAAGGACAAACCTTGAACTTGAATCGTTCAAGGATAAGATCAAGGAGAATCAAGGGAAGATTAAACTCAACAAGCAATTGCCATATCTGGTCGGCAAAATTGTGGACGTTAGTCGCTATAAGTTTTGAATTTCATGCCTAATTTTATCTCGCTTCGGACAAAGTTGTTTGTTTTGTACGGACTTAGTTTATGATTATGGTGCTAATTGAAAATCTGAAAGTCAAGACACTGATTTTTTGTTATTCTTTTTGATAAAGGAGGATTTTGATATGGGTTAATTTTGTTTGTACTTGTCTTTGGAATTTTCTTTTCAATGGTAGCTTTTAATGTATGTTTCACAACAAACCCTAATTTGGCTTGTGTAATTTTCAACTCAAGTGTCTTTCTTCAGTGAGTTTGTGCTGCCTGCAAATGCATAGCCATCAAACGATACGCTTGCCTCCTGGCTTGGGTTTGAGGGATAAGTTCTTTCTTGGTGAGCAAAATCCCCATTTTGGATGTTGGCCAAGTTAATTATTCTGATTTTATTGGGATTATTTTTTTATGGATTACGAAGACGTATAGACAGAATAGTTTTTCTGTTTACTGTCTCAACTTTATTTTGTTCTCTCTATCTAATATGATTTTGTTTCTGGGTCAAGTTAATTATTCTGATTTTATTGGAATTATTCTGTGTTGGATTACCAAGACGGATGGACAGTATACTCTTTTGTATTCGCTGTCTCAACTTTGTTGTTTCCTCTTTCCTCCTTGCTATTTATTATCGCAAGGAATTTAGGCTTAAATTACAAGCTGCATTTTATCCTGAGCTCAACATATGAGGAATGTACATGGCCGGTAACTTCCATGGTAAAGGTTCTAGTAGGAGCTGCACACAGCATTGTAATTCTAGTGCTGTTGAGGACTAACTTAAATTTTCCTGTGCTTTCAGATTTTGGAAATGAACCCAGAGGATGAGGCTGAGGAAGATGGTGCAAATATTGATCTTGACTCGCAGAGGAAAGGTAAATGTGTTGTATTGGAGACATCGACGCGTTAGGTTAGCCTGCGTGTTCTTATGCCTTTGTATTTCTTTTTTCAGAGTGTTTTGAATTTATGAGTTAAAGTTTACTTTCTTTCTCTCTCTCTCTCTCTCTTCTTGTATATGTGTTATTTTATTTATTTTTTTTGGGGGGGGGGGGTTGGGATTCAAAAGTTTAGTTGTCATTCACTTGTTCCTAATAACCAAATCCTTTTTGATTAGCATGTGGTTGGACTTTCCTCTTTGTTTCATCTAGTGTATTATGGGGGAAGAGATTGTTGTCTTTTTGACGGCATTGAAAATATTGTAGGAGCATGTACCATCTACTATTATAATTATATAGGCAGAGAGAAGGGATGAGGTGGATTCACCATTTGCTCAATTCTATTTTTGGGATTTTGTGAACAATATGGTGTGCAAAGTGGTTTCAAGGGTTCATTTCTATATTTTCATTCTTCTAGTATTCATGGGATGCAGCACCTTGGCCCTTTCTAAGGAATCCATTTAACAACAAAAAGCAGAAAAAGCTTTCGAAATGGAATATCTAGTGATGCTTGTCATACATTTGAGTGAATGTGTGACCTCTCCTGTCCCTTCAATCTCTCTTAATACAATTGTTAGTAATTTGTCTGTGGATGCAGACAGCAGAACTCACCTGGTTACTTATCATTTGATAATTATGTATTGTTGGTTGAGTTTGCCTTGTTAATGAGCTTGTCCGGTCCCATCCAGAAACCCTGAATTCTATCTTGAATCACCATTAACATGCAGATAATATTCCTGCCTATTGTTGGTCTTGTTGATCCCCATATGCTAAAGCCTGGGGATTTGGTTGGTGTAAACAAAGATAGTTACTTGATCTTGGATACCTTGCCATCTGAGTATGATTCTTGAGTTAAGGCCATGGAGGTTGATGAAAAGCCAATTAAAGACTACAATTACATTGGAGGGTTGGAGAAACAAGCAAGTTTATTGTGTTAGAAATGTTGCATAAAAGCGCTTTGTTTGTTCACTGATGTTAGATTCAGGAGAAATGAATTTTCACTTGGACCACCTCATGATTGCAACAGATACAAGAATTACTTGAGGCTATTGTTTTGCCCATGACACACAGAGCAGTTTCAGAACTTAGGAATTCGTCCACCCAAAGGAGTTCTTCTGTATGGACCTCCTGGGACAGGGAAAACTCTAATGGCACGTGCATGTGCAGCCCAAACTAATGCTACCTTTTTGAAGCTAGCAGGTCCACAACTTGTCCAGGTATGTTCTTATGTTGGATTCTTATCCATTCATGCACATATGTTCTTATGTTGGATTCTTATCCATTCATGCATGGTGTGCGATGATTGTCATTTTATTTAGCTTTTCTTCTGAGAATGTCAAATTTTTTTATCCCCCAAGAAGAAATTGAACTCTCATTTTGCAAAATTTATGGCTTCTTCTTGTTCTAGAATCTTAATTTCTTTTAGTGAATTTATGTTGACCATTGCTTGTTGATATTTGGTCTCTGAAATCAGAGATTTCCTTCTCCTTGTAACGACATTGGGATACTATTGGGATCACTAATAGAGCTCATGATTTCTTCATTAGGTGCAACAGTTCCAAAATCAGAATAATGGTTGAGTACTTATTTATTAATTGGTAATAGGTAGCCAACTCAGTTGTCGATGGGGACCAGCTCAAGTGGAAAAGACACCCCCAACCAAACGAAAGGTCATGTGTTTGAGTCATCCCAACCCCCTCCCCTAATACTGTTATTTACTTATATATAAGTCAATGCCGTTTCACAGTGAGAAAACGTGATGGTAAGGACAATGTATACTAGTTCTTGGCAATTCTACTGTTTGGTATGCAAAATTTATTTATTATATTGTACACTAATAAGTGATGTGTATATACAGTTACCCTATATGTTTACTAATGAGTGATGGATATGAACAGTTACTGTATATATTTTGCTCAAGGAAAGTAGTTATGATATTATAGCTACTAAAACATTCAAAGTTCTATGCTTATAGATGTTCATTAGGTGATGGACAATGAGAAGTCTCCCTGCATTTTTTTTATAGATGAAATTGATGCTATTGGTACGTAGTGTTTTGACAGGTATGCTATATGTGTAGCTTCCTTGATTTCATTTGGGTTTAAAATTTAATGAACGTTGGAGATATGTTTTTGAATCGTATCCTTGTCGAGTTTATACAGAAACAGCCTCAAGCAGATGATAAGTCTTTTTTTTCTCTTCTCCTTAAAAAAAAAAGTGAAATTAGTTGGGATAGGGAAGTTCAAAGGACAATGTTAGGGTTGCTCAATCAGCTTGATGGCTTTAGTAGTGATGAACAGATTAAGTTATTTCTCTTTGCCTTTTAATTCATCATAATTCCAATATTTTGGTTTTGATGCAACCGTGATGCCAATCTCTACGCAATCATTTCTACATTTCTAGTGCTTGTGACGAGCAGTGGGAGTTCCTCTATTTTTCCAACAACATTATGATTCTCTCTCAACATGCTAGTCTCTAAATAATATTTTCTCCTGTTTTTTTTTTTTTTTTTATTTAAATACAGGTTAGAAGGCGTCCAACGGAGGCACCTGTTAGAAGGTGTGAAAGTATGGAGATTGTCAGGAGTAGGAGAGGAAGAGAAAGACCTAAGAGAAATTGGAAAGAAACTATTAAATATGACATTGCTTGCTTGGATCTAACGGAGGACATGACCCTAAACAGATTTGATTGGCGTTGTCAAATCTATATAGTCAACCCCACCTAGTGGGAAAAGACTTGGTTTGGTTTGGTTTGGTTTGGTTTGGTTTTTTTTATTTAAACGCAGGTAATAGCAGCAACAAATAGAGCTGATATTTTAGATCCGGCTCTTATGCGTGCTGGTAGATTGGATCGTAAAATTGAGTTTTCGCATCCCACTGAAGAAGCCAGAGCTCGAATCTTGTTGGTGTCAATTTTAAGAATCAAATCTTTCTTGAACTAAAACCATTACATTCTCATTATGCATTGTTGGGGAACTCATGTTGAATCGTTTGCATTGGAAATGCAGATTCATTCCAGAAAGATGAACGTCCATCCATATGTCAACTTTGAAGAGTTGGCTCGTTCTACTGACGATTTCAATGGTGCTCAACTGAAAGCTATTTGTGTGGAGGCACGCATGTTGGCTCTTCGACGTGATGCCACAGAGGTTTGTCCCTCCCTCTTCGGGTGCCTTTGGATTGAGAATTTGATGGGAGAAAAGAAAATGGAAAGGGCAAATAAAGGGAAAAGAGGAATGAAATTTAAAAATTCTAAATGCATCTTCTTATTCAAGTACGGATTTGAAAATCTAAGAAAACAAAAAATATACATCAACAAACTAGTTCTAATTTAATTAATTTTAATTTTTCAAATCCCATTTTTTTCCCTTCCATTTTACATTACAAATCAAACAAGAGAAGTAGTTGAATACATTTTGGGATTGACTTGTTCAAGGTAAAGTTTGTTATTTTTTTATTTTTTGGAGAAACCTCTGATAAAGCAATTTGGTTGATCTTCTTTCCAGGTGAACCATGAAGATTTCAATGAAGGTGGTCAGGCTAAGAAGGAATCCAGCCTAAATTACTATGCATGAGTTGTTGACCATCCCAGCCAGCACTTGTGCAGAAGTGGAAAAGCCAACTCTGGAGTTCCATTTTAAGTAGGCTCCAAAATTTTCCCTCTGACTAATGGCATTTGCTATGATTTTCTTTTGTTTGGTCAAAGTGGTAAGAAAAGAGAAAAAACAAATTTCAGAGTCTGGGTTTATGGATGGAGTCGTGGCCCGGTCTCCCAATCCTTTGTGGTTTTCAAGCAATCTAAATTGATCTAGTTGTTTTCTTTAATATGGTTTGATCAAATTTAGACTATTTGGGTATAAATTTAATATGAAGTTTCAATTGATCATTCGCAAGTTATAAAGATAACGAGGAGCAGCAAAGTAGTGCCGATATTTTTGTTAATAAATCCTTCGAAGAGCTTTTGGTTTGGAAATCACAAAATTGAATAATTGATTATTGACTGTTGATTCTGAATCTCTCAGTTTGAATATCAATTTCTGTTTTTCTAATAACATTAGAAAATACAAATTAATACGTAACTAATTAATGTGATTTATTTATTTAAATCTTTCTCATGATAAATGAAAATACAAATTGACAACTATTTAATATGATTTTTTAAAGAAATTTATTTCTCAATTTCAAGTTGCATATACGCAAACATTACAGTTCAAGTTTTATCATTTTTTTAACCAATGTTAAAAGAACTATTTGGGCGCGCTCTTTTGCTCTCTTTTGCACTACTTGGGTGCACTCTTTTGAGTTTCAAGAAGTTAGTGGTAAAAAAATGCATTGTAGAAGCTGTGGTACATAAATCAAGGGTTTAAATTTAATTATAATAATTTAAGTCCTAATTTAACTTAATTTTAAAATAAAAATAAAAATAAAAATTAAAAGAAATATATTTGAAAGACAATCAATATAAAATACAAAAAGTCATGTGTTACTAAAATATAATCAAATTTAGATTTTTTATTTATGTACGATAACTCAGTACATTTTTTCGTTGCAGCTTTTTAGAAACTGTTATGGTCATTCTTACTCACTCATTATGGTTATTTTTACTCGTCACAACGTATGGCAAGAAAATTTTAAATTTGTAGTTGTGCCAACTTTTTGTTTCATTTGTTTCGTTTTACTTTAAAAACAAAAAAATTAGAAGTCGGTGTTAAAGTGAGAAAATTGAAAATTTTTAAAATTTCTTGTTTGTGAGAGAGAGAGAGAGAGAGATGAACGATGCTCAAGTATTGGCCACGCATGACGTCGTTGACAACTATTCTAGATAATTGTTTCTTTTTTTTTTTTTTTGCCCCTTTCCCTTTTCTTTCTTTTCACTTTTAGGTTGACAATTTGCAGCCTTCATGTCACAATTATGCCACACGCTTTGGTGGCCTACGGACAACTTTATAATGGTGCATTTTGATCACAAATTTATTGAAGAAAAAATTTCAAAAAATAAAAAAATTCCAAAAATATAAGAAAAGTTAGTATTACAGATAAATTAATAACTAAATAATTAAGATTTTTGGTATAACTTCAATATTTTACTATTTAAGAATTTCAAATAAGTACTTCTACATGATTACTTTAAAATTTTAAATTCATGGTGGTGTGTTATGATCAATTTTTCAAATCCATACACCACTAATCAAAGTGGTGTTTAGAGTGGTAAAAAATGAGATAAATGAGATAATTTATGAGTTCATAATTAATGTAGTGAGATAAAAATAAATAATTTTTAAAAATTTTTAAAATTCTTTAATATCTTTCAGTGCGCCAAACATACCTTAAATCAATAGTTGAGCTATTGTCTTTTCATAAATAATATCAAATCCATTCATTTCAAATTTATAAATAAAAACCAAACTTAAGAGAACTCAAAATGCGCGCTATTATTTGGTAGTGTCATGTTAGAAAAACGAGAAGGCTATTATTAGTAAATTAGACTACAGCTTCATTTGAGAACCTTGTTTAATTGGCTTATTTGTTTATTTGTAAAATAATTAAATTTACTCTCTTATATTTAAATTTTTAAAAAATTTTTAAGGCTAAAAATGTCGAATTAACAAAAACTAAGATGTCAACAACTGAAAAGCTAACTTTTTTCCATTTCTAAACACAAAAAGGTGACTTTTTTTTTAACTAACTACTAACTAACTGAAAATAAGTCACATTTTTTTCTTTCTAAATCAAGCCTACATTTGTAATATTAATTCATTCCCCCATCATTAATATTTTCTTCTATTCAACATTCTTCACCACAGACAAGTAAGAAAAATGTGTACACACACTTGCGTGTGCATATGTTATTTATAATAATTTTAAAAAACACGCGCGCGCGTAAGTTATTCATAATAATTTAAAAAATACGTAACATTTTTAAACTTCTTTGTTCTTATTACATTCTTATTTTTTTCGTAATCTCTTACTATACGTTTATCATATTTGTTATTTTTTATTATTGTTACGCTACACATTATCATTTTTTAAAACCTTACGTGGATAATAGGTTCTTCTCTTTCAAAAAAAAAAAAAAAAATCAAACGAATTATGACATAACATGGCACCATTGTGCGTTAACAAAAAGGAAAGCCTGAAAGCATTGATTGAATATCCTTTCAACTGAGCAATAATAAGAAAACCACAAGAGACAGAGACACAGACAAAGAGAGACAAAGACAGACACAGAGAGACAGAGAGAACTAGAAGGAAGCAACAAAAAAAAAAAAAAAAAAAAAAAAAAGGAAAAAAGATATCATTGGCGGTGTGGGCCTTTGTAGTTCACTGCTCCGCTGTCGATCGAGTAAATGTAAAGAACACAAACTCGACCCAACGGTACAGCAGTGCATTACACGGTACTCAAACTCAATCCAATGGTGGAGTCCCGTTGGATCCAACATATTGCAGAGACCCCGTCTTATGACAATTCCAATGGTTTTAAAAAACAGTAACGGCCGCTAAATACAAATACGGGTGAAACTAGAGGTTCAATTAACAACATCCAAATAACCCGAAAACGTTACGTAACATTTTGCACCTTGAAGATGCATGACAATATAGCAACAAGGTGGCTACACCTGCCTGTCTTCATCACCTCGTACTGCACCTGCATTTTCAGCAAAAGGCCTCACAGCCGGTCCTTCGGATTCAGGTTGTGGTTCTAGAATTGCACCATCGTCATCATACGTTGTCGTAACAACAACATTTAGAGCAGGAACTGTGGAGAGACTAGCTCGCAACCAGGACAGAAAATTCTTCAACAGACTCCAAACCCAAACATAACACGAAGAGAGCGATATCATAACTGGGTAAGCGTACCAGAAGAGAGCCTGTGGGAAGAAAATCGAAGCCGCCGCAGCGAGCATGAGGGTTGCAGAGAAAACTCTGACCCGTAGACGAACGCAGCTCGCAAGGGAATTTAGATGCATTTCGACTGAGACGAAAGGAAAGATGAAGAAGAGGAAGGTAACCAACCAGAATTTCAGCCAAGTGAGTTCGCTGACCAAGTTGAATGGATCCCAGTCCCATGGCCTGCCTGCGTGGGACTTCAACATGTTAATCCCAAGAGGGACAAGGTATCTTACATCAATGTGGTACATCACTTTGTGTTTAATTTCTGTGTCTCCTTTGTCATTGCATGGTTCATTATTGTCAAACATATTTATAAGCTGTTCTTGTATGCTACTTTAACATTTATTATTTTTTTGTATTACCAATATTGACCTTCTGGAGTAACTAAGAACTTCGGTGGCATACTTTTGAGTTAGAGTTTTAGATTCAGGGCTCCAAACTTAAAAATATCAAAAAATTCTAAAAAAATGTTATAATGTTTTACAAATTTTTTTTATCTCGAATAACATAAATTTTTATAAATTTATATATATATATATATATGCATATATATATATAAGTTCACGCACAACACAAATAAAAAATATCATAGTAAATGTGAATTATATCCTCTACTTATCCCACGTGAATGTGAGTAAAGTGTGAGTAAAAATGTTACAAATCTAGTAACAGGGGTCCTGCCAATTTTCATCCTAGGTAAACAATTTGACAGCTTGCATTGAAAAGACTGGCAACTTGGACCAATGCCCAAAACAAAAATTTTCATTGCTAGATTGTACAAACGATTACCTTTGAATTTTTTACCATATTCAAAAAATGCAAGAGAAGTGAGATGCAGAGCTCAAGGGTTACAAGAGAGGACAAATTTTGATGGTAGGTCCTACAAACAACTAGAGTTGGGATTTCAATCCTATAACATTGTAGGTATGTTTAGAGTGATAAAAAATGAGATAAAATAAAATAATTTATGATTTTATAATTTGTATAATAAGATAAAAAATGAATTACTTTTAGAGATTTTTAAAAAATTTCAGAGATTTTCAATAAAATTTTGCCAAGCACACTCTATATTTACATTATACACAAATTTAAAAAGAAATCGCACCAAAAAAAACCAGGCGTACTTGACCTAACCAATGCATTTTTTCCCACAACAAGGCGCGCGCACGCACACTCACACATATATATATTTACAATAACTGCATATAACATCTAACATACAGATATATATATATATATATATACACATAGGGGTCACCCATCGGGCACAGGCATAAATTTAAGTATGCATTTGTGTGCATATAAACAGAGAGATGCGAGAGAATGTGCAGCGCAAAAAATTGATCAGGTGAGAAGGAAAAATCTCTTTGCCATGCTTCGCAATCGGAAAGATGATGGGACCCAATTTCGTATTCTTATCCAGTTTAAAAAATATTGACGGTTGGTCTATCCAGTTTTCAAGTAAATCTTAAGAGTGTGTTTGGTGAATGGAAGGGATGAAATGGGGAGGAAGGAATACGCGAAGAAAAAAAAAATGGAAGGAAAAAAGTGTATTTAGTTGAGTGAAAAAATGAAAAGAAGTAAAAAGAATATTTATATATATATGCGTGTGCATGTGTGGGCGCTCTCACACGTGCACGTGTATTAATATATTATAATTTATTTTTTAAGTTAAAAATTCTTTAAAAAAAATGGATCCCATTTTTTATCACACATTTCTCTTTTTCTCTCTACTCTTCCCTCCTTGCCCCCCAAATTTGTAAGGAAAAAATTGTGTGGGTTTCACCCCCACTTTTCCACCATATTTTTTATTATTTTTCCTCTCTCTCCACTTTTCTCTTTACCCAGACAATGAAAAATGAAATATTATTTTTTTTCCTTCCCTTCTTATTTTCCATCCAACCAAACATAGGTTAATCAAGTTTTTTCTTCTCAACATGAATTTGTGAGAGGAAAAAAAATTAAATTTATTTTATTTTTATGATCAAGTTAAAAAAATAAAAAAACAAAATAGATATTTATTTTATTTTTATTTTTATTTATTTTTCTTCTCTGCAAAACAAACGCAATCCAAACTCTAGAAATAATAGTGCTACATTACTAAATTTTTTTTAGAATGACATGATTCTACTACACGGAAGTAGCATTTTAAATGAAAAAATATCACTAAAATATATTTTTATAATAAAAGTATCATCGGTATATTATTCTTTTACAATTTTTTGACAAAAACAATTATAGAAAACAATTATGGTACAAAAATAATTTTTTTTTCTATAGGAAAAAAGTAATTGGGAGGAGAGATACACCCTTTCATGTTTTTTAATTAGGTCCCGTTTAGTAGCACACAAAAATACAAAAAATTACCAAAAGCTACAAATTGAGCGTTTCGTGAAATTTTAACTTTTGTCACTTTTTTTACTCAGGTACAGTAATTTATTTCACTCAAAATTTTACCAAACACACAAAAAATTGCTAAAAATTTCACCAAATACTCAAAAGTTGCTAAAAATTACTAAGAGGGTGTTTGGAAGTCCAAAAAACTCAAAAGTTAGGATTGATGTGATGTAAAAATGATAAGTAATAAATTTTGATTGCAGAGATTTGAAAACTTTTGAAATTTTTTGAGTTTTTTTGAGTTACCAAACGTTACCAAAAATTTTATCAAACACTCAAAAATTGTACTTTTTTGTTAAAAATTATAACTTACTTTACCAAATACACCAAGAATCATAACTAACAACTTTTGACTAAAATTTACTTAAAAAATGCTAAAATTTGTATTACCAAACGCTCCTTTAATAAGGAAAGTAAAAATAAAAATAAATTCTTTTTTTTTTCAATTTTACCAAAATATAATCTGAATTCCTCGAGAAAAGCGATCCCGCGAGAAATATTTCCTAGCATTTCTAGAAGGATGGCACTGAGGTTGACTCAAACAATGATTGAGGAAACTTCATTGGAGTTTACAAAGGACCAAGACGCGTAGTGCGCGACCATCCAAAAGCGGAAAAGGTTGGAAAACCCATGTGAGGCCAAAACATTCACACCCGTTTCTAAAGCTACGTTTGGCTATCAAAATTTATTAATTTATTTTTTTTGTAATTTTTGTTTTATAAAACTTTTTTATTAAAAATTTATTTTTTTTAAAAAGTATATTTTTTAGGCATATAATCGCATTTGGAAAAAAAATTCATATATTTAGAATTTTAAATTGCATTTCGTTAAAATTTATTGGCTGCAATGGTTCCAAATTATCCTACAATGTTATATAGTTTTTTTTTTTTTTGTGGTAATTTATGAATTACCATAATGGACACATCTATTGCAATTATTATCTCCCTATCCTAGTTCGTATCGTGCTAGCAAAAGTGAACCAACCTCTTGAGTTCGGTTTAGGTTTTATTCACTAAAAATTTATTTGAGATCAGTTCATTATAAAATTAGGTCAAGCTTAAACATAATTTATTCTTCGAACTCGATTCGAGCTTAATTTGATAAATTTAACTCTCGATAAAATATTCAATACTTAAATTTAAATTAAATTAAGCTCGACTTAAAAGTTTAACAAAATAAGTTTAAATACATTTTCACAGTAGTATTTTTAAACCAAGCTTGAATAACCTGTCACTAAGCTCATCTGCAACACGACCTATACCATCTATATTGATCATAAAACGCTGAAACTTCAGTGGAGATGACTTTGACTCATTGGTGACAAAAGGGGAAATGGTGGAATCTCGGATCCAATTAATCCACCGAAGGTATCAATCAGGAAATTATATATTTGATTACTCTCGTGAAACTCACGACATGCCTGTAATGATCTGGGGTCCGAGGTGGGCGTCATAAAAGAGTAGTATTGTGCTTGTGGAATTCTAACAGTGAAAGATACACTATATATCCCCTGAAAGATTTTGCATTTGGATTCAGCAGACATAAAAGATTTTGCATTTGGATTCAGCAGACATATAATCTTAGATTTGGCCCACTTGAAGAAATAGCTGGTTTAGGAGATCTTGATGCAGATGACCGTGCGAGAAGTGAATCTGTATATATCACTGATTTTTGTGAGGAGAGAGTGTTCTTTAGAAGATAATTTTGTAATTTAGTTTTTGTACTTTTAAACAAGCAAGGAAGAGAAGATTATAGTTCTGTACTTTTCAACAAAAGCAAGGAAATAGAGAATTTACTTGTGGGACTTGATAGCGATGGTAATCTGGCTCCATGACAAAAGTGATCATGCACCAAATATTTCCTAGCATATCTAGAAGGAGGAACACGTCTGTTTTCTATTATTAAATATGAACTTTTCTCAATCACATGTCAGGATAATAATTTTGAATGAAGTAATGAGGTTGAGTGAAACAATATTTTGAGGTAACTTCATCGGAGTTTACAAGGGACCAAGAAGAACAGTGCACCACCGCCAAACAGGTTAGAAAAATGAGCAGAATCTTGGAGCAAATAATCTGCTTTCTATTATTGAAAGATCAGATGATTTTTGGGGGGCCAAACCGGCCACGATCGTATCTAAAACGAGAAATCATGTTTGCAAAGTGGTCACCAAAGTCTCTTGTCATCACCATCATGAAGCTTCCTAAAAGTGCTTAACGTGAATCCCATTGCGTCATTCAGATTAAATTTCAAAACGAACTGATACGTATATCTTGACAAATTTGAAGAGTAAATCAGTTTGCGTGCCATTTGGTTTATATTTTTATTTTTTATTTTATGTGTTTTATATTTTAAAAATCTCAAAATAAGAAAAATAGAAATTGCATTTGCTGTGGCATTTCTGTTTTTCGTATTTTGAAATTTTCATTGTTTTGGGTTAAAAATGCTCGAAACGATTTTTTGTCATTTTGTATTTCATGTTTAAATCTATTTTCTATTTTTTAAAACAGATTTTAAAAACACAAGTGACAAAATACATTTTAAACTATTTTCTTTATTTTTAAAAATCGTAAAATGAAAATTAGACTCAAAATAAGTTTATCAAATAGTACCTTAATAGTTGGAATATGTTGGGATAATACAAACAAGAACAAGAACATGTCCAAGGGCAATATGAACAAGAATAAGAACATGTCCAAAGGATTTTTATTTGTGCGAGTCTTCTGTAACTCTATCAATCACTTGTCCAACACTTTCCGTAGACAATGATATTGTATATCAATACTTGGTGCGGAAATGGTACATCAATTATTGTTTAAATTCAATGCACTTTAACTATCGGATTACCCAATGAATCGTTCTTGTTTTAATCCCAAAGCTTGGAGATATTATTATAGTCAAAGCATTTCTTTGCATGTTTTGGCAGCAGCGATATAATTTGTCCCAAATATAAATAGACACACATTTGCAACTTGGATTACTATAAGACAACTCCCTCTGCAAAAGTGAATAAATAACTTAATGTAATCTTCTACAATTGAGGTCTCCTACCATATTGACATATGCAAAACCTTCCACGAACGATTTTGGATCTCCAAAGCATAGACACCAACTAAATGTACCCTTCAAATATCTAAGGATTCATTTGATTGCTTCCCAATGTTTCTTTCTAGGATTGGAAAGAAATATGCTCACAATTCCAATCGCATGACCGATATTTAGTCAGGTCCAAACTAGTACATGCATCAAACTTCCTATTGTTAAAGGATAGGGAATAACTATCATCTTATCTTTATCTCATTCGATAGAGTGACACAATTTATTGCTTAACTTGAAGTGGCTGGTCAAGGGTGTGCCAATTGATTTAGTATGTTTCATATTAAATCTCTCAATCATTTTCCCAATATACTTTTTCTGTGATAACTACAGCTTCTTGGTCTTCATGTCTCAAAAGATTTGCATTTCCAAAATCTAATATGCTAGACTCAAATCATTTATATGAAATGGATAGCTCTATTTTTAACTTGCTAATCATCTTAGGATTCAAACTAACAACCAATATGCCTTCTACATGAGTAGCAGGATGATAAAGTTGTTGTTAGAAAATCTTTTAGTACACATATTGTTTCGAAGCTATCTTGATGTATCCATGTCTCTATTAATGCTTGCCTAAGGTCGTATAAACTTTTTTTTAGCTTGCATATTAGGTGTTCTTTCCCTTTCATCTTGAAATCTTCTGGCTTCTCCATATAAAAATCTTTTCCTTTAGGTCTCCATGGAGAACCATATTCTTAACATCCATTTATTCGAGTTCAAGGTTCATGTTGACTACTAATTCAAAAACCATTCAAATAGAAGTCATCTTCACTACTAGTGAAAACATCTCATCAAAATCGAAATCTTGTTTTTGTCCAAACCCTTTCACAACCAAATGAGTTTTGTATTTTATTAGATTTTCTATATCATTTTTCAACTTAAACATCAATTTCTCACTCACTTGCCCCCCCTAAAAAAAAAAAACTTAAACATCAATTTATTTTTCAAAAATTTTTTGCCTTTAAGAAGTGGCACCAACACCAACTTATAAAGGCCAAGTCTTTTGTGCTAGAAGTTTGGTAATGTTTCATTGTCGACAACATTCAAGCTATCGGCGCTTATCTTTACATTCGTCTTATATAACATACAAAATGCTTATCCTCTAGCAACAACTGGCAATCTATTTGTTAGCTTCCACTTGCCATTTCTAAATTTATTTCCCATAACCCAGTCAATCTAGCACAATATTTGAGATAAGGTTGAGGCATAAATCTAGAACATGCCTTATGCCCTTCAACACTATTGTATAGCCAAAATTGGTTTAGATGTGAATACCGCCTATACTCACAATCTTGGATTGGTTTGTATTGCCTATTCTAATGAAACCAAAATCTTTGGCCTTGTACGTCGTGAAGAACTCCCTCCAAGTAGTAGCGTGGTAAGATGCAAATGTGTTGACAATCCAAATGAGCTCTAGTCTTCAAAGTGAAGGCATTCCTCACCTTCGACTGAAAGTACCACCACACCCTCGGATAAAGTAGTTGTGTTATTGCTATCTTTCACCCTATTCTATGTATTAATCTATTTTTGTTCTCTTTAGTGCTCGATAAATCTCCTTGATGTCGTCTTCCTTATAACAACAATAGCATTTTACTCTGCATCTTGACTAAATTCTTAACTAAATTCCTCCTCTAGACTAGCTCGGATTATTAGGTCCCCAGCTAAACGTAGTTTGGCTCTAGCCTCTTTCTTAGCCTTTATTCTCCATAACAAGGGTTGAAATGGTTCATAGTCCATCTTTTTTCTTCTTGCATTTTCATTAAGTAAAGCACCTTGGACCATTTTCATAGTGATTAGTTTATCAATGGTTGAGTAACTAAAAGACACGACCAATGATTCCTTATTATTTGGCAAGTACATCTTATCAACCAAAATATTACTGACGATACTGACTTAGTTTATTAGGATCTAAAAGTCGCTCATATGGTCATGAATAACCAAACTTCCATTCCTGTACTTGAGGTGTACAAATCTCCTTATTAGTAGAGTCTCATCCTGAATTATTCTTCTCTTGTATATGTCCTGTAATTTTTGCCACAGATTTTAAGTGTTTGTCTTGTTGGTGACGTGATGAAAGATGTTGACTTTTATGTTTTGCCAGATTATATCGCAACTTTTCAATTAATCTTTTTCTAATCCTCGTCTCATTTTCCTACAAGCTTAACCCATATTTTTTCAATGGGTTCTACTAGGTCCTTGCAATAAAGCAAGCTTTCTATGAGCGATTTCCAAGTGGCGTAGTTAGAGTAGTTCAATTTAACCATTCCACTTTGAGTTTATTCCATTGTGACTTTTCTAGAGTAAAATTATACAAATCGGACCTTGCGATTGAATGCAAAATGTTGAAAAATCCCATGTAGGGCCTCTTCAGAATTCTAAAAACTTTGATCAAAGTCTGATCAACGCTTGCTGCCAATGGAGAGCTCCTGCCACATGTTAGATTCTCACTGGCCCATGTGTCGTAGATTGATGACGTGGCACTTCTTCCCTCGCTGCTGATGTGGGATCTTCCTACTCTTCCCTCCACGTGTCGACTCTCATTGGTCCTTATGTTCCAACTCGCTAATTTGGCTTGCCGGGCCTACTTGAAAATAATAATAATAATAACATTGAGGAAATGTGCTCCCCCAAGTTGGAGTGTTAAGCCACCTTACCAAGGCCCTAGCTTGTGTTGAGATCTAGTTATTTTGATATATATATATATATATATATTCTCTCGACTGGTCTTCTTCTCCAAAAACGTCACTGACACGCGACACGCGACTTTTTTGACAGAGCTTTGATTGTAAGCTTGTGAGCGCATGCGACGGTGACGATCTTTATATGGATGATCTTTGCTTGGTGAGAGGAACACAATTATGTGCTGGAAAGACGAATTTGAGCAACTCTATTCCTGAGTAGAACTAAAAACTCGACATGTTCTTGCTCCGTACTGTTGCGATTGGCCTCCTGTGGCTCTAGTATCGGTTGTTAGAACAATCCGAACAAGAACAAGACTAACTGGTCGAGAAAAAACCGAAGAATTTATTATGAGCAAGCAACGGGTTTACAAAAAACAAACTCTCATTGAACTCTTTTATCTCTCCTTGATATCTAATTTCACGCTCCAGACTCTCACCTTTACGCTATTTATAGATTGACCAGAGCAAAAACAAACAAAGCACCAGGTCAGGGCACTAAATGTTCAATTTGGCATAGTTAAAATCAAGACCGAAATGGTGGATGATTTCTGGTGTCGGGTCGACGAAGTTTGCAACTTTCAGGTCCTTCCAGTACTTTTTTGGTTATTCCATGGGTGCAGACATCGCCCAACAGAAAGGTCACGCCTGATTGATTTTAGGTCTTTGTGTGTGTGTGTGTGTGTCTTCCATTAGCTAGAACTCATGAAAAGCTTTTCTCCCCAAAGTTGCAAATTGTATTAGTAATTGGATCTTGCTTTATCTACTTACTGCAAAACAGAACTGTACTCTTTTTTAAGTCTCCTTCAAGTGGGACACGCTTCCTAGATACAAGGAGTAACAACTAGTAAATTGCAGTGTCAACTTTACTGGGACAGCCCCTGGACACTAGAATTTATTTTGGTCTGTTTTTTCTAATGGTATTTTAGAAACTATTTTAAATAAATTATTGATGATTGATTAGCGGGGAACCAAGAACAACAGGAAGTTTATGAAAACTTAACTCTAATTATGTTCTTCACAGTTCACCAAAACTGATTCAGAAGCATACAAACCTATTTAGTACATTGGAGCAAAAATTTTTTGCCCCTTATTTTTCAAAGAAAAGGAGATCAAACATTGTCCTGTTTTTATCATGCGAATCACATGCAAATATCAGAGCAAGGTCTCAAGTCAATAAAATTCCCAACCTTTGTAAGGTGCCATTTTTGTTGAGTTGCCAAAATGCTCAATCGTTCTTTCATTCATTATGGAAACATCACTAATGTAGAATGGTAGGTCTTTTATGTTTTTAGTGCGTTCAACTTGGTTGATTTGTCCATTCTGAACATAAACATGGAATGAGGGGAACTAAGAGAGTACTTAGGCATCATTGGGGGATTTAAATGTATTACCCATGTTTTCCTCCTATGAGCATGAAGATTACAATTTTACCCTCATTCATTTGGTTATTGCAAACCCTCCTTGATATAAGTAGGGTATATCCTACCCACCGTGCTAACGACTATCCTAATAGATATGGGTAGAAGACCAGCATTTTATCCGCCATATTTTTTAACATTTTTTTAAATTGTAGTAATATTTGGATGACCAAAAATATAAGTGGAAAAATGATATATAACAAAATTTGATTGGAATAAATTAGAAAAAATTAATAAAAATTATAATTTTTTTTTTTGATAAACTAAACACTCCCATATATACGTTCAAACTAAAAAGAATAAAAGTATAACATAACATAAACACCACTAAATTATAATAAAATTTTATGCATATCACAAATAAAAAATATCATAATGGATGTGAATTATATCCTCTAACTAACCCATGTGGATATGAGTAAAGTTCGAATAAAAATATTATAAATATAGTAACCAGGATCCTACCAATTTCCATCCTAGGAAAACACTTTAACAGCTTGCATTGAAAAGACAGGCATCTTGGACCAATGCCCAAAACATAAATTTTCATTGTTAGATTGCACAAACGATTACCTTCGAAATTTTTACTGTATTCAAAAATTTCAAGAGAAGTGATATGCAGAGCTCAAGGGTTACGAGAGGGGACAAATTGTAATGGTAGGTCCTACAAACAACTAGGGTTGGGATTTCAATTCTATAACACTATATTTGCATTATACACAAATATCAAGAGAAATCGCACCAAAAGAGCCAGACAAACATGACCTAACCAATTCATTTTTTTCCCACAACTAGGGGGCACACACGCACGCACGCACACATATACATATATATAAAACAACTGCATATAACATGGGTCACCCTACGGGTACACGCATAAGTTCAAGTATGCATTCGTGTGCATATAAACAAAGAGATGCGAGAGAATGTGCACCGCAAAAAATTGATTAGCTGAAAAGGAAAACTCCCTTTGCCATGCTTCGCAATCGGAAAGATGATGGGGACGCAATTTCATATTCTTATCCAGTTTAAAAAATATTTACGGTGGGTCTGTTCAGTTTTCGAGTAAATCTTAAAGAGGGTGTTTGGTGAATGGGAGGAAGGAAAAGGGAAGGAAGGAATGAGAGAAGGAAAGAAAAGTGGGAGGAAAAGATTGTGTTTGGTTGAATGGAAAAGTGGAAGAAAGTGAAAGATATATATATGTGTGTGTATGTATAAGTTATAATTTATTTTTTAAATTAAAAATTATTTTAAAAAAGTAAATCCCACTTTTTAAAATTTTTTTTATCACACATTGCTTCCTTTCTCTCTCCTCTTTCTTCTCTTTTTCTCTCAAATTTAGAAGGAAAAAATTATATGGGTCCCACCTTCACCTTTTTACCCTATTTTCTATCACATTTTTCTTTTTTTTCACTTTTTTCTCCAACCAAATAATAGAAAATGAAGTATTATTTTTTCTCCTCCTTCCCTCCTTATTTTCTATCCAACCAAACATAGGCTAAACGAGTTTTTCTTCCCAACATCTTCTTCCCTCCTTATTTTCTATCCAACCAAACATAGGCTAAACGAGTTTTTCTTCCCAACATGAATTCGTGAGGAGAAAAAAAAGAAGGGAGTGAAATAAAATAAAATAAAATAATTATTTTATGTTATTTTTTACATTTAATCGAGTAAATTACTTTTCGATAAATATCTATTTATTTTATTTATTTTTTCTAACTCGATCATAAAAATAAAATAAATTTAATTTTTTTTTACTCTAACTTTTTTTTTATCATTTTTTCTCTTACAAATTTACATTCCAAACATAACCTTAATCTTATTGAGTGAAATCAGAACTAATCAATTTACAAATTATGTTCAATTAATTTGACTTGATTTCGTACGTGAATTCTAAATTGAGCTCGATTTGTTTACTTAATTTTATAGCTTTAATTTGCTTTAAAATGCTCATGTTGTATTCTCACTTAACACTTTTATGCTTGCACTAGGATTAAAGGACAAGAAATTCATATAATGGATTACATCTAAGTAATTAATTTTTTTTATTGAATTATTCATATTATTTTTGTCTAAATGAAACAATGAATTACTTTTTAACCATTAATTAAATAAAAATTTAATTTAGATTGTGTTTGATATTAAATATCACATACCTTAATAAATTTAACATATATGTTTGAAATTATATAAATTAGTATAAATTTATGAAAGTTATAATTTTGTAATTCGTGCTGTGAGTAAAAAATTTGAATTATGTAAGTGTTATTTTGCACACTTGTTTTGATCTTATTTTTTATTTTGTAATTTTGAAAAGAAGGAAAACAACTTAAAACACATTTGGTTAAAATGCATTTGGTCTTTCGTATTTTTAGAATCTGTTTTAGAAAATAGAAAATGAATTTAGATATGAAATATAAAATGACAAAAAATTATTTTGAGTATTTTTAACCTAAAAGAAGAAGAATCTCACAGTACAAAAAAAATACCAAATTAAATGTATTTTTTATTTTTCTTATTAAATAAAAAATAAAAACAAAAAAAGGAGAAAGGTAAATTCAAACTAAATAGCACCGTAGAGATTTGTAAAAGTTTAAAAAATTTTGAAGAGGTCCAAATGGTCCCATTATGGCTTCGTTTGGAGTAAGAAAAAATAAGACAAATTGAGATAAAACGTAGTTTGGAGTTGATTTTGGCGCATTTTTTTATGAAAAGTAGCAAACCATGGAAATGATTTTCCAAATCTGTTCCCACGAATTCAAAAAAATTCACAAAAAATAGCGACAATGGTACTCGTTTGAAAAGTTTTTGACACAAAGAATATAATTGTATAAAAAATTTACACATTCGATTAACCTACTTTCAAATTTTTTATTTTTTTAAGTGAAATATTGAAATTTTTTAAAATTCATAATGACGAGAAAATTAGAAGTAGATGAGTCGTTAGAGATTTATAGAAATTTATAAAAACTGTTCATTTGGCCAAACTGGGTCAATATCAGCACTCACTTGTAGATTTGTGGGTGGATGAACTACTTTGTCCTTCCTCTTACGTTTGAAAATAATTCGAAGATTTTATTTGATTTAGAAGAAGAAAATGAGAGATAAAGGTAAGTAAAAATGAAAAGAAAGATTTAAAGAACGCTAAAAGAAAAATAAGTTATCTATTTTATTGTTTTTATTTTTTATTTTAATTTATTTTTCTTCTCTCCAAAACTGACGCAATGCAAACTCTAAAAATAGTAATGCTATATTACTAAAATTTTATCAGAACGTCATGATTCTATCATATGGGCTTAGCATTTTAAATGAAAAAATATTATTAAAATATATTTTTATAATAAAAGTATGATTGGCATATTATTCTCTTATAATTTTTTGACGAAAAAAATTATTGTACAAAAATAATTTTTTTCTATAGAAAAAAAGTGATTGGGAGGAAAAATACACTCTTTCTTGTCTTTTAATTAGGAAGGGGAGGAAAAATAAAAATAATTTCTTTTTTTATTTTTTCAATTTTACAAAAATAATCTGAATTTCTCGAGAAAAGTGATCCTGCAACAAATATTTCCCAGCATTTCTAGAAGGATGACCACTGAGGTTGACTCAAACAGTGATTGAGGGAACTTCCTCGGAGTTTACAAAGGACTAAGACGCGTAGTGCGCCACCATCGATAAGCGGAAAGGGTCAGAAAACTTTTGCGAGACCGAAACAGCCACACTCGTTTCTAAAGCAACGTTTGGGGATCAAAATTAATTTTTGTTTTTTTCTTTTTTGGGTAATTTTTGGTTTTATAAAACTTTTTTATTAAAAATTTATTTTCTTAAAAATTATAATTTTTAAGCATGTAATTGAATTTGAAAAAAAATTCGTGTATTTAGAATTTTAAATTTGCATTTCAATAAAATAAAATTTTCAATCCAAAAATTTATTTATTATTATTATTATTATTATTTTTCGGAATTCTTGTTTTTAAAATTTACTATTTTAGCACTTCAGAAATTGAACTTATAGAAATGGAATATTTTTAAAAAAGTTAATTGTTTTTAATTTTTATATCCATATCGAAATCCGTCGAATAAATAGATATTTGGAGTTGGATTTGTTAATTATAAAAGAATTCTCTTAATTTAATGCATTTTTCATCTTGCCTTGTCAAATAGGAATTAATATGAATTACAAAATTTAAGTTTTCAATATCAGTACATGATTTCTTCGGATTCTTCCTAACCGTCCTAAATTCAAAGTCTGTTATATATATATATATATATATATATATATATATATATAAAATCTTTAATCTCATCAAGTGAACAATAGGATAATTTAGTAATAGATTGAATTTAAAATCTATTTACTCATGATTTAATTTTTATTGATGTATATTAGATAATAATTAGTTTTAAGTGTTATATCTTTACTTTTTTTTTTTTTTGGTAATTGTGTTATATCTTTATTGCTAAAAAATCTTTCATTTTTATTTACGAAATTAATAAATTCAAGCTACCAAATTAAAAAAATATGTATTATTATGTGATATGAATTATTATATTAATATATGCATTGCCATAATATTAATATATTATAAAATAACTGATTGGATCTTTGCACGAATAATGTACATGGATATATTAATATTCAAATTTAAGTTTAGATTATTCCATTTATGTACTAATAAAGATAACTAAGAGAGCGTTTGGAGCATCAAAAATCTCCAACAAACTCTAACTTTCTTTAATTTTTTGAATTTTCTCCAACTTTTTCTAATTTTAAGAACCAAACACCCAACAACAAAAAAAAGTGGGCAATTTTTTTTTTATGCTCCAAACAAATGTAAGTCTAAAACTATACCTACATTCGATTAATTAAATTCAGATTTAGACCAAATTCAAATCTAAACCTAATCCAAGATTAATAGAAATGTTGTTAGTAAAACGGTCATCAAACTTTCAATTGTTAAAAGTCATATTTTAAGGTTCAAGAACTTTAATTAAAAAAAATTATATTATATTCATCAAAAGAAAGATAAAGGAAAAAAGTGAATTTTATTTTTATGCAATATATATTTTAAGGTCCAAGAAACTTTTTAAAGTAATATTTCATGAATAGTAGTGTGGAAACAAGAATACAACTATCTCAAAAAAGAAAGACTCGTACCTTTTGGAATAGAAAAATTATGATCGGAATAGTGGACCAAAAGGTACAAAACTTAGGTAATCTATTATTTACTTATTTATTTATTATTAGACAGCAATCTATTATTAATAAACAACACCCAAAATAAAATTATGTCCTCCACAGCTTACCAAAACTTGTTCAAACTTACTTGTCTAATAGTAGGATAAATTTTATTTCCAACTTGAATTTTATTCGAAATTCTTTTTTAGGATTTTTTTTATTTTTTAATAGTAAAGATTTTAGACTTTTCATTAATTGTAATTTTTCTCTTCGATGATTTTTTTGCCTCAAAATTTTAGATTGACTAGATGGTTAATAATGGGAATACAATGGTGCAGTATAAATTAATTTACTTCTCTTACCATTTAAAAAAAAAGAGTTAATTTCACATAGACCCCTATAGTTTAGCCTTTGGACACTTATACCCCATAAGTTTCATAAATGTGCAACTAGATCCCTTGTGGTTTCGGCTTTGTATACTTAGACCTCACAGATTTCATAAATGTGCATCTAGACATCCTAAGGTTTACTTTACATTCATTCAGACCCCTTCTGTTAGATTTTTTTATCTAAAAATTAACTTTTGACTAATTCAATACTATGAAATTATCTTTATACCCTTAGTATTAATAAAAGTAATATTTATATTATGTTTGGTGCATATTTTTATACAAAAATTACATTATAATTAATTTTTATAATGTAAGTTCTGTATAAAAAAATTAATAAATTAATTATTAATTATAATGTAAAAAAATTTTAATTATAATGTAAAAATTTAAAAATTATTAATTATAATTAATTATTAATTATAATGTTTATAAAAAAATTAATAAATTAATTAAAATGTAACTTATGTATAAAAAATATATACCATATTGGAATATAAATATTACTTTTATTAATAATAAGGGTATAAATGTAATTTTATAGTGTTGGATTATTCAAAAGTTAATTTTTAAATAAAAAATTTAATAGAAGGAGTCTGAGTGAATGAAAAATAAACCTTAAGGGGTTTAGGTGCACATTTATAAAACTTGTGGGATCTAAGTGTAGAAAACTAAAAACACAGGGGGTCAAATATACGTTTATGAAACCTGTGAAGTCTATACATACAAATTCGAAAATACAAGGGGTCTAGGTGAAATCAACCAAAAAATGATGAAATTAATTTTGAACTATTGAGTGAATACATATGTATATATAAATGATGATTTAAAGAATCGTTGATTTAATCATCTCGTTAACTGGGATTGAACCCTTTATCATAAATATATTATATAAAAATTTAAAATTTGTTAAATATTTTTTTATTGTTATTTTTATTTTTCTTTTGATATATAGAACCCTATCGGCTGAAAATTATTTTAAATTATAAAAATAGTACTTAAATAAATAATTAGATAGTAATTTTACTAATTTATAAAAAAAACTGTGATTTTAGTTTATATCAAATAGAAATAATTAGACAATATTAGTAGCCTCAATTTAAAAAAAATAACTGAACATATTAGTTCAAATGAATCACCTCTATAACCATAATTTTTAGTGATTTTCTTTATGTAAGTTGAATTTTTTTTTTTTGGGTCACAAACAAATTTAAAAGTGACAAATAAGATTTTTATTTTTTTAACTTATTAGATAAATATGACTCTAAAAACATTGATATTGCAGCCTATAAAATAAAATTTTTCTCCAAAATTTTGTCTATCACATCATCTATTTAATAAATCCAACTCTAAAATTATCAATGAATTATCACAACAAGAGTTTAAGAATTGACATTAGATTTGACGTCAGTTCTATAACATCAAACTTCTGGGCCGCTAAACGACTCAGAAGCCTGCTATCACAGAACTGATAGCAAAGTTGCTATCAATCTCCCCCGACATTGACAACAAACAATGACCAGAGTGCAATGTGATTCTTCGCTGCTTCTGTCGAGTTCTTCCCATGCACATATGTTCTGCACTTTGTAGGGCCCACCCAAAAAAATTTTAAAGGACGATGAGGCATTTGATCTCATCTGAAAAAATATAAGTATCGATGTATTGTGCTACCAATTGGCAAAAAGAACTACAACATGCCTAATTCGGAAACACTTCATTACAACCATTAGAAAGCTGCTATTTAGATTCAGCTGCGTATTTTGATAATCAATTTGGACGATAACTCACTCTCTCTTTACCTCAGCAAACTTAATCCTGATGAACATAAATACAAATCCCTCCCAAACTAAACTAATCAAAAATTTCTAAAGACTACTCGCACATTTGTTACGTAGAAAACCTCTGAATGAAATACAAAAACTTTAACGTTGTTTATGCAGCAACCTCGTCAACCTCTGTATGAAACACAAAACTTGGGAACGCTGTGGTTATATCCCTTCATTGAATGAAACAAACAGAATTGTTAAATTTCAAATTTGAACTTGTTTGCAAATTTGCATGTAAATAAGATACAACCTATGCCTCAAATATAAAAGTGTCATTATCTTCATCAATAAGAGATTTCGGCTCACAAAATTCCGTCACTTGAATATGTTTATTTTCTCATTCTGATTTGCATCTGTTTACAAAAAGTTTCTAACTTATTTTCAATTAAATTTCGTCACGTGTAATTTTTTACACTAACTTTTTATTTTCTTAAAATTTCAAATGTGACCTTTTTTAGTTTTAAGATATGCTTGTAATTTTATTTTTTTATTTTTTATTTTATAGGTAAATATATTATTTTAAAAATTTTATTAATTCTATTTTTATAAAAACTCCCTCTCTCCCTCACGTTCACAATAAACCCTAATTTCGCTTGTGTAATTTTCAACTTAAGTGGCTTTCTTCAGTGAGCTTGTGCTGCCTGCAAATGCATAGCCATCAAACGATATGCTTGCCTCCTGGCTTGGGTTTGAGGGATAAGTTCTTTTTGGGTGAGCAAAATCCCCATTTTGGATGTTGGCCAAGTTAATTATTCTGATTTTATTGGGATTATTTTGTTATGGACTACGACGACATATAAACAGGATAGTTTTTCTGTTTACTGTCTCAACTTTATTTTGTTCTTTCTATCTAAAATGATTTTGTTTCTGGGTCAAGTTAATTATTCTGATTTTAGTGGAATTACTCTGTTTTGGATTACCAAGATGGAGGGACAGAATATTCTTTTGTATTCACTGTCTCAACTTTGTTCCTTCTTGCTATTTATTATCGCAAGGAAGTTAGGCTTAAATTACAAGCTGCATTTTATCCTGAGCTCAACATATGAGGAATGTACATGGCCAATAACTTCCATGGTAAAGGTTCTAGTAGGAGGTGCACACAGCATTGTAATTCTAGTGCTGTTGGGGACTAACTTAAATTTTCCTGTGCTTTCAGATTTTGGAAATGAAACCAGAGGATGAGGTTGAGGAAGATGCAAATATTGATCTTGACTCGCAAAGGAAGGGTAAATATGTTGTATTGAAGATATCTACGCGTCAGGTTAGCTTGCGTGTTCTTATGCCTTTGTATTTCTTTTTTTAGAGTGTTTTAAATTTATAAGTTAAAGTTTACTCTCTCTCTCTCTCTCTTGTATGTGTGTTATTTTATTTATTTATTATTTATTTTTTTCTGGGGGGGTGGGGATTCAAATGTTTAGTTGTTGTTCGCTTGTTCCAAATAACCAAATCCTTTTTGATTAGCATGTGTTTGGATGCTCCTCTTTGTTTGATCTGGTGTATTTTGGGGAAAGATATTGTTGTGTCTTTTTTATGGTATTGAAAAATATTGTGGAAGCATGTACCATCTACTATTATAATTATATAGGTTGAGAGAAGGGATGAGGTGGATTCACCATTTGCTCAATTCTATTTCTGGGATTTTGTGAACAATATGGTGTGCAAAGTGGTTTTAAGCGTTCATTTCTATATTTTCATTCTTCTAGCATTCATGGGATGCAGCACCTTGGTCCTTTCTAAGGAATCCATTTAACAACAAAAAGCAGAAAAAACTTTTGAAATGGAATATCTAGTGATGGTTGTCATACATTTGAGTGAATATGTAACCTCTCCTGTCTAATACAATTGTTAGTAATTTGTCTGCAGATGCAGACAGCAGAACTCACCTGGTTATCTATCATTTGATAATTATGTTCTGTTGGTTGAGTTTGCCTTGTTAATGAGCTTGTCTGGTCCTATCCAGAAACCTCAAATTCTATCTTGAATCACCATTAACATGCAGACAATATTCCTGCCTGTTTTCGGTCTTGTTTATCCCGGTATGCTAAAGCCTGGAGATCTAGTTGGTGTAAACAAAGATAGTTACTTGATCTTGGATACCTTGCCACCTGAGTATGATTCTTGAGTTAAGGCCATGGAGGTTGATGAAAAGCCAACTGAAGACTACAATGACATTGGAGGGTTGGAGAAACAGGCAAGTTTATTGTGTTAGAAATATTGCATAAAAGCGCTTTGTCTGTTCATTGATGTTAGATTTAGGAGAAATGAATTTTCACTTGGACCACCTTATGATTGCAATAGATCCAAAATTAGTTGAGGCTATTATTTTGCCCATGACACACAAACAGCGACTTCAGAAGTTGGGAATTCGTTGACCCAAAGGAGTTCTTTGTATGGACCTTCTGGGACAGGGAAAACTCTAAGGGCAGGTGCAATTGCAGCCAAACTAATGCTACATTTCTGAAGCTAGTAGGTCCACAACTTTTTTTTTTTTTGGGTAATTTAGCAGGTCCACAACTTGTCCAAGCATGTTCTTATGTTGGATTCTTATCCATTCATGCATGGTATGCGATGATTGTCATTTTATTTAGCTTTTCTTCTGGGAATGTCAAATTTTTTACCCCATAGGAAGAAATTGAACCCTCATTTTGCAAGATTTATGGCTTTTTCCTGTTCTAGAATCTTAATTTCTTTTAGTGAATTTATGTTGACCATAGGATGGATCATATTCCTTGCTGCTTGTTGATACCTGGTCTCTGTCTCAGAGATTTCCTCTCTGGTAAAGGCATTAAAATACTATTGGGATCACTAATAGAGCTCATGATTTCTTTATTAGGTGCAACAGTTCCCAAAATCAGATAATGGTTGAGAAATTATTTATTAATTGGTAATAGGTATGGGAGTGTTAAGGTGGAGTGAGTCCAACTTTTTTCTGGGAATTATGCTGAGTATCAAGCAACAACGAGACCACCGGAGTTCGGTGGAGAGGAGAAAACTAGAGGCAATCTAAAACAAGAGAGAGAGAAAGAGAGAGTGGGGATGATAATAGTCGACGCTTGGTATACCCTTCGATGCTTGACCCTCTTGAGGATGAGGGTTTATATATGTGAGGATAGAGTACATTAGGCGGGAATGTTTAGTCCCAATGCGTCGTACTCAAGGAAGAGCAAGAGTTGCCCATTTAATTCTCTCTCTAGATTAGTTGGATGAATTCCAACAGCCCTCTGGTTCTAGCCTCCAATCCACTGAACCTCTGATGATCCTGCTATTTATTAGGTAGTTGAAGGGGTTTCCTCGGACCTTATTCCAAAACCAAGGAATGATGTACATTATGTGATGGAATTGTTGGCATGGACTGCCATTAATTGTCCTACGTGTAATTAGCGTAATTAATGATAACGTGGTGCATGAGGTCTTACACCACAGTATGATATAATGACTTTGGGATATTTAACTGTACCCACAATAGGTAGCCAACTCAATTGTCGATGGGGGCCAACTCAAGTGGAAGAGACACCCCCAACCAAACCAAAGGTCATGTGTTTGAGTCATCTCAACCCCCTCCCCGAATAATTGTTATTTACTTATTAAGTCAATGCAGTTTCACAGTGAGAAAATGTGATGGGAAGGACAATGTAAACTAGTTCTTGGCAATTTTACTGTTTAGTATGCAAAATTTATTTATTATATTGTACACTAATAAGTGATGTATATGAACAGTTACCGTATATATTTTGCTCAAGGGAAGTAGTTATGATATTATAGCTACTAAAGCATTCAAACTTTTATGCTTATAGATGTTCATTGGTGATGGACCAAAACTCGTCCGTGATGTTTTTCAGCTCGCAAAAGAGAAGTCTCCCAGCATTATTTTATGGATGAAATTGATGCTATTGGTACGAAGCATTTTGACAAGTATGCTATATTCTGTTTTCATGTGCAACTTCCTTGATTTCATTTGGGTTCAAAATTTAATGAATCTTGGAGGTATGATTTTGAATTGTATCCTTGTTGAGTTTATACAAAAAAGGCCTCAAACAGATGATAAGTCTTTCTTTTTTCTCCTAAAAAAAAAAAAAAACTAGTGAAGTTAGTGGGGACAGAGAAGTTCAGAGGACAATGTTAGAGTTGCTCAATCAGCTTGATGGCTTTAGTAGTGATGAACGGATTAAGGTATTTCTCTTTTGCCTTTTAATTCATCATAATTCCAAATTTCTGGTTTTGATGCAATCGTGATGCCGATATCCACACAATCATTTCTACATTTCTAGTGCCTGTGAGTAGCAGTGGGAGTTCCTTTATTTTTCCAACAACATTATGTTTCTCTCTCAATATGCCAGTCTCTAAATAATATTTTCCCCCGTCTTTTTTTTTTAATTTAAATGCAGATAATAGCAGCAACAAATAGAGCTGATATTTTAGATCTGGCTCTCATGCGTGCTGGTAGATTTGATCGTAAAATTGAGTTTCCACATCCCACGAGCTCAAATCTTGCAGGTGTCTATTTTAAGAATCGGATCTTTCTTGAACTAAAACCATTACATTCTCATTATGCATCATTGGGGAACTCATGTTGAACCGTTTGCATTGGAATTACAGATTCACTCTAGAAAGATGAACGTCCATTCAGATGTCAACTTTGAAGAGTTGGCTCGTTCTACTGATGATTTCAATGGTGCTCAACTGAAAGGTGTTTGTGTGGAGGCAGGCATGTTAGCTCTTCGACGTGATGCCACAGAGGTTTGTTTCTCTCTCTTTGAGTGTGTTTGGATTAAGAGTGGCAAAATGGGCAAGTTGGATGGGTTAGTGATGGATTTAAACGGGTTGGAGGTTAAATGGGTGCAACCCAAACCCACCAATTTAAAAGGCGGGTTAAATATGGACGTGTTAAATACGGGTTATTACAAACCCATAAACCCATATCACAACCCATTTACTTATGACATAACTTTTTAAAAAAAATTAAAAATTTATTTCAATTAATGTGTAAATATATAAATACATCAATATTTATTTTAATTAATATAATATTATACATATTATACAATATTATATATCATATTTATAATTTTCAGTTAATTTCGAATTTGTATGAACGTGTTGGCCCAAGGTTTATAAAGTTAGTTTTATAATTGATTTTGATGATAACAAACATTGAATTAAATTTTCACAATAAATTTTCAAATAGACATTGTAAGAAATGTTACAATTCATTTGATAGATTCAAGATAATAGAGTTGGAAGAGATTGATTTTATTTTTTAGATATTTTCACATAATTTGGATGATGGAATAAATGAATTTCAAAGTTTGGAGTAATAGAAATCAAAGTAAGATGAATATTTGAACTAGAGGTTAACTCGGATAAACAGAGAAATCAAACACGTGTTAGTATATATAGATAATATCTTAAGATCCAACGGTTCAATTTTCATGAAATTTTAATATAGTAAACTAGACTTCCATATCTACAACTTTACCGAAGAGAGAATTTTGTCAATCTGACGTTAAGGTATCAAAACATGAGTTGGAACATTAGGCATTACAGAAAAGTTTTTAATTCTGGATTCTGGAGCTAGTCTTAGTTTTTGAGACATAACTCATACTCTACAGCTTTAAAAATTCTAATTTTTGGTGTGTGAAAAGAAGACTCAAAAAGCTACAACTTTTGTAGTTTAAGTTTCTTCTAATTCTAAAAGTATCCTAGTGAAACGGAAGCTTAAACGGGAAACACAGATTCAGAATGTCAGAAAAAGCTATCAAAAGCTGGTCTCGGTTCAGAAGCCATATCTGACTATCTAACCGTTGGATGAAGCTCAAAATTTGACATGTGATAGCTGACTTATATATCTACAAAGTCTTTACTCTGAGGCAATGTCAGATTTGAAGTTCTGAGGGTGCAAAACGGTCACAAATATATCTTAGAAAATCTGAATCTGAAAGACAGCATTGGAAGCAAGGAAATTCAATTTCTTTCAAGGGCAAAAGTGTCTTTTCACTTAGTAACGGCCATTTGTAGATTTTTATCTATAAATAGAGCCTCAAACTCAGATTCAAGAAGAGGAACAAGGCAAGAAAGAAGTGCTTACAAAGAGATACAAGAAATTCTATAACTTTGCAAACATAGAGTGATTTCTTCTCACATTTGTGCTTCATCTTTCATATTCAACTTGTGAGAGTTTCTTTTTTATTTGATTGAGTTTTAAACTCATCATTATTGTTGTAAGAAAGGGAAATTTAAAGCCCTTTTAATTTGTGAGAGTTGGGTGAGCTCTTGTTGGTTTTGGTTCAAGTGTTAGGACCAAAACAAGAGACTTTCTTTGAGAGAGACTTGTGTGAGTGATTTGGGGATAAAATCACTTGGAAAAGGTTTCTAGCACCTTGGGAAGCTAGTGTGTAATAAGCTCTTCAAAGAATAGTGGAGAAATCTCAAGGAAGGCCTTGGGGGAGTGGACGTAGGCAACATTGAAACCGAACCACTATAAATCGATTGTGTTTGCTTCTCTTCCCTTCTCTTTATATTTATTGCAAATACTAGCACTCACTCTTCATTCACAAATATTGAATAATTTTTTTTTGGTGCATTTCATATTCATCTTAACATATTTGTTTTAGGGTTGAAATTTTTATTTGTAAAATTTTTAAGCAACCCTATTCACCCCCTCTAGTGTTGCTATTTGGGACAACAATTGGTATCAGAGTAAGGGCTCTTATTTTGACTTAACCGTCAAAGAGTTAAGATCATGGCAACATCTTTTGGTGCCTCCACTTTTGAAGGCCAATCAACCCACCGACCTCCTTTGTTCAATGGAACAAACTATAATTATTGGAAGGCTAGAATGAGAATCTATGTTCAAGCCATTGATTATGGGTCATGGAAAGTCATATCTAATGGACCTTATGTTCCCTCTAAAACCGTAGATAATAGGATTGTTCCCAAGGATGAAAGTGAATGGACCGAAGCCGATGAAGCTAAAGTCCAATTAAATGCCAAAGCTATGAACATGTTATATTGTGCACTTGACCATAATGAGTTTAATAGAATTTCTACATGTGAAACCGCTAAAGAAATTTGGGATAAATTAGAAGTCACTCATGAAGGTACTAATCAAGTTAAAGAGTCTAAAATTAGTATGCTTGTTCATCATTATGAATTGTTTAAAATGAAACCGGATGAGTCTATTTCGGAAATGTTTACTAGATTTACCGATATTATAAATAGTTTGAAATCTCTTGGTAAAATCTATACTAATGTTGAAATGGTGAGAAAAATTCTTAGGTCTTTGCCAAAGGGATGGGAACCAAAGGTGACGGCCATCCAAGAAGCAAAAGATCTCACGAGATTGAGTTTAGATGAACTCTTGGGTTCTCTTATGACCCATGAGATTACTTTAAAAGCTAATGAGGAAGAAGACTCCAAAAAGAAGAAAGGAATTGCCTTCAAGTCCACATTTAATGATAAAAATGTGGATGAATCAAGTGATGAAGATGATGAAGACATTGCTATGATCACTAGAAAATTCAAGAAATACATTAACAAAAAGAAGCAAGGTGGAAGAAAATTCCACAAGAAGGAGACCATCAAAGGAGACTCAAGTAAGAAAGATATTATCATTTGCTATGAATGCAAAAAGCCCGGCCATATCAAGCCCAAATGTCCTCAACTCAAAAAGAGTTATAAAAAGGGCAAAAAGAATGCAATGGTGGCAACATGGGGAGATAGCGATGATAGTTCCTCCGATAATGAGTCACATGGAGAAGAAATTGCAAACATTTGTTTTATGGCTCAAGAAGAAGAGAATGAGGTATGTGAATCTTCTAATCAATTTACTTATGATGAACTTGTAAATGCTTTTGAAGATTTACATCATGAACTTAAGAAAATTGCTTCAAAGAATGTTTCTCTAAAAAAGTTGGTCTCTTCTCTTTCTCAAGAAAATGATGCTTTAAAGAAAGAAAATGAATTTTTAAAAAAAGAGCTTGAAACTAAAACCTTGATTCCAAATGAGCTCCAAAACATAAATGAAACCTTAAAAAATCAAGTAGAGGATTTAACAAAATCTCTTGCAAAGTTTGTTAAAGGAAATGAAAACTTGGATATGATTCTTGGTAGACAAAAATGTGTTTTTAATAAAAGTGGAATTGGTTTCAATCCATCTAAAAAGTAAAAATTTTATAAGGATTTGTTTTGGAAAACATCTTCTAGTAATCATCATTCTACTTGTCATTATTACAATAATATAGGACACATTATTCATTCATGCCCTTATAGGAGAAAGACTTATAGTGGACCCAAAATGATGTGGGTTCCAAAGAAGAAAATGAATTTAAATGATATTATGTCTAACCTTCAAGGACCCAAGAAAGTTTGGGTACCAAAAGTCAATGATTGATTTTCTCTTGTAGGTTTGCTTGAAATCTAAATCAAAGAGTGAAAGGTGGTTCCTTGATAGTGCTTGCTCAAGGCATATGACGGGTGATGCAACCATGTTCACTTTTTTATCTTCTAAAAATGGAGGATTTGTCATTTGGGATTGACTTATTCAAGGTAAAAGCTTGTAATTTTTTTTTTTTAATTTTTTGGGAGAAGCCTCTGATGAAGCAATTTGGTTGATCTTTTTTGCAGGTGAACCATGAAGATTTCAATGAAGGTGTCATCCAAGTTCAGGCCAAGAAGAAATCCAGCCTAATTACTATGCATAAGTTGTTGACCATCCCAGCCAGCTCTTCTGGAGAAGTGGAAAAGCCGACTCTGGAGTTCCATTTTAAGTAGGCTCCAAAATTTTCCTTCTGACTATTGGCATTTGCTATGATTTTCTTTTGTTTGGTCAAAGTGATAAATAAAGAGAAAAAAACAATTTTATGGATGGAATCGTGGCCTGGTCTCCCAATCCTTGTGGTTTTCAAGCAATCTAAATTGATCTAGTTGTTTTCTTTAATATGGTTTGATCAATTTTAGACTATTTGGGTATAAATTTAATATGAAGTTTCAATTGATCATTCGCAAGTGAAAATAACGGGGACAGCAAAGTGGTGCCGATATTTTTGTTAATAAATCCTTGTAAGAGCTTTTGGTTTGGAAATCACAAAATTGAATCATTAAGGATTTGTTTGGTAACATTTTTTCTTTTCTATTTTTTTTTTCAAAATTTTGTAAATAGATAATAGAAATATGTTTGTTAAATTTGTTTACCTTTTTTTTATTTTTTAAAAATAAAAACTTAAACAGAAAAATATAAATAGAAAAAATATATTTTCACTATGTTTTTTTTTTTTTGCTGCAAACATTTCGTTAATTTTAATTCTTTGTCCATTTTTATTACATTATATTAAAATAAATTTTTATTCAAATATTTTAGTAAACTAAAATTATTTTTAATAAATAGTATAATTAAATTAATATATAATATATATTATTAATTTATTTCTAATAAATAATTAAATTAAATTAGTTAATTTAATTAATAAGAAATATATATTATTAAATTATTTTTAATAAATAATAAAATAAAATATATTAATTTAATTTAATTTAATAAATAATTTAATTAATATAAATATATTTCATTAAATTAATTTTAATAAGTATTATAATTAAATTATTTAATTTAATTTAATAATTAATTTAACTAATATTAAATATATTTTATTAAACTATTTTTAATAAATATCATAATTAAATTAAATTAAATTAATAATTAATTATTTTAAAATATATTTAAAATAATTAATTTAATTTATTTATTTAATATGAATTATATTTTACTAAATTATTTTTAATAAATATCATAATTAAATTATTATAAAATATATTTTATTATTATTTTTAGTAAATAATATAATTAAATTATGATTAATATATTTTTTATATTTACTGGATTAAATGATATAATACTTATATTTTATTCAATTATTTTTAGTAAATAATATAATTAAATTAAATTAATATAAATAAGTTTATTAAATTAAATTAATTTTTAAAAAATTAATAAAATTAAATATTTTATGAAAATAAAAAATTAATAATTGTAAACAAAATTGGATTTTCAAATACAACTTCAGTTTTCGTTTCAGGAAAAAAATAACAAAAAATAAAAAATATAAACATATAAACGTAAACTGAAAAACGACAGCGTTATTGAATGGTTTCTAATTATTAACTATTGATTCTGAATCTTTCAGTTTGGACATTAATTTCTGTTTTTCTAATAACATTAGAAAATACAAATTAATATGTAACTAATTCATATGAATTTTTTTGTTAAATCCTTCCCATGATATAAGAAAATACAAATTGACAACTATTTAATATGATTTTTTTAAAGAAAATTATTTCTCAATTTCAAGTTGTATGTATGCGGCGGTTATACTTCAAGTTTTTATCATTTTTTTTTTAACCAATGTTAAAGGAACTATTTGGGTGCGCTCTTTTGCTCCCTCACTCTTTTGCCCTCTTTTGTACCATTTGGGCGACCTCTTTTGAGTTTTAAAGAGCCGCAGTGAAAAGATGCACCGTAAGAATTGTAGTGCATAAATCGAGGGTTTAAATTTAATTATAAGGATCTAATAGTTGTAATTTAATTTAGTTAAAATTATTTTTAAAATAAAAATAAAATTAAAAATTTTTTTTAAGAGACAATTAATTCAAAATATAAAAAGTCAGGCGTCGTTAAAATATAATTAAATCTAGATTTTTAACCTATACATAACAGTTTCTGCAGTGCATTTTTTGTTATTGCACTCCAATATAACCCGTTACATGGTCATTCCTGCTCATCACAATGTATGGCCAGGAAATTCCAGCTCAGTAGTTGCACTAAGGGGGTGTTTGGTTAATAAAAAATGAGGTAAAAAATACAATAAAAATAGAAAGATGTGACATAAAGATGAAATGTATAAAATTTTAATTAAAAAATATAAAAAATAGTTAAAATTAATAATTTTTAATAATTTTTGATAACGTCAAACAGAACCCTAAGTTTTTGTTTCATTTGTGAACGGTGCTCATGTATTGGCCACGCATGAAGTCGTTGACAAAGATTGTGGATAATTACTTCTTTTTTTTTTTTTTTCTCTCTCTCTTTTCTTTCTTTGCACTTTTTCGTTGGCAGTTTGCAGCTTTTTTGTCACAGTTATGCCCCGCGCTTTGGTGGCCTGCGTACCACTTTATAATAGTGCATTTTGATCGCAAATTTACTGAAGAAAAAAAGTTCCCAAAAAAAAAAAAAATATTCCATGAACATACGTAAAATTCAAATTAAAGAATTTGAAATTAAACTTACCAAGAATATAAGAGAAGTTACTATTACAGAAAAGTCAATAACTAAATAATTAAGATTTTTGGTATAACTTCAACATCTTTAAAATTTAAGAATTTCAAGTACTTTTACGTGATTATTTTAAAATTTTAAATTCCTAGTAGTGTATTATGATCAATTTTTCAAACTCATACACCACCAATTATAGGGGTATTTGGGATGGTAAAAAGTGAGATAAATGAAATAATTTATGAATTTGTAATTCGTGTAATGAGATAAAAGTAAATAATTTTTAGAAATTTTCAGTTCAAAATTTTTTAGTATTTTTTAGTACATCAAATACATCCTAAATCAATAGTTGAGTTATCATCCTTTCATAAATAATAACAAATCCATTCATTTCAGATTTATAAATAAAAACCAAACTTAAAAGAACTCAAAATGTGCGCTATTATTTGATAGTGTTATGTTAGAAAAACGAGAAGGCTATTATTAGTGAATTAGATTACGGTTCATTTCGGAACGTGTTTTATTGGCTTATTTATTTATTTATAAAATGATTAAATTTATTTTTTTATATTTTAATTTTTTTTTAAATTTTTGAGCAAAAATGTCAAAGTAATAAAAATTAAAATGTTAACAATTGAAAAGTTAATTTTTTTTTCATTCCAAACATAAAAAATGACTTTTTTTTAATTAACAACTAAATAACTAAAAATAAATTACTTTTTTAACTTCTCAAACCAAGCTTACATTTGTAATATTAATTTATCTCCCGTATCATTAATATTTTCTTCTATTCACCATTCTTCACCACAGACAAGTACGAGAAGTGTATACACATACATGCTCGTGCGTATGCTATTCATAATAATTTTAAAAAACACACGCGAGCGTAAGCTATTCATAATAGTTTAAAAAATACGTAACATTTTCGAACTACTTTGTTCTTATTATGCTCCTATTTTTTTCGTAATCTCCTATTGTTGCATTCATTATTTTCTATTACTGTTATACTAAATATTATATATTTTAAAACCATACACAATAGGCTCTGCTCTTTCAAAAAAAAAAAAAATCAAATGGATTATGACACAACATGGCATCACTTATGAAGTACAGATACTTTGAATTAGGTGCCGCACTCGTATCGAATACTACGCGGATACGAATATGATCAGGATACGGCCAGATAGGTATCAAATACACCACGTGGCACATCCTAATTTTTTATTTTAAATTTTGTATAGGATACGGCTGGGATATGGGTAGAATACGGGAAGGATATTTTTGGGATACAGTAGGGGTCTAAATATTTTATACCTTTTTTGGGGGGGTGAAATTAATATGATAAAATTTTAGTAAACGTCAAATTATAATTAACTAAAATATAACTTAATACTTATTCTTTTGTTCTATTATACCTAAGATACACGAAGGAAAAAAAAGCCCTAAATCTCGACAAATCTCAACGGCTCACGTTTGCTTGACTCCAGCAATTCCAGCGATCTCCAGCGATCTCCAACGATCTCACTAGCTGCGGTGTTATCTCCGGCAACCTACAAAGTAATTTTTTTTTTGTTTTATTTTTCTCTTTCGCTACTGTCTATACGCAGCTCTCTCTCTATCTCGCTCCTCTTTTTACTTCATGATGTTCACTCTGTCTCTTATTGTCAACCTCTTACCTTTTTTTCGGCTATCTTTCACTACTATTTTTCTTTGTTTGTGCACAACTTTTTTTTTATTTTTTTTATTCTAAATCTGTGTCATATTGATATTACAATAGTGATAAAAATTAAAAATATAGTAATTTTAAAATTTAGAGATTATAGTTTTAAAACACAGATTGAAAATAAATTGAAAACTTAATCTAGTTTTTTAATGGATTGAATGGTATTTTTCATGCTACATAATTGTTATTTATATAATGTCTAGTAATATATAGATGTTATCTTTAAAAATATTTTAAATAAAAAAATATATATTTTTTTGTATGTTCTTCCTATCCGAATTCTTACTTTTTAAAAATTATTATATCCTGTATCCCATACTTGTTCTCGTATCCGTATCAATGCTTCATAGGGCACCATTGTGCATTACCAAAAAGGAAAACCTTAAAGCATAGATTGAGTATCCTTCAAACTGAGCAATAATAAGAAAACCGAGAGAGAGAGAGAGAGAGAGAGAGAGAGAGAGAGAGAGAGAGAGAGAGAGAGAGAGAGAGAGAGAGAGAGAGAGAGAGAGAGAGAGAGAGAGAGAGAGAGAGAGAGAGAACCAAAAAAAAAAAAACAAAGGAAAAAAGATATCATTGGTGGCGTGGGCCTTTGTAGTGTACTGTTCCGTTGTCGATCGAGTAAAAGTATAGAACACAAACTCGATCCAACGGTACAGCAGTGCATTACACGGCACTCAGAGTCCCTTGGTGCAACATATTGCGGAGATGCGGAGACCCCGGATATGACTACTCCAATGATTTTAAAAAAACGTACGGTGACGGTCGTCAAATACAAATACGGGTGAAATTAGCGGTTTAACAACATCCAAGTAACCCGAAAACTTTACGTAACATTTAACACCTTGAAGATGCATTACAACATAGCAACAAGCTAGCTACACCTGCCTATCTTCATCACCTCGTACTGCACCTGCATTTTCAGCAAGAGGCCTCACAGCCGATCCTTCGGATTCATGTTGCGGTTCTAGAATTACACCATCGCCATCATACGTTGTAGTAACAACAACATTTAGAACAGGAACTGTGGAGAGACTAGCTCGCAACCAGCACAGAAAATTCTTCAACAGATTCGAAACCCAATCATAACACAAAGAGAGCGATATCATAACTGGATAAGCGTACCAGAAGAGAGCCTGCGGGAAGAAAATGGAAGCCGCCGCAGCGAGCATGAGGGTTGCAGAGAAAACTCTGACTCGTAGACGAACGAAGCTCGCAAGGGAATGTAGATGCATTTCGACTGAGACGAAAGGAAAGACGAAGAAGAGGAAGGTAGCCAACCAGAATTTCAGCCAAGTGGGTTCACTGACCAAGTTGAATGGATCCCAGTCCCATGGCCAGCCTGCATGGGACTTCAACATGTTAATCCCAAGAGGGACAAGGTATCTTACATCAATGTAGGACATCACTTTGTGTTCTCTATATCTCCTTTGTCATTGCAAGGTTCATCGTTGTCAAACATATATATAAGCTGTTCTTCTATGCTACTTTAACATTTATTATTTTTTTGTATTACCAATATTGACCTTCCGGAGTAACTAAGAACTTCGGTGGCATACTTTTGAGTTAAAGTTTTAGATTGAGAGCTCCTTTGACGCATCAAAATATACTAAAAAATTTTTAAGAAAATTTTATAACACGCTACAAAACTTTTTTCACCTCGAGTTATGTAAATTTTTATAAATTTATATATAGTTATAAATTTCAATAAATTTTTACAAATTTCATTAACATTTTCTATAAATTCTAATAACATTTTTATAAATTCTAACAACATTTCTACAAATTTCAAAAAATTATAATAGAAAAATCAAAATTTTCTTTCAATTCTGTCCTAACATAACTATTCTTCTTTATTTTTTATGATTTGTGGTTTACACTTCAAACGCCAAAAAATAACTCAAACTATATTTTTTCTCAACTTATGTAATTTCAAATACACCTAAGTAGGATTAAAATAGAGTACCCATATTGTAAATTTGGTAAAAGTAAAATGACGAAATAAGTGTGCATATAATAAAAATTGCGAGTGCAAGAAGAGCCAAAAAATAGTCATTTTTGATATCTTAAATCAATTAGGGTCCATTTTGGCATATTTGTTTGTGATCCATTTTTCATTTTGTCCGTTTAAAAATAAAGAAAATAATTTAAAACGCATTTAATTACTCATATTTTCAAAATCTATTTTATAAAACAGAAACGAGTTTATATATGAAATGCAAACTGGTCCAAAAGTCGTTTTGAACTTTTTTCATCCAAAATAAGGAGAATACTAAAATACGAAAAACAGAACATATTAAATCAAATACATTTTCAGTTTTCTTAAAACATAAGTCTCAAAACAAAAAACAGAAATAAAAAATAAAAATGCAAATTAAATGCCACCTTAGTAATACATGAACAAAGGAAATAAATAGAATATTACCCATAAGATTTAAGTTAAGTGGTTAAAATAAAGAAGTATCTCAAATATTTTACGTGATTAGAGAATATTAAACTAGAAGAAAAATTTTATAGAGCAGGTCGTAAAACTAACTATGCTTTGTAGGATAAAGTTTTAGTCTATTAAGAAATAACACTCTCAATGAAAATGAGAATAATATTAGCGTTCAAATCATCGTACCAAGATTTTCTCTCAAGATTAATAATGATGATGTATCCTTTTCTATCACTAAAATTTACCTCCCCCAAATCATAATAAGATTCTCCATGGTACAACGATTGTTGTTTCCTTGTCACAGAGATTAGGAACTTGATTTTCAGTATTTTTTTGACCATGACATTTGGAGTTGGCAGAGTGTAGCTAAGAACTGGGGGGGTCCTCAAATATATTCTAATAACTATGATATGTGACCACTTGACCCGGCAAGAGGCTTTGGTCTGTTGCTCTATTAGTCTTCCAGTTTGAATGCAGGCTACGCAGCAAATAAGTGAACAATAATTAATAGTACCAATCAACTTTAAGACTATGGGTTGGTAATCCACAAATTAAAAATAGAGAAACAAGAATGAAAACAATTGAAGGTACTTACTTTTATAGGAAACCAAATAAATTCATTAGAACCAATTACAAGAAGGGACTGACCTTATCCCAGATCGTTTACACCCTTTAGGGGCCGATTGGATGGTGCTAAAATTTTAGAGGGATAAGTTTTAGAGGGGGTATAAGATAAGAGGGGATATTATTTTTAGAGGGTTGGCCCACACTGATGTGATGTTTATGAAGGGGGATAACTTTTGACTTGGTTTGGATGTTTTATAAATAAGAGAAGGTGAATGATGATAAAAAGAGTCAAATGACTCTTTTGCCCTTGTGATATCCCAAACTTGGTTACCCATTAAATTAAATATTAAATTGCAAAACCCACTCTATTTAATTATTTTTGGACAATTTGAAGTTATATTATTTATTTCATTGAAAATTTAATTTTTTATAAATTTATTTAAAAAACTTTTTTTTAAATATGTACTTTTGAATGGTTGGTTATTATCCAATTTTTTTAATTATATTTATTTTGACTTGTTGGCTTATCTATTATTTTTTTATTAACATTATATTTATTTTAATCAAGTTAACAATACTATTAACGAATGTTAAAAACGTCAAAAATTTATCCACTTGAAGGGGGATAATTTTTAGCTAGCCCAAACCCTAGCTAAAATTATCCCCCCGCGGGGGCTAAATTTAATACCATGCAAAATTTAATCCGGGGGAGAAAGGAAGCATTTCGGCTGCCAAACCAAGCAAAAAATGTGGAGCCCACGGGCAAAATTTTTGCCCCCCTTCTTTAGCTGCATCCAATCGGCCCGTTAAATATATAAATATAAATTTTGTAAACCTATTCCTAAGATGATTGCTGGCAACAATCCGTCAGGACAATTCACATTTGACCATCTTGTTTCTTAAACAATTGGGAGAGTATTCTTTAGCAATTTATTTATGCGCTAATCATAAAATTTATTGGCTGCAATAGTTCCAAACGCTCCTACAATGTTACATAAGTTTCTCTATTTTTTCTTTTTTAATTTATGAATTACCATAATGGACACATCTATTGCAATTATAATCTCCCTATCCCAGTGTGTATCGTGCAAGCAAAAGCGAGCAAAACATCTCGAGTTTGGTTTGTGTTCGATTCACTAAAAACTTGTTTGAGATCAGTTCGTTATGAAATTAAGTCAAACTTAAACACAATTTGTAATTTGAGGTGAATTCAAGCTTAATTTGATAAGCTTAACTCTCTATGAAATAATCAATCTATTCGAGTTTGAGTTGAGTAAAGCTTGACTCGAAAGTTTACCAAAATCAACTTAAACGCGTTTTCACAATAAAATTTTTAAACCCAGCCTGAATAACCTACCACTCAACTTGTTTGCAACAGGACTTATACCATCTACATAGATCATAAAATACTGGTACTTCGGTGGAGATGACTTTGACTCATCGGTGACAAAAAGGGAATTGATAGAATCTCGGATCCAATTAATCCACCAGTGCTATCTATTTGCTCATTCTCGTCAAACTCCTGACATACCTTTAATGATCTGGATCCAAGGTGGGTGTCAATAACAGAGTAGTATTGTGCTTGTGGAATTCTAACAGTGAAAGATACGCTATATCTCCCCTAAAAGATTTGGCATTCGGCTTCAGCAGACATATAATCTTAGATTTGGCCCACTTGAAGAAATAGATGGTTTAGGAGATCTTGATGCAAAGGACAGTGTGAGAAGGGTTCTTCTACGTTAATATATAAATTAATTTAACAATTTAAATTGGAGTTATTAACAATTTACTTAAATAAGTTAAAATTGGAAGTATTTGTTAAAAATAAGGCAAGTGTCGTCAATACCACTGCCTAAAATGTAGATTTTTGAAATAATTGTAAAATGAAATTTTTTGAAATATTGGATAAGATCTATTTAAAAAATTGATAAGTTAAAATTGGATAAATAATAAATGATAAAAAATAATTTTAAAAAATGATAAGGCCTATCCAAAAAAAGGGTAAATGATAAATGATTAAAAAAAAGTTGAAAATAAATGATAAAAAATTAGTATCTAAAAAATGATAAGATATATCTAAAAAAGAGATAGATAAATAATAAATGATAAAAAAAAATTAAACTTGTATACAAAAGGATATGTTAAAGTGAGAAAATTAAGAATTTTAAAAAATTTTAATGATAAATTTTTGTAAAATTTTTTTAAATAAATGTGTTAAACCAAGAAGTTTGTTATACGTGGGACAATGAAGGATAAATTGAAATAGTAAGCATATGATGGATATCCCCTCCTTGCTTTAACACATTTATTTGAAAAATTTTTCAAAAAATTATTATTGAAAATTTAAAAATTTCTTAATTTTATCACTTTAACATATCTTTTTTTTAAATCCAATTTTAATTTTTTATTATTTATTATTTATCTATCTCTTTTTTTAGATAGCTCTTATCACTTTTTAGATAGTAATTTTTTATCATTTATTTTTTTATCTGCTCTTTTTTAATCATTTATTATTTATCTTTTTTTGGATAGGCCTTACCATTTTTTCAAAATATTTTTTTTATCATTTATTTGATTTCAACTTATCAATAGATTTTATCAAATATTTCAAAAATCTATATTTTAGGTCATAGAGTGTCGTGGCATTGACGTCCTAAAGATATATATATTATTGGATGAATGATTAAAAAAATATCTCTAAACGAGGATAAGGCCTATCCAAAAAAGGATAAATAATAAATGATTAAAAAAATAGATAAAAAAATAAAGAATAAAAATTGCTATCTAAAAAATGGTGTGGATAAATAATAAATAATAAAAAAAGTTAAAATTGGGATAAAAAAGGATATGTTAAAATGAGAAAATTAAGAATTTTTTAAAATTTTAATGATAAATTTTTATGAAACTTTTCAAATAAATGTGTTAATCCAAAGAATTTGTTACACGTGGGATATCCATCATCTTATAGCATCAAAACAAAAAAAGAATTAATTTTACATATTTATCCCTCATGTTCAACAAATTCCTTGGTTTAACATATTTATTTGAAAAAATTTTACAAAAATTTATCATTAAAATTTTTAAAAATTCTTAATTTTCTCACTTTAACATATCTTTTTTTATTTAACTTTAACTTTTTTTATTATTTATTAATCTCTTTTTTATATAGATCTTATCATTTTTTAGATAGTATTTTTTTATCATTTATTTTAACTTTTTTTATCATATACTTATCTTTTTTAGAATTATTTTTTTTATCATTTACTTATCTTTTTTAGAATTATTTTTTTATCATTTATCCAATTTCGACTTATCAATTTTTTTGATAAATTTTATGAAATATTTCAAAAATCTGGTATTGACGATAGCCCTCAATTGATAGTTCAACCTATTTTTGCACATACTTCAATTCCAGCCTATAAGTTAATTATTAAATTAAATTAATTAAAAAAAAGCTGAAGATTATAGTTCTGTACTTTTCAACAAAAGCAAGGAATAGAAAATTTACTTGTCGGACTTGATAGCGATGGTAATCTGGATATTCCATGAAAAAGTGATCATGCGCCAAATATTTCCTAGCATATCTAGCTAGAAGGAAGAACACGTCTGTTTTCTATTATTAAATATGAACTTTCCTCAATCACAAGTCAAGATAATAATTTTTAATGAACTAACGAGGTTAAGTCAAACAATATTTTGAGGAAACTTAATTCATCGGAGTTTACAGGGAGACCAAGAAGGCCAGTGCCCCACCATCGAACAGCCCGGTTGGAAAAATGAGCAGAATCTTGGAGCAAATGATCTGCTTTCTATTACTGAAAGATCAGATGATTTTTGGGGGGCCAAACCAGCCTCGATCTTATCTAAAACGAGAAATCATGTTTGCAAGTGGTCACCAAACTCTCAAGTTGCTTATTGATGCTTTAATTATCTTCTGAGTCATTAAGAAGATTACTGATATCATCACAACAAAACAATGTGCTTTTAGTGATAATAAAAGTTAATACCAAAAGTATGACTTCTGTTACAGAAAACTTTTAGTGACAACTGTATTGTCACATAAAACTTTTTTTTCTTACATTTTCAATGAGTAAAGGGCCTTAGACCATTTTTATAATGATTAATTTATCAGTGTCTAAGTTACTGAGGGATATGATCAAGAAATCTTAATTATCTGGCAATGATCCAAAGAGTCGTAGTGCATATATCTTGTCGACCAAGATCGCTGACGGTAGCGAGTTAGTTTACTAAGGTCTGAAAGTCGCTTATATGATCAGTAACCAAACTTCCATTCTCATACTTGAGGTGTACAAGTCTCTTTATTAGTAGAGCCTCATTTTGAATTGTTTTTCTTTTTTTTTTTTTTTCTTTTCTTTTTTTTGGGTAAGTCTTGAATTTTTTTCTCTCATACATGTCCTGTAATTTTGCCATAGACTGTAAGCATTTGTCTTATCAGCGACGTGATGAAAGATGTTGACTTTCATGCGCTGTCAGACTATGTCGACAGCTGTTCGATTAATTTTTTTCTAGTCCTCTGTCTCATTTTCCCACAAGCTTAACCCATATCTTTTCAATGGGTTCTGCTAGGTCTTTGCAATAAAGCAAGCCTTTGATGAGCGATTTCCAAATGGCGTAGTTAGAGTAGTTCAATTTACATTCTACTCTGAGATTGCTCTATTATGACCTTTTCAAATTAAAATTATATAAATCGGACCTCACAATTGAATGTAAAACATTGAAAAACCCCATATAGGGCCTTTTCAGAATTCTAAAAACTTTGATCAAAGCCCGATCAATGCAGTCAACATTTCGATCAAATTCAAGGCTTGCCGTCGATGTAGAGCTACTACCACATGTAAGATTCTCACTGGCCCACGTGTCGCAGACTGATGACGTGGCACTTCGTGGGACCTCATTGCTAATGCGGCGTCCTCCCTCCACATGTCGACTCTCATTGGTCCTTGTATGCCAACTCGCTGACATAGAGATGATTTGGATTGCTGGGCTTACTTGAAAAAAAAAATTAAAAAAAAAAAAATTAACTTTGAGGAAATATGCTCCCCCCAAGTTGGAGTGTCAAGCCACCTTACCAAGGCCCTTGCTTGTACTGAGATCTAGTTATTTTGATATGTATACATATTCTCTCGATTGGTCTTCTTCTCCAAAAACGTCATTCGCTCGCGACTTTTTTGACAGAACTTTGATTGTGAGCTTGTGAGCGCATGCGACGGTGACGATCCTTATATGGATGATTTTTGCTTGGTGAGAGGAACACAATGGTGTGCTGGAAATACGAGTTTGAGCAACTCTATTTCTGGGCAGAACTAAAAACTCGACATGTTCTTGCTCAGTACTGTTGCGATTGGCCTCCTGTGGCTCTAATCTCGGTTGTTAGAACAATGCGAACAAGAACAAGACTAACTGGAAACCGAAGAATTTATTATGAACAAGCAACGGGTTTACAAAAAACAAACTCTCATTGAACTCTCCATCTCTCCTTGATATCTCATTTCACACTCCAGACTCTCACCTTTACGCTATTTATAGACTAACCAGAGGAAAAGCAAACAAAGCACCAAGTCAGAGCAATAAATTTTCAATTTGGCAAAGTTAAAATCAAGACTGAAATGGTAGATGATATCTGGTGCATGTTGGGCTGACGAAGTTTGCAACTTTCAGGTCCTTCCAGTACTTTTTTGGTTATTCCATGGGTGCAGACATCGCCCAACAGAAAGGTCACGCCTGATTGATTTTAGGTCTTTGTGTGTGTGTGTGTGTGTGTCTTCCATTAGCTAGAACTCATGAAAAGCTTCTCTCCCCAAAGTTGCAAATTGTATTAGTAATTGGATCTTGCTTTATCTACTTACTGCAAAACAGAACTGTACTCTTTTTTAAGTCTCCTTCAAGTGGGACACGCTTCCTAGATACAAGGAGTAACAACTAGTAAATTGCAGTGTCAACTTTACTGGGACAGCCCCTGGACACTAGAATTTATTTTGGTCTGTTTTTTCTAATGGTATTTTAGAAACTATTTTAAATAAATTATTGATGATTGATTAGTGGGGAACCAAGAATAACAGGAAGTTTATGAAAACTCAACTCTAACTATGTTCTTCACGGTTCACCAAAAATGATTCAGAAGCATACAAACCTATTTAGTATATTGGAGAAAAAAATTTTTGCCCCTTATTTTTCAAAGAAAAAGAGAACAAACATTGTTCTATTTATATCATGTGAATCAAATGCAAATATCAGAGCAAGGTCTCAAGTCAACAAATTTCCAAACCTTTCTAAGGTGTCATTTTGGTTGAACTGCCAAAATGCTCAATAGTTCTTTCATTCATTATGGAAACATCACTAATGTAGAATGGTGGGTCTTTATGTTTTTGGTGTGTTCAACTTGGTTGATTTGTCCATTTTGGACATAAACATGCAATGAGGGGAACTAAGAAGGTACTTAGGCATCACTGGGGGATTTAAATGTATTAACTATATTTAACTCTTATAAGCATAAAAATTACAATTTTACCCACATTCATTTGGTAATTGCAAACCCTCCTTGGTATAAGTAGGGTATCCTACCCACAGTGCTAATGACTATCCTAATAGATGCATTTTATCTGCTATATCTTTAAACATTTTTTTCAACTATAGTGGTGTTTGAATGATAAAAACAAAATAAAGATAAAAGTGACATGTAACAAAATTTAATTTAAAGAAGTTAAAAAAATTAATAAAAATTATAATTTTTTTTATTTTTTAACTAAACACTCCCTATGTATATAAGATGTACTATTGCATATGTAAGTTCAAACTAAGAGTATAATATATATAAACATCACTGATTTATAATAAAGTTCATGCACATCACAAATATAAAATATCATAATGAATGTGAATTATATCATGTTCCTATCCCATGTGGATATGAGTAAAGTATGAATAAAAAAATTATAAATATAGTAACAAGGATCCTACCAATTTCCATCCTTGGTAAACACTTTAACAGCTTGCATTGAAAAGACAGGCATCTTGGACCAATGCCCAAAACATAAATTTTCATTGCCAGATTGCGCACACGATTACTTTTGAAAATCTTACCATATTCAAAAAATTCAAGAGAAGTGAGATGCAGAGCTCAAGGGTTACAAGGGGACAAAGTTTGATGGTAGGTCCTACAAACAACTAGATTTGGGATTTCAATCCTATAACACTATATTTACATTATACACAAATTTCAAGAACCAAACCAGACGTACATGACCTAACCAATGCATTTTTTCCCACAACCAGGGCACACATATATATATATATATTTACAACAACTGCATATAACATGGGTCACCCATCGGGCACACGCATAAGTTCAAGTATGCATGTGTGTGCACATAAACAGAGATGCGAGAGAATGTACACCGCATAAAATTGATCAGTTGAGAAGGAAAACTCTCTTTGCCATGCTTCGCAATCGGAAAGATGATGGGGACCCAATTTCATACTCTTATCCAGTTTAAAAAATATTTACGGTGGGTCTGTTCATTTTTCAAGTAAATCTTAAGGCTGTGTTTGGTACATAAGAAGAATGGGAGGGAGGAAAAGTGGAAGGAAGGAATAAGAGAACGAAAGAAGAGTGGAAGGAAGAAAGTGTGCTTGGTTAAGTGGAAAAGTAGGAGGAAATAAAAGAGATATATAGTGTATGTATATGTTATAATTTATTTTTAAATTAAAATTTATTTTAAAAAAAGGGTCTCACTTTTTAAATTTTTTATCACACATTTCTCTCTTTCTCTCTCCTCTTTCCTCCTTTTCCCCTCTCTTTTCCTCTCAAATTTGGAGGGAAAAAATTGTGGGTCTCACCCCACTTTTTCACCCTATTTTCCATCTAATTTTTCTTTCTCTACTTTTTCTCTCCAACTAAATAATGAAAAATGAAGTATTATCTTTTCTCCTCCTTCCCTCTTTCTTATTTTTCATCCGACAAAATATAAGGTAAACGAATTTTTCCTTCTCAATTTGTGGGGAGAAAATAAAAAGGGAGTGAAATAAAATAAATTTATTATTTTATGTTGTTTTTTATTTAATCAAGTAAATTATTTTTTTATAAATATCTATTTATTATTTTTTTTTTCTAACTTGATGATAGAAATAAAATAAAATAAATTTAATTTTTTTTACTCCGAACCTTACAAATTAACGTTCCAAACATAACCTTAATCCTATTGAGTGAAATCAGAATAAATCAAGCTACAAATTATGTTCAATTAATTTGACTTGATTTCGTACGTAAATTCTAAATTGAGCTCGATTTGTTTACTTATAACTTTAATTTGCTTTAAAATGCTCATGTTGTATTATTACTTAACACTTTTATGTTTGCATTTGGATTAAAGGATAAGTAATTCATATAATGGATTACATCTTAATTAATTTTTATTGAATTATTCATATTATTTTTTGTGCTAAATGAAATAATGAATTAATTTTTAACCATGAAATTAAATAAAAATTAAATTTAGATTGTGTTTGATATTAATTATCACATATCTTAATAAGTATTTTAATAATTTGTCAATTTAATATATATTTGGAGTTATATAAATTAGCATATATCTATTGAAGTTATAGTTTTGTAATTCGTTTTGTGAGTAGAAATTTTGAATTATATAAGTGCCATTTGGTATATTTATTTTGACCCCATTTTCATTTTCTAATTTTAAAAATAAGAAAAATAACTCAAAACGTATTTGGTCAAAACGCATTTGGTTACTCGTATTTTCAAAATTTACTTTAAAAAACGTGTAATATAAAATGGTAAAAAGTTATTTTGAACGTTTTCAACAAAAAAAAAAGAAAATTTCAAAGTGCGAAAAAAAAATATCAAACAAAATATATTTTTTATTTTCCTTATTAATTAAAAATAAAAAATAGAAATACAAGTCAAAAACATCGTTGAGATTTGTAAAAGTTTGTAAAGATTTGGAGAAATCCAAAAGATTTCATTATATCAGCAGCCACTGGTAGGTCTGTGAGTAGATGAACCACCTTATCCTATCTCTTATGTTTCTAAACAATTCTAAGATTTTATTTGATTTAGTAGAAGAGAATGAGAGATAAGGGCAAGTGAAAATGAAAGAAAGATTTAGAGAATGCGGAAAGAAAAATAAGTTGTTATTTTATTTATTTAATTTATTTTTCTTCTCTCCAAAACTAACACAATGTGAACTCTAGAAATAGTAGTGGGTATGGCATGTTAAATAAAAAAATATCACTAAGATATATTTTTATAATAAAAGTATCATCGGCATATTATTCTCTTACAATTTTTTGACAAAAAATTATGGTACAAAAATAATTTTTTCTATAAAAAAAAAAGTAATTGGGTGGAGAAATACACTCGTCTTTTAGGTAGCATTTGGAGTGGTAAAAAATAAAAAAAAATAAGATAAATTGAGATAAAACGTGGCTTTGGATTAATTTTAGTGTTGGTGTTTTCTTTCCAAATTGTGTTTTTAGAGATAAACAGTAACAAACCGTTATAATGGTTTTCTAAATCTATTCTAACGAATTCAAAAAATCAATACTCAATATTCTGTATAATAGTTCTACTCTCTCTCTCAACAGTGGTAAACCATTAGAACGATTATCTAAATCTGTTTTAACAGATTCAAAAAGTCTCTTTGGAGATGTACAGCGCCAAAACCGTCAAATTGTTTTTCCAAATCCATTCTAACATAAAAAATTCGTATAAAATAATGACAATGGTACTTGTTTAAAAATTTTTAACTCGAATAATATGATTGTCAAAAAAAATTTTACACACTCGATTAATATTTTTTCAGATTTTTATTTTTTTTAGTGAAATATTGAATTTTTTTAAATTAGTAAAGACATGAATGTGTAAATATGTAATAGAGAATTTTAGTAATTTATAAAACTTGTTAGAGATTTATTTTATTTTTTGACACTTAAACGATGCCTTAATTAGATTGGGAAGGGAAAATAAAAATAATTTTTTTTCAATTTTAAAAAAATAATCTAAATTCCTCGAGAAAAGTGGTCCCGCAACAAATATTTCCTAGCATTTCTAGAAGGATGACCACTGAGGTTGACTCAAACAATGATTGAGGAAACTTCATTGAAGTTTACAAAGGACGAAGGCGGGTAGTGCGCCACCGTCGAAAAGCGGAAAAGGTTAGAAAACTTTTGCGAGGCCAAAACAATCACACTCGTGTCTAAAGCTACGTTTCGGTATCAAAATTATTATTATTATTATTGTTTTGTAATTTTTTTTTGTTTTATAAAACTTTTTTATTAAAAATTTATTTTTTTATAATTTTTAACATGTAATCGCATTCGGAAAAAAAAAATCATGTATTTAGAATTTTAAATTTACATTTCATTAAAGGAGTGTTTAGTTGGTCAAAATTAATTAAAACTTATTAATTTTTTGTATTTTTTTCTAATTAAAATTTATTATATTTACTTTTATATCAAATTTTTATATTTTATTGTACTTTTTGGTCATTTTTTACCAACCAAACACCCCTAAAATAGAGTTTTTAATCCAAAAATTTATTTATTATTTTTTTTTGAAATTCTAGTTTTTAGAATTTATTTTTTTAGCATTTCAGAAGTTGAACTTATAGAAATGTAAATTTTTAAAAAAAATTAATTTTTTTAACTTTTATATCCACGTCAAAATCCCTTTGATAAATAGGCATTTGGAGTTAGATTTGTTAATTATAAAAGTTTGATGTATTTTTTCATCTTGCCTTGTCAAATAAGAATTAATGTGAATTACAAAATTTAAGTCTTCAATATCAGTACATGATTTCTTCCTGACCATCCTAAATTCAAAGTATGTTAATATATAATATATATATAATCTTGAATTTCATCAAGTGAACATTAGGATAAATTAGTAATAGATTGAATTTAAAATCTATTTATTCATGATTTAATTTTTATTGATATATATTAGATAATAATTAGTTTTAAGTGTTATATCTTTACTGCTAAAAAATCTTTCATTTTCTTTCATTTTTATTTACAAAATTAATAAATTCAAGCTACCAATTAAAATATAGATTTATTATCATGTGATATGAATTATTATATTAATATATGCATTGGCATAATATTAATATTATAAAATAATAGATTGGATCTTTGCACGAATAATGTACATAGATACATAATATTCAAATTTAAGTTTAGATTATTACATTTTTGTCCTAATAAGATAACTAAAGGCGTATTTGGAGTGTCAAAAATCTCCAATAAACTCTAACTTTCTTTAATTTTTTTTATTTTCTCCAACTTTTTTTAATTTTGTCTAATTTTGAGAACCAAACACTCAATATTAAAAAGGTTGACAAATTTTTTTCTTTTTTTTTTTTTGTTATGCTCCAAACAAATATAAGTCTAAAACTATACCTACATCTAATTAATCAAATTCAAATTCAAATTCAGACCAAATTCAAATTTAAATCTGATTTGAGACTAATAGAAATGTTGTTAGCAAAAGGGTCATCAAACACTCAATTGTTAAAAGTCATATTTTAAGGTTCAAGAACTTTAATTATATAAAAAAATTATATTATATTTATAAAAAAAGATAAAGAGACAAAGTGAATTTTATTATATTATATTTTAAGGTCCAAGAAACTATTTAAAGAATATTTCATGAATAGTAGTGTGGAAACAAGAATACAACTGTCCCAAGAAGAAATGACCTGTCCCTTTTAGATAGAAAAATTATGATCAGAATAGTGGACCAAAAGTCATAGAACTTAGATATTAGGTAATCTATTATTTATATATTTATTTATTTATTTTTGGGTTAAACGGCAATCTATTATCTATAAATAACACTCAAATTATAATTATATCCTCCAAAGTTTACCAAAACTCACTCAAATTTACTCGTCTAATAGTAGTATAAATTTTATTTCTGACTTGAGTTTTATTTGAAATTCTATTTTAAGATTTTTTTTATTTTTTAATGATAAAGATTTTAGACTTTTTATTAATTGTAATTTTTCTCTTCGATGATTTTTTTGCCTCAAAATTTTAAATTAACTAGATAGTTAATAATGGGAATACAATGGTGCAGTATAATTAATTTACTTCTTTTACCATTTAAAAAAAACATAATGAAAATCTAATTTCGAACTGTTGAGTGAATATATATATATATATATAAATGCTGATTTAAAGAATGGATGGCTTAATCATCTCGTCAACTGGGATTGACCCGGTATCATAAATATATTATATAAAAATTTAAAATTTGTTAAATTTTTTTATTGTGATTATTAATTTTCTTTTGATAGAACCCTATCGGTTGAAAATTCTTTTAAATTACAAAGATGGTACTTAAATAAATAATTAGACAGTAATTTTATAAATGTAGTGACTAATTTATAAAAAAAAAAAAAACTTTGATTTTAATTTATTTTGAATAGAAATAATTAGATAATATTAGTAGCCTCAATTTAAAAAATAACTGAACATATTAGTTCAAATGAATCACCTGTATAACCATAATTTTTAGTGATTTTCCTTATTTAAGTTGATTTTTTTTTTTAACTTGTTAGGCAAATCTGACCCGACCCTTAGAACACTGATATTGCAGCCTATAAAATAATTTTTCTTTTTCAAAAATTTTGTCCATCACACCATCGAGTTAATAAATCTAACTCTAAAATCATCAATGAATTGTTACAATGACATCAAACTTCTGAACCGTCAAATGACTCATAGTTCTACTGTCACAGAACTGACTGCTATCAGTCTCCCCTCAGCATTGACAACAAACAACGACCAGAGTGCAATGTGATTCTTTGCTGCTTCAGCTGCATATTTGATAATCAATTTAGATGACAACTCACTCTCTCTTTACCTCAGCAAACTTAATCCTGGACAACCTAAATACAAATCCCTCCCAAACTAAACTAATCAAAAATTTCTAAAGACTATTCGCACATTTGTATGTAGAAAACCCCTGAATGAAATACAAAAAATTTAACATTATTTATGCAGCAACCTCGTCAACCTCTGAATGAAACACGAAACTTGGGAATGTTGTGGTTATATCCCTGCATTTAATGAAACAAGCAGAATTGTTAAATTTCAAATTTGAACACTTTGCATGTAAATAAGCTACAACCCATACCTCAAATATGAAAGTGTCATTATCTTTAACAATGAAGGATTTCGGCTCACAAAATTCTGCCATTCGGATTTGTCTATCTTTCCGTCTTGATTTGCATCTGCTTCCGAAAATGTCTATAGACAATGTAACCAAATAAGAATATTGCAGTTTCCTTGAAAAAGAGAAAAAAAGAAAAAATTTGTGTGCACAAATTACATGCCTAATTTCCCCAAAATCTAATTACTGAAAACCGTCCAGTTACAAGCCCATGACGGTATCAGAGTGTTTTGATCTACTATTTTTTCCTTCACAAATCCAAAATCCAAACACACCATAGAAGGACAACCTAGTGCATAAGGTTCTCACATTGCAGGATCTGAAGATGACTAGACATAGGTAGCCTTCTCTCTGTAAAAAGAGGTTGATTCTAAGATTCAAACCCTTGACCCTTAGGTCAATGAAATAAACTTTCCACTATTCCAAGGCCTCCCTTTTAACACGCCATAACAATTTTTAATTCATCCTTTTTGTCAAATCAAAGCATTCCCTGTAGCTCTCAAATCAGATATATATTTGCATTAAAATCCACCACTCAAGCAATCAACACCTTGGGATGCTTTTCTTTTATGTATGTACATTAATCCTGCCCTTTATTCCAGCAAGAATTTAATTTGAAAGTTCAAAATTCAGTAAGGGAGGGAATCCAAATTACACATGGCTAACGACTCGAATGACATATTCAGAAGTTCATGAGGAGATGAATTTTGCACCTTGAATATGTGAGAATCAGTAACCACACTCACCTTATCAAGTATTATCTCAATGGTCTCATCAGCCAGCTTCATCTCGGATTCAAATAGTAGTGCAATTAACATTTGCTTGACCTGCGAAAATCACATACAATGAAGATGTCTGCAAGGAGGTTTCAATAAAAATATAATTGAATCAACGTAAGTCTGAACTGTATGCTACATTGTATCTATTCAAAAAATATGAAACTGTCAACTAGGTTCTTGTGCCAAAACTGAAAAAAGGAACACTTCTACCAGAAGTACAAAAATCATTCGACAAGATAAGAACAAAAGATAGAAAAGGATTGAATGAAGCGCTACATCAGAAATTGAGAACAATACTAGTATGCCCCTGATGAAGCTGAAGTCAAAATGCTGTTAAAAAAAAAAAAAAAAGGCACCACGAGTACAAAAAGTTACTATTTTCGTTTAACAAGGTACATTCAATTGATTTATAAACTACACAAATTAAGTTGATGTTAGTAAATTATGGAAAAAAACTTGCCTGAAAATAGGTAAAAATATAGGAAAAAGATAAAACTACAGCATTATCACTGACAAATGTAATACTTGTGACAATGTTCATTTCTGCAGCACTAATGACATCTATTTTGAAATCACAGATGGGAATTTCAACTTTTTAGACATAAGCCATAGGTCCAACTCAATGCTGTTAAAATTCCGATTTAAATCTTAAAATCTTATGATTTTACGATGTTAGAGTGAGAAAACTTATTCAATTTTATGTAAAATCCTAATAGGGCAAATAGGTAAAATCTCGATTTGGGACGTAAAATCAGTAAAATCTCAATTTTATCTGCGATTTTACTGATTTTACAAATTAAGCGATTTTTGTATAATTTTGTCAAATAAAATATATTTTTATGATTTTTTTCAAGTAACATCCCACAACTATTTCACTTGTTACTTTTTTTTTTTATTCTATAACACTATATTTACTATACTACACTAGTTGAGGACCATGAGCATTGTTGCACCAAATTGACTACCATAAATTAAATGTAGTAGGTAGGATAGAAACCAAGAAATCTATGATAAAATATTACAAATATATCTCAACTCAAGCAAAAAACTTAAAATAAAATGAAGTCAGTATTTTAATGTCAATTGTGTAGATCACACAAATCGTTTTAATTGTCTCAATTGTGTAGTTAGGTAAAAGGAGTACAGAACCAGATATTGAATCTTTTGTAAACTTTGTTAAGAATTCATTTTGTTAATATGAGTAAGTTTATTTTTTATATATGGCATTTTTCTTAATACATGTCTTTTCTCTCTTCTCTTATTAATAAAATTATTAACTCATTAAAAAAATGGAAGCTCTATATGAAAAATTGTAGCATCATATACTATATTTTCATTTTATAGGCATTTAGTAAAATCTTAACGATTTTACGATTTGATTTTATAATTCGATTTTTGGACCCTCCACTAATTTTAAGTAAGATCTCGATTTTAACAACCTGGGTCCAACCATACAATGGAACTACATGCCCATAAACAATCCAAACCTCAGGTTATGCTAGCTTTAACATCTTATTGAGGCATCTGCATTTTCTTCACAGGCAAACATTTCAATAATCCCATGTTTCTTTTAATAAGCATATAAACACCAACATACCTCTTGACGCTCGATAAATCCCGTGCCATCCAAATCATAGAGTTTAAACGCAACTGCCATATAATACAATTGTAGGGTATGAATAAATCCATATTGCAATGCAAAACCTGGGATGCAATCTAAGCTCAACGTATTATATCATTTCAACTTACATTCAATTTTGTCCTCTTTTGGGGCATTTGGGTGGAAGACGTTGAGTGATCTAACAAAATCCCCAAAATCAATGACTCCTCTCCGCTTAACATCAAATAGATCAAAGATCTGCATGAAAATTTATTCAATTTAAAATGAGTAGAAAATGATTGACATAATGACGATATTTGTTATATGAAATAGAATTTATACAAAACATTTTTAAACTAAACACAGTTTTCCGTTTACTAGCCAGCTTAAGATACACAATCACTAGTCTCCAATCAAGTGCAACTTTATATCTAACTTTGCCACCTACTATAGCTAGTCAAAAGACATCCAAAACCTAACTCCAAGCTTTCTCCAATTGATCACCCACTTCCATTGTGATACATAAATACTTGCAAAAACGTATATGCATGCGCACATATACGAGAAGGTTTGACAAGGATAACCGGAACTTGGAAAATTTTAATTTGTATGGGGTAGATTTGTTCCATTATTTTGATATGACAAGCAGAATGTTAGAACACAATTGCATTTCTCCAAGCTACTTGTTTCACAACTGGCACTAGAAAGCAAAAATATAGATCCCAACTGGGGAAAAAAAAAAGGTATTTATTATGAATTTGGTTCCTTCATGGCGCTAATATTTGGGTAATATGACCGATGCCTTAATATCCTGCAGAATTTTGTTTGCTGGGCATATCTTGCCATAGCAAGCTATTCAAATGGGAATCATTGAGATAATTATAAAAAAAAATAAAATAAATTACAGAAATTTTCATGATTTGGGGCAAAACAAGAATTGAAGTATATCACAACTCCTGAAATTTAGACTTGGGTACTAACTCCTAACGAGCTGTTTGGTAACATTTATGTATTTCCATTTACGTTTAGCAGTTTTCCTTTTTTCTTTTTTTTCAATTGTCATTTTTTTCTAGAAAAAAAAACGCATTTCATAATGCAATATTATTTCGATAAAGTTAATTTAATAAATATGTTAATTTAGTAACATTTCTTTAATTTAATAAAATAATTTTACAAAAATAAATTTTTACAATAATTAATTTATTTAATAAAATACATCATCGCTATAACATATTATTATTTATTAAAAAATTAAATAAAATAAATCATTTTAATACAATGCAACAACAATTGACAAAGTGTTTATAAAAGGCAAAAAAAGGCAGAAATCATGATTTTTAGGCCTAAAATTTCAAATAAGTTTTCATTTTCTAGGCCCCCCCCCAAAAAAAAAAAAAGAAGTTCGTCTACCAAACATGATTTTTGTTTGCCAAGTTTCAAAAAATTTGTAAACATAAACAAAAATCTTACCATCAGGGCCTAAATGTTGGGAAACTTGCATCAAAATTTTGATTCTCATTAAGTGCATTCTCATTTCTACGTAAGTACCATAAACAGTAAACAAAGATGAATTTGCGTTATGATATTCTTTTTTCACAAAAGGGGAACACATTTATATCTAAATAAGGGGAACTTCTGTAAGTGCCCTAAAAGAGAGTATTATGGTAGAACATGACTGCCATTCCATAATTCAAGGAAAAAAATTTCGTTCAGGAGAAATTGTCGTGCATTAATGAATTAAATATATTTGAGACATATGCACAATAGTAGTTATATACAAAATGCCCAAAATTAAAATTAAAACCTACATATATTATGGAGGCATAGCACTTACAGTAGGAAAGTACCAATCAAAAGGAAAAATTATTCCATTCCAATTATTATTGCAAAGCTCATTGGTGTTATTAATTTGCAAGAAAATGGTCATTTGAATATAAAATAATATAGTGCCATAACCCTGTTTGCAAAAAGATTTTCCTTGCTTTTCTATTCTGGAATATGGCTACTGAAACTCTTCCTGCATATCCAATAAAAACATCCATTATTGCAATCATAATTAAATTCACATAAAATATCTTCAGTTTTTCTCAAACAATGAATTGAAAAATGCATAGTGCAATCAGCTGTAAAGCTAGCTAATCTCTGACTTATGATCTAAATTTTTATCAAATAAAGGCCTCAGCACAAAACATTATCATTACAACCACACCAACCATATATGAGAACAACAGTAATACTTGGCACAATCTATGAACTAAAATTTTTCAATGGTTCTCAATTTCCTCCACCATCCTTCAAAGGATTCCAGAAAACATGGTTGCTAGAAAAGCTTCCACCATGCCTTAATAAAAGGTAAGTAAACCAACAAACAAGGACAAAACCGACTCACCTTAGTAATCATTTCTTTATTAACCATTACAATTATAATAAGGCCCGAACGAATTAGCAAGACACAAGAGAGAGAATAACATGATTGGCATTACCTGAAACTCACATCCCAAGTGCTCAATTGTATGCTTATTCTAATCCTACCATATCTACTTAGTTCCATGTTCACGTATAATTTAATACATATGTCCACTCAGTTTTTGATTAAGTCATACACATGTCCCACTCATTGACAAGTTGGACCCAACAGTGAAATTAATATTGGAATTTTAGAACAGGGATTGCTATTATAGCCTGTCAAAAATTACCAACCATGACGCAGGGGAATGTCCCAAATTTTACCAAAAACATACCAGAGTAGGAAATATTGAAAAATGGAAATCAATAGAAAAAATGGAAAATCCAATGCCAAGGCTCCCACATTGTAGAGTCTGAGGAGAGTCAGATGCAAACAGCCATCTCTCTATAAGCAGAGAGGCTGAACAAAATATGAAAGAAGAAAAACCTTGGCAACAGTATGGTGCACAGTACCTTGCTTATTAGTCCGTCGTCAATCACAGAACTGCTAATAGCTCTTAATAGTTCAAACAATGCTTCGACTTCACTTACACTAACTGCAAAAAATGAAATGGCAAATAACAAGGCTTCCACAATTTATTTATTTATTTATTTATTTTAAAAAAGGCTAATGACATAATGAATGAATAGCAGGAAAAGAATATGTATTTAATGAAATAAATGGCACAAATCACTTAAGAGACAGGCAGTACTATGGCACATTTCATGCTCAACAAAAACGAACTGTTACAGGTCTTACCAGGGAATTAAGAGAGAAACTCAGAAACTTTGGCGAAATGGTATTCACTTAGAAAATGATTTAAAACTTGACTTATGGAAACTAAAAATGAGTAAACAGAGCCAACCAGGGACACCCACAAGAATCCAAAAAAATATAAATAACAAGATGCAGCAATGAACGCATAGACATCCTAAGTAAAAATTGAACAAACTTACAAGCTGTTTGTGAAGCCAGAATTACTGGGTTCTCGCGTCCAGGAAATTGCTTTCTTTGCTTTCTTGCCGTAGAATAAAAGCAGCCCATTTACAAAGGCAAAAGATGACACCACTAGACTAGCGCCTAGCGCTTAGGCTTCACTACAATATACCACCAAAACCATCTTAAGCTTACAAATTAAATAAGAAAATTTAAACACTATCAAACAAAATAACCAGTAAACTAATATCAACACAACACCAAATTTCCAGAGAGCAAAAGGGTCTCTATAGAAGTTCTTACAGGTATGTTACAAGAAAATTCAATAAAAAATTCATTATATACTATCTAACGAAAAACCCAATAAACAAAATGGATAAAAAGATTAACTACTTAAATTAAATATATTACACATGACATATGCAGGTCAATTTTCGATGCTACCATTTCCCGGAGAAACCGATAAGCAAAGGAAGAACAAAAGAAGAAAATCACAATAATTTTCATTAGCTGTTTACCAAGGAAAATGAACAAAAAAATCAATTTTACAAAAAAGTCGTGTATTATTGCATAGCTGAATTCTGCAAAGCTTTTGGAAAAACCAAAGACTCCAAATTTCTTTTCGATTTTCCCCTCAATATTCTCGCCTACCATAGCTAACGAAAGCAAACAAATTTTTCCGTTAAGAAATCCAAAATTTCATTCTCAATACTCAAAGCTAATATAAATCATGAAAATTACAACCTTTCTTTTGCTACAATAACCGAAAACAGAAACACGCCATTAAAAAAAAAAAGCGAATTGAACCCGCGAAATCAACTTCGCCAAAACCCTAAAATTTTGAATTACGAATTCAATAGAAAATAGGCCCATAAAAGTGATATCTACCTGTGTCACCGACCACCAGAAACTTCGCCGGATGCCCGGTAGAGAGAGAGAGAGAGAGAGAGAGAGCTGAGAAGAGGCTTTACTGAGCCGCGCGAAATCATTGTAAAAGCGTGACATATATATATATATATATATATATATATGCGCGAGGCTGCGATTGGCCATCAATAACACGAACAAAACTTGGCTTATAGCAACTTGCCAGCAATTCCGGGGCAAAAAGAAATATTCAGATGTTGAAACTCGGTTAAACAATACATAAATTTTTTTTTTATAAATTCAAATAAAATATAAAATTAATAAATTTGTTAAAAATTTTTATTAAATTTAAATCTCCTGGGTCAAAATGAATTTAAATAAAAAAGATTTTTTAGACAAATAAAATATTTTTATTTTTTAGAGAAACTTAACATCAAATTTATATACGAATTTGTATTATTTTCTTATTAATACTTTTTTGTAATTGTAATATATGAGTTTTCACGTTACATGACGCACAAATTTAATTAAATTGGATAAATTTCAAGCAAAAGTATTATATTTTTTAACTAAATTCAAAGTGTAAAGTGAAATCACTTATTTTAAAACTTTCTTTTAAGTAAATTTAAAAATATTATATATACTAGAATTATTTTTGGTTTCAAGCAACAAAAAGAAATAATTACACTTTAAACCTTTATAAGCTGGCGCTTGGAGTTTCAAAAAAACTTCAAAAAATTTTAAAAGCTAACAGGTTCTCGAATTACAAAAAATTTTAAAAGTCATTAGAAATGATCAAAATGATGCGTTCCAACGGATTTTGCCAGAATTCAAAAAATAGTGATCTGACATTTATATAAAAAATTACACAAAACTCTAAAATTTTTCAAAATCCTCCATTAAAATTTTGACACGTGTCATTTATATACTTTTTAAACAATTTTATGTCAAATCAAATATAAACATTCAATAATTATTACACAATAATTTTAAAATTCACTTTTAAAAATTTTTGGAGATTGTTGAAGCTCCAAACGCCCCTTAAGTTGCACCAAAAATACTAGTCTCTTTTCTAATTTAAAAGTTAACACGTAATTCTTTTATAATTTGAATTAAAATGCAGAATTAATTAGTCTTTGCAAAAAATAAAATAAAATTTTATTTTAACATAAAAATAAGTAAAAAATATATCTTTATTTGCATAATCTTGGTAAAAAAAAGACTATAACCAATTTTGACTTACGAGTCATAAAGTCAGTTAAATTTAGTAAATTTAGTTAATTTTGTACTTTACTTTAAAATATGAGTAGATTATTTGTATTAATTTTTTAATTAGAGGGACACATATTTTGGGTTAAATTTAAAAGAAGTAAGAGTTTTTGTGTAAACAAATTTTATGGGACATATGCTTTGTGCGGTCATAACGGTAGAATTTGTGGTCGATAGGACATGCATGAAAGAATTAATTGAACAGTTCAGTTCTTCCATTTTGGTGAGAGAGAGCGGGGAAAGGGAGCGAAGTTGGAAACGCAATGTGAGAATTGGACTGACGGCGGCGGGAGAAAGGGAATATCCCGCTTCACGGGAACCGACAAAATAACTACGCTTTACTCTGTCAATCTTCTTGTTTTCAGCAGTCTATTTGGCCAGTTTGATTTTGAAGTTTTATAAAATAAAATAAAATTTTATAAATATTTATAAATATAAATTATAAAATGATAAAATTTAAAATTTTTATTTATTACATAAATTATAAAATATTTATTTTTATAATTTTATTTTATTTTATACATTTTTATATAATTTCAAGCACACCTAAAACTTTAGCTATCGAAGCAAATCTATCCCTGGCTCTCTAACATTCTAGGGTAGGGTTTGGAAAACAGAAGGAAAAAAAAACTTTTGCTACTAAAAAGTTATTTTTTATTTTATATTTAAAAAAATTAATTTTTTAGTAATTAAATTTTAAATATCTTGGTAATTTGATATACCTATCTCGATGGTTTAAAGGAAATTTAAAATGTTAAAAATTTATATTAATCATTTTCAAAAAAATTAAAAATTGAGGTGGTATTTGATTTACTTTTTTATTTTTTGTTTTTCATTTTCTGTTTGGAACTCATTTTTTAATTTGTCATTTTGAAAATAAGAAAACTGTTCAAAATGCATTTGGTTATTTAAATTTTTAAAATTTGTTTTAAAAAACAGAAAATAAATTTACACATAAAATGAAAAATGACAAAAAGTCGTTTTGAGCATTTTTAATCTAAAATAAGAAAAATTTCAAAATAAGGAAAATGAAGTTTTTTCTAATTTTGTTTATTTAAGATTTTAAAACATAAAACATAAAATAAAAATAAAAAATAGAAAAGTAGACTAAATGTTACCTGAGTAGTTAGAATCTACTTACTAGCCAGCAATTTCCAAATAGATCCTCATAAACATCAAACTAGCTTTGCATGTGTAAAATAAATGGAAAATTTCATTCATTTTTTTAATTTTGCCCAAAATTTTATTATAAAACCTAATTTTTAATAATAACTAAGAATTTAAATTTTTAATTAATTATAATTTCTCTCGTTGTAAATTATTTTTTCTCCATACTTTTAATTAATTATAATTTCTCTCTTTATAAATGATCGATCACCTTTTAGTTCTTTTAAGCCAACGGGTCGATCCATGTATGTATCTTTCTTCAAATTCTTTTGGAGAAACGCCGTTTTTAAATCCAAGTGCTCCAACTCCAAATTCAAACTAAAAACAAACTGAATAGAGGTGTGCCTCACAACTGAAAAACACATTATAATCAACTATTTTCATTTGTGAATAACCCTTCTACTAATCGTGCCTTGAATCTTGCTTCTTCACATTCAGTAACAATATTTTTTTTTTCTTTTTTGCTTTTTGTTAAAATCCACTTGCAGCCAACTGCCTCCTTGCCAATTGGGAAGATCCGTAAAGCTTACAAGTCTTATCCTTATACAATGATTCTAGTTCTTTCGTCATGGCCTCCCTGCACCTACTCTGTTTCAAAACATTGAATAGCCCCCTAAAATAAAGTTGGGTCTCCGCAATTGACTTACAAAACAGAAGCAACCATGTCTTCAAAATCACACCCCGTCTTTGGCAAGGATGGCAACGAATCGGATCAAAGTCGGGTGTTATTTATATTATTTTTGAATTTGTTAGATAAAAAAATATTTAGATTAGGTGGGTACTTGAAAGGCATTTTTAATTGACATTTTTAATCGAATATCCATCGAATAATTGGGTATCTATAACTTTCAAATATGAGGTGATTGAATCAAGAATCAGGATTCTAAAATTATTTGAATGCAATAACTTTATAAATAATTTTATATTTTAATAGACTAAAAAAATTATATTTAAATAAAAGTATTTAAATATTTTTTACTTAGGGAAATTTATTATATTATTGTCATAAAAATAAAATTTAAAAAAAACTCATATTTGATCTCATCTTATACCTCTTTTATAATTAAGTAAAAAAAAAAAATGTGTTCATTAGTTATGTCAAGAACTAAATCCTGAGTTTAAAATAAATTATTTGGTATTAAAATTTTAAGTTATTTGGGATTAATTACATGGACTCCGTTCTTTGAACACAGTATATATATATAATTTAGTATCTAAATTGAAGGTATTATTCGTATAATTTTAGATATTCGATAATTTAGACTGGTAATCAAGTAATTTAGACAAATAATTAAATAATAGCTGCTGAGTACCTAATAAATGAGTAATTGGTACAGGTAATTTTAGTGATAATTGGGTAATACTCGTCGGATATCTTGATTATAGGTATTCAGGGTGGGTTCGGGTTATACTCATCGAGTACACTACATTTTAACATCTCTATACATGTATCTTACAGTTATTTTATTTTTATACCTTAACTTGCTCTATTACTCGTAAAATTTTAAAATAACCGTACTCATCGAATTAGGATCGAACGGATACCTTTTGAGTTGGGTTGAAATTGTCATCCTAAGTGACACCGAAAAACTTCTTAGTCTATCTTCAACTAGACTACGAGGCTCCTCATTTGACACTATTTGTGGTTGAGTTTAAACTATTTTAACAAGTTCTGCGAGGGTGTTTGAGTTATCAATTTTTGAAGAAAATAATAAATAAATAAATAAATAAATTTTGGATTGTTAGACATTTGGTGTATTTCTCAATAGGAATGAAAAAGTTGAAAAAAAAATTAAAGAAAAAAATTAGAGAAATTTGAAAAGAGTTAATAAAAATTAGATAAAGTTAATAACGTATTTGATAGAAAAATTTAAAAAAATTAATATTTTTTTGCTTATTTTTTAATAACCAAACAACCACTGTATATCTCCACAAAAAAATTGCCAATCCGTGTCACAAGTTAAACCCACGGACACTGTACCGTCCTTTTATTTTCAAATTCGCCAAACAAACACAACCGTTAGGCATGATAAACCACAAGCATGGCAAAAGGGGTTTGGGATTATGTCAGCCCCGGTACTCGCAATTAAGATCATTATCTTAAAATTAATGATCTAGATATATTTTTAATTTTATTTAATTAAAATAATATAAATACATTTAAATTATTGAATTAAAATTTAATATCTCTAAATTAATTTCACAAGACTAACATAATGTTGTTATTGTCAATATCCTCATGTTTCAGGGGGTTGTAATACAAAAATGTACTGTAGGGAGCGAAGTGTATGGATGAATAATCTTAATTTTATTTAAAAGTTTTAAATTAACTTAGTTAAAATTAATTTTAAAACTAAAAATAAAATTTAAAAGAAATATAGAGGTTGTTTGGAAGAAAAAAAGTTAGTAAAAAAGTACAATAAAAATAAAAAAATATGACATAAAAGTAATATATGTTAAAATTTAATAATTTTTTATAAATTTTAACCCGTCAAACAGAATCATAATTGTAACACCGTCAATATAGAAAAAAAACTTATATTTTATTAAAATACAATTAAATTATAATTGTTCATCTTACGCTTTAATCCATCCCGTACATTTGTACTGTAGCCCCCGAACCCCAACCTCCCCCTTCTCACAAAAGACAAGCTTGGCACGTGGAACGAAAGCAGCCGACCACCGGCTGTGCGAGTCAAATTCCAGAATTACACCCAAACAGATGGGACCGGCGACATCGCACTCTTTTTGGGGCAATTTGCATTGGCTAGCGTAAGCTTTTATTTCAAAATTGCACCGCCCATGGTTGTCCACGAGCGGGGCGATCATTCAAAAAAAAAAAAAAAAAAAAAAAAATTGGTTAAATTGAGTTACCGAACTAACCAAATTGAATTAAAAGATTAATTCAGTTTTTTAGATAATTCAGTTCCATTTCCATATTTTTTTTTGGAGAATTATTATTAATTCAATTTTAAATACTGATAATCAGATTAAAAAAATTAAATAGTGATGATTTATTTATTTTATCATTAGCTTTAACTATTTTGACGACACACCTATTGTAATTTATAATAAATATCCAATTAAAAAGAAATTTAGTCTAATTTGAGCGTGTAATTTGAGAATATTTATTTGTTGATTATACAAATAATAATAATAATAAAACTGAGCGATAAATGAATATCAAGAGCACAAACTAATATAATAATTTTTAAATCGAATTAATTAAAAATTAAACTGAATTAAACTTTAAATCAGGGGATTCGATTACAATATTCTTAACTGAAATAATTCGATTCGACCGAATTGTGTTCCAAAACCAACAGAGGAGGTGTTTGAAATCGTAAAAGTTAGTATAAGGAAGTGTATAAATGGCAAAAAAAAAATTAAAAAAATTAAAAAAGTTAATATCAAAATAACACGTGGTAAATTTTTTATTAGAGAAAGTTGATAACTTTTTGTAAATATTGGTAGAATTTGGTAAACAAAACACCCTAAATTCAAAAAAATTATAATATCATAATTCATGCAATAAAAAAATTTTGAATTTTATAAACATTTATAGAATTTTGTGAAATTTTTGTAGAATTTTAAATGAGTTCGAACACCCTATATTTTTTGGGTTGGATGTGAAAGACCAAAAGTTTTAATCATTTTCAAATCATTTAATGGTTCTGATTTAACTTATGGACGATTAAAATTAAGAACTCTAATCTAATGATCACATTTTAAGAAAATCAACATTTTTAATCAAAACTCACAGCTCCAGCTTCTTTAACTCGTACTTTTTCTTTAACTCATAATTAAGGGTGGAAACGAACCGAACCGTTCGCAAGCTACTCGAGCTTGGCTCGAAAAAAAACTCGGCTCGAGCTCGATTCGTGAGTTAAAGGAGCTCGAACCGAGTTTGGTTTTTGGTTCGTTTTAGATTCGAGTTCGAGTTCGAGCTCGAGCTTAGAGAAGCTCGGCTTGAAAGCTCACGAGTAGGCTCGGTTAGAATAATATATATTTTTAATAATATTTTTATATTTTTAATAATATTTTTATTATATTTTTTAAATATATTATTTTTTAAATCAAAACGACGTCGTTTTGGTTTAATCGAACTATTCGCGAGCTTAATCAAGTCTAAATTCTTCTTTATCGAGTCAAGCTCGAGTCTATATAAAAGTTTGTCGTTTTGGTTTAATCGAACTATTCGCGAGCTTAATCAAGCCTAAATTCTTCTTTATCAAGTCTAGTTCGAGTCTATATAAAAGTTTGAATCGAGCTCAAACTCAATATAAAAAATTTGAGCTGAGCTTGAACATATTAAAATTCAACTCAGCTCGACTCGTTTCGTTTTCACCCCTACTCTACTCTTAATTGGTAATGCCACTTTTCACATTTCCCGAAACTTCATGCCCCGCTAATCGTCATCAGATGGAACGAAAAATGGTAGCCAAGGACAAATCTTAAAGCCTCTGCTCAGTCCCACGATTGGCCGCATTCGGAGGATAAATTAGTGGTGTTTGGTTAATAAAAGTTAAAAAAAATATAATAAAAATATAAAAATTTAATATAAAATATATGTAATAAAATATAATGAGAAGAAAGTTTAAATAATTAATAAAAATTAATAAAATTTGGTTGATTTTAAACAACCAAACACCTAGAAGTCCCTGTCGTTAACATGGGGCCCACAAGCAGCCCACCGGCCCATGTTAAACATTTGTTTTAAAAGTTGAGACAGTGACCGCCGTTCATGGATGGAGAGTCAAAACTAAGCGCCCCCCGGCCCCACAAAGAGCTTTCGCTTTGTCACTTGTCAGCATCTCCACTCTAGAGAGCCTTCTCCTTCCGTCCGAGGCCGCCGACCCTTGGAAGCCACCCTTTCTCGCATTACGTGTCCTTAAATTCAATATTTCTTATGTCTCTATACATCGTATCAGCACAGTTCTCAACTTGCTTATATATATATATATATTCTTGATTTGGACTGGCTCAGTTTAGTTTTTGTTTGGGTTTTGTGGGGTCTTGCGGATTTGAAAGTCTGTCTCTTTAAATCTGTGTTTATTTTTTTCGTCTGGGTAATTGATATCTTTGGTGGGTTTTGAAGTTGTTGCTCTAGAATTTCTGGGTTTCTTTTTCCTTTTCTTGGAAGGTGTCTGGAAATGGAGGAAAGATACGAGCCACTGAAAGAACTGGGTTCTGGTAATTTTGGAGTGGCGAGATTGGTGAGGGATAAGAAGACAAAGGAGCTTTTTGCAGTCAAATACATTGAAAGAGGAAAGAAGGTAATTTTCTAGTCAAAGAGCTCTTACAAAAGATATTCATGCATTAGAAACAAGCATTACATGGACTGAACTTAATGTTTTGTGGAAATGGAATTGGGGGGTCTCTGTATGATTTGTGTTACTTTCTTTCTCCAATTTCAAGTTGTGTAGTTGTACTTGAATTTCTCATTGCTTTCGTGAGGTTTGGTGAGGCTCAATACCGTGTTGTTTCCATATTCTATTGGTTGGACTTGGGAACTTTTTCTAATGAAGAGAGAAAATCAAGGATGTAATTTTCACAGGTCAGGCCTTCTAAGGTTTTGGCGCTATACCCCCTAAGTTTGTTCGCCAGGAGTGACTGCTGTATTCCGATTTAATTTAATTTTTTTTTTTCATATGTCTATTGTTTACTCATCCATTCAGTTTCTACATATGAACCTCGCTGTTTTATTATTATTATTATGTTTCAGATCGATGAAAACGTTCAGAGAGAAATTATAAATCACAGATCATTGAGGCATCCCAACATTATCAGGTTCAAGGAGGTAAATGTGCAGTTGCATTTTTGTCTACAAAAATTGGGGTTTCCAAAGTGATTATTTGTAAATGTGCGGCTGTTCGGTAACGTTGTCATTTTTTATTTATATTTATATGTTTATATTTTTTATTTTTTGTTGTCATTTTTTTTGAAATAAAAATTGAAATTGTATTTGAAAATATAATTTTATTTACAATTATTAATTTTTTATTTTAATAAAATATTTAATTTTGTTTTTTAAAAATTAATGCAATTAATAAAATATATTTTATATTAATTTAATTTAATTATTAAAAATCATAAAATATAAAATATTTTAATTATAATTTAATTATATTATTTATTAACTTAAATAATTTAATTATGATATCTAATAAAAATATTTTAATAATATATAATTAATATTAATTAATTTAAATTAATTAATTAATTAAATTATTATGTATTACAAATAATAAAATGTATTTCATATAGTTCATATTAAAATACATTTAATAATTATTAAATATTTAATTTAATAATTAAATTAATTAATTAATTAATTTTATTATTTATTAAAAAATTTAATAAAATATATTTTTTAATTAAATTAATTATTAAATTAAATTAAATTTTTTATTTATTAAAATAATGTAATAAAATATATTTCATATTAATTAGATTAATTGATTTAAATTAAATTAATTTATTATTTATAAAAAATAAATTAATAAAATATCTTACATATTAATTTAGATAATTAAATTAATATTTATTTAGTACAAAAATTTTAGTTTAATAAGTATTTGAATAAAATAATTAATTTTAATATGATGTAATAAAAATGGACAAAATATTAAAATTGACAAAATATTTGCAACAGAAAAAATAAAGTGAAAATATTTTTTTTGTTTACATTTTTCTGTTTAAGTTTTAATTTTTTAGAAACAAAAAAAAAAAACACAAACAGATTTAACAAATATGTTTTTGTTGTCAGTTTACAAAATTTTAAAAACATAAATAGAAGAACAGTAAATAAAAAAGTTACTAAACGGGGCCTTAATGAGCTTTATATTTTGCTAAAAAATAACAAACGTTTGTTCATGATTTTCAAAATATTGGAGTTGGGCTAACATCAACTGATGTTAGGAATGTGACATCGGATTTATATACTGTTCAATTGAAAATTGGTGGTTTACAACTAAGTTAAGTTTAAAAATTTTAGGCGGAAATTTAAGTGGTCAGATGGTTAATAATCACCTTGTCACATAACTAATATTGGGGTGCTACATAACTAATATTGGGGTGCTATAAGCCTCACTTCATTTATTGTGGAATAGTTCCCCTTAGTTTTTAGGATTTTCTTAAATTTACAAAAGCATTAAATAAATTGAAGAAACTTGGCCGTCCACGGAATTTAAGGAGCACGGAAGAATACCTGATTTTTTTCTACTTCATTGCTTTGCTTCCATGAACATGAACTTGATCTACTTTAGTCTTACTCCCACTTGCAGAAAAACAAATTGCTTTAAAATAAAAAGAACACCTAATACTGGAAATGAGAGGTTTTAATATATATATTCATCATGGTGGATAAAACCACACAACCAAGAAAATGACTGACCGAAAAGTAAATGCTTGTTGGTAAATTGACTGGTACGCCAACTTAAGGCCGATTCTGCATTGTCATATGACCAATCTATGTGGCAGATGAGATCATATCGACGTTGGTTTTTTTACTGGACTAGCGGCCTGTACCACTGTTGGCCGATGCACTCGAGGTCATTCCGTTGCATTGGCCAGCAGCGTATTACCTTCATTGGCCCATCATCTATACTTGAGGTGTAAGAGGAGAAAGGGGTCGGTTGCATGACATGTGTTGCCATGTCAAGCTTTAAGCTTTCTTGGGTTCAAGTTCGACAAGTTTCAAGAACAATGATGATTTTTCTATGTAATAATTTCATGGTTCGTGATCGATTTGATATCCTCTAACTCAATTTAGCGTTTTTCAACTAAATGGTATTGGCTACATTGATTATTTTTCTTAATTTTGCTTGGTTAAGTGTCATTTCCTTCTTCAAACCCCATCGTGCCATGTGTTTCTTTATTATTTCTACCCATATTAGTTTTGGTCTATTCGACTCCCTCGCATTGCCCACGATTTGACATCCCTTTGATAAGAATGTAATGGATTGCCAACCTTGTAGCAAGCAACTTTTGATATCAATTGTTCTGTAGAGGAGATTTATCAGTAAAATATGATATGATGACCCATATATTTATTTCTTTTTTTGAAAAATCGATGTTGGGTTAAGGATCCTCCCTCCACATATTTCAATTGTATACGAATGAAATCTGCCCCAATAGTTCACAAATTTCTTGGATGGGTCATGATTTGCCTTAAAAAGTTTTCAGTGCATGTGACAATGATACCCATAGGGTGCCTCTGGTTTTAGCATCATTCAAGGTTTACAACAGGTCATGTACTGTTTGCACTCAGGGTATTGGTCCTAGTTCCCCATATGACAATTAATGACACATGAATTGGCTCTGGAAACGGTAGAATGTTCTTGTGTGGAAATTTTTTGCTGCTTAAACAGGATATCTGTCAGTGAAATTGATTAGTTTTGCAGCAATGTAAAAAATAACACTTCTATGTAAGGCTATGTTTGGAGGAAACCTTTGTGAAAGGAAAAGAAAATTGGAAGGAAATCAAACTAAAATAAAAACTGTTAATTTTGTTTAATATCTTTCGTTTGGTTAAACAAAATGAGAAGAAATAAGTAAATATTTAAAAAAATTATTTAATTAAAATCGTAATTAAAATGAGTATAATAAAAGTTACTCCATTTTCGTCTGTTTTTCTTTTTTTTCCACAAATCCTTGATCCAAACAACCCCCAATTAATTTCTATCCTCGTTTAGAAAGTTTAACCCCTAAATCTTACATTCTCAAGGCAACTAAGCAATGCTTTAAAATAGAAGCTATGTGATGTTTATGCAAATGTTCATAAATAATGATAGTAATTATACACAAAGGTTTTTCTGAAGGGTTTAACTTGGGTTTTGCCTAATAGAATATATATATATAAAAGCATGCTTTAGGAGACCTCTCTTGGCTGCAGGTATTGTTAACACCAACACATTTAGCTATAGTCATGGAATATGCAGCTGGTGGTGAGCTCTTTGCCAGGATATGCAGTGCCGGTCGATTTAGCGAAGATGAGGTATAGAAGCATAGGTTTCATTTCACTTTTTGTTTGGTTTCTTGTGCCATCTTCATTCACTCTCTCTTGTGCTAATAAAGGTTTCTATTCTGACATTTGGGGGAAATTTTTTTATTTTTTATTTTTATTTTTATTTTTACAACAGGCACGATTTTTCTTTCAGCATCTAATATCTGGAGTTAGCTACTGCCATGCAATGGTCTATCTCTCTCTCTCTGTTTCTCTGTCTCCCCCCCCCCCCGCTCTCATGTGTTTTATGCAACTTTCCTCTTCTTACATGATCTTTTTTATTTTATTGTAGGAAATATGTCACAGGGACCTGAAACTGGAAAACACCCTCTTGGATGGAAGTCCAAGTCCACGCCTTAAAATATGTGATTTTGGTTATTCAAAGGTTGATGATATACTAGTAGGGATGAGTTTCTTCTGCTGTTGTTTTAGCACAAATGTCCAACTGCTGCGTTTTTGGTTTTATGGGTTTTCTTTTTTTGTTATTTTTCTTCTTTTTAGTCTTTTTTTTTCCCGTATTTATTTATATATTGTTACTGCACAGTCGGGTTTGTTGCACTCACAACCAAAATCAACAGTGGGAACACCAGCATACATTGCCCCGGAGGTCCTGCAACGGAAGGAGTATGACGGGAAGGTAATTGTTTTACATAAAGTAACAAGTCTGAAAATTTGTTTCAAACTTTGTTATTCTACTTCTTTTGGGAGATAAAAGCACTTACCCATCTTATTGTTGTTCTTGTGGCTATGTTGTTCAGACTCGAGAATGAGTGTCGGACATGAATATGTATCTAAATGTCAGATTTGCCTATTAGTTGTATTTTAGGGTACAGGGACATGGCTGAAAAAAGGGTCCAAATTTTAAGTATGGGCATGGAGATATTGCACAAAAAACAATATTATATGTATAAATGTATATACAAATAAGGAGGAGATAAATGTATTTTTTTTAAGTGCCTGTAACAATGAGGTATCATAAATCAATGATAATAATTAAAATAAAAACGAACTTAAAAATAAAAATTTATTCATGAAGTAAACTATAAAAACTGATTTGATATTTTTATTTTTTATATTATAAAAGACCAAAAGAGTTTGGAGTCACGTGTCATCTAAAAGATTTCTTAGACCTAACCTGCATCTCTTCTAAAATCAAACATGTCTAAAAAAATTTTACCACATCCGACACGGATCCCACACTCATATCGGTACCATATCATGTTGACATGAGTACTTCGCCCTAAAGTGAAGAGTCTGAGTAATAGAGCTTGTGGGAAGGATTAAGATACTTCATGTAACTAGTTTTATTTAAAAAAAAAAAAGTTTGATCGAACTAGTAAGGAATACTTTCTCAGTCTTTTGGGATATTTGGAATGTGAATCTAGACTGAAAACAGACCCAATAGTAAAATATTAATTTTACAGTCTAAGTTTGAATCATTCAAAATTTTCTATACTGATATAAAACTAGTTAAAAAAAATTTCTAAACCTTTTGGATGCTCAAAATGCAAATATTGGTGAACATAGGATCCAGAGTAAAATGATCATTTTATGATTCGGGTTTGGCCTATATGGCTATATTTACATTCTAGGCTTATTCTTACTATGTCCTTTCCTCTATCATCTCTGTACCATAGTGAATGGGTTTGTAAAATGAGTTGGTAGTCAATAGGTTTTCTATTTGGGTGCCATTGGCTCTTTTTTTTCAACCCATTTAAGCCTAATTAAAAATGAATATTTAGTGAAAAACCCACTAGTGACCCATTCATGAAAAATAGCGCCACTCAATCCATTTAAGCAGTTTTGGGAGGGTTTATTATTGGCTTGGGTTGAAATTGCCACCCCCAACAAATGGACATAACTGTGGTGTTAAAAAGCCATCTCAATTTCTGTCTAATCTTTGGCATTCTTCAATCAAAAGAGAGTCCAGAGATTCAGCTAACACTGTTTAAACGGTGGTCCCACCATGCAGGTTTTAGAATATGGAAGCATATATATATATATATATATAAATATACATTTTAGTGGAACTCCATCGCAGTTTTCTCGTGCAGCTTTGGAAAGGTGTGTTATAAAGGCGTCAACGACGTAATTCTTTTTGGGTTATGTGGTAATGTGCTAAAGAATCTCAAAAGGAAAAAAAAAAAAAAAATTGCACAGCTTCGTTGTAGGAATGTGCTGTCGTGTGTCTGCACACACTCACTCACTCTCTCTCTCTCTCTCTCTCTCTCTATCTCTCTCTCTCTCTCTCTGGGCCTGGAACTGGCTGTGGCTTTCTAACTATCTCTTTTTTTCTAGTAATTTTATCGGTGTTCTTAGATTGCAGATGTTTGGTCTTGTGGCGTGACGCTATACGTGATGTTGGTTGGAGCATACCCTTTCGAGGATCCCGAAGATCCAAGGAATTTTCGTAAGACCATTGGGGTGAGTTTGAGATCACGTCAATGTGACGATTTTACACTAAGATCAACAGTGTCAATCCGATTTAGGGTGTGTTTAGAGTGATAAAAAGTGTGATAAAGTGAAATAAAATAATATAAATTCGTATAGTAAAATAAAAAATAATAACTTTTAAAAATTTTTAAAAGTTTATAACAAATTAAATAGAGTCTTAATTGATACGAAGTTGATCTTCTTGCAAACTTACCTCTTCTTTTTTTTTTTTTTTTTAATCTTAACAGCGAATAATGAGCGTTCAGTACTCCATTCCAGATTATGTACGTGTCTCCGCAGATTGTAGGCACCTCCTTTCTCGTATTTTTGTTGCAAATCCTTCCAAGGTAATAACACCTTGTTTAATTAAGGTTTTTTTTTTAATGAATTGCTATGAATGTTTTTTTTTTTTGGTAATTATTTGTTATGAATGTTTGATAACTCACGAGTCTTGTGTAATCGTCCTTGGAAGAGAATCACCATCCCGGAAATAAAACAGCACCCTTGGTTTAAGAAGAATTTGCTGAAAGAGCTAGTTGAAGGCGAGATGAAAACAAAAGGGGAGGGAGGTGGTGAGCACGATCAACTGCTTCAGAGCGTTGAAGAAGTAATGCGAATCATACAAGAGGCGAAGATCCCTGGCAAAGCATCGAAAGCTGAGGGACAAGCCGCTGGTGGGTCTGCGGATGAGGATGTTGATGAGGCAGAGGCCGACTTGGAATCTGAAGTTGACTTCAGTGGGGATTTTGCAGCTCCTGTTTGAGCGTGTGTGGCTTAATTGCCGTGTAAAATGAATGTGGTGGGTGGAGAGTAGATCTCTGTATCTCAAATATATATATATATATATAGTTTGTTGTCATATTGGGCAGTGGACATGCCAAAGCTTATTAAGATGATAATTTCTTGGACTTACTTGGAATTTGTGCTTGTTATAGATATGGGTTATAATCAAGTTTCCATTGTTGAATTAAAATTTAATTGTTTAAACATATTTATATATTTTTAATTTAAAACAAAATATAAATATTTGTGAATTTTGAATTTTAATTTAACTTTATAGAGTTTGGTTGTTATCGAGTTAACAGAACGTACTTGATCAATTTTTGAATCCTTATTTGTTTGGTTGGTGTAGTTTCATGGTATTTGGGAGTTCATATTTTACAAAAAGTTATAAATTTTATTTTTATAAAAATTTACTTATTTTCGTTTTCTGTGCATATTTATACTTTTACCTACTTTCAGTTATAGAGTTATTATAATTTTTTTATTCAAATTGTTTGATCGAATATATTAGATTCTGTTCGAATGAATTTTACTAGAAGGTGACAACCCAATATCGAAAAAGGACTAGTGCAATGACCACTTTTTGTCACGAATCGTTCGAATGGGAAGTATTTAAATGGATTTTATCAAGAACTTAGAATTATCTTTTAAACATAAAAAAATAACTGACTCATTGTACTTTTATTAATTTTTTACTTTCCAAACATTCATTCAATTGCTAATGGTGATTTTTGTAGTGCAATGACCGTCAGTTTGTTTTATATAAAATGGTTTTAGAAAAATAAATTAATTATATTTTTCTAAAATTATTTTTTTAATATTAAAATAAATAGAGCTGATCTGACCTCCTTCGAAATGAATTCACCTTTATGTTATCTTTTTCAAAATTTTAAATTAATTTTGCAATTTATAGTATATAGTTCTTCAGGCTTTGTTAGGTTTGGGAGAAGAGCAATAGATAGGAAAAGAAAGGGAAAAGTAGGGACAAAATCGAAATCTCAAATAAGGGAGGCCTAACCAGTGGTCAACACTTTTAAGGGAGGAGGGGTGGCCAACTTGTTTTGTATAATAATTTTTTAGGCAAAAACATAGTTTCAACCCTCCATACTCAATCTGAAAATATTTAATGACTATGTCGTCAACTTTATGTGAGCATCATCTAATAATATTGCGTCAAATTTCAAATTATTAATATATTTAGTTAAATTTTAATATTTAAGAATTTTATTAAAAATTAATTTAATTGTATTATTGATAATGACCCTGTTTGGTGCAACATAAATCTACCAAAAGTGACCAAAAGATACTAAAAATTACTAAAATCTTTCAAATTTTACCAATCTCGTTATTCGTGCGCGAATGATCTGCACGTAGAAAGGTCAAGATTTTTTTTTTGAAATCCGTTGGAATATGTGTTAGAATGCTTGTTCCAATAGAGAAGGTCAAGATTTTTTTTTTGAAATCCGTTGGAGCAATTGCTAGAATGCCTGTTCCAACAATTTTTTTTTTTGACCTGACAACTTTTACTGCAATGCCACTGATAAACTTTTAGTCTTTTCACTGATAAACTTTTAGTCTTTTCGCATGACAGCCTTTGAAACGTTTCTTTAGCAAATGTTCCAATGAAAATTTTGGTAAATTTTGGTGGTGCCACCAAACGTCAACAAATATTTGATACATTACACTTTTTTCATATTTTTGATATTTTTTGATGCACGAAACGGGGCCCATATGACATATTCAATATGACTTCGGTACAATACTATTAGAGGTTATTAATCAAATAAGTTGATGGTGCAATTAGTCTTATTTGAAGTTTCAAATTTTGTCAAGAAGATTAAAAAATTATCAAAATTTAGATTGTCAAACGTTTGTTGTATTTTTTGAAAAATGTAAGAAACGTAAAAAAAAGAAAATAGAAATTTTTAATACTGAAAAAATTGAAAAAATTTAAAATAGATTGAAGAAAGTTTAAAATTTTTAAAGAAACTCAGCACTCCGAACACAAATAGGATCATTATTGAGGAGAGGAGAAAATAAACAAAAATGGCAAAACAAAAATTTTTTTTTTTAACAAACAGACAACAAACAGACGCGACGGAACTGAGAAGGGGGTAAATCTACAACCAAATCAAGCGATAATTAAAGGGCTGACATTGAAGCCACCAACTTTTCAACAACTGCCATCACACGCATTATTGTTTCCAGTGGCAGCACCGTCGGAGTGGGGCGCAGTCAAGGTCAACCCCACCCACCTCAGCTAGTGCCGTACGGAGAAGAGAAAAGTCTTTCAAGAGAGACAGTTGGGGTCGTTGAGTGGGGGTGGCGGCGGTGGTGGGGTGGGTGTGTGATGGCGGGGTGCTGGTGGAGTGGTTGTGGGGTGCACCGCACCAACTATTCCGTGGACGCTAGTAGTATCATCCACCCCCCACTGACCCGGTGCCTAATCTCTTTTCCATTCATTGGCTCCCACTTACCTCAGTCCATCGTCATCATCACAACAGCCACCTCCATCATCTCCGCCACTACCGCCTCCCTTATTATTATTATTATTATATCTCCACATTCGCGGCTCCCGTCGCCACCGTTTTGCTAACTTGCGCTTGTTTAGCATCGGGCTTTACTTTACCCTACAACCCCCACCATGACGACGGCGGCGACGACGACGACAACGACACCGGAGAAGCCTCCCCGAAAGTTCCCAGCACCGTGTTGGACCCAGGAGGAGACCTTGGCCTTGATAGATGCCTACCGGGAGAGGTGGTACGCTCTGCGGCGGGGCTATCTCCGGACCGCCGACTGGGACGCGGTGGCTGCCGCCGTCGCCGACCGCTGCCCTGGCGCCTCCCCTTCCAAGACGTCCGCCCAGTGCCGCCACAAGATGGAGAAGCTCCGCCAGCGGTACCGCGCCGAGAAGCAGCGCGCCGTCTCCTTCCCTGGCCGCTTCTTCTCCTCCTGGTTCTTCTTCGAGAACATGAATTCCATGGAAATTGGGCCGTCCTCGGGCAATAGGTCTAAGCAAAACTCTGATAATCAGGCTGAATCTGGTGGTGGCCTTCCCATCAAAGGCCTGGACGATCGAAATTTGGTGGAGTCGGTGCTTAAGATGAGGAATTGTGAGTCGATTGACGGAAATTTATTAAACCCTAATGTTGAACCAGTCCAGGACGGTATCGATCCGCGAGGTGGATTTCGCGTCAAACCGTCGGGTGATCGAAATTCGGTGACTTTATGCTCGAGAGCAAGGAATTGTAGCAAGATCAATGGGAATTATTCTTGCCCTAATTTTGGTTACGGGGCTTTGAATCGCCACCCACTGTATTCGGACGGTGGATCTGATGAAGATGTTGGAGATGATACTGATTTTGTAGGGGGCTTTCGAGTTGACACCCCGATCAATGGGAAGTCTGTTCCTCCGGTGTTTAGGAACAAGAAATTTGGGAAGATCCATGGGAATTATGGACCTAATTTTGATTCAAATGGTGATGGTGTTGATGATGGTGGTGGGTTTTGCATAAAAACCCCATTTGACCAAGATCTGGTAACTACAGCTACAGGGTATAGGGCAAAGAAATTTGGCATAGCTGATGGCACCTTAAACCCCAATTTTGATTACGTTGGTGGTGGGCTTTGTGTGAAAGCACCTGGGGAAAGATACTCTGTACCAGTGGGATTTAGAGGAAAGAGTTCTGGCAAGATGAATGAGAATTCGTTTCCTAATCTTGATTCTAGGGTTTTGAATGGGTTTTCTTCTACTTCAGGGCTAGGGTTAGGGAGGAAGAGCAGTAGTGGTGGTAGAGGAGTTAAGAGAGGAAGGGATCCGATTGCAGAGATGGCTTCTTCTATTAAAGTGTTGGGGGAAGGGTTTGTGAAGGTGGAGAAAATGAAAATAGAGATGGTTAGGGAGATTGAGAAAATGAGAATGGAGATGGAGATGAAGCGGAACGAGTTGATTCTTGAATCACAGCGGCAGATTGCGAATGCTTTTCTGAGTCTCTTAGTGGAGAATAAGAAGAATACGGCAAACACGACGGTCTCACCTGAATCATAGTTGGGATGGTGAGGTTTCTGATTTTAGTTCCTCTTCAAGTTTAGGATGGGATAGGTGGAAATCTAGTAGTGAGATTCGATATTTATGCTGTTAGATCATATGGCCAATGCTATATATTTTTGCTTCTTATTCTCACTGACTTGAAGTTGAAAATGTGGTTAGGTGCATAATCTTGATTGCGATGGAACGAATCTTTGTTATGCAATTCATCATGTACAGTTGGTTTCTATGTTTATCTTATATTATGAATTCTGAATTATTGAGGAGGATGATTTTCTCTTTCTGTAGCTGAAATTGTTAATGCCTTGTAATAGTTTTCCATGTTGCTTGCAGTATTATTGATGTTAGAATTTGAAATGTTGAATTCGTTTATGTTGAACAACAATAGTTTAGTACGAAGGTTTAGCGATTGCATGTCATGAATGTACTCATTCTGGGACACGCACGGGTTTGAGTTTGTAGACTCTGTTTTCAACCCCTGAAATGTTGAAACTCAAGTAGGAGAATTAGGAGTTCGGGTAACTGTCTGTTCAGCATGTACTATGTAGTACAGAGTTCCTTGATTGATACTGTAATTGAAAGAGTATCAGTTATTGTCTAATTCGAGAGAGTGGAGTTCATTCTGAGGATGTAAACTTTTTATTTTCAGTTGGGTGGATCTCGTGATGAACACAACTCGGAGCCATGTGTAAGAAACAGTGAGTTCAATGGGTTTGGGTAAATACAGCGAGTTAAAGGCTATTGAAACTTGTGGGGAAATTGTTGAAATGTTAGTCTATTTTGAAAGAGGAGAGAACAAAGGGAGCAGACATTCCTTGTTCTTGTTGTGCATGCGCATTGTATTAGCTAGAAGTCTTTGGTTGATCCTGGGCAGGTATATAATCTCATTAGTTGCATTTGTGTAGCCCAAATTGAAATAACACACATTGTATAAGAATTCTTTGGTGTCCTCATTCAAAAATGTTGTGGTTGTTGTTTTTTTTTTTTTTTCTTCTTTTTATATTCCATTTAAAAAATATATGAAAAATTGTACAAAAGATCCATCCAACATGACATGGTATAGCGAGCTGTGTCTTGGCGAAAGCTTTGCTTGTGTTTCATTGCTGGCAGGACAAATAATTGAATCAAAACAGGAGCCTTGTGCTTTCTAGTGGACTGCAAACTTTTGAAGTGTTTGTTGGGAAGTGGCACTTTCGTAAATATATAGAACTTTGTGGTCGGAGAGCGTTCATTCCCCCCCCCCACCCTTTTCATATTCCTTGGAGGAGATCAGTTTTCTTCCAATGCAATCAAGACGAAAATATTTTGGTGATATAAACTTCTTTTCACATTATACTTTTCAATATTAGGTGAATCATCGGAGGAGGAAGATTTACACATTAATAAAGGAAAAAGAAACAAAACTTCTCTCTCCCAACTTACCCACGCGCAAAGAGAAAGAGGGAGATGATAAATAAGGATGCGTTTAGAGTGACAACAAATGAGATAAAGTAAAAAATTTATGAGTTCGTAATTCGTGCAGTGAGACAAAAGTAAATAATTTTTAAAATTTTTCGAGATTTTAAAAAATTTTATTAATTTTTAGTAAATTAAATGCACTTTCAGTAATTTTTTTTTTTTGGGATCATAGCTAATGACAAAAGTGAGTAAAGTGGTGTTTGAATGGTTAAAAAAATATAAAAAAGTAGAGAAAAAAAATTAATGCAAAAGTGATGTATAATAATATTTGAACAGGAGAAATTAAAAAAAATTAGTAAAAATTAATAAATTTTTGATAAATTTTGATAAATCAAACAACTCAATATTAGTGATGACAAACAATCGTTATACATATGGAGGCTCTGTTTCTCCATTATTGCTCACCCAATAGCCCACAATGACCTCAATCATCTTCACCGCTCCATAAAAATGTGATCTTTGAATCTTTGAGACGTTGCTCTTGTCTCATGATGATGGCTTCGCCACGCGAGTTTGAAACACGGTTAAAAAAGATGAGGTAAACAACGGTGAGGCTTGAGATGCGTTGACTATAATTAAGGACATAAATGAACTGAGCTCAAATTTAACTTTTTATATATTGGTAAAGTTTAAATTAAGCTTAAGCTTATGGTTGATAAGACCTAAACAAAAGTTTGAAGTTTTGAATCAGCTAGTTAAAACAATATCAAAACTTCATTGAGTTAGACTCATTAAAATTTATTTATATCGAATATTAAGAAAATTAAATATTTTATTTAGTATTATCAAATTTTATTTTATTGATAATAATTTTTATTATAAAAAAAATTGATACTTATGATTAACAAGTTAAATTTAAAATTTTAAAATACTTAAAAATTGATAAATAATTCTATACAACTTGAGAAAGTAAAAAAAAGAAAAAAAATGTTATAGGTTTCTAACAAAAATAAAATGATTCCCAAAAATCAAAACAAACACTAAATACATACAAAATATTTAAATAGATTATTTATAAAGTCTGTTTATATTGATATTATATATATATAATTTATTTATTCTGTATTTATAATACCATACACTATACAAGTAGGCCATCGAGCATAATGTGCGGACCTTACATAAGCCTAGACTCGGCTCATTTGATGAACGAGCTCAATTGGAGACTCAAACTCGATTTATTTATTTAAAGAGTTGAGTTCGAATTGAACTCTTAATGAATGCAAGTAATTTACGAAGAACTCGTCTCATTAACACTTACAAATGTAATTTCACTAAATATATAAATTCATGTTCTTCTTAAACTGTCAAAAAAAAGTATGATTTTATCCGTTAGTATACGTGTATAACAAAACATGTTTCAAAATCCACATATGTTCATTATAAGATTATCACTTTCACCTGATTTTTAATCACCTTTTTCCTGTACAATTTTTCTGAAGATAACATCAATTTTCATAAATAAAAGATGGAGACAGCATAAATGACAAAAAGTAAAATCATTGATATCTAAGGAAACTATTGTACTTAAAAAAAAATATCACAAAGAGGAATTAAAATTAAAATAAAAGAAAAACTAGAATGAGCATGAGAAATCAAAATGATATGACAATTAGCATTAGAGTAGTAACTAAAATAAAATTTTATATATGAGTTTAATTTAGATACACTGTTCATATAATAATTTATGATTTTCTCAAACAAGCTCCACGTCAAAATTAAATTTTGACAGTGGACACATATTATGTTATAAAGCCTATTTGCATGAATAATATTTACATCGATGGTGCATCAAAGTTAAACTTTTATTGTTTTTAAGTGATAGGTCTGCAAGTTTCAACACAAATTTTTAAGGTGATAACTCACAGGTTATTCTTAGTACTTTTTAGGGCAAATTTTTTCAGTTGTGTAGCATCACTGGATGTTAAGGCACTTGGGAATCAACCTTATTTTGTGGGATGGATGAGTTTTGGTTCACCCCGTGATCATGGTCAGCCCCCAGCTGATCCAATATTATTAATTCTTCTGCTTGGTAAGTTGAGTGAACACCATAGAACACATAGAGCAGAGTCACCAACATGCCCAAACACCAAACCTTTGGAAAGCCTGCCGCTTTAGGGTACTCATAAGGAAGACATTAAGGAAGATCGATATGGCTGCTGGCCACGGCATCAAAGGGACTAACCATTTGGCCCTCAATGGTTGGTGGTGATGATGATGATCAAGGCAATTAGGGGACCATATAGTACTGGAACAAAGCTGTGATGATGATCATAAACCCACCAAGTATTGGAATAACTCCCCACCACCATTGTTGCTGCTGCTTCTTCCATGACAAGGAAGAGCCCGACCGAGCTCGAGGAGAGGAGGAAGAGGAAGAGGAGGGTTTGGAACGGCGGGTTTTTGCCGTCGATCACGTAGCGGCGGTAGATGAGAGCGTTGGCTACTAGGTAGAATACCAGCAGGGTCCCGATTGAGATCATGTCTATCACTATTTTCAGTTCAGTGAAGCAGTGATATTATGCTGTGCAAATCCCTACAAAAAGATTCAAATACCCCCAAAAAATAATTATAGCTTTGCTTTTTTTTAATAATTTGTTGTTATTTTTGAAGCGGAATCAAAATTTATACAACAAAATTCAGCTATCACAAGATATATTTGAAGCTATAAAAGTGAAAAGCAAAAATGCTTATGCAGACACTGTGTTTAGTTAATTATTGTTAAGATTTGTGACTCATTTTGATTTACAAAAATAAATAGAAGGTTGAAGTGCGGGGGTTTAACTTTGTGAAACAGAACTGCCAATTCAACATCTACTGGCAAAAGTAGAGAGGTGTACAAATAAAAGCGAAGTTTACTAGATGGCTACTGAGTGCTTGTTGAAAAAAATAAGGGCTATGTTACGTGACAGATATTGACACGCTGGGAAGCTCCTCCTAGCAAGTGACACATACAAATTATTCTAAATAGGTTTCTAAATTCAAGTTTGATCGAGTTCCTTATTCTATATATCTAGGACATATTGTATGTTGTAACTAAATTCAATTAAGGTTTTCAAAAGTTCATATTGAGGAGAAAGGTAAAAACAAAAGATAGAGTTGCCTAAGTGTTCATTAAGTAACTCTCACCTCTCTTTTATTCCTTATTCTACTGTTGAAATTTCATTATTGAAATCAATTTTTACCATATTGATTATACTGAAAAGTGTATTACAGAGCTAACAATTAAGTCATAAATCATGCAATTGTTACTTTTAATATTTATTTTGTTTTATTTTCTAAGTGTAGTGAAAAGAAGGAAATCATTGAGATACGTAATGATGAAAGTGATGAAAAGGTTAGAGTGGTTCGACGCTCAGACGACCAATCCAGACTAGAGCAAGGGCACCGACTAGAGAATAAGGAGAAAGAAAAAAAATTAAAATTGGAACCTATTGCTGTTCGAACACCCACTTGGGTGGTCTAGACACTTGCGGACAGTATGCACGGGAAACTTAAGTTTTAGGATGCAGGTTTAGACAATATATAGAGAGTTTTCTTTCACCTATACATATGTTCTTCAGTATTTTTTTTCCATCTCAGTGGAATGCAATAGGAGTTTTTAAATTAGCTTTTGGAGTAGTTTTGGTCATTATTGCTCGTGAATTATGTAACCATTCTACTTTGAAGTACGGTATTTTGTTTTGATTCTTATTTAATGAAGTATTTTATGTTTATTGCTGTTTTCTTTTATATATTTTGGATTTTATGCTGAAATAATGTTAGTCTAAGTTCTTCAACCTTAATTCAACGAATCAAGAAAGAGTGGAATGCTAAGATTAATATGATGTGCGAATGTTATATATGTGATTGGAAAACATCTATGCATAAACCTGTATTTATTTTTAAATTTATTTTCATTTATATCAAAATCCTTCGAAAACGAAAATCCTTGATCATATTATCTATAATTCTTGATAAGGATTTTCGAATTAAATTTTTTTGTTATATTTTTAAAATAAATGAATTGGATTTGAACCAAAATAGTATCAAAGAAAATCTTCTAGTTTTATAATTCTGAAGGTAAATATGGAACTGTGTTTTTAGAATTTAAATATTTTTCAATAGAATATTTTTTTCTTCAACTTTCCTTTACATAAATTTTAATCATGGTTAATTGCACATTGGATTGTGAAATAGTGTTTCCACCCGGAATTGATAATTGAATCAAGGATTATTTGTTATTGATTTCAATCATATTTTGACTTAGTTTGTTATTTTAAATTTTATTTATTGGTTGTTTCATTATTTATTAATCTTATTTGTTGGTTATCATTATATAAATTTTTATTAATTAATTTGTTTAAATTGAGAAAGTTAGTTATTTTATTAAGAAAATATGTTCAACTCAAACTTTAAAAATTAGTGGCTGTAAACTAGGTAATGAATTGTTTAGATTTTCTACAACTTAAAAATTATTACATTAGATTTCCTGAGGACACAATCTTGATTTTACCGAGTTAAAAGTATACTGCACATCCTTACACTTAAAAGTTAAGTTATAATTGCATTATTTAGAGGCAATCACATACCGGTAGATGTAGCAAAGTTTCAACGTAAATCTCATGTCTTTTTGCGTGATTTTCTTGTGTTTGTTTATGAGTTTGTCATTATTTGCTAGATTATTGCGAGAAGGTGATTATCCAATGTTACCGCACAATAATTTTTATCTTCACATAGAAGTGAAATGAAAATAATAAAAGTAATTCATTTGTTTGTAGATTTCATAACTTTAATGACTTTGGTCTTGAAGAACAAAAGCTTGATCATATATACATATACACACACACAAGTACTTTTAGATCTGTCAGTTCCATTGCATATGAATAACAAACGAAAATGAAAAATCAAAGTAAAATAATATTTTCATATTATGCTAATTAGTTAGTAATTACTACTCACCCAAGAAAAGAGTTGCATTCAATGGGGTGCCTGTCGAAGGATGCACCTTGGCGAACCAGGATGGCACGAGCTTAGTCCTTCCAATAACACAAAGATACCTAGCTTGGCCAAGCATGGCGACCAGCAGAGAAGCCACAATTCCCAGGCTCGCACCGGCTCCAACCACATTGCTCGCCCATTCCCAGCCCACATTTCGGAATGCCACGGAGAACGATGCCTTGTCTGAAATCTATATCGGAAAATATTACTCAACCACAGAATTTTTACGAGAAAATATTAATTAATTGAATGATTTTATAAGGAAAAAATTTAATTAATTGAATGACATATGCGACGCAACTGTAATATTAGTTTTAAGTAACTGTAAAGATGCAGTTGTTCGGATATAAAATAATTAAAATTTAGTATAGCTTCTGAACTTTAACATGACCGAAACCATTTGAAGTTATTAGATAATGGTAGGGGTGGTTCGGGCGCCGAGCTAAGAATATATATATATATATATATATATATCTGTTTATCTAGCCTGAGTTTAATTTCCATACCTGCCAATGTAAATTTGTTTAATTTTTTGTAAATTTAAACTATATTTTTAGATAAAAATTAGTTTTAAAAATAATTAAAGTAAGTTAGTATTCAAATAAATATTATTTTTTTTAAATTTTGATATAGAACTTAATTTTTATATTTTTTTGAAACTAAAACTTAATTTTTATATGAAAATACAAATAAAAAATATATACATAAAATATATCTAATAAGATGAGCTTAATTAGCTAGTTGAGTCTAAAATAATCACCCTTATGTAATGGTAATAACAGTAATAGTTAGGTTTGAAAAATAAATAACATTTTCATAGACTCTTCATTATTCAATAATTTTTTCTAATTATAAAACGTCAGTGTCTATGAATCATTTGAATAGCGATCCCTATTTTGTAACAAGGAAGGCATGTACAAAAAGAAGGGATTCAAATAAGGCCTATATTTTGATTAATTACATGGAATTTGGATAAGGAGAGGGAACAAAAAAAAAAAAAAAAAAAAAAAGCTTACCTTTTTATAAGGAACCATCATGCACAAAGACAAGGCCATGAGGCAATAGAGCGCGGAGACAACTAGCACAGATCCAACTATTCCCACTGGAAGGCTCTTTGGAGGGTTTTGGATCTCTTCAGCCATGGTTGAAACTGAGTCATACCCGATATAGCTGAAGTAAACCGTAGCTGCTCCATCGAGAATACCCTTCACCCCAAAAGGGGCTAACCCTCCCGGCTGCTTTACCAAGTTCTCAGCACTTCCTTTGAGGAAACCAGCAATTATAATGAACCCAAAGAAAACCACATGAAAGGCTGTCATCATCAAGTTCAGAATGGAGCTCTCCTTGGTGCTGCAATTGCACGTAAAGCAAAGACAATTACTTCAAACTCCAGCAAGAAGGAATTCGTTCATTGTGATTGACAGTGATGGTGATGGCTTACAAGATATCTCGAATGGGTGGAGCACTTATGGCCTATCACAATTTGCGGAAAAAAAATTTTCAAGGTTAGGTTTTAAAATAAATTAAATTATTCGAAACTAGTTCAAATTTGATTTGATAATAAGTTATCTTGATCTACTTACCAAAAAAAAGTTATTTTAATCTTTAAACTTAAATTACAAATTTAAACTTATGATTATATTATATATTTATTTATTTATTTTTTATGATTCAGATGTCTAGGTCAGTTTAAAGTTAACGATTCAATAAACTTTTAGTGGTTTTGGAATGATTAAACTTAGTGACCACTGAAAAACAAATTTAATATTTTATGACTTGAATTATCCCTTAGAATTAATTCATTATATTATTTAACATAGTTAGAATTTGATTTGATAAATTAATATTTAATAAAAATAGCATAAATTATCAAACAATTAGATCTTCACTTGAATTGATTCGATTAAAAAATCGCACGAGTCCGACTCAACCTATCTATTATTTTAAACCAAATTTGAATAAATACCCCACTACTGCACTGATTTGATTCCGGTCATTTACAGTACTGCCACATCCACATCATTTACTTTCTATATTTTTATGATGCAATACCATTTTTCTTAATCAAATGTTAGATTTTAATAATTCTCAACCAAATGTCCACTTACCAATGTCAACGCAAGCAAGTGATGATGACTATAACAATCAACGAAGAACAAAATAGAAACTAAAAGAATGATAATAATAATAAAAAAAAGTAATATGTAGCACTACTTGTAAAGCAGTAAGAGTTTAAACCTATGGCAAAGACAGAGAGTAAGAAGTGCAATGAGAGCAACAGCCGGGAAATCCATCATGTTGTAACCTTCTGGAAATCCTTCCACTCGGACTCGCCATGAGTTTGGACGATTCACTCCAAAGGCGCAGCTTAGGTACTCCGTGAAACTCCTCGCCACCGCCGCATTAGACAATACATATTCCATCAGTATGTTTGCCCCAGCGAAATAACCCACAAATTCCCCTGCAAAAATTCAAAAGAAATATCTAAATGTAAAAAAACACATAAGGGTTTTACATATATCTATATATATGTGTTAGTTTGTTTTAAAATGTGAAATTGGTGGGATCTGATTTTATTTTGTGAGAATTTTTATTCATCAATTGAGAATCATAATAAAACATTTATAAATTGAATTTGATTTTATTTGACAACGTAATATTTAAGTTTTCCTTATTATTTGAAATTCAATTAAACATATTAAAATTTGGTGAGAATTATTTCTCTTATTTAGTTAAGTGAACAAATATTCCTCATTAAAAACTATAAGCGGTCGAGAATGGGCGAGAAAATTAAATTTGATATTTTTTTTTAAATTAATTAAATTCTACATTTTCAAATATAAGAATTTTAATTCAGTTATTAAATACCTCGTAATAGTTGGGAACCCAAAAATTTTAGTGAGATGGAACGAATTTAAATTTTTTTCATATTTTGAAAGAGGAAGGCAATATTTTCTATAATTTGGTAGCGAATGCACACTATCTATTAATATAAATATTTAAAAAAAAAAATCTATAAGTGCATATGGAGATTTTAGGTCAGCCATTGTATATGCATACGGATAGATATATGTGCGTGTGATGAGTAGACATACCAAAGTTACCCTCAGATAAGTAAAGGCACCGCCAGCAACCGGAATGTCAATGGAGAATTCAGTGTAGCACAAGGAAGAAAGAAGTGCCGAAAAGCCAGCGACAAGATACGAGATGAAAACGGAAGGGCCAGATTTATCGTGAGCCACAGAGCCGGTGGTGACAAAGACTCCGACGCCGAGCATTCCTGCCACTCCAAGGGCCATCAGATCGTACCACTCGAGTTTCCTCTTCATGTCGGCGCCGGACCTCAGCCTCACTTGGTTGAGCTCTTGGTCCGGGGTCGATGTAGCCAACGCTCGCTTCCTCAGCCTGTGAGGCGTTTGGGAGAGGGAATGAATTAGATAACTGGAGAAGGACATGTTGTTGCTGGGTTTAGATGGAATATTAGTGGTTGCCATCTCTCTCTCTCTCTCTCTCTGAGTGACGATCAGTATCTTGGGGTTTCCATGAGAGGCTTGGAGGGGAGCTGGGAAGGTTTTAAATATGCATGTTGGGGGAGAGAATAATCAAATTTTGCTGGATCCTTTTCACCCTAAAGGGTGATGAGTGGAAATTGTTGGACAGTTTGGAGTTACAAAGAAGTTCAAAAATTTCTAAAAAATTTTAAAAGTCGTAACTTTTTCAAATTTAAAAAAATTTTAAATTTTTTAAATTGTCAAATTTCATTGGAACAGAACATTAAATACATTGTAATAGATTTTAGCATATTTCTTAAAAAGTTAGATTGACATTTGTATTAAAAAAATTTTATAAAACTCTAAAAATTTTGAAGATTCTCCACTAAAATTTTGTCACATTGTCACTTTACATAATTTTTAACAATCTAATTAAATACAAATATCTAACCATAATCTCAAAACAACTTTTTTTCGTTTCAAATTTAAAAAAAAATTACTTCTGTTAATTTTTGAAAATTTTTTTAATTAACTCCAAACGACATATATCATAAAGATATAACTATTTAGTAGAAAAATGGTATCAAAACATTCTATTGGAATGATGTGATTGTTATGATCTTATAAATAAATATATTTTATGAATTTTTTTAAATGTTATAATCTAATATTTATCTATATTATTTTAATGTAAAATTGTTAATAATAAACTATTTTTTATAATTAGAATGCATATTAGTGAATTTTTTATTAAGTTTCCTTTAGAACTCTAAGGTGCCGTTTGGAGTGTCAACAAAATTCAAAAAATTTCAAAAATTTTAACTTTTTTAAATTCAAAAAAATTCTATCTTTTTAAAAAATTTATCAAAATCTGTTGTAACCCAGACTTTTTTAAAAGTTGAACTGTCATTTGTAACAAAAGTTTTACAAAATTTTTCACAAACATTTTGGCACGTGTCACTTTATATAATTTTTAACAATTTTATATCAAATCAAACAAAAACATCTAACCATCATTTTAAAATAACTTTTTACACTCTAAATTTCAAAAATATTTCACTTTTGATTTTTTTAGACTCCAAATGGCCTCTAAATTTTATTCAAAAAAATATCAAAAGTTTTTTAAAATTTTTAACTTTTTAATCACTGCAAAAATTACGAAAGGATAAAATTTAATAATTTTTTATTACTTTAAATGCACCCTAAAATAAGAGCCCAAAAAGTCAACCTATAATAAGTTTGTCTGATGAAATTCCGTTGATCTTTTTTGAAAGTGGTCTCTCCATAAACTTACAATGCATACACACAGCTTTTGACAGCCCATTTTAATCTTTAATGTGACTTCTCTCTATTGAAGAAGCATGCAAGGGAAAAAAATGAAAAAGGACCAAGCATTTGAAATAATCATAGATTGAAAAGGTTGTATTTCTCAATTGTAAGATGCTAGTAAGAATAAATACGGAAATATCGCAGTTGACTCGCAAAGAAAATGGAAAATTAATGGTGTTTAAGAAAAATTAGTTTAAATTTAAATTTAAATTTAAAAAAAATAATTGAATGAATTCAAAACATAAAAATCAAATAAAAGGAATTAATACATAATTTCGAATTTCCAACATTGTTGATAACATATAATGCTTGGTTGATTGCTCCCTGGGATTTTTTTTTTAAAATCTCCTACTTCTGTAAGTCCATTGAGTTGGGGCAGCTTTGATAACATTTATCTGAGGTGTGTGCATGTGTGTATATTAAACTTAACAAATTAAGGTTCAAAGCAAAAATTTGTTTACAATCGCCAGTTTGAATGAAAAAGTATACATTGGAGTGCTTGATTTATCAAATTTTACCTAAAAAAAAGTTATTAAAAATTATAAAAAGTTGACAATTTTTTTTAATCAAATTTCGTAACATGCATATCACTTTTACATTAATTATATATATATATATATATATATATATATATATATATATATTTTTACTTTTTATCATCTAAACGCTCTCTATATGCATGTATAAATCAATTTCTGTGTATGCCCAAATATATATATAAATTATTCCCATTATTTTTATCTCACACCAATTATTACCCTCATTTTACCTATTAATTTTTACATAAAAGATAATATCTTTCGCACCAAAGGTGGAATTTTTGATATATATAACAGTGTCAACTTCTAGCATTGTCTCACAAGGCATTGACATAAATTTTGCGCATATATATATATATAGAGAGAGAGAGGAGCGCTATTGTTTGGAGTTAAAAAATATAAATTTTATAAATATCTATAAATACGAATTATAAAAATATAAAATTAAAATTTTTTATTTACTGTGCAAAACACAAGATATTAATTTTTATAAATTTATACAAATTTATACAAACTCTAAACATACCTATATTCCTTTTCCCACGTAAGGCGGCTGAAGTTCAGGATAACTGATATATATTAGATGGGGTAAAAAATATCAAAAATAACTCAAAGTTATAAAATTTATTAATTTCTTTTAATTAAATTTTATTATATTATTTTTTTATCAATTTTTTATATATATTTTTTACTTTTTTATCATCAAAATACTCCTGAATAATCCCTTCAAAAAAATAATAAATAAATAAATAAATAAAATGATAAAAGGCAGTCTGCTTCTAGAAGTCACAATCACATCAACTAGTTGTTGGTATCGTGGCTGCAAAAATTTAAATTTTATAAAAATTTTTTAAGCGTTAGAGTGCTACAATCGCCCCAATATTCTCAAGCAGGCATGATGTAATTGCGTCTGCTATTTTCCAGCCAAGTGAAAGCTCCACAGGGCATAAACCCGGTTTTTTTTTTAACAATTCTCTGCCATTTCTTTGCTTGGAGCTCTCTCTCTCTCTCTCTCGCTCTCTCTTTATAAATATATGTATGTATGTATGTTTGTATGTATGTATATGATTCTCTTACTGTTGAGGGCATTTGGGTGGATCCCTTCATCCCATGAAGGTATTTGCAGGCACTTCAAGTATCAACTAATTAAAACTTTGTGGGATAGGCATCGTCAGTACTAGCAGTTTATGGTTAGATGAATCTGAAAATTTCAATAAAACACAAGTGGGGAAGAGATGGTGGTGCTAGTAGTAGTGCAACATCAGCACAATGTAAACTTATCTTAACTTGCTCGATTCCTCATTTATTTTCATTAGTTTTTTTCTTTAATTGGCATAATGACCTGGAGTCAAAAGCATTATCTATTTGGTGGGAATCAAATCCGAATATTTTATAGTAATCATGTATAGAAATATATATATATATATATATATTTAGAGAGAGAGAGAGAGGAGGGCTTCTTGATTATATGTATATATACCATCATCCACGCGGATTGAGTCCTATCATTAACTGTTACTACGATGAATCTTTAATTTCTTCTCTTGGTGACTGACGAAGAATTGATTCATTGCTTATAATGTAAGATTGAGATTAAGTGGTCCTTAATCCTTTGTTTCAACAACTGGAGACTTCGATTTTAATTTTTTGATTTTTCATGATTTGGGGCCACTTTTGGTGTCAACATCTTATTTGTATTGTCTTGCTTTAATTTTATGTTTTGATTTCATGATTAAAATCTCCCCGGCTGGGTATGCAGAAAAATGAGAAGGGTAGATCTCTTTACTCCTCCTGGTTTAATAGGCGTCCGAATGGTAAAGATCTATATGGTTCCGAATTGAAATCATGCGAGACCCCCCACCCAACAGGCCGGCATATTGCATTGTCACGTAGTCACTTTAATAATTTAAGCCCCTTCACGAATCTAACAGCAAGTTGCGTTTCATTGGTTATTGTTAAGTCAATGTGTGCCACACCCTTTACCTATATATATATCTATCATTATTATATATATATAACTGACCAGCAAGGTATATAGGTAAATTCCCTCACTTGATTTGAGGACGTGTTTAATTTTATAAAATTCACTAAAAGTTATCGACTTTTATTAAATTTTTTTAATTTTTTTGAATTAAATTCGTTACATATCCTTTTTACATTAACTTTTTATATTTTTTATTATACTTTTTTGTAATTCAAGTACCCCCTGAACGTGTGATCTCTCAAAAAAAATACAAAATTATAATTAATTCGCTAATTTAAAAATATGTGTTAGCTCTCGATCTATAGTCTGAAATAGACAGTATGAGAATATGAAAATAAAATTTTATAAATATAAAGTTAAACCAATGTCAAGTCATTATAAAACTCATTCGGGATATCTTATCACGTTTCTTGATTCATCATATAAAATTATATTAATCAATAAATAAATATCCAATAGTTACACACCACTAACCAAAATTCATGGCCTATACAATTGTAATAATAATTATAATAGTATTACAATTTTTATAGCATAATACAAAGTTATAAGTCCAAGTTTAGGATACCATACCTTAGGTTGTACAAATAAAGATACAATAATTCAAGTATAACTAAGCAAATATGAGAATACCATCTTTTATCAATTCGAATACTCAACCTCAGCCACGATAATTAACCACACTTATACTCGTGGTTAATCCAATCGAACATAATAACAATTAAGAGAAATTAACTTTTTGTTTTTTTTCTAAAACAACCAAAATTATTCTCTTACCATTTTAAACTTATTTGTAATTAAGAAAAATATACATATCAAATCAACAAAAAGTTAACAAGTAATTTTTATTATCAAACGTAAATAAAAAAATAAAAAATAACTTTTTATCACTTCTCATGCCATTGGAGAAAATGATAAACAACGGAAGAAAATGAAAGAAATTAAAGGAAATCAACAAACAAATAATATATACATTTCCGCAGTGATAAATCAAAGGGAGGCATTATTTGAACTTTACAATCCTATTGGTAGCTAATCAGCTGCACGAGAAGGCTAGCTAGTGGGAAGCACTGGTACTCTTTTGCTTTGGATTTTCCTAGTTGTAGTGGGCATCTACTTTCCTTGACCTCATTCCTCACCTCTCCCCCATTAGAGATGTTATCACAGTATCTTTCCATGTGAATAAATACATGTTTTATAATGCCAAGGAAGCCTCCTAACCATAATTAGAGTTGAAAATTTGAGAGTTGTGGCTCAAATACATTAAATTAAAGCTATAATAAAATAATAAGTGTTTGAGTAAAATGCAAACAGAAAATAAGTGAAGTAAAAGTATTTGTCTGTTCAAATACGTCTACATTAGCTTGCGATGGCAACAAAGGCATAGCTTCACTCCATGAAATCATATCATCCTCCTTCCCCCCCCCAAAAAAAAACTCTTAATTGTGTCACTATATAATTGATTTAACTCTCCTTACTTAAACATTTAGAGGTATTTGATTGACAAAAATTCGTAAAAAAATACAATAAAAATACAAAAATTTAATGTAAAAGTGATATATGATAAATTTAATTGAAAAAATAATAAAAATTCGTAAATTTTGATTAATTTTGATCGATTAAACACCTCTTAATCATGCATCCTTTACTTGAATATTTCGTAGTTGACCCTCCTTTTTAAGTCATTGTTAATGACTTAACACTTTCTTCGCTCTCTCTAGCAGGAAATCTTTAGAGCAAAGGAGAGCTTTATGCTTTTCTTCCTCTGATGAAATACTTAATAATACATATATGTATTTTTTTTAATTTATATGTTGTGCCCATGAATTTAAACTTTGACCCTCGATTAAATTGTTTCGCTTCACCTCTGGTTAGCTAAATATAAAGAAGATTGGGGAGATGCGGAGGCTGTTAGATAGCATATTGGCAGTCATTGAAAATCCAAGCAAGGTATACAACTGATCTGATAGTGAGGTATCGCTGGCAAGCGCAGGGAACTTTTGTAGAGGCTTGAAACCTCGCTCCGAAGCTTATTCTAGTGAGCGGTGTGAAAATTAATCAGTTTTTTACAAGATTCTTTTGTATTTTGTTTTAGGCTGGGCTCCATTTTCCACATAAGGAAGCATGTATAAATTTATAGATTCATATTAGAGGTTCCTAGAACTTGTAAAAGAGAAAACTGAAGTGCAGTTTGAGAAAGATTTGTTATTATGAATATGAATTAGATATCAAACGAATTATGATTAGATGTTAAAGTATAATAAAAAATTTTTTTTCGCTACGAGTTATGGAGTTAAATATTAAACTAATTATAATTGAGTATTAAAACGGAGATAAACAGTTGGAATAGAATATTATATATTATTAGCATTTAAAGAAATGTCAAAATTTTATTCAGATTACCGCCAACCATAGCGCATGAAATAAGTCCGCCAGTTTATCTGAGTAAGCCAATATATAGCCTCGCGATGAAGAGAATTTGAATCCTCTTAACATTATGAGTAATGATGTCCTTGGAAACCTCACTGAGTAATCCATGCATAGCCCTACTCACTGTGTAATTGACATAGGTATACCACTAACTACTTAAAAATATATATATATAATAATAAAAAAGACATGGATCTATCGTCAGAACCCCTATCATTTCCTCACTATTTGAAATCATTGTATGTGGACCAATGATAAAGAACAACACTTTCCCTAGATGCTCGCTTCCATAGGAAATAAAGGAAGAATAATATCGATACCCCACCTCACATGAGACTCAAGTTGATTGACTATACAACACTGAGAATATGACTGCATCTGTTAGGGAATGATCTACAGCTTCATTACCTCATTCATTTATTTAAATCAAAAGCCATATTCAAGCGGTGTCGAATAATGGATGAAAAAGTTGAAAAATCAGAGGCCTCACACAACCATATATTCCCTCGAAATCCCTGCTTTATTTCCCTCTGAAAGAATCACACAATGATTTCAATAGGTATATGAGGATCATGGGGCTTGGTTAGTCTTTTGGGAGTAAATGTATAAAAAATGAAAGGGGCATCACAAAAGTCTACTTGTGCATGGTTTGAACTATCATAAATCTCAAAAAAGCTAGCCATACATTAGACTGCAGCCTTAATGAGGCTGCCCTTTAATCAGGATTTTACAGGGTAGCTTTGTCAAGTTAAAACTATATATTGTGCCCTAATTAATTATGTAATGGCATTTTGAGATATCCAACAATAGGGAGAATTGTTGGTTTCTTAAGTCCCATTACTTTAAGTTTTACAAGCTCATCCAATACAAAACACAACTCAAATCAAAAATGCATTGATAAGATTATTACGTTTATTACGTTTTTCGTGAGATTATTAAATTATTCTTCCTTCATAAGTTTGTATAATCTTATATAGTTTTTGTTATTTTTATGTCTCATACTTGAATTCAATCACTCCTACTTGTTAATGGATCTCTAGACTTATGTCAGACATCCATGATCTAACTATCTTTAACTATTTTTTCAACATCTCTTCTATTAATACCACTTCAATTTTATTTGAATATATTTATTTTTCATCTTATTTTTTCTTATATTATCACATTTATCTTATCATCCCTATCTCTTCCACAGTTACCTGATCAGGGCGGGCACTACTTCTCAATGGTTCAATACTCTATCAATAAATATATATAGTTGGTTATAGAACTGTCCTACAAAATTTTGCTTTGATCAGTTTAATAGATATTTATACAGTGAAATAAAACACTTGAAATACTTCTCTATTTTAACATGCTGCTTGAATCATGTGATGAATAATATTTTTAATCCCTTCATTTGTATTTTATAATTGATCTAAGATACTAAAAATGATCCATTTTGGCACTTCTTAATTTTTAATTTTTATTGTATATCTCTTAATTTGTAGTTTTAATTTTACTAAAATTGATTATAGAGTTGTCCTATAAATTTTGCTTTGATCAATTTGTAGATATTATTACACAGTCAAATAAAACATTTGAAATATTTCTCCATTTTAACACGCTGTTCGAATCATGTGATGAATATTTCTTAATCCCTTCATTTGTATTTTATAATTGGTCTAAGACACTAAAAATGATCCCATTTTGTCACTTCTTAATTTTTTAATTTTTATTATATATATCTTAATTTGTGGTTTTAATTTTACTAAAATTATAGTTCACGTATACTCTATCCTAAGCCTATTTACTCCAAAATACTTAAATTTCAAACTGTGCTTTCAAAATTCTAATTCATAATTAACCCGAACATATATATCAATACAAAATAAAATAAAAATTCACCACAACCACCTGTAATAGTAACAGATGCTCTCTAAAGAAAACGAAGGTTAATCAATTAGACAATAGAGAAACGCACTAGACAAAAAAGAACTTTATCTTGCGGCTTTTTATGGACTGCTTTTGTGTCAGCACAACGTAAAATAATAATAATAATAATAATAATAATAATAATAAAATAAAAAAAACTAATTCAGATTCATTGTAAACAACTAAGATGGTTTGTCATTAGTGAAAAGAAACTGGACACTTGTAACAACAACAATAGCAATTGAAGATTGATAAATAGTAGTTTTGTCACTTCTTGGTACTAATAATTTTCTAACAATTTTCTCCTTTGCATGCATGCGCAGCCCAACCAATTAATGGAGACCCCTCTATTTTTGCATTTTATGGATGGAAAATCTACTTTTAAGTGAAATTAAAGAAACAAATTCTTGTGTGTTTCCCATGAAAACTAGCCGGCAATCTTTGTCTCTTTATATCACTTCAACCGACAAAATTACCGAAAGGATCATAAAGATTGTGAAGTGCTTTTAGCCAGGCTCATCAATAAGAGAGCAAAGTTGGATATTGGAAATCACAAATTACCAATATGATGGTCTTTGTCACCAAGCATGATTTGATACCAATCGCTCTATGAAAGGACTAAAATTCAAACCAATTCAGCCTTTTTAGGTTAGATTGTGCTGGCATTCATTTATGCATTTGTCCTCCGCGGCTAAAACAAAGCCTCGGATGCCTAGGAACACTTAGGTTTTGTTAATTTTAACCCTACATTTTGATTGTTCACGTTTCGATAAGATTGATAATGCTGGATTATATTAGGATTTTCTTTTAAAGTTGAAATACAGTTTTAAAAGTTGAAGTTATGTTTTTAATTTTTAAATTTTTATAAAAGAATTTATCTAACCGTACAAGATTAAAATATTTTTATCCACTACATGAACTTTCATAAAAATTCAAAAGTCGAGAATACAAATTCAACTACTAAAATTAAATTTTAATTTCGGAATTCCCTCGCGTGGATATATGCTAGGATTGTGAATGAGCTGAAATGCAGTTGTCATATGGACGTTAATTCTCTAACAGTATAATTTCAATCCAATGGTCTGCATTAGCAAATAGGAACAACAACCAGATCGTTCGAAAGCAAATGCTGACTTATTTCGTTACAAGTCTGCGATAACGTGGACACTTCATCATCAACTAATCAGTGAGATTACTCCCGACATATTAATTTTTGGACCTGTTTGTCCGTGATAATCTGTCTAGAAATGTCAGATTTGGACCGTAATTAAGATGTCAATTTTGGATAGTTTTGATGAGATTACAATTTTCACGGACACTTTTTTTTTTTAGTAATTTAGAATCTTTATCAGTTATTACAATCGTCAACGAATCGTAAAATCTTAATAGATAATTTAGTATATTTTTTTATTTTGACAATTAGCATTAAAATTAATTAAAATTATAATTGAATTCACGAATTTTATTTGCATCTTTAAGCTCATTAGTTACAGAATTATGCGAATATTCCTCTTTGTCAATTTTGAATGGCGAGATAACGTGTTGTAACATTTTTTACAGTTATCTTGAAGCATAATAAGTTTATTCAAAGATTTTCACTCTATTTTTATTTTTCTTGATTTTAGTGTTCTCATACTAGGTCCAAGCCGTATCAAACTATTTCGGGAGACTAAGGCCAAAAAAAAAAAAAAAGGACTAGACCTGAAAATTTGGGACCTTGCACTTTTAGGAGATATATTTTTTAGATGTTACAATAGTTCTAAAATATTTGAGATTAGAGAGGATTTAAACTTAAAGAAATGATTACAATTAAAATTATTAAATATATCTGTCTATATATATCATATATCTATATTTTAAATTTGGAGTCTTCTTACGGATGGGTCATGAGATATTATTTTATAAATTAAAATAAGTTCTAAAAATATTTGCGATTAAATTGAGGATAGTAGTTAAGAAAATGACAAAATTAAAATAATTAAATATATAAATCTATTATATTATTTTAAATTCAAGGCCTTTTTATTGTTTGGGTTACGAGATATTATTTTTAAACATTTCAATACATTTCAACAATTAGTTGAGATTAAGATGAACATTCACAAGCCTAAGGATACTAAATAAATTTAAAATAATTAATATCTAATCTATATAATCTTTTTATTTTTAATTTAAAATCTTCTTAATTAAATAGTACTTTAAGGATTATTTAATGTTATCTAATACTGATCCAGCCCTACTAGAGTTTATGTTTCCGCTAGTACATAAAATAATAAATTTTGATCTACCCTCGAACCATATCAAACCCACCATCCTAGCCGTTATTTGTCATTCAGACACCATTCAAAGGGTGGAAGTCCGGCCTCACAAAGTCAGCCTAGCTAGTACATTTTGAAAAGTTGGAATGCATTGACAAGCTCATTGAATGGACATTCAGTTGCAAGCTTTCGGTCCGAATTAGTGGTCAAGAAACTTCACTGAAAGACCAAATTACTAAAGGCTGCGGAGCTAAATCCAATCTCAGAAAGAGCTTTTGTCTCTCCAGGTTTAGCAAACAAATTAATTCACATGAATTAATTCATTTGATCTCGTGTAGTTCCTTTTGGTGTACTTTCACATCTAGTGCTAATTAATGCAGCAGACTAAAATAATTATTTTTCTAGCCGTTGGGAATAATTCAAAGATCCTTCTGAATTGCTGTTGACTAATGATGTCCCGGTCAACTTGCAATCCACTTGCAATCCTCATACTTACATTACAAGTTTATATATATTATCATGAGTGCGTTTGACATTTATAAAAAAAAATAAAATTTTAAAAATTTTTATCACATCAATTTTTTTATTTCACTACACATATTACTACACTATTACGAATTCATAACTTTTCTCCACTTTATCTTATTTTTTCTCATTTTTTATCACTTTAAACACTATCTATGTTACATATATGCAAGTGCATACTCATTTGGAATATCAAAATTTATTAAAATTTATTAATTTTAAGTAACTTTTTATATTTTAATTAAATTTTTCAACATATCATTTTTATGTCATATTTTTTCTACTTTATTGTATTTTTTAGTTAACTTTTTATCATCAAACACACACACTCTCTCTCTCTCTCTATATATATATATATATTCCTGTAAGTAATGATGATCATCAATGGATGAAGGAAAATAACCCATGACATATTAGAAAATATTACATCAATCAGTTACCAGCATATTAAAGATTTAGCTGAACGGGCAGCATTGACTATCCTCCCCAAAAGGAGGCCAAGCTGGATTTTCAAAACACCATCATTAGCAGCAACGCTAACCTCAAATATTGCTTGATTGATCAAACAGCAAATTTATTAACACAACTACTGTGCAATTAATGATTTTGATTACATATAGGGCCCGTTTGGTTTGTCATTTTTTGCTGAAAATCTCCAAAATTTTCTATAAATCTCTGTTAACTTTATATCACATCAACTTTTTTCTCTCACTGCACGCATTACGAAATCTCTCCAAACCACAATTTATCTCAATTTATCTCATTTTTTCTTACACTTGGACTAATCGGAAACAATTAGATTTCATTCATGTTCCATGATTTTGTCCTTTTTTTTTTAATTATAGTTTTTTAGAAACATGAAACAATCTATTAAAATTAAAATAAAATAGTAAAAATTAACCATTGGCCATTACAATTTTGGCTCCAAAGAATAGGCATGGCAATAGAACGGGTCACGCGTTGCAGGCTATTTTTGTTTCTAGAGTAACTTAATAAACATAATTTAGTCATAAGTAATAACATTTTATGAAGTTCAAAGTTTTTATATTAAAAAAAAATAAGAGAAAAAAAGAAAGAAAAAGTTAAGTATCAAACATTTTTCCTTCAAATATGAACTAATTTAAACATGAAATTAAATAATCATGTCCACTAATGAAGTAGTGAGAAAAAGAAAGGGAAGTTGCCAATGCATGGAATGTTTTCATAAGGTTGGAATATAATTAAGAATATTATTATTATTATTATTATTAATTTTTCTTTAGCTGTGGATACTATATTCTCTAGTCAAGAAATTGAACATTTATAATCAAGGTGTTGGAGGAATTTCATGACAAAAAAAAAAAAAAAAAAAAAGAAGCATTTCCAAGATATAACTGCGCAGAATTTCATGACTAAGAAGTGAATTAATGGGGTGACATCTTATTACCACAAATCACAACTTTAGAAAAAGCACTTCAATTCCAAAAACAAACAAATTCAAATCCAAAAGTAGATAGTCTTTTATCATAATATTCCCAGTTTAGAAAGAATTGATGCTGTACACATATATATATATACATATACTTGACTAGTTCGGAAACAGTTAGATTTTATTCATGTTCCATGATTTTGTCTTTTTTTTTTAAATATTTTTTTAGAAACAACAAACAATCTATTAAAATTAAAATAAATTAATAAAAAATTAACCATTGTCCCTTACAGATTTGGCTCCAAAGAATAGATGAACCATAGCTAGGCATGGCAATGGAACGAGTCAAGCATTGTAGGCTATTTTTGGTAAGTTGGAACCTGGTGTGGGCAACTTCCACCCGAAACCACCTCACCTTGCCAAAAAAGAGGGCGGGAGGCTAGCACTACTAGGTTAGTCACGAATTTGATTCCAGCGCAATTCAAACTCACGATATCTGAGTTTCACAGTTCATCACGGATCTTTCTTAATCACTAGACTATCCCGCGGGCGCTGTAGGTTATGTTTTGTCTTTAAAGTAACTTAATAAACATAATTTGGTCAAAAGTAATGACATTTTATGAAATTTAAATTTTTTATATAAAAAAAAGAGATAAAAGAAAAAAGAAAGAAAAGCTGAGTATCAAGCATTTTTCCTTTAAATATGAACTAATTTAAACATTAAATTAAAATGATCATGTCCACTAATGAAGTGGTGAGAAGAAGAGAGGGAAGTTGCCAATGCATGGAATGTTTTCATAAGGTTGGAATATAATTAAGAATATTATTATTAGTTTTTCTTTAGCTGTAGATACTATATTCTCTAGTCAAGAATTGAACATTTATAATCAAGGTGTTGGAGGAATTTCATGACCAAAAAAAAAAAGAAGCATTTCCATAGATATAACTGCACAGAATTTCATGACTAAGAAGTGAATTGATGGGGTGACATCTTATTACCACTAATAACAACTTTAGAAAAAGCACTTCCAAAAACAAACAAATTCAAATCCAAATCCAAAGGATGAAATCGATCCCCATGCCAAAAGTAGATAGTCTTTTATCATAATATTCCCAGTTTAGAAACGATTGATGCTGTACATATATATATATACACATACATATATATGAAGAATCCCACCAAAGATTTTGAGCAAGGGAACGGTGAAGGAATGGGTCGGTGGTGGGGGGGTGGTGCTATGTTATCTTCCCATTTTGTGGGGCCATTCATCACTACACTCCTAGCTAGGTGGTGGTGCAATGGGTGCCACGTGGAATTCTATCAGCCATTCGTTCAGTCCATTGATCACGATATTGCTGGGCTGCTAGGGTTTTGGTCTTGAGAAAGTTGGAACACGATGGTAGCTTAAGGTGATATCATTGCGACAACTATTGTGTCAGTGATTCCAATTTTTCAACAAGAATTAATAAACTTAGTGACCCATATAAAATCTAAGTTGGGTTGAATTAATCTTTACATAATTTTATACCAACTTGTCATAATTATTAAGAGTTCCTTTGATTTGTTTTTTTTATTTTTTATTTTTTGCTTTTGTTTTGTATTTTCTGTTTTGAAATCATTTTCTATTTTAAACTTTTGAATATAAGGAAAAAAACTCAAACGCATTTAGTCATTGTGTTTTTAAAATTTGTTTTAAAAAACAGAAAATGAGTTTATACATAAAATAAAAAATAACAAAAAATCATTTAGATTGTTTTTAATCTAAAATAAGGAAATTTTCAAAATAATAAAATTAGCGCATTTTCTGTTTATTTATTTTAAAAATTTTAAACATAAAATGAAAATAAAAAATAAAAATAAAAAATAAATCAAATGTTACCTAAGATTAACTAATTCGTTTTGGGGATCAAATTATTATACCCACTAGTGAAAAGAAGAAGAGTTGAGGAATGTTATAAAATGATAATTGAAGTAGCAAAAATATAAGAGCTTCGTATCATTTACTCGGACCATTACTTCCCTAAAATTAGAGAGAAAAGTAAAAAGTTTCACATTATTTTTAACACAATCTATTTTAGAGGAATTTTACTGTGATTCCTGTAATATTTTCTACTATCATTAATTATTACACTAGTGGATTGTTTGGCTGATCGGAAACTTTGTAATTAAAAAAAAAAAAGAAAAGAAAGGCAGAGAAGGAAAAGCTCTGATTAGGTTTACCTTGGAGTAAGGATAGGAAGAGTTGTCAGCTTGAAAATACTGAAGAACTTACAATTTCTGCCCTCTGGGTGACTAACGGCCTGGTTGGATTAAGAATATATGTTATTTAGGTTTAATTTTTAAGTTAAACTCATTTATTTTTTTTTTAAATTAAAGCTATATTTTCATTACAAAAATTAATTTTACTAATTGTAAAAAAATAAGTAACTTAGTATATTATATTTTTTTAAAGAATCGATGTAAAAACATAATTTGTATAGTAAATGCAAATACAATAATATATTAAAAATATATATATATATATTTTGAACCAAACTCAGGCCGGCAAGTTCAACTCCAAACCTGAAAAAAATAGGACGAAACAAGCGGGTTCAAGCCTAAATATTCACCTTTATTTCGGACCGTTATATAAATCTAGATTTTAAAAAAGAAAATAGATGAAAAGAATGAACTGATAAATTTCCTTTTCTAGATTTTTAAGCATCTATTTATATTTGAAATTAATTAGTTAGCATTAAAAAGAATTTTTTTTTTATCGGTTATTAAGAGGCGTACATGAGCTTAATAGGACTTATTAATATTTCATTAACCATTGGACGGGGCCTAAAAAATGGGACCAAAAATTTAAATCCCAAGACCAATTTTTTTTTAAAATACAAATTAAACTATATTTTTAGATCAAAAATAATATTAAAAATTATACAAATAAATAAGTTCATACTAAAATAAAATATTACAAAACATATATCTATTCTTATTAATCTGGGACGGCCTAGGCCAATGCCACAATCCCATGCCCGGCCCATGTAGTAAATGGGCTCAAAAATTTTCCAAGCCCACCAAAAGGTGGGGGGGGGGGAGACGGGGCAAACCTTAGATTTCAGACCCACATCTACCCCTGCCTATCTACAACCATAGAACATAGATCCAGAGAGACTAAGACCCCTTGAAAATTTTAAACTTATTTTCCTTGTGAATTGTTCGATTTGACTCAAATGAACAACTTACAACTTTGATGTCATGTGACTAACATCACAAGTGATATAGCCTCCCTCGTTCATATAACATGGGAGATGGAGGGTCAATCCCAAAAGATTATCAAAACACTGGTGAAAATCAAAAGCTAAAAGATATTAAGAGAGACCAAATTTAAATTCTCCATTCAAAAGGAAAAGCTCCTCAAACTCAAGCATTTGGCCCAGACTTTTCATGCATGACAAAGAGCAAACAAAAGATGGCCAGAAAACTAGCACAACTGGAGAATACATAAATCTGAGTCATCACTCTCCATTAACAGGAAACTGCAGTGACACAACTCAAAATGGATTAAAAAGAAGGGAAGTCAGAAACCTCCTTTGCTTTTGTCTAGTCCTTCCTCTTGGGACTGCTAGCGTTCTCCTCCTCCTGCCAAGTTGCTTGCCACTGCTTGTCATAGAATGTGGTTTCATCCAGAAGCCGTTTTAAGTTTTCTATGTCCTCGTTCTTTCGGATCAGAAGCACGCCGGCTACTGCTACAAATAAGAGTGTTTTACAGAAGAAGTTGCCCATTTGGTCCACTAGACCTAACCCGGTCAAGCTATCCACCAGGTAAGCCATGAAGAACCCTATCATCGCAGCCGGCCTGCACTTTAGGTACCCAGAAAGCTTAGCTACATCAGCAGGAGGTAGCACAGAGTTCTTTTAAAATAAGAGTATGAGGAAGGAGAAGAAGAGAGAGAGAGAGAGAGCAAAACCATTGAGTCGTTCAGCCTCGGGAAGATGGAACCTCTTCATCCATGCCCACCAGGGAATGATAGATGTGTCAAATACTATAGGGTCTTCGTTGCTAGTTGATTCTGGATTGTCTTCGAGCCATTTCCTCCTCCTAACCTCTGAAAAGGATTTAGCCAAGAAGGTTCAACAGAATTCAAGTAAACCCTGAAGTATTGGGGAAAATGAGATGTTAAAGGAAGAAACAAATCACTTGTAAATGCCAAAATACAAAATATTCACAAAATATGTACCAAGCAAGCATCCTTGGATCCCATTCAAAACAATTCAATTACAATTCACATATGAAATCATAAACTTTTCAGGGGATAGTCAACCCAATGATCAAAAATTGATGGTAAAAAAACAAAATAAGGTTATTTAGATAATATGGTGAGATTCTACAACTTACATGCACATCAAAGATACCATTGAAACATGATATAAAAAGAAATTCCTACATCACCCTCAAACTTTATACTGCCCCTCCTCTCCCATCCGCGCCCGCCCCGAGGGGGGGGGGAAGGGGGAGGAGGGATAATTCAGGATATCCGAGCCAACTTGTGTGCATTTGGACAAATCCTTGGAGTCCAAAAGTTAACGACTAAATAAGTTTTTAGTGGTCTTGAAAAGACTCGAACTAATAAACCATTAGAGATACAACCCAAGGCTTGACCAGTTGAGCTAACCATTAACTTCAGATGCCCTTTGATGTACTGGAAAAGGTAAAATTTACTGCATCTAAAAAAAAAGGACAATGCAACTTATTTGAAGAGTGTTCTGCCATCAAGTTTGTATTTGGTACACAAACCTCCTCTATCCCAATACTTCACTGAATAGCGTAATTACATTGGACAATTAGTTGTCAAGCATCAAAGCTCAAATATAATAGTCACCGAGGAAATTCTTAAGCTCCAACCGCACAAACACCCATTTCATTGAGAAATGTCCCTTCAAAAAGGGCCACTAACATGGGTGACAAACTAAACATAAAAATACATAAAATTATAGTGCAACTGCAAAATCTTTAGCAAGGGATGAAATATAAGGGAACAACTACATTACTTCGTTCTTGTGAGCTCTTTCGATAAGCAGCAAAAGTTTTAAGCAAGATATACGTGTCAATCATTCAAGCAAAAGTTCTCAACAGAGCATTGGCGAACAATTAACCAATAAGCTAATTCTTCTTTGCAAGCCTCAATTCAGATCCATGTTACCTTTTGTTCTTTTAATCATGCAGAAATAAGGAATTAATATAACGAATTAGAGGGATAAGCTATGAAGTTGCAACTAAAAAGTTACTTTTGGCATAAGTTTGGCATGAAAGTGATCAAGAAAAATGGAAGTAAACATAGTCACTGTGGTTTGGACAATGGCGAAACTTGTGGGGCCCTCTGTAATTTCATTTTCATTTTCTCTTTCTTTTCTTCTTCTTTTTTGTATTATATATGTACATATATTGTTTTGTGTGGGTGGGTGTGTGTTGGGTTTTGTCTCCCCATGCGCATGTGCTTGGGGGGGGGGGGTTGGGTGTGGGTGGTTAAGTAACTTTTGAGTTACTTTTGACCAAATCTAACTTCAGACCCTGATCTTTTAATTGTAATAATAAAGATCTAAGGTTTTAATTTGTTGAAATATTAACTCCCTGTTAGAAAATCTCCAATCAAATGACAACATTCCCCCTTAATAGATGGCCAAGTGGCCCTTTTACTAGGAGATTTGCTAACAGGGACTCAAAAGGGTTTAACATTGCAACAAAATAAATTTCAGGTAATTAATTATTACAATTAAAATGCCAGGCCCTAAAGTGGGATTTGGCAGAAAGCTCAAAGTTGTTGTAGTTTACTCCACCACCTTTGTATCCATCGATATGACCACTTCCATTGGAGCTAAGTTCCTGTTTTTTTAAAGTCCACTTCGACCATTTCACCGTGCATGATATATTACACGCATGTAAGTACTCACTAGCAAAATAAACCTGTCATAACTATGGGTCTATCTTACTTCCAAAAAAAAAAATATTTGTACGACGCAAAAGGGGGAAAAAGATAGGGCGGAAAGGAGGTTGAACCAATCAGGACCACGCACCCCAACCACATCCCCAAAATATGAATGCATGTGACACTTCTTTCAAATATCCATATCTGCCCTTGCCAGATAAAGCACTAAACGTTTCATTGCAATATTAATATTGTAAATGCAGTAGGTGAAGTCACATGAGTGTGCATAAGCATAAAGGCCCAAATTTTCACCAATGGTTTCTGACTTGTGAGGCCTGCATCAACACAAAGCACAAATATGTTATGTGACTATCCAGGCCTGTTCCACAGATAACCCTCGTTCTACTATGGTTTTACCCACATCAATTCACACTTCTGAATGTAACTTCTAGAATCATCAATAGCATTGACAAAAATGCTTGGGATATACTTCCTGCCAAGATAATTCAAATTCTTATCAGCTAACAAGCACAAGTATGAGTAATTCGGGATAATTTATAAAAATGTGGTTAATTTACTCATTTTCTTGTACTGCTCATGTTTAAATTCATCATATATACATCCAAAATTCCAATGCCAAGTAATCGTTGTAACACTCTAAATGTCCACTTTTTTTCATTTTCTCAAGAAAAATTAAAAAGGGGAGCCAATTTCAACTACGCCAAACAAGGCACAATTTTGCAAAAATCAGCAGATCAAAGTAGCAGAGGAAAGGAATTGAAAATGCTAGCTTTTGCAAGAGAGACAAATTAGGAGATTATTATAGCCCAAAATAACACAAAATCTTTTGAAAAAAAAAAATTACCAGCATCAATCACAGAATCCCAGTCGGTCTTCCCATCTTTCTGAAACTGCTTCAAGTCCCAAGTCCCTCCCACCCAACTAGGATCCCGAAATTTACCCACCACCTCCTCCACCGCCGCTGCCGCGGAACCATTGGACCATAAAGCAGCATCTTCCGCCACCAATTTCTGATCGGAATTGGCCACGGCTGATTCAGAAACCTTCGGCTGAACTTTCTGATCCTCTAGAGTGGCAGCAGAGGCCACCTCGCCGGACCCATCGTCGGCGGCCCTTGTGGACACTGAGATGAGGGGTCTCTTCGGTCTGAGAGAAAGATAAGACTTATGGGTCAAATGGATTTTTGCAGAAAAGGGTGGAGGGAAGGGTGGGAGGCGGTTTGGAGGAGACGAAAACATAGCCATTGACATGTTTAGCCAAGTCGAAGTGCAAAAGCTCAGAAGTCAGAACGTTACTTTCTGAGCTGCCCTCAAACCTAAAATTAGGATATTTATTTATTATTATATTTTTTAGCACACAACACAGGTTCTGTGTCCGTCTAATTAATTATTATTAAAATTATTTATTTCTTTCACTCGTCGTCACTTCAAATTCGTTTAGGCAGCGTTTGAAATAACAAAATTTATAAATTTTGATAACAATTATATGTTTGTAATTCGTATAATGAGATAAAAAAATATATAATTTTTTAAAATTTTTAATATTTTTTAATAATTTTTAGAACTCCAAACAAATTAGAATCTCGAATTTAACTTATCCCATCTGTTGAATAACCTTTTAAAAAAATTTGCTAAATTCCTACTCAAAAAGTAAATTGTTTAAAACAATTGATATGTTATTTATAATGCAATGCAAATATATTTTCGAACCTTTTACCATAAATTTCTATAAAATGTTAACTTTTTATACATTTTATCAATTTTGAGATTACAATTTATGGAATTTTATGGGATTTTAAATGCACTCATGTAAATTTTCTTCTATCACAATAATATCTCAACTAGTAAGATTTTAAATCCACTTCCCAGTGGTTACTAATTTGACGTATTGAAAAAAAAAATCTTCTATCAAGATTTTTAATATTCTCTATATCAAGCAAAAATTACGAAAAAAAAATTCCATTCAAATAAACTAAAAAAATATAATACATATAAGTTTAATCACTATTTATGTATTCAAAAGACTTTAAAAAACTATTCACTTAACTATCACTTTAATATATCAACCACCTAAAAATAATTCACAATCAAATTGTCATAGAGCAAATAGTTTAACTACTTTTATTTTAACACGAAAATTGTAATTGTTTAAATATATATTATATTATATTAAATGAGTATTTAACTGGTACCTCATAGTACAAATGAATATCAAGTACCCTATAGACAGGTCTCAAACCATTCATAAACTTACACAATTATTAAATTTCAATCTCAAATCTATTACAATCTTATTACAGTATTTTTCAACAAATTTTTATGAATTTAGTTAAGTCAAGTATCCTCTTATACCTATCCTATTAATACCCTTATCAATGAGTTAATTTGGATAACATAAGCAGTTTTTGTATTTTTCTTTTCTTTTTATTTTTTACTTAGCTTATTTTGTTTTATATAACTTTTTTTTCTTCACCTTATAATTTAGACATATTAATTGTATTTATAAAAAAAAGTCGTTAAAAAAAATATGTTCGTTTGAAAATAAGCAAAAAAAAAACAAATCTTAATAACTTCCAACCCATACAGTTGGAGGCAAGGAGGACGGGAATGCACCATTCAATTGACACATGTAAACTCTTGAAGCTTTTCATTGTTCTCTGTAAATTATTTTATAAAATTTGATAGGAGGAGGATAAAGAGTACCATTTTTTTACAATTCCTTGTGCACCAGAGATTACTAAAGTACCGTTGGAGGATGAGATGAAGGTGAAATGTGGGCAGGGAGAAAAGATGAATCTCCATGAAAAGTGATCTAAACATGTATTGGAGGAGAGTACTTCAGGAATTCTCGAGCAGAATAGAGTGGAACTCTCACTATTTACTAAAATCATTGTTATTAAAATCATGATTTAAATCGTAAAATTGTACTTCAAAAATTTTCGAGCAGGATAGAGTGAAACTCTCCCTATTTACTAAAATCATTATTATTAAAATCGCAATTTAAATTGTAAAATCGTACGATTTTATGATTTTACAAGGCAAAACCTTGTTAAATCGCATCAAAATCTTTTTTTGGGGGTAAAATAGGTAAAAAAGTGATTTTATGGGATAAAATCAATAAAATCGCGATTTTACAATTTTACAAAATTTTAGGTTTTGGGTGTAGTTTCATCAAACTTAGGGGGAGAAATGAAATAAAACAAAAAAAGTCCTAATTTTTTTCCACAAAACCGAACATTGTTGGTGCAGCCAAAGTCTTCGTTTCTTTCTTTTGGTCTCCCAAATCTTCTTATCCAGGTGCGAGTCCGTGTGAGCTGCGATTTCGACGAGCTTCCAGCATGTCATTGTAAGCTGCGAATTGCCAATGTGCGAGATTTTCTTCAGATCTCTCCTTACAGTGTTGATTTCTTAAAAGTTCTAGAGTTTTGTTCAAAATTAGAGAACTTCTTCCCGACGTAACTCCTTCTGGCGTGTTGTTATCAAATTTATTTTTATCTTAATCTTGAAATTTTTTTTTTATTAGTTTTTTTATGTTTTATATTTTTTTAGTGAATTAATTAATAGACGAATCATGGTAGGATTCGAACCCATATTATTACGGTGAGTGTCTAAATATTATTCGAACCCACATTAATATCTATTTTACCTAATCAGTGAAAGCTCTAAATATTAAAATATCGTGTTATATAAACTGTGGTTTCATAAGATAAGTTGTAGGTAAAATCTTACGATTTTACGATTCGATTTTACGGACCTTTCACTGATTTTAGGTAAAATTCCAATTTTAACAACATTGACTAAAACTGCCAATAAGGAAGTGAAGTCATTTCAATATTTTCAAAAGATTGTTTGTTCCGGGAGTTCTTCCGACTCGCATAAAAAAATATTTATGTTAATACTAAAAAATTACTTTTATAATTTTCTAAAAGTAATTTAACCATAATTAATGTATTAATGTGAAAGCGACTTTGTCTAATATATGAACAATCTAATGAATTTAATTTTTCAATGTAACAAATATAACAAGAAAATTTTATAATATTGGGAGTGTTTAGAGTTGTTTAAATTTATTTAAATTTGTAAAAGTCATAATTTTGTAATTTGTAAAATAAATAAAAAATTTTAATTTTAAAAAAATTTGTAGAGATTTGAAGAGAAAAATAGTTCCAAATGGAGTAATTATAATTTCATTCTGGTAAATATTTTTAGTTATATAATATTACACTCTATAAAAAAAAAAAAAAAATCTCTCTATCTCTATGTACTTTAACTATTTAAAGTCCGTTTGGCATCTTGAAAAACGTTGACAAACTTTAAAAATCTCTGAAAATCTCTAAAAATTATTTACTTTTTATACCATTACACAAATTACGAACCCACAAATTAATATTAAATTATCTCATTTCATTTCATTTTTTATCACTCTAAACACCTCCTATTAATAGCTAATCTCTCTCTCCTCAATTCCCTCACGCCTGTCTCTAAGGTTGATAGACCGACTTCTTCTTCTTCCTTTTTTTTTTTTCGCCTGTTCTTTTTTTGGGTTTGAGAAATTGTTTGAGCCCGTTTTGTTACGTGGGCCAAGTTTGAGATTGAGGATGTTGGTTTGGCAAAAATTTTCAAAGCACGTCTTTTTGTATATTTTATGTATTTGTACATTATTTTATATGTTTTATTAGAAAATTAAGTTTTTCTATCAAAATTTATGAAAATAATATTTATTTCACTACTAAAAACTTTAAAAGCATTTAAGTTGTTTTATTTAAAATTATAGTTTAACTTTTCCTTTATGGTCTGTGTCTCTCTTTCTTTTTATTTTTTATTTATTTTTTAATGCAAAAGCCTTCTCCCATCTTATAACAAAGGAAATCGCTACATTTTATCAAAAATTTTAACAAATGATTTTAGTGAAAATAAAATTTGTGTAAGATAAAAGACACATAATTGTGTTTACTTTTTCAACGTGATAGGTATAAAGACTTCCAAAGCATTCTCGTAACCTTGTTAAAAAAAATAAAAAAAAAAGATTTTATTTATTTTTTTCTCCTTTTATCATTTAATAGCTAATATCTCTCTCATTTGTTCACGCATCTCTTTATAGGGTATATATTTTAAGCTGAACTTGCTAAGCCTACCTTTTCTTTTTCTGGTTTGAAAAATTATTTGAGTTCGCTTAGTTATTTGGTCTAAATTTGGGATTGAGCAAACCGCTTAAACTAAAATTCTAAAAACATATTTTTCAAAATATTTTATGTATTTACATATTACTTTATTTGTATTTTTTTTTTATAAATTTTAAGTTTTTTTTATCAAAATTTAATAAACAACATATTTATTTCAGTTCTAAGAAAGTTTTCTAATTTTTTAAATACTTTAATTTAAAAATTATAATTTAAACTTTTTCAAAAAAGATACATAAGTATACATGGGTGGATTGAGGAATTAAACCTAGGCCCATTTGTTAATAACGCTTGGCCCAATGGACAAAAAACAACTCTTGGCCCACCCCTGTCTCTAGCTTTCTTTATTCTCTCTCTAAAAATGTTTCGCTCTTTCTCATTTTTTTTTATTTTGGATAAATTACATCTATCTCCCAACATTTGAGTAATACACTTATTATTCATAATATTTAAAAGTTACACTTATTTCTTTTTATTTTGAAAGTCGTTAATGTTGACTCCTTTTTAATAAAATCACTCATTAAAATTTAACATAAAATATAAAACTAACCAAAATTTCAGATATTTTTTCTTATTATACCCTCCCTCTTTCACATTTCATCAGTTTTCGTCACAAAAAACCTTAAACATTTTATATTTTTACTTTTTTTTTTTACTATTTTAAGGATTTTTGTAAAGAAAATTAATAAAAATGTGAGAGGGAGAGATAAAATAGAAAAAATATTTAAAATTTTAGTTATTTTAATATTTTTTATTAAATTTTAATAGTTAATTTTATTTAAAAAAAGATCAATGTTAATAATATTTTAAAATAGGAGCGAGCATTTTCAAACTAGCTTTTATTTATATAGGTGGCATTTGGAGTGATAAAAAAAAAAGAAAAAATGTGATTTGGGCTAATTTTGGCGAAATAATCTGTTAGAACGGATTTACCAGACCGTTCTAACGGATTTAAATTTTGTCACTCATTTTTTCAAGACCATGGGAACGGTTTTCTAAATCTGTTCTCAAGGATTCAAAAAAATTCGTAAAAAATAGCAATTAAGCGAATTTTTAATTTTTTGTAAAGGCAAAAAAAATTTAAATTAATAATGACAGAAAATAAACAGAGTTTTTTAGGAATTTTTTTTATTTTTTAAATTCTAAACGGTGCCATATGTATGTATTGACATGCGTTTTTTGTGAAGTAAGGGTAAAGATGCCATGCAGGACACGCAGGCAATCAGGTAACCATCTTGCGTCACTCGCTTTACTTCTCTCTTTTCTATTTTTTTTTTATTTTTTTAATTAAAATTTTTTTCATCTTGTACGATATTTTTTATCAAAATTTTTATTTTTATTTTATTCATAACTTTAGAAATATTATTTTATTTATCAAAAATTATAAACAATAAAAAAAATTCACATACTGGTTTAAAAAACCCAATTTTTGAAAAACAGTAAATTAAATGTTTTATGTATATATCAAATTTTCTTTTAAAAATAGTTTTTGACAATAATTTTTAGTTTTGGTCTAGATTAGCAGTGAATTAAATTGTTAGTATATATGTACATATATAGACATATAGCTGGCAGATGTGATGTGAATATAATTATTTATATACATATGTGTGTGTATAAGCATTACGTTGTTAGATTGCTTGAAATTAATGTTTGGAATTCGAACGCGTGGACCTAAATTCGTGGATAGTCTATTGATCGCTAGAAATCAAATTATAATTTTTTTTAAATTGATTTAGACGTAATGATTGAGACATAAAGCATTAATTGCGAATGTATATATATATCTGTCCAATAATTCATTAAATGAACAATTGGCATCCACTATTTTCAAGTAAATTAGTTAAAATTTTAGGTAGAGGTGTTTGTAGATCTAAATAAATATATATATATATATATATATATATATATATATATATTAGTTAAATGCATATATATTATACATGTATTAGAATGCATATTGTCTAGAATTTATTCAGATTGTTTGAATGTGATACTGGATTATTTGATTTGTTCTTGTTGATATTATGTCACGTGATTGCATTATTTATTTAAACTAAAAATTTCATGTATCTTATTTTTAACTAGAATAAAAAGATAATTTATATAATGCAAATTTAGAGTGAAATTTAATATTATGTTTTATTTAGATTGAGGGGTACTAAAAATATCGAGTATGCGTACTTAAGGGTTAAAAGTTCTGAAACCCGCGTGGTAGTGGTAATCGAGTCCAATAGACTAGTAACCTACAAACGATGCAGATGCCAAAGGGTGACATATTGTATTTTTAAGGCTTCGGCCTAGGAAGCAGATACCGAAGGATGGTATATATTGGTTAGATCTTGTTTTTACGGAACAATCAAGCAGACATCAAGGAATGATGTATATTGGTTGGGTCTTGCTTTTACGAGACAATCAAGTAGCAGTACCTTGAAATCAAATTAATTTTCTTTGATGTGTTATGTGGTGCAACAATGCAATTAATTGTAACGAAAAGAGATTGATAAATAAATTTAAGTTCGTGTTTGAAATTGCTACTTGTGCATAATTGTTTCATTTAGTAGCATGTTAGAGCATATTGTATTTATATTATTATTATTAGAGTTTCGAGCACACGTGTTATTAGTGCTAAACTCCTTACAGCTTGCGATGCAAATAATGAATTTGAGTCACGTGTAGGACCTACTCAACATGAAAATTATGAATTTATCTATTTGTTTTTAGTTAATTACATTAGAATTTTCTTTGGAGAATATTTTTTTTTAGTGAATTGTGATAAACCTCTATTTTCGACGTGAATCTTAATTTTTTTTTTCAGAGATTGGTTAGGTTTCGTTTTAGAGCGTTGTTACCTAGTGGATTTTAACTGTGGCATTTATTTAAATTTAAAGTTTAGTTTTTTTTTTTTAATATTCCTTGCTCCATAGTGTGTGTGTATAGCTTTGATGTGAGATAGAGAAAGTTATTAAATGATGTAATGTGTGTTCTTTGTTTATATACTCAGGTTGTGAAATCCGGAGCGTGATATTATATGATGTGCCTATTTAGAGTATCAAATTTTGTGATTAGAGAGGTGGGTTACTCATTTTCTTTTTCTCTCATTCTTCTAACGTTCTTATCTTCTAAGCCCAATAATTAAGAATCATTTTTTAATTTTATATTGAACTAGACTAAGAGGCATGATGGGGGTGCATGATTATAACTTTTTTAAATTATTAGTGGCTGTAAATATTAAAAGAAGGTAAAAAGTGTTAAAAAGTGAAATTACATAAATAGATGATATAGGTAATTACTTTTTATATTATGTGCCTATTTAGAGTGCCAAATTTTAACTTAAAATTAAAAAATAGATAAATTTTAAATTATTAGGTGTTTGATGTATTTTTTAAAAAGGGTAAAAAAATTAATGAAAGTTCAAAATTCAAAAATTTTCGGTGTGGTGAAAATTAGAAATTTTTTTTTATCAAATTTAATATTCCAAACATACCTTTGTAGCTCTAGTTATTAATTTTTATTTTACGTGTTAAAAATCTCGAAATAAAAAATAAAAATATTAATTTTTTTCTATTTTAAAATTTTTAATAACTAATAACTAGAGTTACCAGTTGCCGATTATCTTCCTCAAACGGAGCCTTAATGAAATATCTTGGTAGTGACTTTCACCTGGAGTGAATTGACAATTTTCTCTGAATTGCTGGGAAGCAATTACGCGTTTGAAAAGCAATCAAAGGCGGCCAAGTGTTTTTTTTTTTTTTAAATTATTGTCTCGACAAAGTCCGAGTAAAAAATGTAGGTGTTTGGAAATTCAAAAAAACTCAAGTTTTGATAGTTTTTGGGTATTTTTTTATTGCACTTTTTTGTATGTTTGGTTGAATTAAGTGGAAATTTTAGTATTTTTTTAGTAACTTTTGGGTATTTGGTAAATTTTTTACTTTAGTAAAGCAAAAAAGTGATAACTTTTGGGTGTTTGGTATGTTTTTTTCCTGTAGCAAATCAAAAAAGTTGTAATTATAGAGTGTACTTTTTACTGTAGCAAATCAAAAAAATGAGAAAATTTGTGATTTTACCAAACACACCAAAAGTAACTTTTGGTATTTTTTTACTAATTTTTGAGTTGCCAAACATGCTCTAACTCTATTTACATAATATAATATTATTTATTTTGAACTTGATTATCAAAGACATTTCAATACCTCCCACTTAATCATCATCAATTCTCACAGAATCTAATGCACTAGCGGACGCACGAAGGGCCGAGTGTAGGTGAAAGCTTACACTGAAAATTTAGATTCGACCTGATAACTCGACCCGACCCGATAATATAATAATAATATTTATTATATTATAATAAAATATTATTATATTTTATTATATTTTTTTTGATCCATCACTACCCACCTTCCCATCCTCCATTACGACGTGTCGGAGTTAGAGATATAGGTTACGCTGATTTAGGCTACCTAATTTGCGCCTACACTAACCAAATTTTCTGGATCCGCCACTGTTCTAACGTCCTTACAATTTTAAATAAACAAAGAATATTATATTTACTATTCCACAAGTAGCGTCTCTCATCTCACAGTCTCTTACAAAAAATATAATGACTTAGTTTGGGAAGAAAAAAATAATTTTTTTGCACTTAGTTACTAAAATATTAGTATTTTTGTGTTTAAAAAAAATTAACCTTCAGTAGTAATTTTTTAACTTTCAATTAATTTGATATTTTTATTTTTAATAATTTAAAATATTTAAAATTAAAAAAATAAATTTACTCATTTAAAAAAATTAAAAATTAAATATTTTAAAGTTCAACTTTTGGCTACTCATTCCAAATAAAGTCTAAAATCAAGTCTGTCGTAGGCAACCGGGGATGGAGGCTACAGTAACTGCAAAGTTGAGTGGCTCCTCGCACTGCAATCTTGGATCAACTAGTGTAGCAAGAATAGTGACTAATCTAAAGAGTGGCACCCCCACTCTCTAGGGAATGTTTGGTAGAGCGAAAAATACAAAAATAATGAAAAATATAATTTAGATAATTTTTTAATGTTTAACGTGTAACTATCAAATCACGTTTTTTAAATATAAATAGTAAAATTTTTTAATTTTTGTATCAATTTTTTATAGAAAGAAATTGTCAAAATGATTTTTTTGGTCTATCAAAATAACTTTATATCAGAATTTATTAGAAGACGTTAAAAAATTTTTAAGATTTGTGGAAAAATTAATGAGGTTTGTAGAATGTCATTAGAGTTTGTAAAAAATTTATTGAAATTTATAAAAAATTATTGAAATATGTAAATATATATAAATTTATAAGAATTTTATGAAATACGAAAAGTATAAAATATGTTAAAAATTTATAAAAATTTTTAAAAATTTTCAACAATTTCCATCCGACCAAACACCTCTACTCATAGCAGGTGTCTCCGGTCCCGTTGCTTTCTCTGCTGAAAAATAGCAGGATTAAATTTTTCTCGAATTTTTTATTTGTGCTTCTCATTGGATTCGTACTAGAAAATTGATGCGAGGCCTTTAACTCTGTCCCTTTTTTAATTATTTTTTGAAATTCTTAACACAGGAAATTAATTATTTTATTTTTAATTTTGTGTGTGTGGTAACTATTATTATTATTATTATTATTTGCATTTAGTAAAATATGTAAGTTTTCATTAAAAAATTTGAGAAAGTTGACAATTCGTCAAACACGTGATTAAAAGCTCCGATTTATAATTATGTAGTCACGAATAGTCTTCGACCAAAACCTTTAATAATCACTTTAATTATATACATTTAGCGATAGTATGCTTGATCACTAATGAGTTGTACTTTTTTTTATTAATTTTAAAAATACATTTTCTCTCACATTTATCAATTTTCATAATATATCTGTATTCAATATTCAGTACAATAACGAACTTATATAAATAAATATAATATTAAAGTTATAATAATATTTCAAATTGAATTACTTATGTTATTTACAAAGTTAGGCAGTGTATGGATAACAAAAAAATAAAAAAATTTATTGTAAAAGTGATACATAATGAAATTTAGTTGAAATAAATTAACAAAATTTTATAATTTTTTATAAGTTATAGTGAATTTTTTCAACCTCCAAACAGCACCTAATATACAGAGGCAACTTGGATGACATGCTGATGGTAATGAGATAACGGTCTTGAGTCATATTTCTTTGGTGGCACTTTTTTTTTTTTAACACAATGATAAAAGGTAATACAGAGAAGAAGAATCAAATGCATATGGTGGTGGGCCCACCCTTGTTTTGTTTTTTTTAATCATTCATCACTTTTTTTTTCTTCTTATCTTTTTAGCTCAATAATGAAGAGGCATATTCTATATACACTGTACGAGACCGGAGAGGATCCGGATGATATATGCATGATACTTGAGGACGTGGAGCTCTTGCATCAGTCTGCTTTCGTCACACTTTCTTTCTTCTTTTCTATATTTTTTAGCCAATTATAAAATAACATTTCATACTTAACAGCCAGTCTCTTAGGAAGAAATAGGCACGACAATGCGACCGGAGAAGATCAGTTTCTATATCAATATCTTGATATTAAGGGCGAATTAAATTATTTGTGAGCTTAAGGTGAAAAAAAAATTTTTATACCTAAAAAATTTTTAAAATTTTTATTTGTATAGTTTTTGAATTGTAAAATTACAAATCAAATTAGTATTTAACGTAGAAAATATGTAAAATATAAAAAATACAGAATTTTCTTCAGGTGCTACTTACATTTCATTAGTTCAAGCAATTTAGTGTTAAAACAAATGCTTTCTAAAAAACATTGCTGTAAAAATTTAAATTTGTAAAATAAATTCCAAATAAAATAATATATATAATATATTGAAATAGAAATTAAGCATTTTACTTTTAATGAAATATAAATTAAGTATTTGACTTTTAATAGGATAAAATGTTATTTACATCACATTTAATACTAAAATTAGGAATGGTTTTCTAGAGGATTTAGTTAAAATATTTTCAAAATTTTGAAAATTAATATTGAAAGATATATTTTTAATTCCTTTTGTTTTTAATTTGTTTGAACTAAAAAATAATATTGCGAAAATTAAACGAAAAATATATATAATATTAAAGTTATAAATAACATTCCAAATTGAATTACTTAAACTACTTACAAAATTAGATGGTGTTTGGATAACAAAAATTTTAAAAAATTATTATAAAGTGATATACGATGAAATTTAGTTGAAATAAGTTAAAAAAATTTTATAACTTTTTATAAGTTATGGTAAATTTTTTCGTCCTCTAAACAGCACCTAAAATACAAAGGTAACATGAATGACATGCTGATAATGAGGTAATGATCTTGCGTCATACTTCTTTGATCTCACTCTTTTTTTTTTTTTTTAAACAATGATAAAAGGCAATAAAGAGAAGAAGAATCAAATGCATATGGTCGTGGGCCCACTCTTTTTTTTTTTGTTTTTTTAATCATTCATCACTTTTTTTCATCTTATCTTTTTAGCTCAATAATGAAGAGGCATATTCTATATACACTGAACGAGACTGAACCAAATTCATGATGGAGAAGCTTGATTACAGAAATTTTCGATAATTTATAAACAATTAAAAAAAGTTGAAAAAATAAATAAAAATTCAAGAAATTAGGGAAAAGTAGTAAAAATTTGAAAAAGTTGATAGAATTTAATCTTGTTAATAGGGAAGAAAGTTAGAAAAATTTAAAAAAATTAATAAAATTATTTTTTTTCACAAAAGTTGATGAGACCACATAGTTTAAAAGAAGGTAAATACTGTTGAAAGTGAAATTATATAAATAACTGATTGTTTTTTCTTAACATAAATATAGGATCATAGTTATAATCGGGGAAGGAAAGAGAGGGTACCCCAGGCTCAATCCTGGGAGACGAGTGTGAGAGACTAAGAATATAAGAAAGAATGGAGACCAATTTGACACAAGGCTACTTGAGAAGGAGACGTCACCGCTTTATACGCAATTGTAAATGTCCATCAGGAAGAGAGTATTATTTTGAGAGATAATTGATGAAATTTCCTTTTCCAATTACTCGTTCTGATGAATTAACCTCTTTTGGAGCTATTACATTGTAAAATTCTCATAAATCAAAATGGTCTATGGGTCATTACTAAATTCAATTCGTATTAAGACTCCGTTTGAAGTTGTGAAAATCGCTAAAAAATATTAAAAATTTATAAAAAATTATTTAATTTTTATCCTGCTATATAAATTATGAACCCACAACTTCTATCAAATTTTATCACTTTTTGTCACTTCAAACGCCTCCTAAGTTTATTGAATGTTAATGTTATATTAACCACACATTTGTTAACAAGTGTATCAAAGGCACCCACAAGGACGAAACCAGGAATTTTAGTGGGGGCAATCAGTATAAATTTTAATATTTCTTCTCAACCTTGAAAATGCAATATCGAAATTAAGTAGTCCATTTAAAGGTCATAGACTTAAAATAAAACAAATATATAAAGTCCATTCACAGAGTTACTTAAAAATGAATCATTTGATTGGGTTGGAATATAAATGGCCTAACTCAATTAATTTACATATCTTATTAATGATCCAATTCAAGAATTAAATATCATATGTTATTAATGTCTCAAAATAAAAAGACTGGTGGCCATTTTGAAAAAATATATATATATATATATATATATATATATATTTGTTTACTTTAGTAGGTTTTTTTTTTTTGGTAATTTACTTTACTACTTTACTTTAGTAGGTTAGGGTGACCATTTTGAAAAAAAATATATATATTTATAAATAATCTTTTATTGTACTTTTAACAATTTAGTAAAAGAAATTTATGTGAATTCCACATTTCAGATTATTCAAGAAGCCCTACAAGAGTTCCATAAATATTCAAGGCTTAAGCCAAATGGGAACAAGAGCAAAGTATACATGTTAGGAATAAGCCAAGAGGAAAAGCAATCACTTTGCTCCATCCTTGGGTTCTAAAATGGGGAATTGCCGGTTAAGTATTTAGGGGTCCCTCTTATTTCAACTAAACTTAAGATTGCGGATTGCAAGGAGCTTATTGAAAGAATAACAAGAAGGGTAACAAACTGGACCTCTAAGTGCCTCTCCTATGCTAGAAGACTTGTACTTATAAAATCTGTCCTCTTTAGTATTCAAATATATTGGAGTATTCATTTCATTCTCCCAAAGAGCATATGCAATACCATTGAACAAGTCCTACGAAGATTTCTTTGGTCAAGGGTTGAAATGAAGAAATGGGGAAGCAAGGTTGCATAGGATGATGTGTGCTTGCCGAAAAAAGAAGGTGGCTTGGGCATTCGGAAAATCCATGAATGGAATAAGGCCTCTATGTTAAAGCATATATGGACCCTATGCTCCAACAACCAATCTCTTTGGGTGGCTTGGTGCAAGTCTAACCTCCTCAAAGGAAGATGCTTTTGGGAAGCAAAGGCCCCTACAGATTGCTCATGGAATTAAAGTAAGCTACTCAAACTCCGAAGTGAAGCAATTAATATCTCCAAGTATAAGGTAGGCAATGGAAATTCAATTTCTCTTTAGTATTCAAATTGGCACCCTAAAGGTCCCCTCATTCCCAAATATGGCCCAAGGATAGCATATGATGTCGGTTCGCCTAGGAATGCTAAAGTGTCACAGGTGATCAAAGATATTCAATGGAAGTGGCCTAGTTCAATGACCTATTCTCGAAGCATATGGCTCTGAGAGGTTATCCTTGACAATTCATTGGACTATTCACCCAATCAAGCTATGGATGATGAGTTTATATGGACGGTTTCAAAGACTAAACAATGCAGCTACTACATGGGAGGCAATTTGGCTACACGCCCCTAAGGTACCATGGCACAATCTTTTGTGGTTTTCCAATTATATACCATGGCATAGCTTTATCTCATGGCTTGCTATCAGAGGTAGACTTACCACCAAGGATAAATTAGCAGCTTGGGGAATGAACATTGATCCATTATGTGCTTTATGTGGACAAAGAATGAGACCATTGATCACTTGTTTTTCCAATGTCTATTGTCAGCTGAGGTGAGGAATTCAATCTTGCAAAGATGCAATATTTTAAAGCAAGTGCAGCCGTGGAGAGAGGAGGTAATATGGGCCTTGGGAAAGTTCAATGGAAACGCTATTCATCAAAGAATCCGCAAGCTTGCATGGGTGGCTATGATTTACCACATATGGAAGGGAAGGAATGCAAAAATCTTCAATGACCTCACTCCATTTGTCCCCAAAATCATTAAGGAGATTATACAAGAAGTCAAAGTTAGATGTTCATATTCCCTTGTTAAGAATGTTTCTAATGTAAATGTGGATTTTTGTAGCAATTGAGGAATCCCCTAGATGTAAATATGGGGGTATGCCTCCAAGATGATGTAAATACTTACTTCTCTCGTTAATCCAAACTATAGGTACTTAATTATCAAAAAAAAAAAAAAAATTATGTGAATCATCTAATCATATAAATTTAAAACAAGGAAACAATGTGAGCCCAGAAAAGGTCAATTATTCAAAAAAGTTGTTCACGGACCATACTTACAAAAGGGAAATGTCTCAAGCTAATGGACTTTATTATTTTTTTTTTTGGGCATAGGTATATTTTATAATTTTAATTTTTATATAATAATATGAATTTAATTCCTAAATTAATTTAACAACATCACTACTAAAAAAAAGGATTTTACTGCTGAAAAAATTAATGATAGTACACTTTTATCATTAAACACACTTCTAGTTAGGATTGTCACAATAAATCAAATGTTACTAGAAAGTATTTTGATTAATAATAAGATATTATTCAATATTCTATTTTTTATTATTTAGCCCCCATTTGGTCGTGTTTTTGTTTTCTATTTTTCTATTTATATTTTCAAAATTTTGTAAACTAGTAACAAAAACATATTTGTTAAATCTGTTTATATTTTTTGTTTCCAAAAAAATAAAAATTTAGATAAAAAAACGTGAACCTAGAAAAAGTATTTTCACTTTATTTTTTTATTACAAATATTTTGTTAATTTTAACACTTTGTTCATTTTCTGTTCCATCATAATAAAATAAATTATTTTATTCAAGGATTTTATTAAACTAAAATTAATTTTGATAAATAATATAATTTAATTAAACTAATCATCTAAATTAGTATGTAATGCATTTTATTAATTTAGTTAATGAATAATTAAATTAATTACTTATTAAATTAATTAATTTAATAAAATATATTTTGTTAAATTATTTTTAATAAATAATAAAAGTAAATTAATTAATTTAGCTTAAATTTAATAATAAATAATAAAATAAAATAAATAAATAAATTTAATTTAGTAACTAATTAAGCTACACTTCCATACTACACTTGTCTCCAGTCTTTATGATTGCATGCTACTGGTCTGCCTTGAACCGGGATCTAAGTCCTTTAGCGGCATTTATCTATGGAGAGTCGTAAACCTGATTTTCTAGCCATGGTGTTGTTCTCGCCATGTTTGAAGCCAAAGCTCCGTTGCCTTCACCAATGGGTGCTCTTACCTTGAAGTAATCGATCATCGATCTAATTACTGCATATGAGCATCATGCTGCTGCTGCTACTACTGTTACGTTGTAATTAAGTTGATTGTAAATTATAATTCCTATGTAATCCCTTTTAAGTTTGAGTGTGTGGTGATATATAAAATAAAAGAAGCTCTTGCTAATATTATGTAGAATTATCTAACAGATTTAGAATAGACAGTGTTGAAATCTCTTAATAATTTGATTTGGAACAGTTTTGTTGTGTCAAAAAATTAGATGAAAAGATTTTGCTCGATACAATGACTGCCACGTGGATATGGGCCGATATAGATGGATTTAGTGATTGTGCATACGTGATTTCAATGTCGTATTTTTAAGATTTTCTTGAATATCGAATGAGAATGAAAATAAAGTAGAGTAAATTATTTTGTAATTTTAAAATGACAGACCGAAATTGACACTGATCTAGTATAATTCATCAAACTCGCTGATTTTTAAATGAGAATGACAAACTTAATTTATAATATATTAATATCTAATAACCGGAATGAAATAAAAAAACATTTGAAGTATAAACAAAGCAAGGCCATTACTACCTTGATAGAGTTACCAAGTAAATGAATTGCAATTACAAGTGAAAATAAAATAATAACCAAGCTAATTTATCAACTACTCGAACAAAAAGAATGAAAAATTCTGAAGTGTTGGAGATTTGTGTGTTGTGTTGAAATCATTTTTGTTATATTCTCCGTGTATTTATAGACAAAATAATGCAACAACTTCTAATAATTGTTCGACCACTTGTTCTCCCATAATATGGTAGTTAATCCATCACTTGAATAAACAAATCTTGCTTCTCTCTTTATTTGATAATTTTCATTTATACTTATACAGTGATCAAATTTAAATAAATAATTTAAAATAAACGGAGAAATCAACTAAATAATATTTTTGTCAATTCACAGTTATGTAGACAGAGTCACTATATTTTACGGCAATGACCATAAATTTTTTTACAAAACATAAACTTATGTAAAATTTATAGCGTTAAAAATTAGGCTTAAATAGTTTTTCAATTATATAATTAAATGTCACGCTATTTACCTTTTTGCTTTACTTTTTTCTATGACAGGTTATAACAATTTAAACTATTTAGTTTGTTATTTGACAGACAACACCATCATATTTTACAAAAAGCTCACAACTTTCATCTCTTTTTCATTAGTGTATTTTGAAAATTCACTAAATTAATTTTCAAGGGGAATGAACTTTAATTAATCTTATACTTTTAATGCATAAAAACTTTTCCATCGTCATTGTGTTGGTGACATTTTTTTCCTATTTTTTCAACTTCCACGATTAGGGTACAAGAAAATTTGATGCAAATCCAACTGCAGAATGATATCTGAATTTATTGTGATTAATTTGTATATTCTTTTATATATTATTAATAAAATTATAAATCAAAATTTGTATATTCTTTTATATGTTATTAATAAAATTATAAATCAATTTTGCGCTATTAAAAATATTTTATACTCATCAATAAAAACCGTACTGGTACAATATACTTATTGTATGTATTCGGTTAATGCATATATGTAATACCGAATTTACTACTAATTGTAGGGGTACACAAAAGTGATGAACTGGGCAACTTAAATGACAAAAACCACAGTACTTGACGTTATTTATTAAACTATTACTAATACATAGAAGTTGTCAGATTGAGAAATGGTCTTAACAACTCTCGAAGTCATACTCTCTGCTATTCAATAACTAGACAGCCTTTTGAGGAATTGTACAATGCTAATATTTATATTACAGAGATAAGAGTTTATTTAGAGTAGGAAACATATCAGAATTGTATGTTATTTGATTTTTTTACTTGGTAATCATTCTTATTCTGTAAATATGATTGATTTCTCATTGTAAATACACACAAAATAAATATACATATATTTTTTTTCACAACTTTTCTTATTCTTTTATTTAGTGCGGCATCAAAGCCTTCTAAGATCCAATAAATAACACCAGTTTCAGAAATTCCAGCACTATCATTTCCTGAAATTCTAGCACTGTCCGGTGACCGCTGCGCATGTTTGGCAACCCTCCGCTGTTTCCAGTTAAAGTGTCCGAGTTTTAATAATTCTTTAAATGTACTTTGTTTGGACTCGTACAAATTAATCAAACATGAATCTGCCAGTTTAATTGATCCTCATTGTTAATCAATAGCACATTGCTTTTCAGTTTTCACCCCTGAAATCAATGTACCTCAATGCAAAATTGTCTGATCCGGATATGGATTAAAATTAACATTAATTTCTGAAATTAATCCACAGCCTTTTGACTTTAAGTTTGGAAAGAAAAAAGAAAATCATTTTTTTTGGCAGCTAACTGTCCGTTGATTACTAAATTTTATTTTTAGTGTTTGGGAAGGAAAAAAAAATTAACTTTTTAATTTTTTGTTATTTCGACCTTCTTACCCTTTAAGACTTAAAAAAAGTTTAAAATATAAAAGGATAAATTTAATTATTTTAAAAAAAAATAAAAAAATTAATAACTTTTTTCCCCAAAGGCAACCTCAAGATTTGATGGCTTTTGGTGTGCCATTAAACCCAACTAAACGCATTCATTTCAATCTTATGTATCTTAAAATTATACTGTGACTCGCTGAAGGCTTTAAAAAACAAAAATGAAATATATATATATATATATATTCTCTGTCTATTCACATTTTCCCCCGTCTTGTGTTGTGTGTGACCTAATTAAACAACTATAAATATGTGTTATGCATATGTGAACTTTATATCTCAGAAAACCTCGGCTTCCACAACTTCTCAATGCCGTTGTTCCTTGAAAACTCTCTAATTCTTCATCTTCTCACAATCCTAGTGTTGGGAATTTATATTTCTGTGTTAGAAGAAATGGGTTTTGAACCTAAAAGCGTTTACTTTCTTCCTTGTATCATGATGTTTTTGCCCCACTTTGCTCCTCAAAGCGTTTACATACTGTGTCCGGACCACAGTATGGCTCCAGCTGTTAAATTCTTTTTTTCTTCTTATTTTCCATTCTTGTTTTGATTCGAACAATTCGTTGGGTGTCCGGACCACTGTACCATCTTCAGTCTCTTTATCGCTATTTATTTCAATAATTTCGAGTTCTTCCTTATATTTTGAAAACAAAATATCACAAGTGACAAAATTAGCAAAAAGTTTTATAAATTGAATAAATAATTGTATAATTTATGTTCTAAATGATGGTTTGTAATTACACTTTTCAAGTGTAATCACACCCCTAACTTGAGCATTACTAGTCTCTAGTAATGATATTATTAAAATGAACTAAAATATTAACCTGTTTCTCTTTTCGTTGGGAACACGGTTGCACTTAGTAATATGGAATGAACCTTTTAAACTCCTAGGTTTCCCCTAGTGGACGAGTGAAGTCTCGTGAGAGTTTACAGTAAATTTACTCACAAAATTCCTATGCTAGTCTAATGAATGGTATTATTTAATCCAACAACTCCTGATTCAAGTTCAATATGAAATAAGTACAAAATTCAAAGATTGCATAAAATTTTCCAATGCATGTCAAACTTACTTAGCCTTTCAACCATTTCATTTCAAATGTATTACTTCATATCATTCAATCACTCAAGTTATTTAGTGCATTCAAAAGATTGTGGTTTCAACCTCAAACCTCACTAGGTGTTTCACTCTTCAATTGAATTCACACTGAAATGCGTTACTCTAATGGTTCATGCAAAAAGGCAAGAACAAAGTTTATGCATAGAACCACAAAGAGGTCATGAATGAGAAAGAATTTAACCATCTCTTTGAAGTTGCCCAACACCCCTTGTGTACTGATTTTCTCAAAACATGCACGAGTTAGGCTATTCCTACATATCTAAGGTTAAGGGAATAATTACTTGGTTAAAGAAAAGAAAAATTTTCAAGTTTTTATTTTAAGGCTTCAAATTGGCTCCTAGGAATATGTAAACAAGGAAAGTATAGGCCCAAAGTAAACAAAAATGCCCTAACCTCACTCTAAAGTCTAATGGCAATCTTCAGAAATTTCAATCCAATCATGTATCTAAATGAGGCGTTTTGTGCATTTAATACCAAAGCAAAATGATGTGATGAAGTTATATGAAAGAAACCAGAATGAAAGAATTAATTTAGACCATTTAATATAAACTCTCAAGAATGAAGTGTAAGGCTCAAATGCTCACAAAATATGGTTTATTTTAGTCTCCACCTATGTCTCGATACACTTGAATAACAATGCACTTGATGGACCTATTACTTAAAACTGCAAAAACCAGTTCAAGCAAATTCGAAAATAAAAATAAATACATAAAAATGTATTTATTAATTTTTTTTTTCAAAAAAATGACAACTTATGCAAAAAGAAGTAAAAAATAAAAATGTTTTTATTGTCATTTTTTATTGCATAAATATTTTTTTAATTTTAGCACCTTATCTATTTTTGTTATATCATATTAAAATAATTTATTTTATTTAACTATTTATTAAAATAAAATCTTTTTAGTAAATAATATAACTAAATTATTAATTAATTTAATTAACTAAATTATAATCCGTTAAATAAAATTAATTAATTGTAATTAATTAATAATTAATAAAATATGTTATTTAATAATTAGTAATTTAATTAATTACAAACTTTAATAGAATATATTTATTTACTTAATTAATAATTAATAAATATATTAGTTAATAATTAATAACTTAATTAAGTTAATTAATATAAAATATAGTTTATTAAATTATTTATAATATATAATATAATTAAATTAATATGAAATATATTTTACTAAATTATTTGGGTAAAATAATATAATTAGACCAATTACAGAAACATTTCTTAAATATTAGGCTAATTATAGAAGCTTATCTTAGTCATTTGAACTTACGAAGAGTATTTATGTCATTTTACTATAGCATTAAGAAATAGGGAATGCAAGTGTAAAATTCAAATAGTTGAGGGAGATCCCTATAATTAGTCTAATGTTTAGGAAAGATAAGTATAATTTACCCTTCTTATTTTTTAAAGACCAATAATTGAGAATCATTTTTTTAATTTTACATTGAACTAGACTTAAACCAAATGATGCAGACGAATGCTTTTTATACTCCATAAAATCTGTACACAAATTTCTAATTAATGAATGATATTGGTAGTTGTTTTCATACTAAATTATTAGGAGTATGTGTTTGAGTGAGGGTTGTGTTTAATCGAGGGGATTGAATTGTACACTTATGAACCTTACATAATCACATATATATTTGATTGAAAAGAGTTGTTCATAATTTCATGTTTAAACTAGGTATAATATTCTTCTATTTATTACTTCTAATCAAAATTTTAAGATTTAAAATTATTTTATAATAAATTATATTTCTAATTATCGCATTCTTCCCATCAAACATTGTGTAAGTAATCCCACATGAAAAATAATATACAGTGCTATATTCAATTCAATTAATATATTATTTATAATATTCCCCATTAATTCTATTATCTCAAACAAAACACAATTGGGTGATTAGTCATATTTTTTATGCTCTTCTGCAAACCTTAGTTATGTTTGCTAAATCACCAAAAAATTTCATCTTTCAACTTTCTTTAATTTTTTTAATTTTTTCAATTTTCTCTACTAAAATTTATCAAACACATAAATTTATTCCTACCTATAGACCATCAACATTTACTAATTTTCTTCAATTTTTTTCAATTTTTCTTTAACTTTATAATTTTTTTATGCTTTTCTCGGTCCATTAGAGTTAATAATATTCAGTTTCCAAAGGGCGTGAGTATTCACCAAGGTGAAGATTGTTAGGTGGAGTTACCAATGTTCAATTTCCTAAAGCAGTAAGTATTCGTTAAGGTGGAGATTGTTAGGTAGAGTTATCACTGTTCAGTTTTCTAAAGGGTGAGTATTCACCAAGGTAAAGAGTGTTAGAGTTATAACTCATATTGACTGATGGAAACACATAGAACGTTGGGAGTTGCGGGGTTTAACCCGTGGTACAGACCTCTGCCAATTTAAGAATTCTATTATAAGCAAATTTCTAAAGTCCAGTTTTGATTAGGTTTACCTTTCCTATATATTTGGGACATGTTGTACATCGGGACTAATTTTGAGGGTTAGAGTTTTCAATAGGTATGAGTTGAGAGATAAAGTAAAAACAAGTGATAGGGTGGGAGGGTTATTTTGGGTTGAGAGAAAAGGTAAGAACAAGTGACAGAATTGTCTAGAATTCTTTAAGATTCTCTTATATATCTTTTGTAATTTCCTACTTTATTACTAGAGTTTCTTATTTGAAAACTAGTTTTATTGTACCCATAGACGTAAGTAAATTGTCAAACTATGTAAATCTTTTTTTTTTCATTGTGTGATTCTTGTGTTCATCTGTGGAATTTACCATTATTCATTAACGTGTTTCCAAAAGGTGATCTAGATTTCTACAACAACAATCCATTTGTTAAGTAGTCTTGGGCCTCTCTTATTCCCAAAAATTAGCTCGTAGAGTGAGACTTGCTCTTATACTTATATATTGATCACAGCCCTTTCCACAATTGTTGTGGAAACGTTAACAATCTCTCCTTTCACATATCAGACCCCTCAGTAATTTCTCTATTCACACATCAGACCTTGGGTTAGAGACAGTGACAATCTGTTCCTTCTAGTAAGTTAAGATTGATGTAAACCTGGGTTCTGATACCAGTTGTTGAGTGATTTTAGGCTTCTCTCATCCCTAAAAACTAGCTCATAGGATAAATTTTTCTCTTACACTTATACGCTGATCACCAGCCCCTTTCACAATTAATGTGAGAACCCCAACGATTAAAGGATGGTAGCAATTTAAAATACTCGTAGAGTACTCACCTAGTCTAGATATTATTTTTACCTAACGAATTCGAAGATCGTATAGGTAATATTTGACCGCAATCTAATCTGTTGTCATCCCTAAATAGGACTAAGATTATTAATTTGTAATAGGAAAGCATTCCAACTCTTATTTTGGTTTGGTTATAGAAGTTCTTATCAAGAATATTTAGAGAATAGGTGTACGTTAAATTTGGCCAAAAATCCTTAATTTTTAAAATTTTTTAATTTTCACCAAGCAAAAAACCACAAAAATTTTCAACTTTTACCATTTTTTAATATTTTAACTAACTTTTTCTAATTTTTACTACTTTCTCCAACTTTTATAAGAATTTTTCCATTTTTTAAGAAATATGCCAAACATTAAATAATTTAAAATTTATTATATTTTTTTTGGGCCAAAAATGGGCACTTCAAACAAACACTAGGTAGTTAAAGTAATCTAAGCGACACCCTAGCAAGGAAACAAATAATAAAACGATTTATTTAAGGAAAATGATCAATATATTTCACTTTTACCTTTATATCACATCAATTTTTTTCTTTTACTGCACGCATTACGAATTCTTAATTTATCTCAATTTACCTCACTTTTTCCTACTCCAAACGAAGCCACCTCGTCCACTTACATTTCTCAAATTAATCCACAGCCATTGACTTGGAAGCCTCTAGATTTGATGGCTTTTGGTGGGCCGTCGAACCCAAGGAAATAGATTCATTTCATTCTTATATATTTTAAAATTATAGTGTGACTCACTGAACGATTTAAAAACAAAAATGAAAAAAAAAATATTAAAAAAAAATTGCCTATCTGTTCACATTCTCCTCAGTCCTGTGTTGTGTGCGACCTACCTAAACAACTATAAATATGTGCTATGCATATGTGAACTTCGCATCTCAGCAAACATCTTCTTCGACATCTTCTCAATGCCATTGTTCTTGGAGCCTAAAACCGTTTACTTTCTTCTTTGTATCATGGTGTTTTTGCCCGCACTTTGCTCCTCAAAGGACATTTATGTGTCCTCCAGAGCTACCTACTGCCGTAGCTCTGACGGCATGGGTAATCCAAGCATGTATATTAAAATATGAAAGTATGGCTCGTCGTCCAAAAGGCGGCCATTAAGTTGATATCTTACGGGGTGGTTGAAGTGGAATACCAAAGAGTTCCTTGTGGGTGCAAAGGTCGCAACCTTGCAGTGAAAGTTCACGAGTACAGTAGGTTTCCTGACTATCTAGTCATAATCCTTCTGTACCAATCTGGCAAAAACGACATCGCATCAGTTGAACTATGACAGGTAGAGTCAACTAATCAATTTAAATTAAAAAGTTGATTGATTATATATATCTATATATATTGTCCGGAAACAGCCGATTGACAGAGAATGGAGTAGCATGAGAAATGCCTTTGGTGCAGTATAGGACATGCCAAATCCGCCAATGGGTGTGCTTACCCTCAGTATCAAAGTGAATGGCAGTGAAGGGAAGAAGTGGGTAGAGCTGGTTCGAGTGATTCCGAGTAAATGGAAGGCTGGTGCTGTCTATGCAACAAATATCAAGCTTGCTTGAGCCCTATAAAATCCCAATCCTAATATCTACTTTTATATATATCTAATTAATGTGGAGTGGAAAAACTCCTTATAATGTGTTTTTTAATTAAGTAAATAAAGTTGTGTCTTGTGGGCAGCGGATTTAGAGCAAGTGCTCTTTGCCATACTGAATGATGGGTATTGGGTTTTGTGTTGTTCGTCGGTGGATTATGAATAAAAGCTCAACTTAATTTGGTTTTTCTTTTTTGTTTTATTTTGTTTTTATGCAGAGAGAAGTAAAGAGCTAAATGAAAGTTTTCACTTCCGAAAACAACACTTGGCCTGCTGGTGGTAAAATACATGACTTAAATTTTTCTCAAAAAATAAAATAAAATAAAATTAACTTTGAGAAAACTTGGTGAAAACATTTATTGCTAATGTAATTTTGAGCTAAGTACGTACATATGGACTAGCAACTCAATGGTGAGGATGTGAATGGGAGGAATGCCTGATTTGACTGGATCCGATAAAAATATATTAGGAAATATCTTAATAGAATTGAGACAAATTTAAAATTAAAATTTAGTACTCACGCATGATCGAAAAATTTAAAATTTATCTATAGGGTAGTTGTACTTGTTTATACTTATAGGGTATATGCCAAATACCTCTTCTATATAATACACTATAATGTCATGTAATATAATATATATTTATATATTTACAATTTTATTCTTAAAATAACATAATATAATATAAAATATAACTTTTTTTATTTCTTAATTTGTAGTTCTGTTAAATACTTTTATTTTTATTTTTTTTAAGTGTAAAACATTAAATTTTGTGTTAAAAATGTTAAGATTTGTTTATGTTTGATTTTCTTTGTAATTGGTTTGTTGATAGATTTGGTAAACAAAATGTATATATATATATATAAATATATGGACAACATAGTTGTGTATGATCAATGGATTTGTTTAATTTAATAAATTTGAAAATTTTGTCACTTATTAATTTTGTCATCTCGCGGATGTAATAATATTAGATTTTTTTTTAAATGTTGAATATGTTGTTGGGTTTTCAACTATATAATTAAATATCATGCTAGCTATTTACCTTTTTGTTTTACTTTTTTGTATAACAGGTTAAGACAATTCAAACTATTTAGTTTACTATAAGACTGACAACACCATCATATTTTACAAAAATGCTCATGCCTTTCATCTCTTTTTCATTAGCATATTTTGAAAATTCACTAAATTTTCAAGAGCAATGAACTTCAATTAATCTCATACTTTTAAATTCTGTTTGGTAACGTTTTTGTTTTCTACTTATATTTTTAAAATTTTATAAACTGATAACAGAAATATATTTGTTAAATTTATTAACATTTTTTTGTTTTCAAAAAAATGAAAACTTAAACAGAAAAATGTAAATAGAAAAAAAGTATTTTCACTCTATTTTTTTTGTTGCAAATATTTTGTCAATTCTAATATTTTGTCCATTTTTATTACATCATATTAAAACAAATTATTTTATTTAAATATTTTATTAAAAAATTATTTTTAACAAATAATATAATTAAATTAAATTAATATGTAATATATATTATTAATTTATTTCTAATAAATAATTAAACCAATTTAGTCAAGTTAATTAATAAGAAATACATATTACTAAATTATTTTTAGTAAATAATAAAATAAAATATATTAATTTAATTTAATAATTAATTAAACTAATATTAAATGTATTTTATTAAATTATTTTTAATAAATATCATAATTAAATTAAATTAATTATTAAATTAAATTAAATTAATTAATTTATTTAATATGAATTATATTTTATTAAATTATTTTTAATAAATATGGTAATTAAATTATTTAAATAATTATGAAATATATTTTATTCAGTTATTTTTAGTAAATAATATAATTAAATTATAATTAATATATTTTATATTTACTAGATTAAATGATATAATACTTATATCTTATTCAATTTTTTTTAATAAATAATATAATAAAATCAAATTAATATAAGATATATTTATTAAATTTAATTAATTTTTAAAAAATTAATAAAATTAAATATTTTATGAAAATAAAAAACTAATAATTGTAAACAAAATTATATTTTCAAACGCAATTTCAATTTTTGTTAAAAACAATGATAACATAAAATAAAAAATAAAAAATATAAATATATAAACGTAAACAGAAAAACGATAGTGTTACCAAATGGTTCATTAATGTGTGAAAATTTTCCATCGTCATTGTGTTAGTGACATTTTTTTCCCTATTTTTTCCATGATACTATAAACACACACACTACAAAAAAAATGCTATTAATTATCAGCACAACCCATTTTTTCAATTTCCACGATTAGATATAGGAAGAATTTGATGCAAATCCAATTGTAGAATGATATTTGAATTTATTGTGACTAATTTGTATATTCTTTTATATATTATTAATAAAATTATAAATCAAAATTTGTATATTCTTTTATATATTATTAATAAAATTATAAATCAATTTTATGCTATTAAAAATATTTTACACTCATCAATAAAAATTGTAGTACGTACAGGTACAATATGCTTATCTTATCGTATGTATTCGGTTAGTGCAAATATATAATAAGCGAATTCATTACTAATTGTAGGGATACGCAAAAGTGATGAATGGGCAACTTAAATGGCAAAAACCACAGTATTTGACGGTATTAATTAAACTATTACCAGTACATAGAAGTTGTCAGATTAAGAATTGGCCTAACAATTCTGATGGTCTGGTTGAGGTAGCTAGAATACAATATAAATTTGTCAAAAATAAAGATTTTAACTTTAAATAAATTTAAAAATTATATTTATACTCCTCATAATTTATACTATTACACTTATATTTCTTGATTTTATTTGATTTCTTATAAATATTTTTGTCTTTTCATTTTTATTAATGCAGGTCACAACTTTAAAAATAAAGATTTAGAACTTTAAAATTTATTAGGGGTGGCAAAATTGACCCAAACCCATCAATCCACCCAATTAAACCCATAATAAATGGGTTTGGGTCTTATTATTTTACTAATTGGATTGTAATTGAGAAACTCATAAAATACCCATTTATAAACGGATGCAATTAGGTTGTGAAATGAGACCCGTTAAAACACCCATTTAAGTTAAAAAAATTAATTTAATCCCCCTCTCTACACTATTCTCTCTCTCACCTCTCTCTCTCTTTCCCTTACCTATCTCGACAGTAAATGTATAATATATATAATGTACAAATTAATTTAATCCTCCCTCTCTCTACAGTAAATGCGAGCGCACATATGCATACATGCCTACACACACGTACGCGTGCACACACACATATACACGCCTACACACACGACGCGCGCGCACACGCCCACACACGCACACACATACGCATACACGCCGACACGTGCTCGCACGCACACGTGTACAAGCGCGCGCGCGCACACACGCATACACGCCCCGCTCACATGCCTACACACGCATGCGCGTGCACAAGCCCACACACGCGGGCATATACACGCATACACACCTACACACACGTCCGCGTACACACGCACACATACATGTCTACACACACACGCATACACGCTTATACACACGTGTGTGCGCGTACGCACACACGGATACACGCCTATACACACGAACGCGCATGCATGCACACATACACGCATACACCATGAGAGATACTACTTTTATTTCATCGTTGAAAATATAATATTTTTTTTACTTTTTGACCGAACTTTTGTGAGTGAAAATTCACTTTTGGTGAGAGAAAGTACGTAAATTTTAGTAGAAAGAAAAAAAGAATTTCCACGGGTATGGCAAAAATTCTTGTAGTGATGTATATGAAACGAAGGAGGCTCTTGTTTATATTATGTATAATTATCCAATAGATTTGGAATATACAATGTCGATATCTCCCAATAATTTGATTTTAAACAGTTTTGCAACATCGAAAAATTAGATGAAAGGGTTTTACTTTTGCTCGACACATTAATGACTGCTTCATGGATATGAGCTAATATAGATAGATCAAATGATTGTACAAACATGATTTAGATGTGAAATTTTTAGGATTTCTATAAAAATTTATAATTGGTTCTGATGTTAGGTAATGATTTATGATTACTTATAATTGCTCGTGATTAACGTTTTCCAATTATAAGCATTTGGGGCATGGTAGTTTTACTTTTTGCCTATTTTAATTATTGTTGTAATTATGTAGTCACCGATAGTCTTCCACTGAATCCTTTAATAATCACCTAAGTATATACCTTTAGCTATAGCCTGCGTTGGTCACTAGTGAGTTGTAATTTTTTTTTAATTTTAAAAATACATTTTATCTTACGTTTGCCTATTTTCATAATATACCTGTATTCAATATTCAACACAATAACGAAGTTATAAAAATAAAAATAAAAATATATAATATTAAAGTTATAAACAATATTACAAATTGAATTACATATTCTATTAACAAAATTAGTTATTGTTTGGATGACAAAAAAAACTTAAAAAATTATTGTAAAAGTAACACATAACATAACGAAATTTAATCAAAATATATTAAAAAAAATTTATAATTTTTTATAAACTTTGATAAAATGTTTTACCTCCAAACAGTACCTAAACTACCAAGGTAATACCGATGACATGAGGTAACCATCTTGCGTCATACTTCTTTCGTCCCAATTTTTTTTTTTTTTTTAAAGCCCTTTTACACGTACACGATGATAAAGGATAAAATTTGTCTATCAACCATGCATGTTAACGTATGGTGCAGAAAAAGGCAACAAAAAGCAAAAGCAAATGCATATAGTGGTGGGCACACTCCCCCCTCTATCTCTAATCATTCATCACTTTTTTTTTTGGTTCTTCTTATCTCTTTAGCTCAATAATGAAGATGCATATTCTATGTATACTGAACTAGACTAAGCCCAAGTCATGATGGAAATGCATGGTAATACAAAATTTAGATAATTTATAGAAAATTAAAAGAGTTGAAAAGAATTCACAAAAATAGGAGAAAATTTAAAAAAATTTGATAAAAATTAAAGAAAGTTGATAAAAATTAATTTTGTATTTGATGAAAAAAGTTAGAAAAGATTAAAAAATAATAAAAATTATATTTTTTTCACAAAAATTGGTGAGACAATATAACCAAAAATAAGGTAAAAATGTTGAAAGTCAAATTATATAATTAATTAATTATTTTTTCTTAATATACATATTGGATCGCTATTATATCTAGAGAGAAAAGAGAGGGTACTTCAAGGTTTGATCCTGGGAGATGAGCGTGAGAGTGCAAGTAAGAATGGAGACCAATTTGATGCGTGTCTGCTTGAGTAGAAGATGTCACCGTCTTGTACGCAGCTATATACGTATAGCAGAAACCGAGTATTTTGGATGATAGTGGGTGAATTTTTTTTTATCTAAATGCGCATTTGAATGAATTCATCTATTTTAGTAAATATCACATTGTAAAATTCTCAGAAATCGAAATGGTCTTCATGCTCATTGCTAAATTCATTTCTTAGTAAGTTTTTTGAATATCAATATCGTATGAACAAGACATTTGTTAAAAGTATTTTAGGGATATTCATTAAGTATCAATTAAGCATGTCATGCACGCAATAATATTTCATAATTTTTCATACACAATTCTATTAAAATGTAAATATTATTATATGGCATGTAGTTATTAATTTTTAATAAGTGCCTCAACACTTGTTAACAAAACTTTATTAACAATACGAAAATACATTTTTTAATTGAATACAAAAATACGTACATATTATACACAAAAATTACTTATTCCAATATTAATGAAACAATTAGGTGGCATTTGGTTTACTTTTTTATTTTCTATTTTCTGTTTTCGTTTTATATGTTAAAAATCTCAAAACGAGGAAACAAAAAATACACTATTTTTTTTGTTTTGAGATTTTATTTAATTTTTGTTAAAAACTCTCAAAACGACTTTTTATCATTTTTTATTTCATGTGTAAACTCATTTTCAGTTTTCGAAAATAAATTTTGAAAACAAAAGTAACCAAATGAATTTTAAGCCGTTTTTCTTATTTTTAAAGGTATAAAATGAAAATTGAGTCCAAAAGAGAAATAGAAAACAAAAACAAAAAATAAAAAGTAAAAAAAAAAAATCAAATGTAACGTTAATGTATAGAAATTTAGGTTTTCTGAGAATATTTTTTTATGACATAACCGCCACGCTATCTCCGATAGTGAAAGTATTGTCTAATAAAAAATTATTTTATTTCGTTACTCTACTAATTTAGTTATTGTTATTTATTTTTCTTTATCCGTTCGTTTATTAAAATCTAGAGCTACCTACTACCGAACCTCTGACGGCATGGGTACTCCATGTGTGTACAATATTCTCTTATATGTATCTGCATTTGTATGTGTTATATAATCAGAGAATTTTATCAAAAAAAATTGTCAATTAAGATTGTATACTTTTTGTGTGAGAAATTTTCAACCCCATTTTTCTATATATCCTTCTCTCCCATGTTTTTGTAAACCCCCTAGTGTGGACCTATATGTAAAAGAATGATAAAATCAAATAGTTGAAGGTAATCCTCAGCCATGCATAAAATCTCCGATACTTAAAGTTAATTGTGGGTATAAATAATAATCTCATATATATATATATATATATAGAGAGAGAGAGAGAGATAATCTCATATATATATAGAGAGAGAGAGAGAAGAGCCCTTATTTGGTATAATCCTTTGATATTTATAATTGTGTAATATCTGACATGAATTAACTTGATTTGAGTTTAATAGTGATAGGCAACATTAAGTTTTAGCGATAGAAAAATTGATAAAAAGTGTTACGAGATAAAGAATTTATAAAATAAAAACACTACTAGAAAAGAGAGATTTAGCGACCGCGTTTAAAAACTACAATTCGATTGCTAAAGTTTACTAGTTACCGTGTGATGATCACTAGAAGACAAATGCAAAAACTACAATTCGGTTGCTAAAGTTTACTAGTCACCGCGTGATGATCACTAGAAGATAAATGTACAAACATCGTCGCTAATGATTATTAGTGACCAAAATATTACAATTGCAAAATTTTAACGATTGCTTTAGTGACTATGAGTATACTTATCATAGAAGGTATTATTGAGGTTTGTCTCTGTCAAAACCCATTTTTCTAGTTGTGAAAAAAATATTCTTCCATTGTACTTGTAACAATTTATTAAAAGAAATTTATGTGAATCATCTAATCATATAAATCCAAAACAAGGAAACAATGTGAGCCCACAAGAAGGTCAATTATTCAAAAAAGTTGTTCACGGACGCTACTAATTATAGAAGGGAAATGTCTCATGCAACTTGATGAAAAAAAATAAGCTAATGGCCTTTTTTATCGGAGGCATAAGTATATTTTAAAATCTTAATTTTTGTATAATGGTTTGAATTTAATTCCTCAATTAATTTAACTACATGACTACTAAAAAAAGAGGGTTTTACTGTTAAAAAAATTAGTCGTAGTCTAAATTTTATCATTAAAGATATTTCTAGTTAAGACTGTCACATAAATCTAATGTCACTAAAAAGCATTTTAATTAAAGATAAGATATTATTAAACATTTTATTATTTATTAAGTACACGTAATTTAATATTTTTCATAATTTTTAATAAAAATTAATAATTGAAAACATTTACGTGTTTGATAAAAACATACAAAAAGTTATAAAAAAAATTAAAAAAAAGGTTCAAAAATAATGAGTAATTTCGTGTGTGATAACCGCTTTGTGCATTTAATAAAATGTGTACCATTGTGTAAGAAAAGTTAAGAAAATTTACAATTTGCCAAACGGCACTTCGTTAAAAGCTCCTGCTTATACGTAAAGGTGATCGATCACTTACCAGTCCATCTAGCAGAGTCATTATCACTAATCAGACACTAGAAATATAGATGGATCCCAATTTGACGGAGGCTGCTCGAGCGGGCAATATCAATGGCTTGTACGAAGCCATAAAGAAGAACCCTACTGTTTTGAAAGAGATCGACGAAATCTCATTCGTCAACACTCCATTGCACGAAGCAGCTTCTGCTGGACAAACCGATTTCGCCATAGAGATAATCAGCCTAGCACCGTCATACGGGAGGAAGCTGAACGCAGACGGACTCAGCCCCTTGGACCTGGCCTTGCTGAACAATCACTACGACACCGTTAAAAGGCTCGTGATGTAACCATGTAAATTTGATTTAATTTAATTTATAGATATATATTTTTCAGTAAATTTAATTTGTTATATAAATTTAATGATTTGAAATTTTTATTATTTAATTTTGAGTTATATAAAAAAATGTTGAATTTTGATAATTTCTTAAGCTTACGGAGTGATAAATAATTAATTAAATTATTAGGGTTAAATTTCTACTATTATATATATATATTTAATGTTATATTTTCTGAGTAAAAAAAATAGATAAAAAAATTTTAAAGAGAGACAGGGAGAGAAAAAATATTAAAAAAAAAAAAAGGGAGACAGCACTGAAGAAAAGCCGCCGGCAAGGGGCTGGAATTAGATATTACTTTTTGTTTTTTTTTTCCCAACTTTTTGATGCACTATAAATGGAAGCGGAAGGGGTTCAAGCGGACTGCAACGAAGAAATTCACCGTAAAGGAGCTATAATAGATTTATGGACGGTTGAGATTTCTTTACACACGTGATTTTTGATATTTTATATTAATTGTATTTTAATCAAAATTTTTAAATTTTTATTTTTATTTTAAAAATAAATTTAATTAAAATAAATTGTAACCATCAGATTAAGTATAAAAAAATCTCATTCTTTTATTTTTTATTATAATTCTTACAGTGAATTTTTTTATTATTGTCTTTTTTTTTTTATAAGTTTTTATTATTGTCTTTGAACCCAAGCGGAAGCCACACGTTTGTTTTATATATATATACATATATATATATATATATAACGACAAAATGGTGATAGTTACGTTTAGAATGAATGCACGTAGAGACTAAAGTAACCTGTAGAAAAAAAAATTTTTTTATTAATTTTTTCTATTTATTTAAAAATCCTGGCTATACTTGCGTAATGTCAATATATATATATCTATATATATCTTTGATTTACATTCTATTGAATGACAGGCGTGTAGAGCATTTAATCTTTTTATTTTTTTATTAATTTTTTAATTAAAAATCCTCATCTGATTCATTGATTGAAATTTATATATACATACAAAAATCCTCATCTGATTAATGAATTGATTGAGTTATATATATATATATATATATTCTTATGTCAATCAATAGTCCCGTGCATGATGGAAACTAATGATTTGAAGAGTGTTCCTTTTATTTATTTTCTATTAAATTCATAAAATGGTTGAATTGAATGTGTAATTAATGGAATGGTTTAAAGTTAAAGTATTTATTGCATATATATGCACTGTTGGTATTAATTGTGGGATTATTTGCTATAATTATAAGATTAAGGTGGAGATTGTTAGGTAGAGTTATCATTGTTCAGTTTTCTAAGGGGTTAGTAGAGAGTGTTAGAATTGTAACTCATATTGACTGATGGAAACACATAGAAAGTTGGGAGTTGCGGAGTTTAACCCATGGTACAAACCTCTACCAATTTAAGAATTATATTACAAGTAAATTTCTAAAGTCCAGTTCTGATTAGGTTTACCTTTCCTATATATTTGGGACATGTTCTACATCGGGACTAAGTTCGAGGGTTAGAGTTTTCAATAGGTATGAGTTGAGAGATAAAGTAAAAACAAGTGATAAGGTGGGAGGGTTATTTTGGGTTGAGGGAAAAGGTAAGAACAAATGACAGAATTGTCTAGAGTTCTTTAAGATTCTCTTATATCTCTTTTGTAATTTTCTACTTTATTACTAAAGTTTCTTATTTGAAAACCAGTTTTACTGTACCCATAGACGTAGGTAAATTGTCAAGCTATGTAAATCTTTTTTTTTTTTCATTATGTGATTCTTGTGTTCGTCTGTGGAATTTACCATTATTCATTAAGGTGTTTCCAAAAGGTGATCCAGATTTCTGCAACAACAATCCGTTTGTTAAGTGGTCTTGGGCCTCTCTTATTCCCAAAAATTAGCTCGTAGAGTGAAACTTTCTCTTATACTTAGATATTGATCACAACCCTTTCCACAATTGATGTGGAAACGTTAACAATCTTCCTTTTCACATATCGGACCCCCTAGTAATCTCTCTATTCACACATCAGATCTTGGGTTAGAGACAGTGACAATATGTTCCTTCTAGTGAGTTAAGATTGATGTAAACCTGAGTTCTGATACCAGTTGTTGAGCGATTTTAGACTTCTATCATCCCTAAAAACTAGCTCAAAGGGTAAAATTTTCTCTCACACTTATATACTAATCACCAGTCCCTTCCACAATTGATGTGAGAACTTCAACGGTTAGAGGATGGTAGCAATTTAAAATACTCGTAGAGTACTCGCCTAGTCTAAGTATTATTTTTACCTAATGAATTCGAAGATCGTATAAGTAATATTTGACCGCGATCTAATCTGTTGTCGTCCCTAAAAAGGACTAAGATTATTATTTTGTAATAGGAAAGCATTCCAACTCTTATTTTGGTTTGGTTATAGAAGTTCTTATCAAGAATATTTAGAGAAATAGGTGTATGTTAAATTTGGCCAAAAATCCTTAATTTTTTTATTTTTTTAATTTTCACCAAGCAAAAAACCACAAAAATTTTCAACTTTTACCATTTTTTAATATTTTAACTAACCTTTTCTAATTTTTTTTTTCTAATTTTTACTACTTTCTCCAAATTTTATAAGAATTTTTATATTTTTTAAGAAATATGCCAAACATTCAATAATTTAAAATTTATTACATTTTTTTTAGGCCAAAAATTGGCACTTCAAACAAACACTAGGTAGTTAAAGTAATTTAAGCGACACCCTAGCAAGGAAACAAATAATAAAGCGATTTATTTAAGGAAGAAGTTCAATATATTCCACTTTTACCTTCTTATACTCCATCTCCTTTTACAATAAATATTAATTTTTAGAATAAGAAAAACTAAAAATAAAGTGTATTTATTATTTTTTTATTTAATTTAGAAGTACGTAGAACCTCAATGAAGTAATCGAAGAGGTGAAAATATTAGAACGGGAGAAAGAAAAAAAAATAAAATCTTATAAAATTTAGGACCTGACAGATATGGGATTATATTTCCCACTTCATTCTGATTCTGATTAAAATTACAAAAGATATTTTTATTAATCTCACTATATACATTGGCAAATATTTGAAATATTTGTATTAAATATTTATTTTTATTACTTTATTAATTCATATATTAATATTTTTATTTTATTCTTTTAATGATTAATTAATTTGTATATATTTTATTTTAAAAAATAAAATATTAAAATATTAATAATTTTAATAAAAGGGAGCAGGACTCTAAACTTGAAATATCCATCACAATACAAAAAGTGAGAAAAACAAAATTATTTAGGCACCGTTTGTCATCTCCAAAAAATAAAAAAAAATTAAAAATTTTTAAAAATTTCTATCACATCAACTTTTTTTATTGCATTGCATGAATTACGAACTCACAACTTTTCTCACTTTATCTCATTTTTTTTATTTTTTATCATTTCAAACACACACTTAAATGAAACGAAATTGCGAGGAAGGACAACACTCCATTCTCGCCTGCACGACGAAGACTTGAGGTGGTCCCTGAATGTCTTGGTGGTAACCTTCACCTGGAGTGAATTGACAATCCCCAGACAGAATCTCTCACCTCATAGGCCCTCACAAAAAATATGACGCTTAGGTTGAAAAGACAAAAATAAATTTTTTTACACTTAGTTACTAAAATATAAGTATTTTTGTGGTTAAAAAGAAGGGGAAAAAGGTTAACTTTTAGTAATAATTTTTTTAATTTTCGATTAATTTGATATTTTTGATTTTTGAAAATTAAAAAAATTTGAAATATAAAACAATAAATTTCACTATTTAAAAAAATAAAAATTAAAAACTTGAGTATTCAAAAGTTGAGCTTTTCGCTACCCAATCCAAATGAAGTCTAAACTCAAGTCTGTCGGGGGCAACTGGGCATAGAGGCTACAGTACCTGCACTGGAATTTTGTACCGGTTATTGTAGTTTGAATAGTGACATAAAGTGAGGCGCCCTCCACTCTTTAGTCACAGCAGGTGCCTGAGGTCCTGTCGCTTACTCTGCTGAAAAATATTGAGATCAAATTTTTTTCAAATTTTTTATTTGTAGTTCTCATTGGATTCGTACTAAAAAAAAATTGATGTGAGGCATTTAAGTTAAGGCTGGAAACGAGCTGAAGCGAGCTGAGCTTTAATATGTTTGAGCTCGGCTCGAGCTTTTTATACTGAGCTCGAGCTCGGCTTGATAAAGAAAAATTTAGACTCGGTTAAGCTCGCGAATAGCTTGATTAAACCAAAACGACGTCGTTTTGATTTAAAATATAATATATTTAAAAAATATAATAAAAATATTATTAAAAATATAAAAATATTATTAAAAAATATATATATTATTCTAATCGAGCCTACTCGCGAGCTTTCGAACCGAGCTTCTCTAGGCTCGAGCTCGAGCTCGAGCTTGAATCCAAAACGAGCAAAAAATCAAGCTCGGTTTGAGCTCGTTTAACTCACGAATCGAGCTCGAGCTGAGCTTTTTTCGAGCCGAGCTCGAATAGCTCGCGAACGGTTCGGTTCGTTTCCACCCCTAATTTAAGTCTCTTCAAATTTTTTATTTATGGTTCTCATTAGATTCAAACTAAAAAATTGAGGTGAGGCATTTAAGTCTATTTTTCTTTTTATGGAGGTCTTTTAACCCTAGAGTTAATTGCTAGATGAACATTTAATGATTCTGAAAAAATTACTAAAAAGTAAACTTAAAATATTACCAATTAAATTATCCTTAAAATAATTTTCAACATCTGCCACTGACTGAGCATATATTTCACGAAAATTTTGTTAAGACAAGTGAACCGTTTGCTGAATTTACTTTTTGATTTTGTAGAATCTATTTTGGATAAGTATTGCGTATTCAGTTTAAGCTTTGTTTGGGAGAACGGAAAGAGGAGAAGCAGCGATGGGAATTAAAGTAACGAGAGGGAAAGGATGAGAGAGAAATATTGGAACTTGCTAGCTGGCATAAAATACAATCTAAGTTAATCAACTACCAAAAAGGGAAAAAGTAATCATGCGCTTGGAAAAGTGAGGAAATGAGGCAAGTGAACTTTTATAAAAAAAATAAAAAATATTGGAAAAATCTAAGCTTTTTACGAATGATCAAACACTCCCACCGTATAATTTTGATAAACAAAATTTCTTCACAATAGTTATATATAATCGATTCCACGATCTATTACAGAAAAACTATTTGTTCGTATCCATGACTATTTGTTCATTGCCTTCAAATAAAAGAACTATGAGTCCCGCGATAGTAATTAGCACGAACATTAATCTTTTCATAAAGATGTGTTTTGTACGTAAATGTATTAAGGGGATTTTCTTTAAAGTTCTTTTTTTAAATAATTAGAACTTAAAAAAAGAATATTTTAAATCAAATAAATTGATGTAAAATTATATCTATATCTACTTAATTAGATATGAATTCAGATCTAATTTGAATTTAAATCTCATCTTCTTAACACTTCTAATTGTGATTAATTTTTTTATAACTAAAAACTCTCAAATCTTGTAGCAATAATAAGTTAAATAGAAGATTTATAACGTAAATTTAACACATTCACGTCCCATTAAAATGCATCATGATCATAATATATTAATCTTGAGTGGTACTTTAATTGGTAATATCTTAAATTTATTTTTTAGTAGTCATTAATTTGACTCTGTGCGTAAATTGGTTGAATACTTTGAATATTAAAAAAAATCAAAATATATTAAATTTTACTGGTAACAATTTTTCTCTGGCCTAGCAACCACCTTAAGCATACTTATCAACCCATTCTTATATAAATAAAATAAAATTGAAAATAAAATGTGTGTCTATAACAACCAGAAGTAAAATATCCAAGATAATGAATGCGAGGATAAGGATGGTATGCATGACACTTGAGGACGCGAAGCTCTTGCATCACTCTGCTTTCGTCACTCTTTCTTTCTGCTTTTCTATATTTTTAGCCAATTACAAAAAATTAATACTAAGTTTACACTCAACTCTTATACTCATAATTATCCCTCGCTAATTTATACTGGTCATTACTTATAGTGACCAATATATTTGGTTTCCCATTAATTTGTATTGGTCATTACTTATAGAATTAATGTGTTTGGTTTAAAATCATCATAATTGTTAAATGTTATTTCTTTTTTTTTAATGGCTAAAACGACGTTATTTTGTGATTGTAGTAATTTTGAATCAAATGTATTGATCACTACGCATAGTGACTGATTCAAATTAATAAAGATGTAAGAGGTATTACTAATTGTGAACGAACATTTTATACTCAACATGGACGTTGACAGTCACTGTCACTTAGGAAGAAATATCCACGCCAAATGCGACTGGAAAGGATCAGTTTTTATAACAATACTCTGATAATCACGGTCGTTCCAAATTATCTGGGAGTTTAAGGTATTAAAAAAAAATTAAGTCTAAAAAATTTGCATTCACGTAACGTTTGATATGCAAAATTATCAATCAAAATTTTATTTTAAGTAGAAAATATGTAAAATATAGAATTTTCTTCCAGTCCTGTTTACGTCCCATTAGTTCAAGCAATTTGGTATTAAAATAATTACTTTTTAAAAAAATTTTATATAAAAATAAAAATTGTAAAATAAATTCCAAATAAAATAATATATGATATATTGAAATATAAATTAAACATTTTACTTTTAATGAAATATAAATTAAGCATTTGACTTTCAACAAAAAAAAATATTATTTATATCACGCTTAATACTAAAATTAGGAATGATTTTTCAGAGGATTAATTTATTTAAAATATTTTCAAAATTTTTGAAACTAAATATTAAAAGATATATGTTTAATTCCTAATGTTTTTAATTTTTTTGAACTTGAAAAATAATATAGCTAAAATTAAATGAAAAAAAAAATTACAAGTTTAATCAGAAAAATGTCGCATTGAATATCTTCAATATAATAAAGGAATGTAATAAAATAGAGAAACCGAATAGACGACGATTTTTTCCCTTCCATTCAGCTCATTCAGAATTCTTAGGGCAATTTAATCTGTATGTAATCATTGTAATGTATATAAATGTACATATATGATACATACAGGTATATAATTAATAAATAAAGCCTTAAATTTACTTTGGGCGACTCACCTAACTTGCATATATAATAAATGAGACCTTAAATTTACTTGGGGTCTTAGGTAATCACCTAAGTTACCCAATGGCCCAATCGGCCCTGCTGATATTGAATAAAAAAAAATAAGTATAAATTTTTTACAAAAAAAAAATATTTTTAGTGCTAAAAATTTAAACGACTAGTTCACATTCAATTTTAAATATTAAAAATCTTTTTATTTTGTCAAATGGTTCAATCTGATATTGATCAAACTTAATTTTTGAGTCGACTTGGTCCAGTTTGTCTCTGATTCTAGCTGCATTTGCATAGGAGGTATGTAGTGTGAAGCAAAAAAATTATTATGTGACACAGATTTTAATTTTTAAAAAATTTTTCAAAATCAATTTTAGTTAGGATTTCTAGGAAGGGACTTCTTGTGCACATTGATGATGTTTACAGTAGAATTTTTTAGGGTTTGTGAGAAAAAAAAAGGAAAAAGAAAGATTAATATAAAAAGAGTTTTTTTTCAAGATTTTTTCTTTAGTTTTGTAATTTTTACGTTATTGTTAGAAATTACTAATAGTTAATTGAATATATTGTGCCTGTGAATATAAATAATTTAACGAATTATATAAATCTTAGATTATAGGTTTGTTTTTCAATTTTTTTTAATGTTTATCATTATTACTAGGATTAATTCAAATCCTACGTAATATCGGTAAATTCTTTATATTTTTTATTTTTGTGATCATCTATTAGTATTTTTCGGACCTATTTGGTAAATTAATTGTTTTTTTTAATTTTGACCCAACTTTGGGCAACAAATTAATAATTGAAAACTATTATGCATTTGGCTAAAATTTGTAAAAGTTGAAAACAATTAAGAAAAATTAAAAAAATTGATAATTTTGTGTGTGGTAATTATTATTATTATTATTTTTTTACATTTAGTAAAACATGTACTTTTTTATTAAAAAAATTAAAAAAATTAATAATTTGTCAAACACGTGATTAAAAATTGCGGCTTATAAATAGGGGGCAATCGCCTACCTCCCCTCCATCCAACAGAATCATCACCACTATATGGATCCCATTCCCAATTTGATGGAGGCTGCTCGAGCGGGGAATATCAATGGCTTGTACGAAGCCATAACGGACAACCCTACTGTTTTGAAAGAGATTGACGAAAAACCATTGGTCAGCACTCCGTTGCACGAAGCAGCCTCTGCTGGACATACCAATTTCGCGCTAGAGATGATCAGACTAGCGCCATCATTCGTGAGGAAGTTAAACCCAGACGGTCTCACCCCCTTGGACCTGGCTGTGATCAACAATCACTACGAGACCGTGAAAGGGCTCGTACGCTTCGACAGGGAGCTCGTCCGTGTCAAAGGGAAGGACGGACTGACTCCTCTGCATCGCGCTGCGGAATCGGACGACAAGATCGGATGCTTGATTGAGCTTCTGCTTGCTTGCCCGGCTTCCACCGAGGACTTGACGATTCGTGGTGAGACTGCACTGGATGTTGCTATGAAAAGCTCTTCTAGTGCTGAAGCTTTTCAAATCCTCTACGAATGGGTTTCGAGAGCTGGTGACAGGCAGCTGCTTCTGAAGAAAGACGCCAAAGGAAACTATGCGGACGCCTACCATAGCAAGCTGCAGCCAGAGGCATGAATTCTATCCTTTAATTTTTTTTCTTTTTTTTCCCCTCAAGTAGAATAGAAAAAGTTATAAAAATATAATGCCTTATTTATTTTTTGGCATTTGAAAGTTCAGGTTATTTAATCCGTTTCAATATATATATATACATATATAAATGCAGAATTTTGTTCTATTTTATAACATTATAGTATTTCATTTTATAAAATTTTGAAGTAAATGTAATACAGGTGCAACTAATGTCTCAAAAAATAAATAATATTAATTATTTTGTAAAAAGTAAATAATTTTGAAATAAATATTTTAAAATAAATTATATTAAATAATTTAAAATAAATAAATAAATTTAAAAAATTAAGAAATAAGATGTTGCGACTATCTAAAGTGGCTGTTAATCTAAAATGGCTGTTAATATTGGGTCGCGGTCACTAAAATATATACAAATATTGATGCATTAAATAAAAAAAATTATAATTGCCTTTAATAGCAATAAGGCGGTCGCTAAATATTTGCGAGGACTTGCACCAAGGTTTCCTGCAAAATGGCGCAAATCATTAGCGAGTACTTGGCAGCTGTAAAAGCCAATTAAGTGGTCGCAAATTATATTGGCGAAATGATCATTAATACTTGCCACTACGATTGTTAATAATTATTAGCAATGACCCATCTGCATTTCTCAATAAGCGGTCGTCATGCCGTCGCTGATAGTTATTAGTAATCGCAATGATCACTTTTAACTATCATTTATGGCAGTTGCTAAAAATCTTTTTTTTTTTTTAGCAGTTGTAACCTAAAAGTTACATCTTTTTTAAAAAAAGTTAAATTTTGATGACAAAAAATCACGTAACACAAGAAAAAACCAACAAAATATGTTGAAAGCTGAAACGAAACCAATCTCAGAATATCAATTTTTTGCTTTTATGCTCTCCGATTTTGAGGTAGGGAAGAAAAGAAGTTTTGGAGGTGTGTGTATCAACCAAATTGAATTAACAAATTGATAATTTTTAGAGCAAAATTCAAATTGAATTCATAATAGAACCAAAATCAACCCAGCCCCCGACTGATTGGTTTTCGAGTACTTAGTATATTGGTAGTTACAAAATATATTAATATCCATACTAATATATGAAAGAAGAACACATTTTCAACTCTGTTTGTAATGTAAAATATTTGTCGAAAAATACTTTTATTCATGTTTTAAGAAAATATTTTTTTAAAAAAATTAGTGAATAAAATTTTTTTAAAAATATTTTATTTTGAAACAAATAGAGTATTGGCTTTTTTATTTTTATTTTTATTTTTATTTTTGTGTGTAAGTCACTCGTAAATTTACTTTACAAAAATGCCCTTTTGAATCTGCAATAACTTCCCATCTTTCTCCTTGATGAGTTCCCACTAATACGTTAAAGAAAATACAACTATAAAGCTAGAAAAGAAAAGCAAAGATGGAAATGGAGGCCCCTCCACTAGGTCGCACCAAAAAAAAAAAAAAAAACTTATCACTGGCCAAAAAGAAAAGACTATTAGTCCATAAACGAAAAAGAAAGACCTTGCAACAAGAGACAATAAATACTTATTTATGTATTGATTTGTGTACATATGTATTTTTCATTTACACAGGTTGTGAATAAGTCATTACAAGTTGTAAAAGCCGAAGAACCTTCATCACCAGCCAAAGTTGACGATGATACTCAAAATCTGTATAACTATTTGCATACTCCAGAGCGATTTTACGAAAGGCAACTTAGAAAAGCGCTTTTATATATGATTTGGAGCCAAAGGGGTTTAACAATGGAGATGTGCAATGTGGTGCTGGTGGTGGCTGCCCTAATCGCAACTGCTTCATTCCAAGCAACATTTACCCCACCAGGCGGCGAACATACCGTCTTGGTAGTTCGCACCAATAGTTCTTCATTCACAACCGGAAACCGCAGTTTTGCCTCCACCTCCGCGAACGGAACAGCGTGGGATTCCAAAATCGGAGGGAATAATGAGCTTTTTCTCCTGAATACAATAGCCTTCACTGCATCAGCGGGGGTGATTGTAATTGTCCTCCAGTTGAGAGCCTATACTTTGATACTACATCTGTCTCTGATCTTTATGGTGGCAGCTTACTGCTTTTTCTTGAACCGCAGTATGGGTAGCAATCCTTTAGTGAGATATTCCTATAACATTGCATCATCGCTTTATCTAGTTTGGGCTTATTATTTCAAGTTTCTATTCTGGACCATAAAGAATCGTAGACCTCAGTTGCTGGCCATATTGTTGTTCTCGCCCTGTTTGAAGCTAAACCTTCGTTGCCTTCAACAAATGGGTGCTTTTACCTTGGAGTAATCAACCACCCATCTAATTACTACGTATGATCGAGCATGCTATGTTAGTGTCAATCGCGAACCAGCCATCTATGTGAGATAGACAGTTGCATCGCTACTTATTATTCTTCTAGTTTGGTGTTCTAAATTAATATCATTAGCCTGTAATTTCTGGATTATTCTCTACTGCTGCTACTATTATGTTGTAACTAAGTTGAATGTAAATTATAATTCCTATGTAGTTCCTTTTGAGTTTGTGTAAGTGTGTGTGTTTCGGTGTGTATTTACAGGAGTGTGATTGTTGTACCCAACTACTATATTGTAATATAATTACATTTCATAATTCATTTGAGCTCGTGCGTATGTGCATTTAAAGTAATTTATTTGTTATACGTACCTGACAAATTTAGTTTTGCATTTATTAAAAATAGTAGTCATAGGTACAATACCCTTATTGTATGTATTCCTTTGGAGCATATAAGAGGTGTTTTGATAGTTAAAAAATTAAAAAAGTTGATATAAAAATAATACAGGAAAATTTTAATTAAAAGAAGTTTAGTAAGTTTTAATAATTTTGATAAAATTTTAGAAATTGAAGCACGCCATAATACGCAAATTTACTAAAATTAAGTAGGGATACCCTATAAAAAAAAACTAATAGTAGGGATAATAAAAAAACAAAAAAATGAAGTGAACTGGGCAACATTTAAATGGCAAAACCACAGTATTTGACGGTATTCATTAAATTATTACTAATGCATAGAAGTTGTCAGATGGAGAAGTGGTCTATCAACACTCTCAAGTTATACCATCTGCTATTCAATAATTAGACATCCTTTCGAGGAGGAATTGTACACAAAGTGTCTGACTTTTTAATAATTCTTTAAATGTACTTTGTTTAGACTCCTGCAAAATAAACATGCATGACTCTGCTAGTCTAATTGATCCTTCTTGTTAATCAATAGCCCGTTGCTTTCGGCTTTCACTCCCCAAAAAATAATGTATATCAAAGGGCTCGTTTGAAATTATAAAAAAAAATTAAAAAATTTTAAAAATTTTTAAATTCTTCCGATTATATTTTATCACTTATCATTTTTACATCACATCAATCTCATTTATTGATTTTTTTTTTGATTTTTTTTGAGATTCCAAACGTACCCCAAGTTTCGTTTGATTTGTAATTTTTTTCTGAAAAATTATATAAATTTTTGTTAACTTTATATCATATTAATTTTTTTCTTTTACTGTACGCATTACAAATTCTCAATTTATCTTAATTTATCTCAATTTAACTCACTTTTTCCTACACCAAACGAAGCCACCTCGTCCACCTACATTTCTCAAATTAATCCACAGCCCTTGACTTGGAAGCCTCTAGATTTGATGGCTTTTGGTGGGCCATTGAACCCAAGGAAATAGATTCATTTCATTCTTATATATTTTAAAATTATACATTGACTCACTAAACGATTTAAAAACAAAAATGAAAAAAAAATATTAAAAAAAAATTGCCTATCTGTTCACATTCTCCTCAGTCTTGTGTTGTATGCGACCTACCTAAACAACTATAAATATACCTAAACAACTATAAATATGTGCTATGCATATGTGAACTTCGCATCTCAGCAAACCTCTTCTTCGACATCTTCTCAATGCCATTGTTCTTGGAGCCTAAAAGCGTTTACTTTCTTCTTTGTATCATGGTGTTTTTGCCCGCACTTTGCTCCTCAAAGGGCATTTATGTGTCCTCCAGAGCTACCTACTGCCGTAGCTCTGACGGCATGGGTAATCCAAGCATTGTGTATTAAAATATGAAAGTATGGCTCGTCGTCCAAAGGCGGCCACTAAGTTGATATCTTGCGGGGTGGTTGAAGTGGAATACCAAAGAGTTCCTTGTGGGTGCAAAGGTCGCAACCTTGCAGTGAAAGTTCACGAGTACAGTAGGTTTCCTGACTATCTAGTCATAATCCTTCTGTACCAATCTGGCAAAAAGGACATCGCATCAGTTGAACTATGACAGGTAGAGTCAACTAATCAATTTAAACTAAAAAGTTGATTGATTATATATATATATATATATATATATATATATATTGTCCGGAAACAGCCGATTAACAGAGAATGGAGTAGCATGAGAAATGCCTTTGGTGCAGTATAGGACATGCCAAATCCGCCAATGGGTATGCTTACCCTCAGTATCAAAGTGAATGGCAGTGAAGGGAAGAAGTGGGTAGAGCTGGTTCGAGTGATTCCGAGTAAATGGAAGGCTGGTGCTGTCTATGCAACAAATATCAAGCTTGCTTGAGCCCTATAAAATCCCAATCCTAATATCTACTTATATATATATCTAATTAATGTGGAGTGGAAAAACTCCTTATAATGTGTTTTTTAATTAAGTAAATAAAATTGTGTCTTGTGGGCAGCGGATTTAGAGCAAGTGCTCTTTGCCATACTGAATGATGGGTATTGGGTTTTGTGTTGTTCGTCGGTGGAATATGAATAAAAGCTCAACTTAATTTGGTTTTTCTTTTTTGTTTTATTTTGTTTTTATGCAGAGAGAAGTAAAGAGTTAAATGAAAGTTTTCACTTCCGAAAACAACACTTGGCCTGCTGGTGGTAAAATACATGACTTAAATTTTTCTCAAAAATAAATAAAATAAATAATTAACTTTGGGAAAACTTGGTGAAAACATTTATTGCTAATGTAATTTTGAGCTAAGTACGTACATATGGACTAGCAACTCAATGTGAGGATGTGAATGGAAGGGATGCCTGATTCGACTAGATTCGATAAAAATATATTGAGAAATATCTTAATAGAATTGAGATAAGTTTGAAATTAAAATTTAGTACCCAGGCATGGTCGAAAAAATTTGAAATTTATTTATAGGATAGTTGTACTTGTTTATATTTATAGAGTATCTGTCAAATACCTCTTCTATATAGTACATTATAATGTCATGTAATATAATATATATTTATATATTTACAATTTCATTCTTAAAATAACATAATATAATATAATATATAGCTTTTTTATTTCTTAATTTGTAGTTCTGTTGAATACTTTTATTTATATTTTTTTTTTTTTTTGCGTAAAACAACAAATTTTGTGTTAAAAATGTTAAGATTTGTTTATGTTTGATTTTCTTTGTAATTGATTTGTTGATAGATTTGGTAAACAAAATGTATATATATATATATATATATATAAATATATGGACAACATAGTTGTGTTTGATCAATGGATTTGTTTAATTTAATAAATTTGAAAATTTTGTCACTTATTAATTTTGTCATCTCGCGGATGTAATAATATTAGATTTTGTTTTTTAAATGTTGAATATGTTATTGGGTTTTCAACTATATAATTAAATATCATGCTAGTTATTTACCTTTTTGTTTTACTTTTTGTATAACAGGTTATGACAATTCAAACTATTTAGTTTACTATAAGACTGTGTAATAACCTAAAATTTTAAAATTTTTAATATATATTATTTTATAAAAAAAATTTAAATTAAGATTTAAGATTATAAAGATTACTTTGTATGTACATATATAATTGCTTTGCATATATATATATATATACACATATAGAGAAACTTGGGCACCAAGTATAAAAAAAAAAAAAAAAAAAAGGGTGAAGTTTCCTGGAAGCTTCATATGCTTGGTTACCAAGTATAACATATATATATATATACATGTGTGTTTGTGTGTGTGTGTTATGTGCCGAGAATAAGAAAACCGAGAGAAAAAAAATGGAAGAAAAAGAAAATAAAGAAGAGAGAGAAAGTGAGGATTTAAGTTCAGGAATAATGGGGTTTTGGTATTTTTGACGTTGTGATCATCATGGCGGTGTCGGATTGTGGTAATTCGGCCTAAAATGGGAGATACAAAGGAACGAAGTTTTAAAGTTTTGGAATTTCTTCACTTTTCTCCAAATTGGAGGTAGGGATTTAATACATTTTATTTACATATATGTGATATGAAAATATTTTGATAAATTGTTATGTAATCATTTTGTATGAATATAATTAAATTTAGACTACATTGGGTGAATTCTGTCCAAACTAAACCACCAAAATATCACTACCAAAAGAAAAGGATTTCACTGGAATTTGAAAGAATTGTAGAAAAGAATATGCCAAAGCATATTCCATGAAAGTTTCCAAAATTTTCCTTTAGCCCCAATAGTTTTTATGTAATTATGATTTGACCCCAAAAATTTTACAAAATTACAGTTTTACCCCTAAATCACTAAAAATTTCAGTTTGACCCCAAACTTATTGAAAAATTGTAAATTGGCCCCAAAGTTTTGGGTAATTACGTAGTGACCCCAAAGTTTGGAATAAATATGAAGTGGCCCTAGGGCTTTTTTGGAAATTACGATTTTGCCCCTAAAGTTATGCAAAATTATAATTTTACCCCTGAAGTTGCAGTTTGACAATTTATAGTTATGTGCATGGGAAATGCGTAATAGAGAATGCTCAATTTTGGAATGTTTGAGTGATTTATTTTATTAATAGAGAATGATTATGAAAGTGATGATGTGATGTTGATTGATTCTAACGAGCTGTTTTATTAAGATGATAATTATTGAGATAAAGGAAATGTGAACGATATTGTGATTGCGGGGCTGTAGATACTGAAAAATAGGGAGAGTACAGAGATTACCCTTGGGTTGCAAAACCCTAAACCTGCGCAGGGGTTGGTATTCATGCCAGTAGGTTAGTAGCCTACAACGATGATAATTATTGGGCTACTCGTGGCCATCGGGTCTGAACCCGTGAACAACGATATTGTATAGTATCTGCCCCATGACTGTGATGTGATGGCAAAGAGATGAATGAAAGATAACAATTGAATTATTTTTGGGATGTACTCTGATGTATGGTTTGATGTTGGGATGCACGACGATTTGAAATTCGTGAATTATTGATATGAAATTATTGCTAATCTGATTTTGTGTGCATATCATATATATTGTTATTATGCATCGTGGGCACAAGTGGATTAGGGCTCACGTCCCTACAGATTCTTTTGCAGGTCATGAACCTAAGACCTAGGTGGACTATTATTGGAGTTACTCTTCGTCGCTGTAACATTACTCAGAACTATAATATAATTTAGGGATTGGTTTGATACGATTGTACAGGCTTTGAAGCCTAGATCTCTACTATTAATTAAGGTGGTGGCTGGAGCACTGTTGCCCGGTTGTACCGAGGTTTTGTTGTTATCAATTACTTTTAGTTATTAACAAAATTATTATTATTATATAGTATAGATGTTTGCTCCAAGGTGGTGGTGCAACTCTAATTAGGAGAACGGATATTTTAGCACTACGTTGTGTATAACTTTTTCACTCACTCCATGAGGTTTGAAATTCAAGGCGTTTCAAGTTGTGAAAATCGGGATGTTACAAGTTGGTATCAGAGCCTAGGTTAGAATACCTAAGGGACAGTGGGAGTTTGGCATTATATGTTATATGTTTATGTGTTATAACTGAGATTTAGTTGTTTTTAAAAATGAACTCATTGGTATTTTATGGTGTAGTTGGTAGTGTAATTGGAAAAGCTACTAGAATAGTAACTTTTTGGTAAAGGATATGAAAACTCATGAAATATCCTTAGCTGATGGTAAGTAAAGCTGGTATGTGAGCAAGTGGTGTACCCGACGGTGGTTTGTTTGGCTTAGGCATAAGATGTAAATGATGTTTTGGTGGTAGTTTTGATATCAAGAATGATGGTTAGATGTGGATGTGAATATAATAAAAGGATTTTAAATTTGAAGTACAAGAGGCTTAAAAAGTTTAAGATAGTGACTCAAGAATTTATTGAGCCTGAATTTTATTGTTAAGTGGTGTGTAATTGTGAAATGATGGCAACAGTAGAGATTTGAATTTTGAAATAGGTTAGCAACTTGATAAGTGGTGATTGACCGTTATTATGGATTAGTGATAACTATCTTGACTGATGACACCGTAATTTAGATTTGGGATAAAGCAAGAATAATGTCATGAAGTGCATTGGAAAATCTCATGTTCATATTTTTAACCAATTTGAGGTTAAATGAGAAAGAGTCTCCGTTTTATTTTCGTGAGTAATGTGTAGATTATGGAGGTGTTTCTTAGGAAAAAGTGGGGTTAATTTCCTTAAAGGTAGATTCATTTTTTCTTAAATTTTATGTCAGATGCCTCTCTCGTTTCAATTGTGCCACATTCTACGGTATTGTTTAAGTTTTGGAAGTTTAGAATTTAATCAAGTAATTTATGGGCCTATGGTTTCATCTAATATTTGGCGTTGAGATATTGATTATTCTTGCTAAGATGAATGGTAAAAGGTTTAAGGTTTTGAGTAAATTAGAAGTTGTCAAATTAAGTGGTGTTGAAGGATATGTATTTGTTATTGAATTTTGGCAATCGTCTTAATGGTTACGTGTTGAGAACAACAAGTATAGGTTTTGTTTATTTAAGATAAAGTTTGGGGTCAGGTGGTATTTGGTCGAGTAACTACGATGGATCCTCCAAAGGTTTTAGTTGTATTAGTTGAGTATGACTGAGGTTGTATTTGATATCTAAGCTTTGTGAATTTGGAGGGTTATTACCACTGCACTATTTAAGATACCTCTCAGCTGATAGAATTATTGATTTGATTGGTCTAGGAAAGATCAGAAATTTGGAAGGGTTAAGTTATTAAACATATTTTATAGGCCGAGGTGTAAGTGGATCAAAACTCTATGTTGGTTATTCCTACCTGTGGAAGGGTTACTCTAGATATTGTGATGGGTTGCGAGAAAATTTTAAGTTGTGTGCTAATACATAATGGTCAGGTGACGGCATAAGTCGAGGTAGTTAAAATCATATGAGAAGGAGTAATTGAAATTGGTTTTTACTTTGAAGTCTTGATAAGATTGGTAGAATGGCAAAATAGTTTAGAAGGTAATCAAAATACAAGAATTCTAAAGTTGTTGGTATATACAATGTGATTTGACTATGAGGAAATGTAGTTGAATGGAGTACTAGAAATGTTATGATCTTAAATTTTTCAATGTTACTCGGGTGAGGCAAATATAATGGCTGATACTTTAAGTAAGAGGGCAAGAAGTTTAGTTGTACTGGAGTTGCTTTCAATAAAGTTTTTAAGAGAATGTTGTGATTTTGAGGTTATTTGGGACGAGAATTATAATAATAGAATTATAAATTTTTAGAGATGAAGTTATTCAAGAATGATATTGATCATATGGACTAGAAGTTATTGGATTCCAGGTGTGGAGCTAGTTTTATCAGAAAATGTACCATTGCCAATTTTGTTGAGTACAAAAGTGTAGTCATAAATGGATAATTAAGATTCAAGAACAAAGTGATTGTATTTGATAAGTATGGACTTCGAGAAGTAGAGGTTTGGGAGTTTTATCATTCGAGGTTTTGATACATCTTCAATATTGATGGAATGAAAGGAAATGCAGAGTGATGTTTGTGGATTTTTGGAGGCATTTTCAGAAAAAAAAAATTTCTCGCTTACCACCTAAGAGGGAGTAGCAAGTTAAGGAGATTGTTAAGGGAAATAATAATGAATACTGGAGATTGATTTGTGTACTCGTAATAGCGGCAAGTGATTGATAATTGATATAATGAGTGGGAGCTAAAATTTATATAAGTAATAAATTGTGAAACTCAAAGTTTTGATCAATTCGGTTATACTTGGTCAGATTATTTGTTATACAGTGGATATTAAGGCTTCATATGGTTAATAGAAATTTTATGAAATTTTAGTTGTGAGATAGAGAATAGTAGAAACAAATTGGAAATGAAAAAGTTTAAAGAATATTTGAAAGTCCAAACTAAGAATTTGGGGATTATTTAAGGGTATACTAGACATATCATACTTATTGGGCTTTGAGATGATTAATTTGGAATTATACCATTAATTGATTAGATGTTCTGATATGATCAATTTAAGTGTGATGATGCTTTGATTTAACTTGAGTATAATTAGAATTAAGAATTATATGCCGAACATACAGACAAGTAGATGGTTGTGGTAATGAGGAAGAAATTAAAGTTGATAAATGAGGGGTTTGTGATTTAACTTAGTCCAAAAGTGTATTATATAATGTCATAGGGACTGTGGTTCTATATGAGAAATTTTAAAGATTGGTTTCTATTATTTGATTGGTACATCTATTTTAGTTAAAAGGATCATTGGTATTTTCAAAAAGTGATTTAATGCCTGAATATCACCAATTGAGGGTGAGGCAGGAGGACATTCCTAAAACGACATTCAGGACTCGGTATAATCATTATAAGTTCTGGTAATGCTATATGGATTAACTTATGTTTCAGCCGTATTTATAGATTTAATGAATATGGCATTTTGAGATTACCTAAACAAGCTGGTAGCTGTTGACGATGTGCTAGTGTATCCTAAATGAGATAAGAAACATGAAAGACATTTGAAAATAGTATTGTAAACCTTAAAGGATGATCAATGGTATGCTAATTTAAGCAAGTGTGAATTCTGGCTTAAGGAGCTAAAATTTCTTGGACTTGTGATTTTGAAGGAGTATCGATGGATCTGTCTAAGGTTGAGGCTGCTTTAGAATGGTCAAGAAAAAAAAAAAAAACCATATTTGAAATTCGCAATTGCCTAGGTTTGGCAAGTTACTACCGAAGATTCATATTTGATTTTTCTAGGTTAGCTGCTTCTTTGACTAGATTCACCCGAAAGGAAATTAAGTTTGGTTGGAGTGATGGCTATGAGAAAGAATTTTAAGAACTCCAGAAGAGATTGACTATTGCACCAGTTTTAATAATTTCAGAAAGGGGTGAAGCCTATTTAGTATATTTTGATGCTTCAAGAAAACGATCAAGATGCTTATTGATGCAAAAGGAAAAGGTAATGGCTTATGGTTCTAGATAGTTGTAGACTCACGAGCAAAATTACCCAGTCTATGAGTTGGAGTTGGTAGTAGTAATTTTTACGCTAAAACCTTTGAGGCATTAATTGTACAGTGAAAATTTTGAAATATTTTTAGATCATAAAAGTTTGAAGTATTTCTTTAAGATTTGAATTTGAAACAGAGAAGGTGAATAGAATGTATGGAAGATTATGATTTTGAATTACAGTATCACCCAGGTAAAGTTAATGTAGTTGTTGACGTTCTTAGTAGAAAGACTCGTTGCAATTTTACGTATGTTACTGCTAGAGAATGGGAGATGATAAAAAAAAAAAAAAATTAGGGGTGTTTGACCTTGAATATAAGAATGAAAATGAACAGGATATTTAATGATTATTTAGATAAGCTGTAGAAGTGTGTATGTTCTTAAGTTACTTGTATGCTGAATTTTGATTAAGTAACGATTATTTGTGGAAGTTTGGGATGAAGTTAATGTGGTATGTAGATATATATATGTGTGTAAAATGGAAATGAGGAAAATTGTATTTAATGGTGAATCGGTGAATTTCATGTGTTTGATAATAGATTATGCTGAAACTTACGTTGATAATGAAGCGTAAGCGTATAGGTGAGAATATCAAGCTAGATGAACGAGACGACTTCTAGTGGAAACAACTATTTGAGTTTAGTTTGGTAAGAGTCATAAGCTAATAAGGGAGTCCAGTTACAGTTGTGAGTAGGAAATAAGATAAATATGTAGAAGGAGAAAGGTTTTGAAATAGAATAAATATCCTACTATATTTAATTGTTGTATCCCTATTTTCAGGTTATTAACTATGTTATGGATGGCATGGGAAATTGTGGTTAGAACTTACGAATTCTAATCAGTATCTAATGAGTCGAGTTGGATTGAAAGGTTGATAACTTAATTGAGTTTAATATAAGTATACAAATATGAGATGGGGAAAAACTGAAAAATAAGGAGAAATTATAAATAAAATAGGGAAGTAACAATTTAGGATAATGATAAATTCAGTACAAGTGTGTTATGCTAAGAGGATTTGAAAAATAAAGTACTTCGAGATCATCATTCGTAATTAATCGAAAATATTGACAAGGTGATTGGTAATGGAGGATAATGAATTAAATAAGAATTTCTGATGAAAGAAGAGGATATTAAATAATGTGATAAAGTGGAAGAAAACCCCGAAAATGGGGGTACTGTGTTATGGATGTGTAATAGCGGAAGTGTTAACTTTTTGTTATCTTGGCCTTATGATCAAAGGGCAATGCCATATGTGTGGTGTGTTGATACATTGGTATGTTGAAATGAGGGTGTGAAAAGAGCTATTATTAAAGAAGAAATATGAATATAGATTAGATGGTGAAGTTAATGGAAAAAGGATCTTAAAATAGTCGAATAAGGAAATTTGATATTGTGATACGGAGGATATGTTAAAGTTCAACTTTCTTAAGAAAAGGACTTTGACTTAAGAGAGGATCAAGGATAATATTGTAAAAATTCAGATAGGTATTTCATGATAATGTGATATGGATAAAGGTTAAGGTTCAGTGTTACTAAGAGATTTGATGGTGAATTGTTATTATAAATTGTTTAAGGAGCCATTGAATTAGTTATAGACTCCAAATGAGCGCAGCAAAAGCGTGGATATTTATATCGTTTATTTGTTAAGATTTATTAATTTGTGAAATGAACTGAGTATTATTTATAAGTGTATTTTAATAACCATGTTCACATTAGAAGTATTATGAGACTGAAGGGTCTAATTGGGAGTTTGAGTTTCAAATACAGAAGAAATATCTGCAATTGTTTTCATAAAGTGATGCTAGTACTGATTCATTTAAATTTCGAGGACGAAATTTTTATAAGGAGGGGAGAATGTAATAACCCAAAATTTTAAAATTTTTAATATATATTATTTTATAAAAAAAATTAAATTAAGATTTAAGATTATAAAGATTACTTTGTATGTACATATATAATTGCTTTGCATATATATATATATATATACACATATAGAGAAACTTGGGCACCAAGTATAAAAAAAAAAAAAAAAAAAGGGTGAAGTTTCCTGGAAGCTTCATATGCTTGGTTACCAAGTATAACATATATATATATACATGTGTTTTTGTGTGTGTGTGTTATGTGCCGAGAATAAGAAAACCGAGAGAAAAAAAATGGAAGAAAAAGAAAATAAAGAAGAGAGAGAAAGTGAGGATTTAAGTTCAGAAATAATGGGGTTTTGGTATTTTTGACGTTGTGATCATCATGGCGGTGTCGGATTGTGGTAATTCGGCCTACAATGGGAGATACAAAGGAACGAAGTTTTAAAGTTTTGGAATTTCTTCACTTTTCTCCAAATTGGAGGTTAGGGATTTAATGCATTTTATTTACATATATGTGATATGAAAATATTTTGATAAATTGTTATGTAATCATTTTGTATGAATATAATTAAATTTAGACTACATTGGGTGAATTCTGTCCAAACTAAACCACCAAAATATCATTACCAAAAGAAAAGGATTTCACTGGAATTTGAAGGAATTGTAGAAAAGAATATGCCAAAGCATATTCCATGAAAGTTTCCAAAATTTTCCTTTAGCCCCAATAGTTTTTATGTAATTATGATTTGACCCCAAAAATTTTACAAAATTACAAGTTTTACCCCTAAATCACTAAAAATTTCAGTTTGACCCCAAACTTATTGAAAAATTGTAAATTGGCCCCAAAGTTTTGGGTAATTACGTAGTGACCCCAAAGTTTGGAATAAATATGAAGTGGCCCTAGGGCTTTTTTGGAAATTACGATTTTGCCCCTAAAGTTATGCAAAATTATAATTTTACCCCTGAAGTTGCAGTTTGACAATTTATAGTTATGTGCATGGGAAATGCGTAATAGAGAATGCTCAATTTTGGAATGTTTGAGTGATTTATTTTATTAATAGAGAATGATTATGAAAGTGATGATGTGATGTTGATTGATTCTAACGAGCTGTTTTATTAAGATGATAATTATTGAGATAAAGGAAATGTGAACGATATTGTGATTGCGGGGCTGTAGATACTGAAAAATAGGGACAGTACAAAGATTACCCTTGGGTTGCAAAACCCTAAACCTGCGCAGGGGTTGGTATTCATGCCAGTAGGTTAGTAGCCTACAACGATGATAATTATTGGGCTACTCGTGGCCATCGGGTCTGAACCCGTGAACGACGATATTGTATAGTATCTGCCCCATGACTGTGATGTGATGGCAAAGAGATGAATGAAAGATAACAATTGAATTATTTTTGGGATGTACTCTGATGTATGGTTTGATGTTGGGATGCACGACGATTTGAAATTCGTGAATTATTGATATGAAATTATTGCTAATCTGATTTTGTGTGCATATCATATATATTGTTATTATGCATCGTGGGCACAAGTGGATTAGGGCTCACGTCCCTACAGATTCTTTTGCAGGTCATGAACCTAAGACCTAGGTGGACTATTATTGGAGTTACTCTTCGTCGCTGTAACATTACTCAGAACTATAATATAATTTAGGGATTGGTTTGATACGATTGTACAGGCTTTGAAGCCTAGATCTCTACTATTAATTATGGTGGTGGCTGGAGCACTGTTGCCCGGTTGTACCGAGGTTTTGTTGTTATCAATTATTTTTAGTTATTAACAAAATTATTATTATTATATAGTATAGATATTTGCTCCAAGGTGGTGGTGCAACTCTAATTAGGAGAACGGATATTTTAGCACACGTTGTGTATAACTTTTTCACTCACTCCATGAGGTTTGAAATTCAAGGCGTTTCAAGTTGTGAAAATCGGGATGTTACAGACTGATAACACCATCATATTTTACAAAAATGCTCATGCCTTTCATCTCTTTTTCATTAGCATATTTTGAAAATTCACTAAATTTTCAAGAGCAATGAACTTCAATTAATCTCATACTTTTAAACTCTGTTTGGTAACGTTTTTATTTTCTGTTTTTTACTTATATTTTTAAAATTTTGTAAACTGATAACAGAAACATATTTGTTAAATTGATTAACGTTTTTTTGTTTTCAAAAAAATGAAAACTTAAACAGAAAGACGTAAATAGAAAAAAAGTATTTTCACTCATTTTTTTTTGTTGCAAATATTTTGTCAATTCTAATATTTTGTTCATTTTTGTTACATCATATTAAAACAAATTATTTTATTTCAATATTTTATTAAAAAATTATTTTTAATAAATAATATAATTAAATTAAGTTAATTAAATTAATATGTAATATATATTATTAATTTATTTCTAATAAATAATTAAACTAAATTAGTTAAGTTAATTAATAAGAAATATATATTATTAAATTATTTTTAGTAAATAATAAAATAACATATATTAATTTAATTTAATTTAATAATTAATTTAAAATAATTAATTAAACTAATATTAAATGTATTTTATTAAATTATTTTTAATAAATATCATAATTAAATTAAATTAATTATTAAATTAAATTAATTAATTTATTTAATATGAATTATATTTTATTAAATTATTTTTAATAAATATGGTAATTAAATTATTTAAATTATTATGAAATATATTTTATTCAGTTATTTTTACTAAATAATATAATTAAATTATAATTAATATATTTTATATTTACTAGATTAAATGATATAATACTTATATCTTATTCAATTGTTTTTAATAAATAATATAATTAAATCAAATTAATATAAGATATATTTATTAAATTTAATTAATTTTTAAAAAATTAATAAAATTAAATATTTTATGAAAATAAAAAACTAGTAATTGTAAATAAAATTATATTTCCAAGTACAATTTCAATTTTTGTTAAAAAAAATGATAACAGAAAATAAAAAATAAAAATAAAAATATAAATATATAAACGTAAACAGAAAAATGATCGCATTATCAAACGGTCCTTTAATGTTTGAAAATTTTTCTTTGCCATTGTGTTAGTGACATTTTTTTCCCTTTTTTTTCCACGATACTATAAACACATGCACGACAAAAAAGATGCTATTAATTATCAGCACAACCCATTTTTTTCAATTTCCATGATTAGATATAGGAAAATTTTGCTGCAAATCCAATTGCAGAATGATATTTGAATTTATTGTGATTAATTTGTATATTCTTTTATATATTATTAATAAAATTATAAATCAAATTTTGTATATTCTTTTATATATCATTAATAAAATTATAAATCAATTTTACACTATTAAAAATATTTTACACTCATCAATAAAAACTGTAGTACGCACAGATAAAATATGCTTATCGTATGTATTCGGTTAGTGCAAATATATAATAAGCGAATTCATTACTAATTGTAGGGAGTGATGAATGGGCAACTTAAATGGCAAAAACCACAGTATTTGACGGTATTTATTAAACTATTACCAGTACATAGAAGTTGTCAGATTAAGAATTGGTCTAACAATTCTGATGGTCTGGTTGAGGTAGCTAGAATACAATATAAATTTGTCAAAAATAAAGATTTTAACTTTAAATAAATTTAAAAATTATATTTATACTCCTTATAATTTATATTGTTACACTTATATTTCTTGATTTTATTTGATTTCTTATAAATATTTTTGTCTTTTTATTTTTAATTTAATGCAGGTCACAATTTTAAAAATAAAGATTTAGAACTTTAAAATTTATTAGGGGTGGCAAAATTGATCCAAGCCCATCAACCCACCCAATTAAACCCATAATAAATGAGTTTAGGTCTTATTATTTTACTAATTGGGTTGTAATTGGGAAATTCATAAAATACTCATTTATAAACGGGTGCAATTAGGTTGTGAAATGGGACCCGTTAAAACACCCATTTAAGTTAAAAAAATTAGTTTAATCCTCCTCTCTACACTATTCTCTCTCTCACCTCTCTCTCTCTCTTTCCCTCCACTTATCTCTACAGTAAATGTATAATATATATAATGTACAAATTAATTTAATCGCTCCTTTCTCTACAGTAAACGCGCGCGCACGTACGCATATATGCCTACACACACGTATGCGCGCACACACACGCATATACACCTACACACACGGGCACGCACACACGCCCACACACACGGGCACACGCACGCATACACGTCGACACACGCACGCGTGCACACACGCACACACACACGCATACACGCCGACACATGCGCGCATGCACCCGTCTACGCACGCATACACGCCCGCCCACATGCCTACACACTCGTGCGTGTGCACACGCACGCATATATGCCTACACACACACGCATACACGCTTATACACACGTGTGCGCGTGCACGCACACACGGATACATGCTTATACACACGAGCGCGCGTGCACGCATACATACACGTCTACACACGTGCGCGAGTACACGCACATGTACACACACATTCGCGCGCATGCAGGCACACACCCACACACATTCACGCGCACACAGAGAGAGAGAGAGAGAGAGAAATTTGTTGATTTAAAATTAAATAAAATTAAATTGGTTCGTACAAATTCGAAATTAACTGAAAAATATAAATATAATATATATATATATATATATATATAATATGTATAATATTATATTGATTAAAATAAATATTGATGTATTTATATATATATACACATTAATTGAAATAAATTTTTATTTTTAAAAAAAAAGTAAGTTAGGTTATAAGTAAATGGGTTAGAGATGAGTTCATAGGTTTGAAATAACCCTGTATTCAATTCACTCATATCTAACCCGCCTTTTAAATGGGTGGATTTGAGTTGTACCAATTTAACCTTTAACCCGTTTAAACCCATCACTAACCCGCCCAACCTACCTATTTTGCCATCCCTAAAATTTATATTTATGCTCTTTATAATTTATATTGCCATACTTACATTTTTTTATTTTATTTGATTTTTTATATACGTTTTTTGTCTTTTTTTAATTATGCGAATCACAACTTACTTTAGTTCAACCTACTAGGAGTACTTCAATGCAAAGTGCACGATCCTCTTCACCCACTATTTTTCAGCACTTTTCTTATGCTCCCTCCACCCATCTATTTTGCTCTGTTCTCCCTCGTCTCATCACTTTTACATGACATCTATATCTGCAAATAAAATACATAAAGTATTATAAAAAATATATATATATTTTTAGTTGTATTATTTTAATAATTACATTATTTTTAATATTTTAATCTTTGTTAGCCACTTTCTTTTTATATTATTTTAATAATAAATAAACACCACAATATAATTCATTATTATACTATAATAACATAAATTTATATTATTGCAATGAATAAAAAATTAGAGATATAGTTATGTAATATTTAGAGTTTGTGTTTAGAGAAATTGATATAAAGTATTACAAGATAAAGAATCTATAAAATAAAAAATATATATATATTCTTTTACTAAACTTTTAACAATTTAGGCTCTGTTTGGAGTAACAACAAATTTTAAAAAATAGTTAAAAACACTAAAAATTTTTAAAAGTTATTTATTTTTTATCTCACTGCATAAATTACGAACTTATAACTTATCTCATTTTATCTCACTTTTTATCACTCCAAACACACTTTTAGTAAAAGAAATTTACGTGAATCATCTAATCATATAAATCCAAGACAAGGAAACATTGTGAGCCCAGAAAATTGTCAATTATTTAAAAAAGTTGTTCATGGGCCCTACTTATGAAAGGAAGATGTCTCATGCAACTTGACCAAGAATTGATGGTCAAAGTTATTGAACCATGGGTTTTACCGCTGATGGGAGAGTTTACACCATGAGAGATGCTACTTTTATTTCATCGCTGAAAATATAATATTTTTTTTTTACTTTTTGACCGAACTTTTGTGAGTGAAAATTCACTTTTCGTGAGAGAAAGTACGCAAATTTTAGTAGAAAGAAAAAAAGAATTTCCACGGGTATGGCAAAATTTCTTGTAGTGATGTATATGAAATGAAGGAGGCTCTTGTTTATATTATGTATAATTATCCAATAGATTTGGAATATACACTGTCGATATCTCCCAATAATTCGATTTTAAACAGTTTTGCAACATTGAAAAATTAGATGAAAGGGTTTTGCTTTTGCTTGACACATTAATGACTGCTTCATGGATATGAGCTAATATAGATAGATCAAATGATTGTACATACATGATTTGGATGTGAAAGTTTTAGAATTTCTATAAAAATTTATAATCGGCTCTGATGTTAGGTAATGATTTATGATTACTTATAATTACTCGTGATTAACGTTTTCCAGTTATGAGCATTTGGGGCATGGTAATTTTACTTTTTGTCTATTTTAATTATTGTTGTAATTATGTAGTCACCAGTAGTCTTCCACTGAATCCTTTAATGATCACCTAAGTATATACCCTTAGTTATAGCCTACGTTAGTCACTAGTGAGTTGTAATTTTTTTTTAAAATTTTAAAAATACATTTTCTCTCACGTTTACTTATTTTCATAATATACCTGTCTTCAATATTCAATACAATAACGAAGTTATAAAAATAAAAATAAAAATATATAATATTAAAGTTATAAACAATATTACAAATTGAATTACATATTCTATTTACAAAATTAGTTGTTGTTTGGATGAAAAAAAAAATTAAAAAAATTATTATAAAAATAACACATAACATAACGAAATTTAATCAAAATAAATTAAAAAAAAATTATAATTTCTTATAAACTTTGATAAAATTTTTCACCTCCAAACAACACCTAAACTACCAAGGTAATACCGATGACATGAGGTAACCATCTTGCGTCATACTTCTTTCGTCCCATTTTTTTTTTTTTTTAAAGCCCTTTTACACGTACACGATGATAAAGGATAAAATTTGTCTATCAACCATGCATGTTAACGTATAGTGCAGAAAAAGGTAACAAAAAGCAGAAGCAAATGCATATAGTGGTGGGCCCACTCCCCCCTCTCTCTCTCTAATCATTCATCACTTTTTTTTTTGGGGTTCTTCTTATCTTTTTAGCTCAATAATGAAGAGGCATATTCTATGTATACTGAACTAGACTAAGCCCAAGTCATGATGGAAATGCATAGTAATACAAAATTTAGATAATTTATCGAAAATTAAAAAAGTTGAAAAGAATTCACAAACATAGGAGAAAATTAAAAAAATTTGATAAAATTTAAAGAAAGTTAATAAAAATTAATTTTGTATTTGATGAAAAAAGTTAGAAAAGATTAAAAAATAATAAAAATTATATTTTTTTCACAAAAATTGGTGAGACAAAATAGCCAAAAATAAGGCAAAAATGTTGAAAGTCAAATTATATAATTAATTAATTATTTTTTCTTAATATACATATTGGATCGCTGTTATATCTGGAGAGAAAAAAGAGGGTACTTCGAGGTTTGATCCTGGGAGATGAGCGTGATAGCGTAAGTAAGAATGGAGACCAATTTGATGCGTGGCTGCTTGAGTAGAAGATGTCACTGTCTTGTACGCAGCTATATACGTATAGCAGAAACAGAGTATTTTGGATGATAGTGGGTGAAATTTTTTGATCTAAATGTGCATTTGAATGAATTCATCTATTTTAGTAAATATCACATCGTAAAATTCTTAGAAATCAAAATGGTCTTCATGCTCATTGCTAAATTCATTTCTTAGTAAGTTTTTTGAATATCAATATCGTATGAACAAGACATTTGTTAAAAGTATTTTAGGGATATTCATTAAGTATCAATTAAGCATGTCATGCACGCAATAATATTTCATAATTTTTCATACACAATTCTATTAAAATGTAAATATTATTATATGGCATGTAGTTATTAATTTTTAATAAGTGCCTCAACACTTGTTAACAAAACTTTATTAACAATACGAAAATACATTTTTTTAATTAAATACAAAAATACATATTATACACAAAAATTACTTATTCCAATATTAATGAAACAATTAGGTGGCATTTGGTTTACTTTTTATTTTCTATTTTCTGTTTTCGTTTTATATGTTAAAAATCTCAAAACGAGGAAATAAAAAATACACTATTTTTCTTGTTTTGAGATTTTATTTAATTTTTGTTAAAAACTCTCAAAATGACTTTTTATCATTTTTTATTTCATGTGTAAACTCATTTTCAGTTTTCAAAAATAAATTTTGAAAACAAAAGTAACCAAATGAATTTTAAGCCGTTTTTCTTATTTTTAAAGGTATAAAATGAAAATTGAGTCCAAAACAGAAATAGAAAACAAAAACAAAAAATAAAAAGTAAAAAAAAAATCAAATGTACCGGTAATGTATAGAAATTTAGGTTTTCTGAGAATATTTTTTTATGACATAACCGCCACGCTATCTCCGATAGTGAAAGTATTGTCTAATAAAAAATTATTTTATTTCCTTACTCTACTAATTTAGTTATTGTTATTTATTTTCCTTTATCTGTTCGTTTATTAAAATCTAGAGCTACCTACTACCGAACCTCTGACGGCATGGGTACTCCATGTCTGTTCAATATTCTCTTATATGTATCCGCATTTGTATGTGTTATATAATCAGAGAATTTTATCAAAAAAAATTGTCAATTAAGATTGTATACTTTTTGTGTGAGAAATTTTCAACCCCATTTTTCTATATATCCTTCTCTCCCATGTTTTTGTAAACCCCCTAGTGTGGACCTGCATGTAAAAGAATGATAAAATCAAATAGTTGAAGGTAATTCCCAGCTATGCATGAAATCTCCGATACTTAAAGTTAATTGTGGGTATAAATAATAATCTCACATATATATATAGAGAGAGAGAGAGAGGAGCCCTTATTTCGTATAATACTTTGATATTTATAATTGTGTAATATCTGACATGAATTAACTTGATTTGAGTTTAATAGTGATAGGCAACATTAAGTTTTAGCGATAGAAAAATTGATAAAAAGTGTTACGAAATAAAGAATTTGTAAAATAAAAACACTACTAGAAAAGAGAGATTTAGCGACCGTGTTTAAAAACTACAATTCGGTTGCTAAAGTTTACTAGTCACCGCGTGATGATCACTAGAAGACAAATGCAAAAACATCGTCGCTAATGATTGTTAGTGACCAAAATATTACAGTTGCAAAATTTTAACGTTTGCTTCAGTGACTATGAGTATGCTTATCATAGAAGGTATTATTGAGGTTTGTCTCTGCCAAAACCCATTTTCCTAGTTGTGAAAAAAATATTCTTCCATTGTACTTTTAACAATTTATTAAAAGAAATTTATGTGAATCATCCAATCATATAAATCCAAAACAAGGAAACAATGTGAGCCCACAAGAAGGTCAATCATTCAAAAAAGTTGTTCACGGACGCTACTAATTATAGAAGGGAAATGTCTCATGCAACTTGATGAAAAAAATAAGCTAATGGCCTTTTAGGGGTGGAAACGAACTGAGTCGTTCGCGAGCTATTCGAGCTCGACTCGAAAAAAGCTCGGCTCGAGCTCGATTCGTGAGTTAAACGAGCTCGAACCGACACTACAAAAAATCACACAATTACCGACCAAAAATTTGGTCGCTAAAGGGTATAATTTAGTCGGCGAAACATTTCCTGACCAAATTTATTTGGTCGGTATTTGGTCGGCGAAGGCTCGTCGGGGAAACTTTTCCCGACCAAAAAATCATTTGGTCAGCAAATGTAAAACCTTTTCCGACTAATTGGTCGGCAAAGAATTTTTAATGGGAAAAAATACAAAATCTTTTGCTGACCAATTGGTCAGCAATTCTTCACTTTTCCCGACCAATTGGTCGGCAATTGTACACTTTCCCCAGCCAATTGGTCGGCAAAAAGTTTAGAATTGAAAATTTAAATTAATTTAAAAAAATAAAAATTTAAAAGTGGTGCCACATGGCATTATTTATTGACATGTCATCATGCCACATGGCACCTTGGTGTTGTACCACGTGTCGATCTATGATTGTGCCACGTGTCGTCTTTATATTTTTGAGATTTTTGTTGTTGTTGTTGGTGAGACTCGAACTTTTATCATTAAAGATATTTCTAGTTACGACTGTCACAATAAATCCAATGTCATTAAAAAGCATTTTAATTAAAGATAAGATATTATTAAACATTTTATTATTTATTAAGCACACGTAATTTAATATTTTTCATAATTTTTAATAAAAATTAATAACTGAAAACATTTACGTGTTTGATAAAAACATACAAAAAGTTACAAAAGAATTAAAAAAAAAGGTTAAAAAATAATGAGTAATTTTGTGTGTGATAACCGCTTTGTGCATTTAATAAAATGTGTATCATTGTGTAAGAAAAGTTAAGAAAATTTACAATTTGCCAAACGGCACTTCGTTAAAAGCTCCTGCTTATACGTAAAGGTGATCGATCACTTACCAGTCCATCTAGCAGAGTCATTATCACTAATCAGACACTAGAAATATAGATGGATCCCAATTTGACGGAGGCTGCTCGAGCGGGCAATATCAATGGCTTGTACGAAGCCATAAAGAAGAACCCTACTGTTTTGAAAGAGATCGACGAAATCTCATTCGTCAACACTCCATTGCACGAAGCAGCTTCCGCCGGACAAACCGATTTCGCCATAGAGATAATCAGCCTAGCACCGTCATTCGGGAGGAAGCTGAACGCAGACGGACTCAGCCCCTTGGACCTGGCCTTGCTGAACAATCACTACGACACCGTTAAAAGGCTCGTGATGTAACGATGTAAATTTGATTTAATTTAATTTAATTTAATTTATAGATATATATTTTTCAGTAAATTTAATTTGTTATATAAATTTAATGATTTGAAATTTTTGTTATTTAATTTTGAGTTATATAAAAAAATGTTAAATTTTGATAACTTCTTAAGTTTACGGAGTGATAAATAATTAATTAAATTATTAGGGTTAAATTTCTGCTGTTATATATATATATTTAATGTTGTATTTTTTGAGTAAAAGGAAAATATATAAAAAAACCTTAAAGAGAGAGAGAGAGAGAAAAATATAAAAAAAAAAAAGGGGAGACAGCACTGAAGAAAACCCGGCAACAAGCTGCCAAAAGCGCTGAATTGTTGCTGCCAGAAGCCCCGAATCAAAACGGTAAGGGGCTGGAATCAGATATTACTTCTCGTTTTTTTTTTTTTTTCCCAACTTTTTGATGCACTATAAATGGAAGCGGAAGGGGTTCAAGTGGGTTATAGTGAAGAAAATCACTGCAGGGGTTACAGTTGATTTATGAACGATTGAGATTTCTTTATATTTTAATAATACGTGGTTTTTAATATTCTGTATTAATTTTATCTAATCAAAAATTTCAAACTTTTATTTTTATTTTGAAAATAAATTTAATTAAAATAAATTATAACTATCGGATTAAGTATAAAGAAATCTCATCTTTTTATTTTTCACTGTAACTTCTGCAGTGAATTTTTTTTTATTGTAGGTCCCTTGAACCCAAGCAGAAGCCACACGTTTGTTTTATATATACATATATACTTACATATATATATATATATATATATATCTTTAATAACAACAAAATTGTGATAATTACGTTTAGAATGAATGCACGTAGAGACTAAAGTAGCCTGTAGAAATTATTTATTTATTTATTTAAAAATCCTGGCTATACTTGCGTAATGTCAATATATATATATCTATATATATCTTTGATTTACATTCTATTGAATGACAGGCGTGTAGGGGCATTTAATCTTTTTGTTTTTTTATTAAAAATCCTCATCTGATTCATTGATTGAAATTTATATATATATATATATAAATCCTCATCTGATTAATGAATTGATTGAGTTTTATATATATATATTCTAATTGTGTCAATCAATAGTCCCGTGCATGATGGAAACTAACGATTTGAAGAGTGTTCTTTTTATTTATTTTCTATTAAATTCATAAAATGGTTGAATTGAATGTGTAATTAATGGAATGGTTTAAAGTTAAAGCTTGCATATATATGCACTGTTGGTATTAATTGTGGGATTGTTTGCTATAATTATAAGATTAAAATTTGTGTTATGATTAATAAGGTTTTAAAATTTAATTAAGAAAAATTTATATAATGTGAATTTAAAGTGAAATTAAATTTTGTGTTTTTGTTGGGTCGAGGGGTATTGAAAATATCGGATATACGTATCCAAGGATTGAAAGTCTCGAAACTTGTGCGGAATCGTAATCGAGTTCAATAGAGTAGTAACTTACGAACGATACATATGGCATATTATATTCCAAAGGATGGCATATTATATTCCTAAGACTTCTACCTAGAAAACAGATATTGAAAGATGGTGTATATTGGTTGAGTTCTGTTTATATGGGACAACTAAGCAGACACCAAAGAATAGTGTATATTGGTTGGATCTTATTTCTACGGGACAACCAAGCAGACACCAAAAAATGGTGTATATTGGTTGGGTTCTGTTCTTATGGAACAACCAAGCTTATGAAACAACCAAGCAGTAGTACCTTGAGATCAAATTATTTTCTTTTGATGTGTTGTGTGGTGCTAATACGATTAAGTTGTAAAGATGAGAAATTAATAAGTAAATTAAATTTCTTATTTGGCATTACTGTTTGTCCAATGATGCTTTACTTAGTAGCATACTATGACATTATTGCATTTATATTATTATTAGGGTTTCAAGCACACGTGGTATTAGTGCTCATTTCCTTACAGTTTGTGATGCAGGTAATAAATTTGAGATACGTGCTAAACTTTCTGTAACAACCCCAAAATTAAAAATTTTTAATATTCATATTATTTTGCTATATTATAAAAAAATTGATTTTAATATAAATATTATTTTAATATATATATAATCTATAAAATGTAATGGTGAAAAGGGATCGCGTGGAGTCTTTGGTTAACATAAAAGTTATTTTTCTTTTATTTTTCTATTTTTTTTTTACTTGGCTCTTAAGTGTGGCTCCTAAGTGTGCCGTGTGTATATATATGCACATGGGAGAAGGCAAACTAAAAACAAAAAAAGAAGGCCGAAACTTCCTGGAACTTTCAATTGCTTGGATGCCAAGTGACACACATATATACATGTGTGCAAGGTGCTAGGGGAAAAATCGAGAAAGGAGAGAAAAGAAAAGAGTGAGAGAAAAAAAAACAGAAAAAAAAAGAAAGATGAGAGAGAAAGAGAAAAGAGAAAACGAGCATTTAAGTTTAGGAATAACGGAATTTTGGTATTTTTAACGTTGTAATAATCATGGCGGTGTCGGATCGTGGTAATTCGGCCTAAAATCAGAGATACGAAGGAGTGAAGTTTTAAAGTTTTGGAGTTTTTTCACTTTTTCTTTGGATTCGAGGTAGGGATTTGATGCATTTTAATTATATATATGAGATGTAAAAATATTTTAATAAATTTTTATGTAATTATTTTATATAAATGTAATTAAATTTAGACTACATTGTGTGAATTCTGTCTAAATCAAAACATTGAACTCCGCGGTTAAAACTAAGGCTTACTGGAACAAAAAGTGGTTATAGAAGAGAATATGTCACAGCATATTCTATGAAAGTTTTCAAAATTAACCTCTAGCCCAAATAATTTCATATAATTATGATTTGACCCTAAAAGTTTTAAAAATTTTAGTTTGATCCCAAATTTATTGAAAATTTGCAAATTGGCCCCAAAAATTTGGGTAATTACATAGTGATCCCCAAAGTTTGGAATAAATACGAATTGGCCCCAAGGCTTTTTGAAATTACGATTTTGCCCTTGAAGTTGCAGTTTGATATTTATAGTTAAATGTATGGAAAATGTGTAATTGAGAATGCTCAATTTTGAAATGTTTAAGTGATTTATTTTATTAATAGAGAATGGTTATAAAAGTGATGATGTGATGTTGACGATTAATTTTAATGAGCTGTTTTGTTGAGATGATAATAATGGAGATAAAGGAAATGTGAACAATATTGTGATTGTAGGGCTGTAGATACTAAAAAATAGGAAGGGTACAGAAATTACTCTTGGGTTGAAAAATTCTAAACCTCCGCAGAGGTTAGTATTCATGCCAGTAGGTTAGTAGCCTACAATGATAATAATTATGGGGCTACTCATGGCCATCAGGTTTGGACCCGTAAACTACAATATTATATAATATATGCCTCATGACTGTGATGATTGTGATGTGATGGCAAAGAGATGAATGAAAGCTAACAATTGAATCATTTTTGAGATGTATGTTGATATATGTTTTGATGTTGGGATGCGCGACAATTTGAAATTCGTGAGTTTTTGATATGACATTATTGCTAATCTGATTTTTGTGTGCATATAATAAATATTGTTATTATGCATCGTGGGCACAAGTGAATTAGTGCTTTTATCCCTACAAATTCTTTTGCAGATCATGAACCTGAGACCTACGTGGGCCATTATTGGAGTTACTTTTCGTCATTGTAACATTATTTAAAACTATAATATAATTTAGGGATTTGTTTGATATAATTGTAAAGGCTTTGAGGCCTAGATCTCTATTATTAATTGAGGTGGTGGCTGGAGCATTGTTGCCCAGTTACACCGAAGTTTTGTTGTTATTAATTACTTTTAGTTATTAATAAAATTATTATTATTATTATATAATATAGATGTTTGCTCCAAGGTAATGGTGTAACTCTGATTAAGGTAACGGATATTTTAGCACTTATTGTATATTTCACTCCCCGAGTTTTGAAATTCGAGGTGTGACACTTTCTGAGCATGGAAATTAGAATTTACCTACATTTTAAATGTTTATAAAATTGTTTTAGGGCCTGTTTGGCCTACCAAAGTTTACCAAAACTCACCAATTTTTAACTACTTTTTGTACTTTCTTCCAATTAAATTTTAACACCTATCACCTTTATGTCACATTTTTCCATTTTCATTGTACTCCAACCAAAATTTGGCCAAATTTTGTAATAAAATTTTATTTTTGAGGTGAATATTTATTTATTTATTTTTATTCTGAGAGATTATTTAAGATTAGTATTGGAGATTGTAGTTTTATTTTAGAGTTTTGTTGCCTAATTAGTTTTGACTAAGACATTTAAATAAATTTACATGTAAATTTATTTATTTTAATTTTTATTTATATTCATTGCTCTATAGTGTGTGTATGTATGGCTATGATGTGAAATAAAAAAAATTGTTTAATGATATAATATATGTTCTTTTATTCACGTATTCTAGCTTTGGAATTCCGGGCGTGACACGTAAGCTTCGACCCTCGTCCGCGTTAAAGGGAAGGAGAGGCTGACGCCTCTGCATCGCGCTGCGGAATCGGACGACAGAATCGGATGCTTGATTGACTTTCTGCTCGCTTGCCCTGCTTCCATCGAGGACTTGACAATTCCTGATGAGACTGCACTGCACGTTGCTATGAAAAGCTCTTCTAGCGCTGAAGCTTTTCAAATCCTCTACGAATGGGTTTCGAGAGCTGGTGACAAACAGCTGCTTCTGAAGAAAGACGCCACAGGAAAATCTGCGGCAGCCTACCGTAACAAGCTGCAGCCACAGGCATGAATTCTATCCTTATATTTTTTTGCTCATGCACAACCGAAAAAGTTAGAAAAAATATATTGCCTTAATCATTAATTTTTTGGCATTTGAAAGTTCAGGTTATTTAATCCGTTTCAATAGTTTTAATAAGAAAAATTATTAGAAAGTTGACAGAAGTTTAATAAAAATTGATAAAAATTAACAAAAGTTTATAAAATTTAAAATTTTAAAATAAACGTACAGAAAATAAAAATGACCAAAAATTAATAAAAATTTGTAATATTTTTAGGTAAAACCATTTATTTGAATAAAAGTTATCTTTTTAAATAAAAATTATCCATTTAAATAAAAAAATGAAAAAGCTAGTATTTTTTATTTTTTTAGTTTTTTTCTAAATGGACATAAGTTTTTCAATTTTTAACCGATTTTGGAGTCAATCACTGATTGAAGACTTTTTTTTGTTTGTTTTTCTTTTATTTGTTAGACTTGTATACATAGATTAAATTTTGTACTGTTTTTTGTATATATAATTGCAGAATTTTGTTTTATTTTATAGCATTATTATTTCATTTTATAAAATTTTGAAATAAATGTAATACAAGCACAAACTAATGTTCTAAAAAATAAATAATATTAAATTTTTTTAAGAAAAATAAAAAATTTTGAAATAGATAATCTAACATAAATAATATTAAATAATTTAAAATAAATAAATTAAAAAAATTAAAAAAAAGATATTGCGATTACTTGAAACGCCCCTAATACTAAGTCACGGTCACTAAAACATTTGTGGATATTAATGCATTAAATAAAAAAAATGATAATTACTTTTAATAGAAACATAGCTATCACTTAAGATATGCGAGGACTTGCACCAAAACTTCCTGCAAAATGGTGCGATTCATTAGCAATTATTTTAGCAGTCGCAAAAGTCAATTAAATGGTCGTAAATTATATTGGTGAAATGATCATCAACAGCCGCCACTGCAGTCGCTAATAATTATTAGTGACAATGCATTTGCATCTCTCAATAGGTAGTTCTCATGCTGTCGCTAATAATTATTAGCAACTACAATAGTCACTTTTAGTTATCACTTATGGCGATTGTTAAAAGTTATTTTTTTTAACAGTAAGTTAAATGTTACATTTTTTCTAAAAGAAATTAAATTTTAATGAAAAAAAGGTCATATAACGCAATAAAAAACCAATAAAAATGTTAAAAATTGAAACGAAACCAAACTCCGATTATCAATTTTCTGGTTTTTATGTGCTCCGATTTTGAGGTAGGGAAGAAAAGAAGTTTAGGAGGCGTGTGTATCAACCAAATTGAAATTAACAAATTCCTAATTTTTAGAACAAAATTCAAATTGAATTCGTAGTAGAACCAACATCGACCCAATCCCAGATTGATTGGTTTTCGAGTGCTTTGTATATTGATAGTTACGAAATATATTAATATCCATAAACGCATTTTGAATATATTAATATCCACGAACGCATTTTGAACTCTGATTCTAGTGTAAACTATTTAACGAAAAGTACTTTTATTTATGTTTTAAGAAAATATTTTTTTAAACTATGAGTAAATAAATTTCTTTAAAAAGTATTTTATTTTGAAACAAATAGCGCATTGGTGTTATTTATTTTTGTTTTTATTTTTTATTTTGTTGTGTAACTCACTCGTAATTTTACTTTACAAAAATACCCTTTTGAATCTGCAACAACTTCTCATCTCTCTCCTTGATAAGTTCTCACTGATATGTTAAAGGAAAAACAATTATATAGTTACTAGAGAAAAGCAAAGATGGAAATGGAGGCCCCTCAACTAGTTGCACGAAAAAACGAAAAATCTTATCACTTGCCAAAAAGAAAAGATTTTACAACAAGAGATCAGTATTAGTCAACAAACGAAAAAGAAAGACTTTGCAACAAGAGACAATCAATATATTGATTTGTGTATACACGTGTTTTTTTCATTGCACAGATTGTAAAGTCATTACAAGGTGTACAAGCAGAAAAACCTTCACTTGCTAATGCTGACGATGATACTCAAAATATGTATAACTATTTGCTCACTCCGGAGCGATTTTACGAAAGCCAGGTTAGAAAAGTGCTTGTATATATGCTTTGGTGCCAAAGGGATTTAAGAATGGAGATGCGCAATGTGGTGCTGGTGGTGGCTGTCCTAATCGCAATTGCTTCATTCCAAGCAATATTTAGCCCACCAGGCGGCGAAGGTGGCGGCTTGGCAAATCACAACAATAATTCTTCATCCCAAGACGGTGACAATAGTTTTGTCTACAGCCTTTTCAAGGAAATAATGTACGATTCCATAAAGCTAGCAAGGGATGATGATTTGTTCTCGCGATGGTTCTTTTTCCTAAATACAATAGCCTTCACTGCATCAGTGGGGTTGATTATAATTGTCCTACAGTTGAGAGCCTATACTTCGATACTACACTTGTCTCTCATCTTTACGATGGCATAATTTATAGCTGCAGTTTTAAAATACCAACGTAACACCACATGGGACAAAAAAATTGCAGTAAACATGACTGACGAACTATGAATCTTGGAAGAATTTACACTTAAATTTTGGGCTTCTTCCCACAATATTTGTCTGAGCAGCTGGTAAAATGAATAAATCGTCATCTCAAAATCATAACCCACCCCCTCTTTCCATACAAAAAATAAGAAAAAAAATATATATAACTTAAAATTGTAGTAGTTCAAGAGTGCAGAGCACAACAGGCTGTTAATTACATACAAAGGCAAATTAAGTTATAGGTTAAACTCCACCAAACATCATCGATTGCCAGAGAACATCACAAGCAATCTGAGTGACACGCAGCACCTTCCCTGATGAATTTAAAAAATGGGCACAAAAGATCTCAATTCACTGTTAGTTGTGATACTTATTCTTGAGCCAACAGAGTTCGTTGAAGGTTCTTTACTGTCAGAATCATACTTATTTACAAAAATAACACTAAAACTCAGTACTTGTTTTTTAAAAGAATTTGAAAAAAAAAAAAAGAGCCTACCAAGGAAACAATGACTTACCATAATCTCAACTTTTTTTATTCAAGTGTATTAGGTTTACCACAACAATGCTCTTGGTCAAGGTTGACAAAGATACACATGAAGGGAAAAAAAATTGGAAATCAAGTGTTGTTCAACTTGTTACTTTCAAATTGGTACCTGTTAGATAAATCTGGGTGTTAAATACAATAAAGAATGTACCTGGGAAGTCCCCAACCTGAATTAATTGCAACTATAGAAGACTTGTCAGAAATATTCAGCAATTCTTGTGCTACATTCATTATAAAGACCATTCCATAGAGACACCACAACTATTTTTTTCCTAGAAAAATATATTCCATGGCTTCCAATATAACAAATGTTTGGGATAAATGGGTTGTTTAAAAAATCAGTTTGAACAAGATTTGTAAGATGGCTTTGTGCACTGTGTTGGCCTCAGCAAGAACATATATCCCTTTTTTTCACATGCTACGTTGAGGAACATATCAATATATGATAGACATAAAAAAGTTAAACAAGTTTAGTATTTCCCCAGTTATATATAAATTGTAAATAATAAAGAAATCGAAGTAAGTTCTTCAACAAACAAAGCCACAGGAGCTAGTGAATGAGGAAGAACTGTGTAGTGAGTACCAACCAAAGGGAGAAATACTAATTCAAAAATTGTTAAAAATGGCGTGGATCATAGCTATAATAGTGCAGCAATTGTCCCAAGAGTGTTCCACAGTAATGGCTGAGAGCACTTAAAAAATAACAGGAGAAAGATGGTGGTTGCTGCTCAGAACAACTTTATTATCTGATCAGCAGTGGCTCCATTTTACTTTTAGTTTCCATCGATCTTTTTTTGTTGATTCTCAGTTTTAGGTGTCTGATTATTTACTTTTAGATTCAAGTATTTTTTTTTGGTAAATATTTTTTTTTTTTTTGGATAAATTCTGCAAGTTTATGACAGAAAAAGAAGGCATCCATATAAGTTCAATCATTCTCTTTCTAACCTCAAACTTGTGCTACAAAACAATTATTAGAAGAAATTATTAATTGTAACACAAGTTGTTGGGTAAAATAAGACGTAGACATGTGGCGTGCCGAACAACATAGTAGAGATGACACGTGACCCAATGCCGAACATTTTCTATACGTACACGTGGTCCTTAGCCGGACACTTTGGCCTCTGACACGTGGCACTCTACCAAACAACAAGTTGTGGACACGTGGGTTCCCCCAGGACCATTACGGATTGACGCCACATAGCAGTAGCCGAAGATCTCAAAAGCTAGTTTGTTCGGCCTATCGATTGGGGGCTAATAAATGTTAGGCATGGGACTCACAGCATTAACGAGAGTTCACAACCATAAATGCACCATAGTGATGACAAGGTGCAATAGAAGTCCTTCACAGGTCCCTATCTTCTTTGTATTCATCCTAACAAGGTGCAAGATTTTTTCTATGAGCTACATGAAGGAGTTTGTGGAGCACACATTGGGGGTAGGTCATTGGCACATAGAGCAATTACATAAGGGTATTGGTGACCGAAGATGGGAAAAAATGCTCAAGCTTATGTCCGTAAATGTAAAAAATGTTATAAGTTTGCTCCAATACCTTATCAACCAGCACAAGAGCTTAGCCCACTTACCAGCCCCTGGCCGTTTACTCAATGGGGGCTTGACATCGTAGGACCACTGCCCACCGCTTCAGGGAACAGAAAGTTTCTAGTGGTCGGCACTGACTACTTTACTAAGTGGGTTAAAGCGGAGCCATTGGCTCACATAAAGGATGCTACTACTATTAGATTTGTGTGGAAGAACATCATTGTAAGGTACGGCATTCCTAGGACACTTATTTCCGACAATGGGACGTAATTTGATAGTGTCCCATTTAGGGAATACTGTTCTAGGTATGGAATAAAAAATATCTACTCAACACCTGCTCACCCCCAGGGCAATGGTCAAGCTGAATCTACAAACAAAGTCATCCTCAGTGGTATCAAGAAGAAGTTAGAGGCAGCTAAAGGGAAGTGGGTAGACGAACTCCCATCAGTGCTTTGGACTTACCGAACAACTCCAAGAAGGTCAACTAGAGAATCTCCCTTTGCTCTAGCCTATGGCATGGAAGCGGTCATACCATTGGAAGTCGATCTACCGAGCATTAGAACACAAGCTTTTGATCGTGGGGATAATGACAAAGCAATGGCGGTGAATCTTGATTTGATCGATGAAAGGAGGGAGTTTGCTGTGCTTAGGCTGGCTAATTACCAGCATGAGACAAGAAGGAAGTTTAACAAAGGGGTCAGACATAGAGAATTCAAGGTTGGGGATTATGTGATGAGAAAGCTGATGGGTACTAGGAGAGATCCGACAAAAGGAAAACTTAGAGCTAATTGGGAAGGACCATTCCTCATCTCAGAAGTACTTGGCAACGGAACTTACATATTGAACAACATGGAAGGAAAGCAGGTTAAAAGGCCATGGAACATAGCCCATTTGAAGCTGTATTATCATTGAAAGAATTGTACATTTATTGAAGCATTTCTTCATGTAAGCAAATAAAAGCAAAAGCAATTTCGAGAACTTGTAAAGGATTTGTGTTTTACAGAAAGGTGCCACACCCTCCTCTGGGTATTGGTTCAGAAAGGAGCCACGCTCGGTTTGCCGAACGTTGGTACAGAAAGGGAACCACGACCTTTGGGTGCTGGTTCAACCCTGGTTTATTGATTGACCAGGTGCTCTCTTTAAATTAAGATTTGGTTCCTTGATTTATTGAAAAGGATTATTAGAAAGGAGCCACGCTTGGTTTGCCGAACGTTGGTACAGAAAAGGAACTGCACCCTTTGGGTGCTAGTTCAACCCTGATTTATCGACTGACCAGGTGCTTTCTTTAAATCAAGATTCGGTTCCTTGATTTATTGAAAAACATTCTGAAAAAATGAGCTACGCTCGACTTACCGAGCGTCGGTACAAAAGTGCGGGAGCTCTTGAAAAGCAAAAGTCATTACCCAAGAAGTTCGGCAATGACATAAATGGGAAAAATATTACTGAAAGCCAAAGCCGAATTCATTAAGGTACGTGAAAAGCTATCTTCTGACTCGTTAAAGTTATATCATTCTCATTAGAAAATTTGGGTTATTTGATGAAATGCAAGTTATAACTTGAGCATATTACATTTGAAAAGCTTGGTTTTAAGCTCAAGTCTCATTCAAATTTTTAAGAACAGTTTTAGTAAAGCTCAGTCATTAAGTTCTGTTCATTGAAAGGACTTACATAAGCATAAATGCAAATGCACGAACAATAAGACAAGCACCAATAAGAGGAAGCATGTACAAGGAACGATTCATGAATTCTTATTAGAAATTTCTGAGTAAAGTTACAATGTACATTGTTGTCAGCTTTAAAAGTCTCCCTAGCAGAATTTAAGTCAAGACGTCAACATTTATTGTAAGGATTTGTTGCTATCTCATGAGAAAATACTTCAAGATATTCTTCGGCTGCTCTTTCTATAACTTCATCAGCAACCAGATCAAAGTATTCTTCAATAAGTGCGTCATCAGTTCTAAAGAAGCAGAGACATAAGGAGTAAGGCAAAGTAAAGATAAAAAAAGACTAGAATATTTTCATTCATTCAAGATAGAAAAATTACATTGTTCGGTGCATTTTTACATTTGAATGGAATGAAAAGCAAAAATGAAAAGGGGAGGGGCTCACTTTCCTCCATCCTTCGTAAGATCACTCTCCACAACAAGGTGAATTTCTTTAGGTTCTTGGGAGGTAGTGTCCTTCTAGGAGCTCTCCACCTTAACCTCGTCCTTTTCGATATTTTCTTCAATAGTCTGGGCTGAAGGAGTTGGGGGTGGATGCTCGAAACTGAAAGGGGGAGCCGGACGGTGTGGATCATGATAAGGGACCTCCTTGTAAATAGGGTTGGTTTGATCAACGTTGTTCTTTTTCATTACAACTTCCCAACCCTATAAGAAATATTCATTGTGAGCGTCTCTCATCTGCTCCACACAATCGTTGATCTAAGCTTCAACCTCTGCCCTCGCCTTTTTTTCGACAGCTTGGAGTGAGGCATTTCTTTCCCCTAGGGCTTGATTTTTCATTGCAAGATCGATTCTGAGAGCCTCGATCTCTCGCCTTAGTGTAGCTTGTTCGACCCTGGAGTTGTCCAATTCTCTGGCAAGACTCTCTTGTTCGGCTTTTGAATAAGTCAGTTCGAATTCAGCCTTGGAAAGCTTAGCGATCTTCTCCAATAAGTCTTCGTCTTTTTTTACCAGGATCTTATCCATATGCTCCACACAAGCTTTTCTGGCCTCTACTTGGCCAAGGGCAGAGTTGAGTTGATGCTCCAGATCATTTTTCTCATTCTGAAGCCGGCTCCTCTCCTCTGTCAAAGTGTCATTGCTGGATTGGAGATTCTTTTTCTTCTTCTCCAAACTCCTTATATTTGCTTTTAGGTCTCTGATGTCTGATCTGTCCAGCTCGACTTTGGCATCAAGGGCCTGCCTTCGAGCGATTAGCTCCATGGTATAAAGATAAGTCTGGTGGTGAAGGAGAAAGTCAGAAAACTCATTGGTAAGAGAATGACTATAAAGGAAAAAATTAAAGGGAATATCGTTATACTTACGGAGATAGCATTCTTCATCAACGTGCTGTGAATGTCCTCCAACTTGTTTTTCCTTATGGCCTGAACATCACGAGGAGGGAGGACTCCTTTGAAGTACTCCTCGGTATGATGAAAGGCTGTGTCTTGGATCATAAATGGTCAGTCTTGACGAAACTCAAGACTGGGAATGAGGATTTTTGGGATGAAGGGAGGAGAGTCCCGTATAAGATTGGACGGATACTCGATTGCAAGAGGCACTGGTGCAGTAGGTCGGGAGGAAGTTGGTTCTGTGCCCTTGGGTGGCACGTCTTTGGGGGGAGCTGGGTCCTTCCCAAAGGGCTCCTTCGCTGGTATTGGGGGTCCAACAATTTGAATCTCCCCAGTGGGTGAAGTCCTGGCCTTCTTCTGTTGAGGAGCGTCAGAAGGTTTATTCTAGAGAGCATCCTGCTCCTTACCCTTTTCAATTTTGACTTTGAGAATTTGTTCAGTAGTGGTAGGAGCAGGAGCTTTTCCCTCTTCAAGCTTCCTCTTGCCAGCAGCCTTTCGCTCCTCAGCCCTTTTCTTGGCCTCATTAGCTTTTTGCTGCTTGGCTCTTTCCTGAGCAAGCTTCTTGTAATCGACCTTGGGGGCCATAGCGCTTGTTTCCTCGTCAGGTATGAATTCAAAGGGTTCGAGTGGAATGGGTTCCTCACATTCTTCTTCAGAAAAAAGTTCAAGGACTTGAGGAGGCCTTGATTCTTCTTCTTCTTCTTCTTCCTCAAACTCTGAGGAATATTCGAAGGCTGGGGGAGGTTGTAGTTCTTCTTCTTCCTCATCTTCGTCTATTAAGATGAGTTTTTGACTTCTCGGTTGTTCGGTAGGAGGAGAAGCAGCGGCTTTAGGAATGGAAACTTGTTCAGTCACCAAAAGGATAGCGAATGGTGGAGGCCGAACCCAGTCACGATGTTTCAAGGCGTAGAAGTCCTTTTTTTCTTCAGTAGTGGCGCCAAACCACCATTGGAGCCGCTTGATAGCCTCTTTGGTGGCGAAACCTTGGGGAGGGGTGATAAAAGTTTGGTACAACGGTCTGAAATTGAACAGAATCGGAACAGATCTTGCAAACAGATAAAGATCTGGGCCCCCAAGGAACTTGAAACTTAATTAAGGTGGTCTTTATCTGCCCGTATACCTTTGGCCCACAACTTTTTTGCTTTTTTGGCTGCAAGGGAGTCAAGCCAAAAGATCAGTATACTTAAAAAAAAAAAAATTGAAAGTTGAAGAGAACAAGAACTAGTAGCATTCGAAGCCAACCAACTTGGGCCCAAAGAAATCAGAAGGACAAGTGGAAAACAATCTTCATCTGGATCGTGAGTCCAGTGACCTGTGACAATGCACAGGTCACTTTCTGATTTAATAGTATCAGGAAGCATATGGACCAAGGCTTTCTCTGGCCGAGACTTCAAATACCACCTATTCTCGTTCTTCTTCACCTTTTGAATGGAATAGCAATAAAGCACATCCCACTCTGAGATGTGAAATCCGTATCGCTTATTTATTTTTATCATTCCATTTACTATCCTATAGAAGTTATGAGTGAGGCACCTAGGGCCAAGGTCTAAGATGCTCATTACAGAGCGGAAAAAAAGGTGAAGTGAAAATCTGAGACCACCCTCGGTGATGGCCGCTACGGGGAATTCCCCTGGCTCGTGTTCACCTTCCTGGGCGAGCCTGATTCCCACATTTGGGGGAATCTGATTTTTTGTTTGGTAAGTAAAAAAAAAAAAAAATTGAAAACCCTAATTTTCTCCTCAGAGTTGAGTTCGTTTGCGAGTTTGCCCATATTGAGAGATGTTGAGGATTTACTCACCGAGAGTCAAGATTTGGAAAAGGAGATGAAAGCTTGGAAAGATGAGAGCTCGGAGAAGGAAGCAAAGGGAGTTAAAGAATTTGAATTGCAGAAAGGAAGTGAAGGAGACGAGTTGTGCATATATATGTGTGTGTACATCTGTGGGAGTAATCGAAGCGTCACCACGAAAGAATGAAACGGGCGGTAAAATGATGATGATTCCGTTCCAATTTTTGAATTTTTGGCCATAACCGTTTGGGAGATTACGGCTATAGGATTTTGTGCAAGCGGCGCAACAAGTGAAAAGCTGAAGAGGCGTTACGCATGTCATTACTAGGGAAGAGAAGTAGCCAATCGGATTTGAAACGCGTCAGATGGATACTAAATGACAAATCGCACGGGTAGATTGAAGGAACTGATAAGTAAGGTCTTTGTGATTTACTACTCTGCTTAGGAAATATAGTTTTCCCAACCAGAGTGGGGGCAAAATGTTGGGTAAAATAAGACGTAGACACGTGGCGTGCCGAACAACATAGCGGAGATGACACGTGGCCCAATGCCGAACATTTTCTATACGTACACGTGGTCCCTAGCTGGACACTTAGGCCTCTGACACGTGGCACTCTACCAAACAACAAGTTGTGGACACGTGGGTTCCCCCAAGACCATTACGGATTGACGCCACGTAGCAGTAGCCAAAGATCTCAAAAGCTAGTTTGTTTGGCCCATCGATTGAGGGCTAATAAATGTTAGGCATGGGACCTACAACATTAACGAGAGTTCACAATCATAAATGCACCATAGTTATGACTGAACTATGCATTTATCACCATAGGAAGAACTAAGTCAGTTTCATCTCGTTATGAGTAGTCGATAGATGTGACAGGTAGACCGTTTGATGACTAGATTCCAGCTATACAGCTGCATTTAGCTACCAACAGTATTTAATGAGAGGTATGGGGTATGAAATGAGAAGTGAAAGGCATTTAAAGTAAGGAAAGAAAAGTTGTACACGGAAGCCTGCATGCAACCAAATCACAGGTATTATTATATTTATTATTTACATTACTATAAATAGGACATTCCATCTCTCGATCAAGTAAGCTGACTATTGCCAACTGATTATACTGTCTGTTTCTCCTTTCTAAAAACTCATTTGTAAGCTATTTTGCTGACTTAAGCATCGAAGGGTTTTTCGGCCAGAGACCTCCACTCCGGCCGTAACATCTCTTCTATCTTTGTTCGGCAGGTTCACAGTCACACTTCCAGTTGGCGTGGTCAACAGTTCTGGCTGTAAAATTTGCTGCCGAACCCAAGTTATTGTTAAGCATATTCTCATCTCCTATGTGATATGCTTTTCTCATGCCTAGCTCCATTAATGAAGTACTCTCCTACTTAAATCGCAATCTTAGTTACCTCAATCTTTCTCTCTCTCTCTCTATGTCATCTCTCTAAACGAGAGAAGCGAATATGTTAATTTTCTTATAAGTGCTACAAAATCTAATGCATTGAAACGATTTTTCACTTAAAAGAAATATAGTATCATACTGAAATTAAAGACCAAAAATATAATTAAAAAAATCTAATCAATCTAGTGGCTAAGGAACCCAAACAGCCTAAAAGAAAACAAAGAATCAAAAAAAAAAGGGCAGCAAATATTTAAATAATGACGCCAACAAGAACAAGCAACACAAAATTCTACCATTCTCTACGAAGATACAAATAGCTTGATTTACTCAAGACCAATCAAAATAGAATAGATTTGAAGCATGCTTAAAAATTGGCGTGTTCAAACAAGCGATCTAATCCCACTTTTAAACCCAGACCATACAAAATCGAAGGATCTTTTTTTCAACCTAAGCTAGCGAAGTACCAATGCAAAATAAAAGAAAACATAAATCATCAAATTAGAACCTAAAACCAAATAAAGTTCCTGAGAACAGAAGAAAGAATTAAAGAAACTACTGTCAAGAAAAAAAAATTGGTTGCCCAAATCAAACATAACTCAGGAAAGAACAATTACCAGCTGCATTGCTTCGATGCCTCAGGACTTTGCCTAGCGAAAGTTCATTTTGGCTTATATAATAAACAAATTAAAGCTTGGCAGGTAAAAGGATTGAAGATGAACTTGCTCGGTGAATATATTCTCTGATGAAAAAACAGATGCTTTCAACGCTGATAGGAGAGGCCTGCTGATGCGAGAAGACAATACAGTCTTTGAGATGCAGAGATTGTATATGAAGAAGCAAAATTGATGTTGGGCTCTATAAAAAAATCACGTGCTGGGGCCAAAATTGTAATTTGATTATTTATCCAAAACCCTCGATATACAATCCCATGGATTCCCTCAGATGCCAAATCTCGCGAAAATGCATATAAATTTTCCAGGGGTATGTATCATCCCCTCCATTTTACAAATCAAACACCACTTTTTGTAGACCCTACGGATGCCCTAACTCATCCGGCGTCCACATCCCCCAAACAAACGTGTCCTTATTGTATGCATTCGGTTAGGGCATATAGGGGGTGTTTAGATGATAAAAAAAATTAAAAAAGTTCGTATAAAAATGATACTTAGCAAAATTTGATTAAAGAAAATTAATAATTTTTTGTAACTTTTAGTAAAATTTGATAAACTAAAACACTCTCATAATACGCGAATTCACTAATAGTAGGGGTAAAAAGAAAAAAAAATAATAGTGGGGGTAAAAAGAAAAAAAAATAAAAGAAGGTGAACCGGGCAACTTTTACACAGCAAAACCACAGTATTTGACGGTATTCATTAAACTATTACTAATACGTTGAAGTTGTGAGATTGAGAAATGGTCTAACAACACTCTCAAGTTATACCATCTGCTATTCAATAATTAGACATCCTTTCGAGGAGGAATTGTACACAAAGCGTCTGACTTTTTAATAATTTTTTAAATGTACTTTGTTTAGACTCCTACAAAATGAACACGCATGACTCTGCTAGTCTAATTGATCCTTGTTGTTCATCAATAGCCCGTTGCTTTTCAGCTTTCACCCCCCAAAAATTAATGCATGTATATCAATTCAAAATTGTCTAATCCGGATACAGATTAAAATACCATGTACCTCGTCCACTCACATTTCTCAAATTAATCCACAGCCGTTGACCTGGAAGCCTCTAGATTTGATGGCTTTTGGTGGGCCATCGAACCGGCGGAAACAGATTCATTTCATTCTTATATATTTTAAAATTATACTGTGACTCACTAAACGATTTGAAAACAAAAATGAAAATAAAAATATTAAAAAAAAATTGTCTATGTGCTCACATTTTCCCCAGTCTTGTGTTCTGTGTGACCTGCCTAAACAACTATAAATATGTGTTATGCATATGTGAACTTTGCATCTCAGAAAACCTCTTCTTCGACATCTTCTCCATACCATCGTTCTTTGAAAACTCTCTAATTCTTCATCTTCTCACAATCCTAGAGTTGGGAAGTTATACTTTTGTGCAAGAAGAAATGGGTTTTGAACCTAAAAGCGTTTACTTTCTTCTTTGTATCATGGTGTTTTTGCCCGCACTTTGCTCCTCAATGGACATTTACGTGTCCTCTAGAGCTACCTACTACCGTAGCTCTAACGGCATGGGTACTCCAAGTATGCATATCCTAATATTCTCTTGATTACATGTTGTATTTGTTATATAATCAGAAAATTTTATCCCAAAAAAAAAAAAATTGTCAAATTAATAAGGTAATGAAAAGCATATTTTTAATTAAAAGGAAGATTTTGTTACGCGGTTGTCATTGTCTTGTGAATATAATTCCTTCTTTTGTGATAAAGTAGCAATTTCTTGCATTAAATTGTCTACATTGATTCATTTAACAACATTAATTATTATTATTTATGGGTTAATGGTTTTAAATTAGTTGGAGTATGTGGATTTGGTAAATATTGAACTGCAGTTTACAATGGCTCGGTTACCGCAATATCTAATAAATTGTATAAAAATAGAATTGGTTGCGACGCATGCTATCAAGTAATTTAATTTTTGTGCCTTCATTCAAAATAGAAAATAAATAAGTGTTTATTTTTTGAGTAGATTGTGCATTTTTAGATCAAAATTCAAATAGCTATGTGTAGTTATTGCGAATTATAACTTAGAAGAAAATGAATAGATCTGGTGAGAGTAAATTTTGAAATACTATGAATAAAAATGTTCATCAATGTATGTTAAAAAGTATGAAATTAAGTAAAAAAAAAAAAATAATAAGTTTTTGTAGCAAACCAAATGGAAGATGATTTATATACAGTTATTGTTTGCTTATGTATGAGTTAGGTTAGGTGCAAGATTCCAGAACTTTGCAGCAGAGAAGGAGTGAAAGTGGTAGTGACGGATCACGGTGAAGGAGACAGAACAGACTTCATCCTAAATAGTAAGGCTTATGAAAGTATGGCTCGTCGTCCGAAGGCGGCCTCCAAGTTGATATCTTATGGGGTGGTTGAAGTAGAATACAAAAGAGTTCCTTGTGAGTACAAAGGTCGCAACCTTGCAGTGAAAGTTCATGAGTACAGTAGGTTTCCTGACTATCTAGCCATAATCCTTCTGTACCAATCTGGCAAAAATGACGTCACATCAGTTGAACTATGGCAGGTAGAGTAGTCAACTAATCAATTTAATTTAGACCTAGTTTGGTAAATTGAATAGTTGATTGATTTTAGTGTATATATTGTCTCGAAACAGCCTATTAACAGAGAATGGAGCAGCATGAGAAACGCCTATTGTGCAGTATGTGACATACCAAACCCGCCAAAAGGTGTGCTTACCCTCAGAATCAAAGTGAATGGCAGTGCAGGGAAGAAGTGGATCGAGCTGGTTCGAGTAATTCCTGCTAAATGGAAGGCTGGTGCTGTCTATGCAACAAATGTCAGGCTCGCTTGATGAGCTCCATAAAATCTCAATCCTAATATCTACTTTTATATATATATATATATATATATCTAGCTATGTGCAGCGAAAAAGCTGCTTATAATGTGTTTTTTAATTAAGTGAACAAAGTTGTGCGTTGTTTGCAGCGGATTTGGAGCAAGTGCTCTTTGCCGTATTGAATAATGGGTATTGGGTTATGTGTTTTGTTCATCAACGAAATATGAATAAGAGCTCAACTTAATTAGATTTTTATTTTTCACTACTACAATAATTGATAAAGATCACACTAAGAAATTCATAAAGATTATAGTTTTAGAAAAAGTGTGATAAAGATTTGTGAGTTAAACTTTTTATCTTAGTCTAATTAAAAAATTGAGATAAAAGGTTGTTTTTAATACTTTTTATCTCACTTTTGTTAAAACCATTATTGTATTTAAAACGAGATAAAAGATTAGTGGAAACAATTTCAAGAAAAAACTGAGATAAAAAATTAGTGGAAACTATCTCTAGAAAAAACTAAAATAAAAGATCAGTGAAAACATTTCTAGAAAAAATTGAGATCAAAAAGTAAAGAAAATCATATCTTAAAAAAAGTGAGATAATTAAAAGAATGAGAGATAATATTGTTAATTTTTTCTTTATATCTCTCTCAAATAATTTTATTTATCACCTTATATGATTTAAATTAGATTTTGTAAACTTTATTGTAACATTTATTTATTAATTTTAATTAATTGAATATGATATGAAAACTATAATCATAGATCAATAAACAAAAAATTTTTAAATTAATGTTAAAAATAAATTTACCAAATTAAATTTAAATAATGCTAAATATATAATTATTATTTTTTTCAGTAAATATATGGAAGTAGTCTTCATAATTTGTATAACTTATAAAGAGGTGAATATTAAATATTTAATATGTAATAAATATTTAGTGTATCTTTAATATTATTTATATTAAAAGTGACATTATTTTATATTTTGTTAGAAGTGATAAAAATTTAGAAATAAAAATAATAAAAATTTTCATTTTTTTGCTATTTTAGAAATAATTTTTTAATATAATCATTGAAAATATTTTTTGTATTACAAATCAATTTTTAAAATATTTTCAAAAATTTTGTTTTGAACAATAATTTTCTAAAACTAAAACTAGACATGACCTAATTATTTTTAAAAATATAATACAAAATGAAAAAAAATATATTACAAATACTGAGTCATGATTAAATATATGCTATACACAAAAACTAAAGGAAAATAAGAAAAAAATTTAAGATTATTTTTAATTAAATATGATAGATGTTCATAAATTATTTATTAAGTATTCGCATTGTTTTATACATTACTTACGATTTCAAGTTGTTGCAAAAAATTTAAATAATTAAATAAAAGTAAATTTTTTATCATTTTTTTAGATCAATTGATCAGGAAAAATGTAACTTTTAACTACTAATTGGTTGACAAAAATCATAATAAATTATTGTAAAAAAACTTAAAATAATTAAATTAAAATAATATAATTTTATTACTTTTAGTAACCCCAAAAGTGATAGAATTTTGTTTATATATATTAATATGTAAAATATATATGTAAATAATAGCTTGGACTAGCGGTCAACTAAACTAACTTTCAAAGGAATGGCAGGGGTTCGATTCTCAGCAGAAACAAAAAAATATGAAATATATAAGGTTTCCATAATGACAAGGTGGCAAATGGTACTACGATGGTATGATAGTAGGTTGTCATGTGATTTTTTATTATTTTTAAAATTAATTCATTTTTTTAGCGTGAATATTTATCTATATTTGATCACGATTTTTTAAAAAAAGTGAGATCAAAATACATAAAAGATCACACGAGAATTCTTTTTATCTCAGTTTTTACTATAAAGATCACACTTTTAGTGTATGATTGTTTTAAGTTTTCGATCACGGTTGTAAACTGTGATCGAAAAGATGTGACTTATAATCTCACTTGAATCAATCACACTTTTGTGACTGAGATAAAAAATAAAACATCATACTTAAAAGTTGTGATGTTGATGCATTTTTGTAGTAGTGTTTGTTTTATTTTCTTTCTTTAGAGTTAATTAAAGTGTTAAAGGATGTTTTCACTTCAGGAAATAGTAAATAGTAGTACTTAGCCCGTTGATGGTAAAATACATGAGTTAAATTTATCTCGGAAAAATAATTTAACTTGAGAAAATTTTGTGAAAACATTGCGAATGTAAAAAAAAAAAAAAGGATTTAACCTCGAGAGATTCACTCCCTAGGTCAAACCCTTAGAGAGTGAATCTCTTTTGGTTTGTGCCACACATACCGGCCCCTCAACATGTATAGCGGTCAATCGCGAACTCGCGTAGCGGCGGGGAGTTGGACCCACACCCAAGAACTGGATACGGTTCGTCCAGCCAAGGAGGCCCGTCCTACCAACCTTTACTACGCTTTGCGCCCGGGAGGCTGGCCCCAAGTTTTTGCTAGAGAGGAGACTTGAACTTGAGACCTTGGGGTGGTAAGCCCCTAAGTCCCAGTCCAAGACCATCCCATCTAACCCCTCGGGGTTAACATTGCGAATGTATACTTGAACCTAAGTACGTACGTGCAGACTAGCAACTCAAGAGTCTCATTGTAATTATTATTCGACTAAATTTAGCATTTTTGTTTTTAACTAACTCTCTCTTTCCCAATTCTTCTTGTCTGCTTTTATCAAAATCAAGGAAATTAAATAGATTGAAGTATTATTTTTAGTTAAAATATTTGCATAACATAACTTTATTGATCTTTCCATAAAAATGTAATAAATTGAAGGTAAGCTCAAAAACACTTTTATAGTATGCTAGTGTTCAAAATGTAAATCTTTAAGTTAGTAAATATAAGTTTTTAAAACCATTTTAAAAATTTTAAATCTTTAAAAATGTGTAAATAATTTCTATTATGTAAATATTTTGATTACGTCATTGTTTTAGCTCAAGTATGTAACAAAATATTATTGGTTAGGATTTACTGTAATTAACATTTGTAAAAGGGTTATTACAATAATATTCAAATTATACAAGGCCTATTTGTATATAACTAGATGTGCACGGGTTGTTTTTATAATTACCCCAAAAAGATAAGTTCAATTTACCATTAAAAGTATCTTGTTTTGAATAATATTATCACAAAATATATTTAATATTCTCGAAATACATTTAGTGTTAGATTTATTGTGATGATGATAACATTACATCACTAAAATTATTTTTAATTATAAAATTTTATATAAGGAGTATGTTTAAAAACATATTCTTATTGAGTCGAGTAGGATGGAGTTGAATATGAAATTATTAAGAAAATTATATATCTAAACATAGATCCAAATTTGTCTGAGTCCATAATTTCTCAATCCATATTAAGACTGTGAATAATGGAGTATCTAATTCAGTTGCTGGACTAACAATATTTATGTATTATCAAATCGTCCAAAATTTATAGTAGTTTAACATTTATAATATTATATAAAATTATATCTATATCTGCCTAATGAAGAATAGAATCCGAGATTACAATAAATTCATTAACAAGTCTAATTATTGTGATAATTTTTCAACACCAAGACCGTCCATCCCTTGTTGTAATAATTAGATAAATATAACCTAATGTACATTATATATGAACCAAATACACCTCAATTTCATATGTAATAACCTGAGGCTTTTGCATACAATGGCGGGCATAAAAAATTGAGTTGCAGAAAATCAAGATAATTTTTTTATATTTAAAAAAAAAAGTACAGTAAGATATCTCAAAGCTTATGGAAAAAGGACAATGCATTATATATTAACATAAATACTTGTAAAGTGAATGAAATATATAACAATTTAAAAATTTTTAATCGTAGCGCCCCGTTCTTTCCGTTCTGATCTGCCATTTGCGTCACTCCTGCTCTGTTATAGTAAGATAGAGTTTGGAAAGCTAAAAAAATTAGTATTTTTTTTACTTAATTATAAACTAATTATTAAAAAGTTGGCATTTTTTGTATTTAGAAAAAAAAACTTACTTTTTAATTTTTTATTAATTTAACATTTTTACCCTTTATAATTTAAAAAAATATAAAATATAACAGAGTAATTTAGCCATTTAAAAAAAATTATAAGATTAAATAGTTGGCTAGCTACTAGTCTTTCCAAACACACTAATTTTTTCTCCTTTCTCATATTCTTAGCCAATGATAAAAGAATCATAATTCATGGACAACCTATATATATATATATATATATATGCATATATGTATTTATGTTAACAGACAGAAAAGGGGACAAAGTAATGCATCTGGTGATTAAAGAGGTATCCTGTCACTTTTTCCTTTTTTATTCGTTTCTTATTTCTCTTTTTTAAATTCTTTTAAACTAATTAACCAATGCGTGATACACGTGATAAATCAATCCATTATTATTTATATAATTTTTATATATCATTCACTACTAGAAAAAAGGCTGATTACCAACTGACAAAATCAGTTGGTAGTAAGCCAAATTCGGTTGGTAATCATGGATTACCAACTGATTACCAACCGATTTTGGTTGGTGACAAAAACCCTAGTTGGTAATGTTTATTAACCAAAATTTTTAAGGTCGGTTGGTAATTACCAACTGAATTTCGGTTAGTAAATTAAATAAATCTGTTGGTAATTTCTTATTGGTATGAAATTAAGTTTCAAAATTTTGGTTGGTAATTACCAACTGAATTTGTTATTGCCAACTGATTCTTCAGTTGGTAATTGCCAACCGATTTGTTAGTTGGTATTATTTAACTTTTGGTTGGTAATTTGTTATTGAATATTAAATTGATATTTCATAATATACCAACCGAAATTTGCTTTGTAGCAACCGATATTGTTAGTTGGTATTTTGCCCACCGAAATGTCAGTTGGTAATATACCAACTGAAATGTACTTGGTAATTACCAACTGCTAAAAAAATAAAAATTCAAATGTGGCGCCACGTGGCATCATTTGCTGACATGTCATCATGCCACATGGTAACTTGTGATTCTGCCACGTGTCGACCTATGATTCTGCCACCTATGATTCCACCACGTGTCGACCTACGATTACACACCACATGTTAAATCTATATTTTTGAGATTTTGATTGTTGCTGCTGAGATTTGAACTCGTGCCATTTCTTTAGAAGTTTATGTGGTTGGCCACTAGGCCAAACAATTATTTGTATATATATTTTACATTTTTTGTATATATATTTAACTTTTTTGTTATAATTTTTTAACACTTTTGCTAACTAATTGGTTGCAAGAAGTGTCCCTTTATAGACTAATTAGTTAGCAAAAGTGATAAAAAAAATTATTATTTTTATTTAATTATTTTAACTTTTGTTTCAATAATTTGAAATCATAAACAATACATGAAACTATATAGATATTTAGTAAATAATTTATGAATAACTATTATATTTAACTAAAAATAATTTTAAATGTTTTTTTATTTTCCTCCAATTCGTATGTGTAGCACATATTTAATACATATCTTTAATTTAGTTATATCATGGCTCACTATATATATATTTTTCTTCATTTTATATATATATTCTTAAAAATAATTTGGTCGCATTTAGTTTTAGTTTTAGAAAATTATTTTTAAAAAGAAAAATTTTTGAAAACTATTTTAAGAATTTATTTCTAATAAAAAAAATATTTTAGGTGACTATATTTGGAAATAAGTTCTAAAAAGATAAAGAAATGAAATTACTTAAAATTAATAAATAATATTTGTTATTTTTATTTTTAAATTTAAAATAATGTTACTTTAATATAATTAATATTAAATTACACTAAACAATTATTCTAAATTTTATTAATTTTTCTAACTTTTATTATATTTTCACACTAAGTTTTATTTTTATTTTTTTTAAACCAAGCACCACACATTTAGGTGGTGTTTAGTTAGCAAAATCAACTAAAATTTACAAACAAATTTTTTTTGACCTTTTTATTTTGGCAAATAATTTTTTTTCATAATTAAGATAACGTTTAGTTAAAAAAACTAGTCACTTACCTTTTTAACTTTGTTTCTTAAATTATTAAATTTATTTTTTTGTTTTAAAAATTGTTTAAGCTTTAAAAGGGTAAAAATATTAAATTAACAAAAAATTAAAATGTTAATATTTTAGTAACTAGTTAGTATTAATTAAAAAAATAACTTTTTTCTCGTTCTTGTCTAAATTTTGTTACATATCACTTATACACTGGGTTTTCTTTCGATTTTTAAGCTTTACTACCTTAAGCTCTTAGGTTCGATAATTTTATATAAATTAATTTAATTATTAAATTAAATAAATTAATTATGATATTTATTTCAGATAATTTGGTAATAATTAATTATTAAAATAAATTAATTAATTTAGTTTTATTATTTATTAAAAATAATATTAATTAATTTATTTAATTAATTTTTTGAATTTAATTATATTATTTATTAGAATAACTTACTTTAAAAAAATATTTGAATAAAATAATTTATTTTTATTTAATGTTACAAAAATAGACCAAGTTTTAAAATTGACAAAATATTGGCAACAGAAAAGAAAACCAGAGTAAAAACACATTTTTTCTGTTTATGTTTTTCTGTTTTTGTTTTCATTTTTTTTTTTTGTAAATAAAAAAACGTAAATAGGTTTATCAAACATGTTTTTGTGGCGAGTTTACAAAATTTTGAAAACATAAACAGAAAAATAGAAAATGGAAACGTTACCAAACGGGACCTTACTAACTTAGGCGTTTACACACGAATTCTTACAGCAAAAAATATATACAGGAAAAAAGATTAAAAAATGGAAGTAAATTTTAGAATCCATAAACGATTTGATTATCTAAACTTGTTCGATTTTGAAAATCGTATACCCTAAACCCTGTGTCTTAAACAATTATAATCCTAACATACATTTATCACTAATTCATTAATATGAAAATTTAATATTACCAATATAAATTGTATAAAATCTTTTCCTCCTAGTCAATTAAATTATATGCAACATGCATGAACCATACATATAATATATATATATATATATATAAACACTGAACCTAATATGTATGAACTATACCATGTTATCAAAAAACGCATGAATTTACGTATCTAAAGGCTGTATCACATGAACCAAATAAATCATGAAACAATTTCATGCCATATATAAATATATATAATTAATTACAAATATTTCTTAATATAAAATTAATTATAAAAATATTGAAATTAGAAATTTCTTTTTTTTTTAATGTTCAATGCAAATTGTAAAATTTTTGGTTGGTAATTAGTTGATAATTAGTTGGTAATTTGGTTGGTAAAAATATTTTCTCACCCTATTACCAACCAAATACCAACCGATGATATTATTAACCAAACCATTCCGTCGATAAGTATGTTGGTAAATATTTTCTCATTGGATTACCAACTGATTACCAACCGATTATATTACTAGCCGATAAGCTCAGTCGTTAATTTGGTTGGTAAATATATTCTAGCTAGATTACTAACTGATTACCAACAGAATACATTATTCTGTTGGTATATATATTCCCAATAGATTCCCAACCGAAAAATCTAGTTGGTATTTTGGTTAGTACACTTTTTCTGCTTGATTACCAACGGATTACCACCAGATTACCAACCGATTATATTACCAACTACTAAAGGCCGTGGTTAATACAGTTGATAAATATATTTACACTTCATTACCAATAGATTACCAACCGATAACCAACCAAATAAATTAATAAAGGATACTGTCGGTTGATAATTGGGTTGTTAAACATATTCTTGATACATTGTTATCGAATTACGAATGGAATACCAACTAAATACTAACTAAATAAATTACCAACTAACCTACAAGTTGACAATGCGGTTGGTATTAATTTGCCCATCAGGTGATTACATGACCAGTCGAACATTGCGGTTGGTAATGCGGTTGGTAATAATTTAACCATCAAATTACCAACCGAAGAACCAACCGAAATATCTAACAACTACACTATTTAGTGGGTAATTCATTGGTAATTTGGTGGGAAAAATCTTCCCGCCAGATTACCAACTGAAATATGTATCAACCAGTTGTAAGCAGTTGATAATCGGTTGGTAAAAAGTTTCCCGCCAATGTAACAACTGATTACCAACCGAAAATTTAGCAACCGAATTGGATCAGTCAGTAAGGAGTTGATAATTATCTAAATTTTAGCAATTTTTACATCGGTTGGTAATGTGTTGGTAGTCGGTTGGTATTTACCAACCGATTATATTCGGTTGGTAATCAGCTTTTTTCTAGTAGTGATTAATTGTACTTTATTCTCTTTGTGATTTAAATAAAAAATACACAATCACATTTAATTTAAAAATCAATACTTAACTCTTTTGTGATTTGAAAAGTTAGTGTAAATTTAAAAAAAATACTAAATTTAAATACATTTATATCACGTGTTCCATAAGTTTAGACGTGATCATCCAAAAAATATTGTCTAGAAAAATAGAGCAAAATTGAGTCTCTTTAAAAAAAATAAAATAGTATTTCATTTTAAAAAAATAGATAAAAACTTGCTTTTGTTTGTCTAATTTTATAAAATTATTTTCTCCTAATTAATTTTAACTTACAAGATACAAATTCAGTTAAATTTAATAAATTCAATTAATTTTACCCTTTAATCTAAATTACGATAAGTTTATTTGTTGATTTTAAATTAATAATGGGACATATATTTCTAAATCAAACTCCAATATATAATGAAATAATTAAACCCATTATTATTATTATTTGATTAATGGGACATCAAAATTTTGATTTTAGAAATAGATTTTCATCAGTTGGTTAAATATTTGAAATTGTGTTTAATTTGAGGACTACAGTCAGATCAATTCAACTTAAGTTAAATTAAATTAAATGATATCTTCCAATGTTGTAAGCTCTTTCAAACACTATAATTAGAATCTTATAGCATACATCATTTCAAGCTAATAGAGATAAAGAGTGATGATTACCAACTCTAACAATTTTATTTTCATAGAATCAAACACTTATAGTTTTGCCTAAAAGACTCTCAAATAAGAATGTAAATAGGTTATGTGTCCGTTTAATTAGTTATTATTAATATTAAATTTATTTATTTTTTTATCTGTTATTGTCTCAAATCTTTAAAATTTCACATCCCTTTCATCTGATCCATTGTATTAAATCGTAGTTATAATTATAATTATCTATCTATCAAAATTATATATGTGTTCGTGAAAACTTAAATATCTATAATCACGCCCCAGACTACACACACCAATAATCACACATTGAAGTGTGTCCCAATTAAGAAAAATACTGAAGAGAACAAAGGATGGACGTACCTTTCTGCAAAGAGATCCTCTCTTCTCACTTTATGAGAAATCCAATGCCAATAGCAACAGGCGCACACGCAAGCGCACGCACGTGTATATATATATATATATTCCCATCTCAAGAGCAAGAATAAAGCAAAATGGGAAAAAATTCTTCTGATTCAATTGAAGTTTGTCCCAATAAAGGAATATTAAAGGTACGTGCATATATTATATGTGTAATTTTTTAAGTAAATGTTTGTTTTTAATTTTATATAAATTAGTAAACAAATTTAAATAAAAATTTATTGAAATACTTGTCAAATATTAGAAGATTAGTTTTAAATATCATTTAAGTAAAGAATTTATAATTAAATGGCATTTAGGAAAGATAAGAAAAAAATGTGAAAGTAGTGGATAGTTAAAAAGGACATTTAAGAAATATTATAATATGTAAAATTAAAATTACTTAATTAAGTGGTAGTTACTAATTTTTTTTAATTTCTATTCAAAATATTAATAGTTGTGGAAAGTTTAGGAATATTAATTAAAAAAAAGTAAACATTTTAAAGTTTCATCTATACAATAATCTAAAGTTTATATATATATATATATATATTTGAATTGTGCACAAGAGAAAATATTACAATACGATGTTAATTTTTTTTTCCAAAGCATGCGATGCTAATTAATTTTTTTGGCTTTTTTTTTTCAAATGACCAAAATTCACATATATCGATTAAAAACATAATTTGAGTCTCCTCTCTATGTCATTTACCTTTTGAGTAATTGCAATTTATTAGCTTTTGGACTTTGATTAAAAAGTATATGGTTTTTTTGATTTGATAGTTAATATATGACCTATTGTAACTTATAATTAATTTTGATTATTGAGGTATGAATTCAGTTAAATTTAATACATTTGATTAATTTAATTCTTTTAGACCAATAGTGAAGGAGCAGTTTTTTATAAAATAAATACAAATATAATGATAAGTCATACTCCACTAATAATTTTTCATTAATTAAATATTTTTATGATGAATTAGCTAGTGTGATTATTAAATATATTAAAAATTATGAAAAACATAATTATTGCATCATTATATACTTTTACAGATGCCCCTATATGTGACGCGTGGCTTGGTGATAATAACGTTATTAGTAAATAAAGTTTTATTTTGGTGATGAATTGATTCATCACTAAAACTCACAATTTTTTTTTTCAGTGAGCATCATTACTAACAAGAAATAATGCTTTTAGTGTCGCACATATTATGATAATTTTGTGATCGAAAAATCTATATAATAAAACACAACCCAATTCAAAAATATCCCTCTCACAAATTATAATCAATGGTTGAGATTGAATTTCATAAAACAAAAATTAAGATTGAATGGCTGAGATCTTTTAGTAACAAAGCTTCCTTTGCAAGCTCCCGCCTTTGCCCTTTTCCCTATTCCTCCTCTGCTGCTCACCCAAAAAGCACTGCATTCACTCTCCCACCTCTATTCTCTCTCTTCTTGGCGATAGTCATCGGTTAAGATTTGTTTGAAGAAATATTGCTCCGATCTTCTCTGTCACGAGGATCAATTGGCTGAGTTGGAGGCGGCTGGTTCTGGGGATGTGCTGGGGCTATTGCTGGAAGATGTGTTGATGGAGATTTCGTCGAGACTTCCAGTGAAATCGTTGCTCCGATTCAGGTCAGTCTCCAAGAAATGGTTTTCTTTGTTTAATGGCTGAGATTGCAGAGGTACCGGAGTTGGGGGCTGAAGCCCTCCATTGTGGCTCGCAATCCTTCTCTCTCACACCCGCATTCCCAAATCCCTTGCCACATATGATTTCACAAAGCTCTCCTTAAACACAGTGGTTCAGGTATGCATTACTCTTTTCGATTCATTTATTTTCTTAATCAAAGATTAGTTTTCGTATAATTAGTTCTCTCTTTCTCTCTCTTTCCCCCCTCTCTCTCTCTGGTCACAAACTAAATCGAAGACTTTTCAAGAATTAAAATGAAGCGGTTGAAGTGAATTCCAGAAGCAACATAGCATAAGAATAGGTCAGATCCAGTACTCTGAGAAATACTTGGACAACACCCATGAGCACAGGTGCTCAATTTCGAGCACTTTTCATTTTCTATGGATTTCGATGTTGTTCTCTTAGTAAATGCATTTTGCTATTTTAGATCTTGATCCATTTTCAATTTGATGAACTGCAGGCATGTGTTTCTCCCCCTTGAAGTGGCCAAACTACTTCCTAAGATTCAGCTTCTATCTGAAGTGAGTTCTTCATATTTTGATTAAGGTTTCACAAAAAATAATGTGCAGTGGAATATGAAGTTAATTTCTTTTTTTTTTTTTTTGATGTGGTAATATCTGGTGTAAAGTAAAATAAATAAAATTACTTGGTTTGGTAGCATTTGTCATTTTTTTTCTTAAACCCAATCGTAGGGTTTGATTTTTGTTTTTCTTTTCTGTGATAATTTGGTCAATTTCTCTTAAATGAAGTCATATGGTTTTGATCTCTTAAAATGTGCTGCTATGATATGTCTTCTGATCTTATAACAATTTAATTTTTGGTTTTATGTTCTGTTGATTTATCTATGATCAAACAGACCAAGGTTTTTCCTTCTATTAAAAAACTTACCTGCATTGTTGGATGAATACAAATTTGATGCCATATTATATGTCCAATTTTTGTGCATTAGAATGAATGGTGTGCAATTGGAGTGTAGTAGAGCAGAGGATGGGTCCACTACACAATCCATCGACCAGAGCCATACATCATGCTCTTTTGGAGGCCCCTGAATTATCAGTAACAGCAGAAGAATCAGGCTCAGTAGAACATTGTTGCCAAGTGAAGTGTCGTTCTCATTACTTTTATAATCCTTCTTGAAAATAATATCTTCATTTCTGCTAGAAATGATTTCAGTACATATGTGATGCTTAGGACTTGAAGTTTGGATTCCTTTTGGAACCTTTTTTCTTTTTGGGGGGAGGGGAGAGGAGGATACTGCAATTTGTAGTTTTCTTAACTTTGAGAATTAACTTTAGTGTCACTGGTAACTTGGTGTAGTAGAGTACTCAATCTTATTTTAAGAGAGTACGCAATTTTATTTTAAAACTCAGTAACATTTGTTTTGCCTGTGCTTACATTATGAATGGTTTGCTTTTGATATACTGTGTTTTCTATGATTACGTCAGTAAAATTTTATTGATAAAGTTCTTTTTTTTTTAATTACCAAAAAAAAAAGGTTCATTAGGACTATTATCTGCTAATTTGTGTCATAAATTATAAATTATTTTTCCTTGAACAGAAAATTATTGTGTGTAGAAAATATTTTTTGGAATTAGCACTACTAGAGGTTGGGGAATTGGCGAATGGAAATCTCGGGCGACCGCTTGAAGCGGTCGCTACAACAATATTAGCGACCGCTTATGGCGGTCGCTTAAACGTCTGTCGCTAATCCCGTGCGGCAAGGCATCGACGACGAAAAAATTCGCGCGACCGCTTTAAGCGGTCGCTAATATGGTTGTAGCGACCGTATTAGCGACCGCTTAAAGCGGTCGCTGATTCTCTAATTATATTCGGCAGAAAGCCTCCCTCTTTTTCCTCTCCCTCCCTCCCTTTTTTTTCCTCCCTCCCCCGCGCTCTCAGTTCTCTCCCCCCTCGGCCGTCTTCTCTCCTCCGTCTGCCGTGCCGTGCCGTGCCGTGCCGTCGCCGGAGGTCTCTCTCTCTCTCTCTCTCTCTCTCTCTCTCTCACTCATATACATGCATTAATATTTTTTTTTGTTTATTGTAGTTTATTTTGAGGTTAAGGCAACACTACACCGTACCAGGTTTGTATTTTATTTTTAGTTTGAAATTTTTTTTCTTTTTTTTGTATTTTTCATGTTTATTGTTGGATAAATGTAAATAATTTTTTTTTGTTTTTTGTGGTTGGGGGTTTGATGATTATCTATACATGCATGTATGTATTATTGTTTGTTTAATTTTTTTTATTTTAGTTACTCGTTAAATTGTTTATTTCATGTGCGTATTGTGTAATATTTTTATTTGTGTATGTTGCTGTTGTTTTTAATTTTTTTTAATTTGCTGTTTTTTTTTTTCTGTTTTTTTTTTGTTTGCTGTTTTTTTTTTCTGTATTTTTTATTTGCTGTTTTTTTTTCTGTTTGTTTTTTGTTTGCTGTTTTTTTTTTTGTTTGCTGTTTTTTTTTTCTGTATTTTTTATTTGCTGTTTTTTTTAATATTATGTTTTTTAATTTTATTTTATAAAAATTGGTATGTTGGAAGAAAGAAAAAGAGATTTTAGAAGTAAATTTTAGTTAGTGGAAAAAATTGTTGTGTTTTGTGCAGTGCGTAAAAAAAAATGTATAGAACTTTTTAATGGTTGCGTCGGCTTTGGTATGTGTTTGGATTGGGAAAAAGAATATTTAAAAATTTGACGTAAAAAAAATATGTGATGAGATTTAATCGAAAAAATTGATAATTTTTATAATTTGTGATAAAATTTAATAAACTAAATACCCCAATTGTATTTGTTATTTGGGTGAAAAAAAATAGACGAAATGCAAAAACTGAAATTAAAATTAATTAAATTCGATCAAAATAATTTAGGCTGCGTTTAATTTACTAAAAATAAAAAAAATTTAAATTTTTGAAAATTTCTAAAACTCTTTAATACATTTTATCCATATCCTAATAAATTTTTATAAATTTCAATACTTTTTTTACAAATCTCAATAACTTTTTAATAAATTTCAACAAAATTGACATAAATCCGTGAGAACGAACCCCAAAAACTCATTCTAACAGTTTCTCTCTCTAATATTTTGACATAAAAGTCAAAATGTGACCACCAAAATGATTATTACTTTCTTTTTCTTTTAATTTTTTCATTAGATATTCAAAAGTAAATTACTTTTTGTTCTTTTAAACATGAATTTAACGTGACGGGAAATATAGAGCCGTGTAACTTTTCATGCGAGAATGACAAAGTAATACTTTAGTTGGTAATTGATTGTTTGGTATAAATTTATAAAAATTAAAAGAAGTTATTAAAATTGGAAAAAATTTAAAAAATGACAAAAGTTAATTTTTTTTTTGTATTTGTTAGTCTGCCATTTGCTCTCTAAAACGAATATCTAGCCCCCGTGGGCATAGTAACAAATTCTGGATAATAAAATTTTTTTGTATAGTTAACAATTCGTAATTTAAAAACTATTCGATCGGTAGAATTTGAAAAAAATTAATACAAATTACAATTTATTATTTGAATTCATTACAAAATTCAAAAAATTTTGTAAATTAATTGGAAAATAATAATTCATAAAAAGTGATAGATTTATATTTTAGAATCATAAAATAGCTAAAATGAAATTAGTTGAAATATTGAAGGGAAAAAATAAAAAATTTCCTACTCTTGACTATTTACTTCTTTAAGCTTGATGCCAGTAATATATCATTTGATTTTAATTATCAAATTATTCATATAAAATTCATCTTGTGGTACTTGAAAAATTTTTTTGGATACTTGGAAAATTATATGTGCTACTTGGAAAATTATGCATGTGACCTATTTTTTTGGAGCGTTAAACTTGGGCTTAAAAAATTATATTTAATGAATAAAAATAAAATAATATATATACAAATAGTATAATCAATTGAATTTTAAATTTTAGATTATATAGGAGTATTTAGTTTATTAAAAATATAAAAAAATTTTATTAACTATTTTTAATATCTTTCAATTAAATTTAGTAAAAATGTTAAAAAAAATTTCAAAATTTTTTAGTAACTTTTAAGGAGTTATCAAATGTCAAAAAAAGTAAAAATTACTAAAAAATTTGTCTCCCACTATATATATATATATATATATATTCAACTCTACCTATCAACTTGACTATAACTAACTAATTCTTAAAACGACACTTAACAATAATAAACTTATAAAAAAAATTATCAAAAATAATTTTAGTTTAATAAAATCTTTGAATAAAATAATTCATTTTTAATGTGATGCAACAAAAATAGATTAAGTAATGAAATTAATAAAATATTTATAATAGAAAAGAAAAACGAGAGTGAAAACAAATTTTAATTGTTCTTCACTATGAAATTAACTTTGTAATTTTATAAAAACAAAAAATGACAAAGGGTAGAGAGAGTTTTTGAAGCAATGCTAACATCTTCACTCAATATGGTCATTTTTATAAATAAATTGATTAACGTACCTTACGGAAATTAAATTATATTCTGATATTTATAATGTTAGATAATACTACTAAAAATATGAGAATTAATATATAGTTTAATGTAAAAATAATATATAGTTTGAAAAAAGTATAAAAAGTTAGTAAAAGTTGATAGATTTTTTAATAAATTAAATACAATAAAGTTTGTAAACTTTTAAACATATTACTTTTTTTCATAAAAAGAATACTTTTAAATAAGAATCGATGCATAAGACAAAAAAAAAATTAATATCTATTGTTTGATTTATGTTATAATGAGTAAATATTGAATTGTTTATTGTTAATTTATTTAATTTGTATCGTATTATTTTATTTGTTGTATATTTGATCTTCGTATAATGTATTGAAGTGTTATTTTTTGGAATAACAATAATTAACTCCAATTAACTCTAATTAGAAGAAAACCCCTAATCTTGCCTGGGCCCAATCCAACATCTTGCTTGGGCCCAGTGTAATCCAATACGAATACGATAAGAAAATTAGGTCAAATAATAATATTATAATATTGTTTCTAGGTAATTTACCGAATACTATAGTAATTAATTACACAAGCAGCAGTAGTTAATTAGTAAGAGTTAATTAGTTCAATTAGTAACTACAATAAAATCCCTAATCTTTCCTGGGCCCAATGCAACATCTAAATACTTTATTTTAAGTTAGAAAACAAACAGACATTGAGAACCACTTTATTTTATTCATTTGCATATATTAGTGAAACTTAGACCCGTTTAAGAATCTCGTACGGCACCTGTTTGGTCATCCTTAGGTAACGGATTAGGTCATTGACCAGGTTCGTTGTCCTCTCGATGAACGTGCGGGGATTGATGTACGCGAGTCTTGAATTGTCCAGTATGGACAGTTTGGGAATGCAATTATCCATCCTGTATTCAACAACTCATGTACTGTCCTGTGTTAGATGAAGTTTCGGTTGACGTCCTGTTGTTCTCCGGGTGCGTACACAGGGTACGACTAATGTCGTCTGTGTATCGTGTACTTGGAGAACCACGCGGACATGCTGCCGAAATTTTATCTAATTAGGGGACAACGGCATTGAGTTGTTGAGTGCAAGTTGGATCGTGTATTCTCGAATGGGATAGGACCAACCACCCTGTAATGAGGAGGTAAAGTTTAAGACTAGGTGTTTTGCATATGGCACTACATTTTATAGTAATGACATTTTTTTCCTCTTGGGACTCCACAGACACTCTCAGCGAGATGGATAAGAGTTGGATTGATTTGCCGAATAGGATGTCCCCGGAGTATGTGGAGGGGATTAATCAGTTTATTGCATTCACCAGTGGGTTTCCCAGTGGGTACATTAGTTGTCCTTGCAGGAAGTGTGCTAACCGGTATTACTATACACGGGAGGTTGTCAGAGAGCACCTGATCCGTAATGGGTTCCTGAAGCAGTATAAATTCTGGACTCTCCATGGGGAAGAGTATACCGCCTCTCGTCCGAAAGAAACCGTTGAGGTGGAGGCCGAGGTTGTAGAGGAAGCTGATCCAATGCTAGCGATGCTAGCTGATATCGCATGTGGATTGACACATGAAGACAACGGTGCCGGTATTAATCTGACGGGTGGAACTACTCCCCGCTCGGGTGCAGATGATGAGTCATTGAGATATTTTGAAATACTCGATGATGCGCAGACAGAATTATATCCTGGATGTCAGGAGTTCAGTAAATTGTCATTCACCGTTGAGTTGTTACATTTGAAGGCGTTGAATCACTGGTCAGATACGTCATTTGACATGCTACTACAGTTACTCCGTAGGGTTTTACCAGCGGGAGCTAAGCTTGCAGAATCGTACTACCAGGCACGCAAGTTAACTGAGAATCTGGGATTCACATACGAAACTCTGGATGCATGTCCCAATAGTTGCATGTTGTTTCGGAATGAGAATGGCAACCTCGATTCGTGTACCGTGTGTGGTATTTCGAGATGGAAAAATGTTGGTACTATCCAAACTCGGCAGAATCGTTTGGGTAGTTCAAATCGTGGTAAGCTTGTGGCTGCAAAGCAAGTGCGCTACTTTCCACTTAAGCCACGATTGAAGAGATTTTTCATGTCATCTAAGATCTCTAAACTAATGACTTGGCATGCCGAGAACAGGGGGGATAATGGGAACTTATCCCATCCAACAAACTCTCCGGCGTGGAAGGATTTTGATAGAAGACACCCTGATTTCGCTGTCGATTCGCGCAGTGTACGGCTTGGTTTGGCGGCTGATGGATTTAACCCATTTTCAGGTATGACTGGGGCAACTCACAGTACGTGGCCTATACTGCTACTTCCATATAATCTTCCACCTTGGCTGTGCATGAGGCAACCTTTTGTCATCCTATCGACATTGATTGACGGACCTAAGGGTCCCGGGGATAAAATAGATGTTTATATGCAACCATTGATTGAAGAGCTTAATGAATTATGGACTGATGGTGTGATGACATTTGACTCAACAAGAAATGAAATGTTTAAACTACGGGCAGCATTACTATGGACAATTAACGACTTTCCGGCGTACGCCAACTTATCTGGTTGGAGCACGAAAGGAGAGTTCGCATGTCCTTGTTGCAATCAGAGCAAGAAGTCAACTTGGCTAAAGTATGGTAGAAAGTGGGCGTACATGGGTCATAGACGCTTCCTACCTCCGTTGCATAGGTTTAGGAAGGACAGAGTCTCGTTTGACGGCACTCGGGAGTTCGGTCCGGCACCACGAGCAATGACCGGGGTCGAATTGCTGGCCCAGATGGAGCGGGAGCAAATTCGAACAGTATATGACTTTCAGGATCTGTTAGCCCCCCCGCTACCATCTATTTCTGGTCCAAATAGGAACCGAACCCATAATTGGAAGAAGAAAAGTATTTTCTATGAGTTGCCCTACTGGAAAGACAACTTACTCAGGCACAACTTGGATGTCATGCACATTGAGAAGAATGTTTGCGATAATATATTGTGGACGATCCTTGGTGTTAAGGGGAAATCAAAGGATAATGCTAATGCTCGACGTGATTTGCAGGAGATGGGATTGAGAACTCTATTGCACTTGCAGCCGGGAGAGTCCAACAGGGCATACATGCCACCTGCACAGTACACCATGAGCAAGGAGGAGAAGGATGCGTTCTTATTAATTCTGAAAGACGTGAAGGTACCTGATGGATATTGCTCGAATATTTCGAAGCGAGTCAACATGAGCGAACGGACGTTACAGGGTTTGAAAAGTCATGACAACCACGTCCTGCTTCAACAGTTGTTGCCTATAGCAGTAAGGACATGTTTGCCTAACAATGTTGTGCAGCCGTTGATCGAGCTCAGTAATTTCTTCAGGCAGTTGTGTTACAGAGTAATCCGTACAGAAGATTTAAAGGGTCTGCAGGACAGGATTGCTTTGACACTGTGTCATCTAGAGAAAATTTTTCCGCCGGCATTTTTTGATGTAATGGTTCACTTGACTATACACCTAACTGAAGAAGCCCGGCTTGGTGGCCCTGTCCAATTTAGGTGGATGTATCCGATCGAGCGATATATGAACACATTGAAGAGGTATGTGCGGAACAAAGCTCGACCCGAGGCATCCATAGCGAAAGGATATTTGATGGATGAGTGCATAAATTTTTGTGCGGCATATCTAAACGATGATGTCCAAACGACTTTTAGCAAGTCGGAGCGGATAAATGAAGGCCCTATTGGGGAAGGCACGTCATTTGATCTCAACCATATCGAGTGGATCCAAGCTCATCGGTTCGTGCTCTTCAACACCCAATCAGTTGTGCCATTGACCCAGTAAGTCACGTTGTCGTAATAAAGAAAGTTAATTACATCATATTTGTAATAAAAATCGTGATTATTCTCAATCCTGTTTGATTTGCATTGCAGGAGACACATAAACGAGCTGAAACAGAACATGCCTCGTGCAACAGACAATCAAATTCGAATGTCCCATTATCAATGTTTTCATGACTGGTTTAAGAACTACGTACGTGTTAAATATTTTCATATGTTTTTATATGATTTTCACATCACAATTAATTTGTGTTTAATTAACTCATGATAATTTACATTTCATAGGTATACAATTTACGAAGTACTACGGATTCTATTTTGACCGATGAAATAAAACAGTTGGCTGATGGTCCTTACACGACAGCTCGACGTTTCACAGCTTGTGACATCAATGGGTTCCGATTTCGCATCAAGGAAGTAGATGATAGGCGAGCAACACAAAATAGTGGCATCGGTTGTCCATCTATTGACGGTGGTTACTATTATGGCCAACTGAATGACATTATTGAAATCGTTTACAATCGTGGTTTAAGATATTTATTATTCAAGTGTGTTTGGGCTGATCCAATTCGCGGGGTTAAAGCTGATAAGTACCAATTTAAATTGGTCAATTTAAACAATTTGTTACATCGAGATGTACAAATAGAAGCTGAACCATACATACTGGCATCCATGGCAGAGCAAGTTTACTATGTTGGCGATCGAGCTGATCCCAACTGGCAAGTTGCAGTTAAAATGTCAAGGAGAGGGGTATACCAAATCGACTGCGATGAGCCTGATATTGATCCATTCGCCCAACAAGCTCTTGACCAAGATGCAATTGTCCAACGTGATGAAGATGTTAATTGGGTTAGGGACACGGTTGAAGGAGATACGGTTGATTTACATACTTAATACACGGTTGTGTACTTTTCTATCCGAACAAGGTAGAATTTAAATTTTTTTTTCCTTTATATTTGAAATTATAATAAGTTTAAATTGTGAACAGTTAGGTAGCCATGTTCGGACGTTCTAGGAAGAGGACTGGTCCTAGGACGATGGCTGAGCGTCTGGGGCTATCCTGTGCCGGGAGTAGCTCAGCAGATGCTGTCCCACCTTCACCCCCTATGTCCACGCGACCTTCAGTGGCTGACACAGATGCAGGTAAAGTTCTTTAATTTCGGAATGTATCTTATCCAACAACAGTAGATATATTCTGTTGTTTTATCATGTAACAATTTGTTTGAAACAGATTCTCCCACTCCGAGCAGGCTTTCGAGGTCTGGCAGAGGGCCCTCGAAGGGATTGCCGCAGTGGAACTGTGGATCTCAGTGGATGACCGTTCAGTGGGATGACACGCCCCATCCGGTTGGGAAGGATGGACGGTCTTTGATTTCACAGCTCGGACATTTGGTCCGGAATCCGATCAGATTCCCATTGACCACCCTCGAGTGGGATCGTTTTCCAGATTCTACGTTCGAGGGTCTATGGACCGAAGTACAGGTATGAAAATTTTATTTATCTAATTGTACGTTGTTTATGTGCTGAAACTTGTAACAAATAATATTCTACAATTTGTCATTTTTAGGCCAATGTAGTTGATGTTCCTCCAGACTTCCGGGACGTTATGTTCGCTAAGTGTCGGAAGATGTGGAAGGATCATAAAAATAAGATTAAAGATAAATACTGGAAAGGTCATGAGAATGACCCTGACATCCTCCAGCGGGTCCCACCGGGCGTTCTTCCCCACCAGTGGGCTGAGCTCGTCAGGTATTGGTCGAGTCCCGAGGCACAGGTGAGATGATTGCGATTTAATTATTTTTCCTTAAGTTTTGACGTTATCAAGCGTAAATTACAAAAAGTAATCGAAAATAACTTAAAATAGGCGGAGGCCCAAAGGAACTCGCGAAATCGAGGACTGCAGGGGCCGGGGCACAAGGAGGGGACTCGACACTTTTCTCAGGTTCGCCACGAGGTAAAAACGTGAGCTTATCACGCTAATAGCAACTTCTTTATTTATCTTTTTTAATGATAGTAAATTATTAACATATAATTTACCTTTCAACAGAGGACAGAGGAGGGCCTGAGGACAGATCGGATGTCCATGTGGTTGGCGACTCGACGTACTGATTCGCCGGAGGTTCAGGCTATACAGGTAACAAATTTTAATATTTTGTCCAATCAACATATAATTTATAATTTAATTTTTTCTTTAAATAATATAGTTAGTTATCTTGTTTTTTCTATTTCGGCTTGTTTGCATTAGGCGCAGTTTAATGCACGTTTAGACGAGCTGTCGCCAGATGAGAGGGAGTCCGAAGAGAGGAGGGACGAGATATTTTTCTCCATTATCGGACGCGATGGTCATGGATACACGCTTACGCGGGGTGCAGGTATTCCACGCCGATCCGTTGCACGAGCAGAATCATCTTCTCAGGCCAGACGTCGCGATCAAGATCTGCTGCAGACCTTTCGAGCTGAGATGGACGCGCGAGAGGCAGCTCTTCGGGCCGAGATGATGGCTGAGATGGAGCGGCGCCTCTCTCAGAGTCAGAGCCATCCACCTCCTCCTCCTCCTCAGGTTAAAAATTTTATTTCTCGTTACTATTACTCATTAAAATTATATAAATTTATTTATTCATGTCTTCTTAATTATCACGTTATAATTTCATTATTATTTCATTGTAGGACCCGGATGATGGCGGATGGCCCTCCTGGACTGATTAGGATCTATTTGTATATTTTTTGATCAGTACATTTATATATATATTTGTTTTTGTATTTTGAACATTTGTATATAATAAAATTTTATTTTAATTGTAATCTAATTTGATATTATGTTTGTATATATAATCATAATTAGGAGATACGTTTTTTGTTTTTTTACAAATTTTATGAAAAATTTCATTAATTCTATGTGTAATTTAATAAATTAAATATAATATAAATATTTATAGATAAGTAATTAAATATAATAGTTGTTATAAATAATTAATAACTATTAAATAAATAATAATTATAAATAAAAAATAAATTATTATTAAATTATTTGATTTGTAAAACAAATTATTGAGATCTTATTATAGTATAAATTAAATTATAATTATTGAGATTTTTAAATAATTTAAATTTTTTTTAAAAAAAAAATTACTTACAAATAGCGACCGCCTATGGCGGCCGCTAATAGTCATATTCCGGTCGCTAATACAAATGGTCATGGCTCCCGCGCGACCGCCTTTTGCGACCGCCGTTCCCTAATTAGCGACCGCTAACTACGGTCGCTATTTATTCGCGCCATCTTCGCGCCAAACAACTAGCGACCGCCTTTTGCAGTATTAGCGACCGTTATGAGCGGTCGCTAATATCCATACGTCTAAACTCGAGCGGTCGCAGGAGCGGTCGCAAATAATTTAGCGACCGTCCTAGCGGTCGCTAATAATTATTAGCGACGAAGCAAATGCGACTCGTTTGACGCGGTCGCTATGCCGTCGCTAATACTTTTAGCGACCGCTATTAGATATTTAGCGACCGTCTTAGGCGGTCGCTAGTTCCACACTTTCTACTAGTGTAGCCAATGGCCCAAAACTTACAATACACTTTGCATTTCTGTTGTGTTGAATTTTTTGTGTTACATGTTAAGAATCACTGTTGTTAATATATATACACATTATTTATTTTTTAATGTTTTTTTCTTTATGACCTTTGTAAGCGAGGATGCTGTTGACAATAAAAGATACATTTTTGTATAATGTTTGTGAGTAGAATCTAAGGATATCTTAAATCTTTAACTTGACCTAGAAGCTTCGTACATGCTCGACTATAAACCAATCACTAGATTTTTATATAGGTTGCAGATGTGTTGAAGAGTGGCTAATATGACACATATTAATTGAGGCTTAGATTTTGCTTGGACAACAATTACACTGGTTCATTATGTGAATAGTTAGATTTTAATTTTTCTCCAAAAACAAGTTGTCTTCTCTTTAGAATTTTAATATACATAGGTGTCTTTGTTTTATTTTATTGGTTGTTATATCATATTCTCATATATTCACAATGAAGTGATTCCATTATTGTAACCAATATTTGCTTGGATTATTGGCTTTTTAAGTTGCTTTATTTTTTTGTTATTATATTTTTTTTATTTTTTCCTTTTTCCAATATTATGACCAATAATGGTTTGGCCTAACTCACAGACTCACAATGAAGTGGTTCCATTATTCTAAACAATATTTGTACTGATTATTGGCTTTTTAAATTGCTTTATTTTTTCATTTTATTATAATCTTCTTTTTATTTTTTCATTTTATTATAATCTTCTTTTTATTTTTTTTCTTTTCTTATTGTTGTAACCAATAAAGGTTTGGCTCTGGCGGTTCACATGCCTAATCTAAGCATAATTTTCTTGGTTGTGCAATCTATTTATTCTTGCAAGATTTTTTTGTCATAAATGTCTGTTAGTTTGCATGAAGGCTATAATCAACAGGTATGTATATATTATAACAAACTTTGCGTGATCTATGCAATAAAATAGGATAATTTTTGAAAATATCTCCTTTACAAATTAAGATTCAATGGTTAATTTTTTTTTTTCATTCAATGGTTAAGATTATTTATATTTTTAACTCTCACTTAATTTTTATTTTAGCGAATCCTACTATCATCTATCTTACAAAATAGTTTGGGCATTTTAAATTTTGCCATATTTCAAGAGTGGAGATCATATGTAAATCAAAATTATCAATTTAAATTTCGATCAATTATGGTTTCTAAAAAGTTTAATCTTTTGAATTAAAGTACCATGATTTATGTCTTTTTTATGCTTATCAAGTTGCATTAGGACTAGCACTATCAAGTTGCATCATGTTTTTGACGCTACACGTTACTGTATTATTGCCTCCAAATGTTGTCCTTTGGGTCCGGTTAATTTATAAATATGGGAAGTTGGACTGCTAGCATTTTTAAATAAAAAATGGTTTAGTCCACCAAACTGATCATATATTTTTTTTTCAATTATCTGTACAAGCTAGAAGTGATAAAAATGAGGCATCTAGGAACTTCCTTCTCTAGTATGTCATTTAATAAACTCTACAACTTTGCATTTTGAAACTTCTTAAGTCTTCAACTTCATTTTATCTGCATCTTTTTTATTGCCTGTGTATGTTGAAGACATGCAATTGAAATAATTGGTTGAAGTGCTTAAAACACACTTTCCGTAGTATTAGAAATTATTGGTAAGAGGGATTGGCAATCTTGATGTTCATCCATCTATTTGGAGTTGGTAGATTTGGATGAGAGATCCTTCCGTGGCATGACATAAAATCTTATTCCCACTTACGAGTTGATCTCTCTCTCTCTTTCTCCCCTCCTCCTCTCATTTTCCCCCCGCCCTCTTATGCTCTTAACTGCTTTGTGTAAAATGAAAATTGCTACTTTTGAGTATTTTACAGCTGTTTCATCTATATTACAATATAGCTCATGAAATTCAAAATATGTAATCAGATCAATGGTTGAGATTACGTTTTAATTTATCAACGGCTGATATTTTTTTAACTCTTAAACTTTCCGCCTAATCTTTATATCCAGAGCTTTAAAGGATGAGAGCCCGAAGCAGCAGTAGGCGAATGAAAACACCAATAGGCGAACGAAGCACCCTAGAGTCAGAGTTGGAGTTGGAGTCGCATCATTTCTTTCTCTTTGCTTCATCCCAACACTCTCTAATGAAGCAAGCTTAGTTCGCCCTCTTTTCTTATTCTCAGGTACTTTTGTAAGTTTTTCTAAATCAAGTTCATCGCATGTTCTATTTATATTTATTTGAGAATGAACTTTGGGTTTTTCCCCCCTAAATTTAGGGTTTTTGGATTTGGGAGTTTTTCTGAATTTGGATTTTCTTTTGAGTGAAATTTGTGAGCATGAAATTTGTGCCTTTGCTTATTTGATCTCCTCTTCATTTTTTTTTTTTTTTTTTTTTGTCTCTTATTTGATTTTGCTGGGTATGACCAAATTGAATACCTTAATGTGGGTTGAGATGAATTTTATGAGTGGACTTCAACATTAGGGTTTTCTTATTTTGTGCATAGTCAAAGTAAGGGTTACAAGTTTCTATGAATGGATAGTTTGCCAACTTATTGTTATTAGATTTTACTTATTTATTTATTTATTTTGTGTTTTTTTACTGGTTGATAGGATTGGGGCATGGTTCATGCACTGTCTATCTTTTAGCCCACTTTTAGAGTGGGGTTGAAATGTTCACCTTTAAGTTTATAAAATGATCTCGATAATAAAATTCTTTGTTTATCAAAAAAAAATAATAATAGCTTGAATTGAATGCTCTGCATTTGATGAGTAGTGTTGGATAATCACAACTTTATAGTTGTGTATTTATTTATCTTTTTTATTAGGTATTCTTAGCATTTATATTTGATTGTTGGAAAATATAGGAAAACTGAGGAGTAGAAACCGAAGGATTAGAAGCCTAAAGCTAGCGAAAATAAGCCTGTTATGATTGAGAGATAGCTATGTAGGCAATCTTTGGAATGGCTAGGATCTCTCATTTGCTATAATGAACCATGCTGAGGATCTATTTTCCTTCCTATTTACTATTTGGAAATAGAGGTTTTGAGTTTGTAATGGACAAATCTTTTAGAAGCACAATGCTTAAGGGAGTTGATCCTTTCATGAAGAGTTGAGAAGTTATGCCTGATAGCTATTGGAAATGCTTGAACCTTATCTACCTACAAACACATAAAAGAAACCCATTTTAGATATGATTTTTAATTTGGTCTTCTTTTTCTTTTTTCTTTTTTTGGAAATCAAAGCCGAACATTTTAGGTAATTACAGAGGTTTTACCATTTCATTTGTTGGAAAATTTTCTCTTTTGATGGCTAAGATAAAAGGTTGCAAATTTTTAGGTAATTACAAAAAGAGACAAATAAATAGGGAGAGTCAAATGAATACATTTTTTATACCAGAAAGCCAAAATGAATATGCTACCACAATTTCCATATTTCCTGGTTATAAATACCAATATAAGTACCAAGTTGTTAATGTTTTGCTTAATTTTATATATTAGTTTTTTCCTTTGAAAGTTATATTTGGAAGACTCAGATGATAATGAGGGGATTAGTAGAATTCAGGATAAGTCATATTGTTGCTATGTTGATGGGTGAGTGGCCGCTGTTAAGCCTCGGGATATCAAAGAACCTAGATAGACCAAGAAACTTAACTTCCATTGCTATATCTAAATAAGCCAGAAGTACCCATTAATCAAAGTAACTAATAACAACCCCTATGATCATGGTTTGTTGAGTTTGCTTTCATTGCTTTGAGATTGCTTGCTTTCCATGCCTACCTCATCTGGATACTACCATTCTTTTTGGCTTATTTTTTACCTCCTTACAAAGCTATATACTATAATTATATATCATAAATGTTTAATTACTATGGGGTTGGTGGTGTGCCAAATTACTTAAAATAAATATAGATTCTCAATGCAACACATTAATATAATATTCACTTGAACACTAAGTTGTCACATTGGCACAAAAACTTGATGCTCTTCTTGATCAAATATGGAGACTTGATGCAACCCATTTGAGGCCTTCATATATGAGAATCAACAAATTTAACTCCGCATTATTTCTAGATGCTTAGCTGCTGAACTTTATGACTCATGGAGTGATAATTTTAGCGACAACCCTTTTAGTTCATCCAAATTATCACCATTTTCTAGCTTAAATCTTTGTTGGCTTCTGTAATTACCGTAATCACCATTTATTTGTGTTAAATTGACAGTACTAATTAAATCTTTCGCTGGCTGCCAATGTGAAGTTTGTTGTGTTTCTCTTTTTTTTTTTCTTTTAATGTTCTCTACATTTTGTTTCCGGGTGAGTTCTAATGTTGAGATACTAATAAAGGATCTGTAATGGTCTAATGTATTTCAGATGTGTAAGACTAAGCTTGGGGCAGATGGTTTTGGTGGGCAATCTTACTGGATTATTTTTGTGCTATATAATCATTTATGGGCTCCATATTATTCGAGATGGCTGGTGAAAATGAGAAAACAATGCTTAAAAATGTAAGCTTCTTTCTAATATTTTCATCTTGGAATGTAAGACCTACCTTTTGTGATTGCTACCATTTAAGTATACTCCCTAATGATATGAAGTTATGGCCGATCTGAATATGGATGTTTCTATCCATCTACAAAATATGGGCAACTTTTAGTTGAACTACCAGAGCATGTCATGGTTATTGTGCATAATAACTTTGGAGAGGGAAAATGAAATGAAATACTGAGAATCTTTTTTTTTTTTTTTTTAGGAGGGGTAGGGGTGTTTATATAGTAGAATTGATAACAACGTTTCATTATCAAATACTTGGCTAGTAGGGACAACATGATTGAAGTTGTCACATCCATTGAATTGAAATATGTCGGCACTATATGTCAGTGAGAGGAACGCAGAAAAAGAAAGTGGACCTTTTATTGTGCCAATTGATAGTGTACCAATTCAATTGCTAATTCTATATGTTGAAGTTGCCACTGTGATTAATTGGCGTGCCAATTTCTTAATGTCTTGTATTAATAACTGAGTTTAGTGGAATACAATGACTATAAGTGCAATAACAACTTTGTATGGTACCCGTTTTTATTAGTAACTGAAAACTATTTTTTTCAAGCAATCTAACAATGTTGTATTACCTATACATTTGTTTTTGTTCGTTGTGATGTTTGTCTTTAGGATAATTATTTACAAGCCATTTGTAGTTAGGGAAGTGAAAATTTTTAGATTGAATTAGTCTTGCTAGGTTATAGTTGTGTTTGTGTTTATGTTTATTAGACATTCAATACTCTAACTTAGTTACAATTTAACTTAAAAATTCTAAGAAAATCCAATATGGGATACATGTTTGGTTTATTTGAATTTTTTTAATATCTCAATATCTCTGAATCATTCTACATATTTTCTTCATTTTTTTCCTTTTATACTGAAAATAAAAGAAATTTATTTATGTAATAATGTCCTCTACCTATTTGTTCAAGTTTTTAATTTCTCTTTCCTCTTTTTCAATTTTTTCACTAAATTTCTCTCTTTTTTTTTTTTTTTACACCGATACTTAATTTCTCCCTTATTTTATTTTATTTTATTTTTTCATAACAACAATCAATAGTGAAGTTCAGGTATCTTAATTTGTTTAAACTTTTGATTTTCTCTTTTATCAAAATGGTATAATATAACTTTATACCTTAATTTTTTTTATTAATAATTTTTATTTTTATAAGTTTTGCACTTTTTTTTTGTGTAAGTTTGCTTTATAAATTTAAATTTAAGTTATTTACGCGCCAAATTATATTTCTGTGCCTTCAGGCACGGGCAATTGCTAGTTAATCACTAAAATTCAATTTTTTTTTTTTTTTGGAGGTGTATATATTGCATAAAGCATGGTTATGTATAAACACATTATCTAAAGTGTAGCATATTTTCTTTAAAGTCATTTCAATATTTTCAAAAGGTTGTCTGCTCCAGGGGTTCTTCCGACTTTCATTTGAATCAAATAAGATGTATTTTATATATTATTTTATTTATTTATTTATTTATTTATTACAATAAAATTTATAAAAAATTTATGTTAATATTAAAAAATTACTTTTCTAATTTTCTAAAATTAATTTAACCATAATTAATGTATTAATGTGAAAGCGGCTTTGTCTAATATATGAACAATCTAATGAATTTAATTTTTCAATGTAATAAATATAACAAGAAAATTTTATAATATTGGGAGTGTTTGGAGTTGTTTAAATTTATTTAAATTTCTAAAATTCATAATTCGGTAATTTGTGAAATGAATAAAAAATTTGCAGAGATTTGAAGAGAAAAAATAGTTCCAAATGGAGTTATTATAATTTCGTTCTGATAAATATTTTTAGTTATATAATATTACTCTCTATAAAAAAAAAAAAAAATCTCTCTATCTCTTTATACTTTAACTATTTAAATGCCGTTTAGCGTCTTGAAAAATGCTAACAAACTTTAAAAATATTTAAAAATTTTTAAAAATTATTTACTTTTTAATTCATTACACAAATTACGAACCCACAAATTATATTAAGTTATCTCATTTTATTTCATTTTTTATCACTCTAAACACTCCCTATTAATAGCTAATCTCTCTCTCCTCAATTCCCTCACGCCTGTCTCTAAGGTTGATAATTTACAGACAACCTGATAGACCGACTTCTTCTTCTTCCTATTTTTTTTTGGGTTTGAGAATTTGTTTGAGCCCGTTTTGTTACGTGGGCCAAGTTTGAGATTGAGGATGTTGGTTTGGCAAAAATTTTCAAAGCACATCTTTTCATATATTTTATGTATTTATATATTCTTTTATATGTTTTATTAAAAAATTAAGTTTTTATATCAAAATTCATGAAAATAATATTTATTTCACTACTAAAAACTTTTAAAAGTATTTAAGTTGTTTTATTTAAAATTATAGTTTAACTTTTTCTTTATAGTCTCTGTCTCTCTTTCTTTTTATTTTTTATTTTCTTTTTTTAAATGCAAAAGCCTACTCTCATCTTATAACAAAGGAAATTGCTATACTTCATCAAAATTTTAGCTAATGATTATAGTGAAAATGAAATTTGTGTAAGATAAAAGACACATAATGGTGCTTACTTTTTCAACATGAAAGGTATAAAGACTTCCGAAGTATTCTCGTAACCCTGTTAAAAAAATTTTAAAAAGTAAAAAGATTTTATTTATTTTTTTCTCCTTTTATTATTTAATAGCTAATATCTCTCTCATTTGTTCACGTATCTCTCTCTAAGATATATATTTCAAGCTGAACTTGCTGAACCTACCTTTTCTTTTCTTGACTTGAAAAATTATTTAAGTTCGCTTAGTTATCTGGTCTAAATTTGGGATTGAGGAAACTGCTTAAACTAAAATTTTAAAAACATATTTTTCAAAATATTTTATGTATTTACAAATAACTTTATTTGTATTTTTTTATAAATTTTTAAGTTTTTTTTATCAAAATTTAATGAAAAACATATTTATTTCAGTACTAAGAAAGTTTTCTAATTTTTTAAATACTTTAATTTAAAAATTATAATTTATCCTTTTTCAAAAAAGATACATAAGTTTACATGGGTGGACTTAGAAATTAAACCTAGGCCCATTTGTTTATAACGCTTGGCCCAATGGACAAAAAACAACTCTTGGCCCACCCGTCTCTTGCTGTCTTTATTCGCTCTCTAAAAACGTTTCGCTCTTCTCCATTTTCTTTTTATTTTTTGGGTAAACATTTGTGTAATATACTCACCACCCACAACATTTAAAAGTTACACTTATCTCTTTTATTTTAAAATGTTATTAATATTGACTTTCTTTGATAAAATTAGTCATTAAAATTTAACATAAAATGTAAAACTAACCAAAATTTTATTTTTCTTATTTTACCCTTTCTCTTTCACATTTTATTAGTTTTCATTACAAAAATTCTCAGAAATTTTATATTTTTACTATTTTTTTACTATTTTAGGGATTTTTATAAAAAAATTAATAAAAATGCCAGAGAAAGATAGATGAAATAAAAAAAAAATCTAAAATTTTAGTTATTTTAATATTTTTTGTTAAATTTTAATGATTGATTTTATCATAAGGAGATTAATGTTAATAATATTTCGAAATAAAATAAATAAGTATAATTTTAAATATCGTAAGTGATAAATATAATTATGCAAATATTAAAGAGATAAATGTGACTTACCTTTTTATTTGTAATTCACTTAGGGTATGTTTGGCGCATCAAATTTTGGTGAAAATTTTTGAAAATCTTTAAAATTCCTATACATTTTTACACATTTCCGTTTTCTCGAAATTCAAAAAAGAATCAATACATTTAAAAAAAAGTCGATAACTAAAATTCGGTTAATTAAATAATAAAAATTTTTTCATCATCCTTACCATGAACTCTCAACTATCAAATAACACTCACTTTGACTATTTTTTGTGGGGTCATAAAAACTGTTTCAACGGATTGTAGAAACTCTTCCGACGGATTCGCGTGACCAACTTCTGTCCAAACGGTTTCTATAATTCATTTGGACACTGTTTGCACAGATTGTAGTGCAAAGAAGTGATAATTACCCAAAATTTTGAATCCATCCAAATGGAAATCAATACGTCAGAACGGAAATTTTGTTATTCATCTCTAAAAAATATAGTTTGAGATGTGTGCACCAAACATAAAATAATTCTCTAAATCATATTTATCTCATTTAATCTCATTTTTTATCACTCTAAACTCACCCTTAATTATTCTGCTAATAAATTTTTTTGGTCACTTGCAGGTCAACGTCCACTAAAGCATTCCGCCGTGCACAAAGGCGAAAAGACTGTTTCACGAAAAATATTAAATGTTTCACGAAATATTTTAGTTAAACTATTTGAAAAATTTATTTTCTAGAGAACTCTCTTGAATATCAATATTGAAAAATTTAAAAATATATTTTAGTTGAAAATATTAAAAATACAGGAAAAATAATAAACTATTCAAAGTTTAAGAAAGATGTTACTTAATGAAATAGTAATTTTTAGTACTAAAAATAAGAAAAATAAAATAAAATAGCAAATAAAATATTTTAATTATTTTTAAAATTTACATCTAAATATTTTTTTGAAAACAATTGAGTTTACAAGTCATACTTGGGTTTGATATTATATAAATTAATATAAATTTATAAAAATTATAGTTTCATAATTCGTACAATAAGTAAAAATTTAAATTTTAAAAGGATTTATATAATTTCGTAGAGTCTCAAATGATTACCTCTTTAAGTTTTCTTGATTTTTGTGCATGAAAGAAATAAATTGGACTTTTAAAATTTTAATTTGCACAAAAGTAAGAAAAAAATTAAATTTATAATTTCTTTCCCAAACACACCCTAATTAATGCAAAATGATGACAATTTTTGTTTTAAATTTATTTATTAATATTTATTTTAATGATAATAATAGTGAAATTCAATAAGTCTAGAGTATTATGAATGTGAATATTTTTGCCATGGTATAGTGACGATGTTGTCATCGTGGTTTCAAATGATTTGTGATTATTCAGATATTTTTCGGGACAGATCGGGACAAATCGGGGCAGATTGGGATAGATTCGGATTAGATATCAGATTTGGGACAGATTAGGGCAGAGGCAATACCATTTCCATATCCGATCCAATATCCAATTTTTTTTAAAAAACTAAATTCAAATCTGATGCAATTTCCAAAAAAAATTTAAATTTCACATCCATTCAGATTGAATAACGGATCAAATTCGGATGGATCAGCTGAGATGTCCACCCCTATTTGGTCTCACTTTTTTTTTAACACAATGATAAAAGGTAACAAAGAGAAGAGGAATCAAATGCATATAGTGGTGGGCCCACTCTTTTTTTGTTTTTTTTAATCATTCATCACTCTTTTTCTTCTTATCGTTTTAGCTCAATAATGAAGAGGCATATTCTATATACACTGAACGAGACTGGAGAGGATCAGTTTCTATATCAAAATATCCTTACATTCAGGGCGAATCAAATTATTTGTGAGCTTAAGGTGAAAAAAAATTTTAATGGTGAAAAAAAAATTTAATACCTAAAAAATTTTTATTTGTATTGTTTTTGAATTATAAAATTACGAATCAAATTATTATTCAAAGTAGAAAATATGTAAAATATAAAAAATACAAAATTTTCTTCACGTGCTACTTACATTTCATTGGTTTAAGCAATTTAGTATTAAAATAAATGCCTTCTAAAAAACATTGATGTAAAAATTTTTATTTGTAAAATAAATTCCAAATAAAATAATATATATAATATATTGAAATATAAATTACGCATTTTACTTTTAATGAAATATAAATTAAGTATTTGGCTTTTAATAAGAAAAAATGTTATTTACATCATACTTAATACTAAAATTAGGAATGATTTTCTAGAGGATTTAATTACAATATTTTCAAAATTTTGAAAATTAATACTGAAAGATATATTTTTAATTCCATTTGTTTTTAATTTGTTTGAACTAAAAAATAATGTTGCTAAAAATTAAACGAAAAAAGGGATACAAGTTTAGCCCAAAAACTGTCCCATTGAATAACTTCAATACAATAAAAGGTATGCAATAAACGAGAGAAACCTAATAGATGATTTTTTTTTCCCTTCAATTCAACTCGTTCAGAATTCTTGGGACAATTTAATGTGTATATAATCACTGTATTGTATATAGACGTACATACATACAGGTATATATTTAATAAATGAGGTCTTAAATTTACTTGAAGCTTTAGGGACTCACCTAATTTGCATATATAATAAATGACACCTCAGATTTACTTGAGGCTTTAGGCAATCACCTAACTTACCTAATAATAGCCCAATCGCCCTGCTAATATTGAATAGAAAAAAAATAAGTTAAAAATTTTCACACTGAGAATTTACATAAACAAAATATTTTCAATGTTAAAAATTTAAACGAATGGTTCACATTCAATTTTTAATATTAAAATTCTTTTCATTTTGTCAAATGTTTCAACTCGATATTGATCAGATTCGGCTTTTGAGTCGACTTGGTCCAGTTTGTCTTAGATTCTAGGTGCTTTTGCGTAAGAGATATGCAATGTGAGGCAAAAAAACATGTTTTATTGAGTGACGCAGATTTTAATTTTCTAAAAAATTTTCGAAATCAGTTCTAGTTAGAGTTTTTGTTCCCGACAAAAGAATTTCTTGTGCAGATTGATGATGTTTATAATAGAGTTTTTTAAAGTTTATGAGAAAAAAAGGAAAACAAAGATTAATATGAAAAGTTCAAGATTCTTTCTTCAATTTTGTAATATTTACTTTATTGTTAGAAATTGCTAATAGTTAACTTAATACATTATACCTGTGAATATAAATAATTTAACGAATTATATAAATCTTAGGTTGTAGGCTTGTTTTCTAATTTTTTTGTTTTTTTTTATATTTACCATTGTTATTAGGATTAAGTCGAATTCTACGTAATATCGATAAATTCTTTTTGTTATTGACTTTTGTGATCTTCTATTTAGTATTCTTTGAGCCTATTTGGTAGATTAAATTTTTTTCACAACTTTTGACAAAAAATTAATAATTGAAAACTATTATTTATTTAGTTAAAATTTGTAAAAGTTGAAAACAGTTAAGAAAAATTAAAAAAAAATTAACAATTTTGTGTGTGGTAATTATTATTGTTATTATTTTACATTTAGTAAAATATGTAACCTTTCATTAAAAAAGTTGAGAAAGTTGACAATTTGTCAAACACGTGGTTAAAAGCTCCAGCCTATAATTATGTAGTCACTAAAAGTCTTCCACCAAAACCTTTAATGATCACCTTAATTATATAACTTTAGCTATAGCCTACTTAGTCACTAATAAGTTGTAATTTTTTTTAATTTTAAAAATATATTTTCTCTCACTTTGCCTATTTTCATAATATATCTGTATTCAATATTTAACACAATAACGAACTTATAAACATAGATATAAATATATATAATATTAAAGTTATAAATAACATTCCAAATTGAATTACTTAAAATACTTACAAAATTAGATAGTGTTTGGATGACAAAAAATAAAAGAAAAAATTATTGTAAAGTGACACACGACGAAATTTAGTTGAAACAAGTAAAAAAATTTTGTAATTTTTTATAAGTTATGATAAATTTTTTCATTCTCTAAACAACACCTAAAATACAAAGTTAACATGGATGACATGTTGATAATGAGGTAACGATCTTGCGTCATATTTCTTTGGTCCCATTTTTTTCCTTTTTCCTCTCTCTCTTTTTTTTTTTTTTTATAACACAATGATAAAAGGTAGTAAAAAGAAGAAAGCATATACACATGGTGGTGGGCCCACTATTTTTTTTGTTTTTTTCTAACCATTCATCACCTTTTTTTCTCCTTATCTTTTTAGCTCAATAATGAGGAGGCATATCCTATATACACTGAACGAGACTACACCAAATTCATGATGGAGATGCTTGATTATGGAAATTTTCGATAATTGATAAACAATTAAAAAAAGTTGATAAAGTAAATAAAAATTCAAAAAATTAGAAAAAACTGGTAAAAATTAGAAAAAGTTGATAGAAGTTAATTTTGTATATAGTGAAGAAAGTTAGAGAAAATTATAAAAAATTAATAAAAATTATTTTTTTTACAAAAGTTGATGAGACCACACAGCCTAAAAGAAGGTAAAAATTGTTGAAAGTGAAATTATATAAATAACTGATTGTTTTTTCTTAGCATCCATATGGGATCGCAGTTATAATTCGGGGAGAAAAGCGAGGGTACTCCGGAGCTCAATCATAGGAGACGAGTGAGAGACTGAGAGTGTAAGAAAGAATAGAGACCAATTTGACACAAAGCTGCTTGAGCAGTAGACATTACTGCCTTGTATTTAAATTGTTTTATTTAAAAATATAGTTTAACTTTTTTTTTATAGTCTTTGTTTCTCTTTCTTTTTATTTTTTATTTTATTTTATTTTTTAAATGCAAAAGCCTTCTCTCGTCTTATAACAAAGGAAATCGCCACATTTTATCAAAAAATTTAACTAATGATTATAGTGAAAATGAAATTTGTGTAAGATAAAAGACATATAATGGTGTTTATTTTTTCAACGTGATAGGTATAAAGACTTCCAAAGCATTCTCGTAACCCTGTTAAAAAAAATAAAAAAAAAATAAAAAGATTATATTTATATTTTTCTCCTTTTATCATTTAATGGCTAATATCCCTCTCATTTGTTCACGCATCTCTCTCTAGGATATATATTTCAAGTTGAACTTGCTAAGCCTACCTTTTCTTTTCCTAGTTTGAAAAATTATTTGAGTCTGCTGAGTTATCTGGTCTACATTTGGGATTGAGCAAACCGCTTAAACTAAAATTCTAAAAACATATTTTTTAAAATATTTTATATATTTATATATTACTTTATTTGTATTTTTTTAATAAATTTTAAGTTTTTTATCAAAATTTATAAAAAAAAATATTTATTTCAATACTAGGAAAGTTTTCTAATTTTTAAATACTTTAATTTAAAAATTATAATTTAATTTTTTTAAAAAAGAAACATAAGTTCACATGGGTGGATATAGGAATTAAACCTAGGCCCATTTGTTTATAACGCTTGGCCCAATGGACAAAAAACAACTCTTGGCCCACCCCTGTCTTTGGCTTTCTTTGTTCTCTCTCTAAAAACGTTTCGCTCTTTCTCATTTTTCTTTTTATTTTGAATAAATTACATCTATCTCCCAACATTTGAGTAATATATACTTACCACTTATAATATTTAAAAGTTACACTTATTGTCTTTTATTTTGAAAGTTGTTAATGTTAACCCCTTTTAATAAAATCAATCATTAAAATTTAACATAAAATATAAAACCAACCAAAATTTTAGATATTTTTCTTATTCTTTCACATTTATCAGTTTTCGTTACAAAAAAATTCAATAATTTTATATTTTTAATTTTTTTTACTATTTTAGTGATTTTTGTAAAGAAAATTAATAAAAATGTGTAAGGGGGAGAGATAAACTAGAAAAAATGTTTCAAATTTAAGTTATTTTAATATTTTTTTATTAAATTTTAATAATTAATTTTATTAAAAAAATATCAATATTAATAATATTTCAAAATAGGAGCAGGCATTTTTAAACCAGCTTTTATATATATATATATATATATATATATATATTTTGACAAGCGTTTTTTGTGAAGTAAGGGTAAAGATGGCATGCAGAATACGCAGACAATAAGGTAACCATCTTGCATCACTCGCTTTACTTCTCTCTTTTCTATTGTTTTTTTTTTTTTTAATTAAAATTTTTTTCTTCTTGTACGATCTTTTTTATCAAAATTTTTATTTTTATTTTATTTATAGCTTTAGAAATATTATTTTATTTATCAAAAATTATAAACAAAAAAAAATTCACATACTGGTTTAGAAAACCCAATTTTTGAAAAAAAAAATAAATTAAATTTTTTATATACATATCAAATTTTCTTTTAAAAATAGTTTTTGACAATAATTTTTAGTGGATATAGATAACATTCTTAAAAACTACTAAAAAAAAATCAATTTTTGTCAACAAAAATCATGTCAAAAAATTATTACATTAATAAATGATATTAGTAATTACTTTTTATATTATGTGTCTATTTAGAGTGTCAAATTTTGTGATTAAAGAGGTGAGTCACTCATTGTCTTTTTCTCTCATTCTTCTACCATTCTTACTTTGTAAGCCTAATACTTAAGAATCATTTTTTTAATTTTAATTAAACTAAATTAAGAGATATGATGGTGATGCATGATTATAATCTTTTTAAATTATTGGTAGCTGTAAATATTAAAAGAAGGTAAAAGTTGTTTAAAAGTGAAATTACATAAATAAATGATAGTGGTAATTACTTTTTATATGTAACGACCCGATTTTCATTTAATTTAGTTTATATGTATATATATATATATATATATTATTTTGTTAGTTTATTTCGTTATTTAAATTTAATAATTTATAATTTTGGTATTTAATTTTAAGTTATAATTAAAAAGATTAATTTTTGGTTATATTTGAAAAGATTTTTTTATTTTTAGAGAGAATTGTGTAATTTTCCTAAACTTATGGGGAGTAGGTAAATAATTAAATTAGTTAGGGTTAAAATTTTGTTACTATATGTATATATATTGCTTTATTTATTTAAAAAAAAAACACAAAATCCTAGAGAGAGGGAGAGGAATAGAAGGAGGAGGAGGAGAAACAACGGCTGCGATCATTTTTTTGTGGGCTACTGACTGATTTGTTCTTCCGTTACTAAATTTTTTCTTCTGTTACAGAGGTAAATGGTAGAATTTCTAAATGCATTATTGGGTGTTTAGAGTTGTATAAAATTGTATAAAATAAAATAAAATTGTAAAAATAAATGTCTTATAATTCTTGTAATAAGTGAAGAATTTAAATTTTATTATCTCATAATTTATATTTGTAGAAATTTATAAGATTTTATTTTTTTTTTGAGACAGTTCCAAATAGACTAATATATATATATATATAAAATATCTATATATCAAAAGAGGATGTTATATGAGTTTTAGTCTAGATTAGTAGTGAATTAAATTGTAAGTATACATGCACATATATAGACATATAGCTGGCAATGATGAGATGTGATGTGAATATAATTATATATATAGATATGTGTGTGTATAAACATTACGTTGTCAGATTGCTTGAAATTAATGTTTGGAAATCGAACACTTGGACCTAAATTCGTGGATGGTCAATTGATTGCTAGAAATCAAATTACAATTTTTTTTTAAATTGATTTAGACGTAATGATTGAGACTTAAAGTATTAATTGTCAATGTATATATATATATATATATATCTGTCCAGTAATCTATTAAACGGACAATCGCCATCCTCTATTTTTAAGTAAATTGGTTAAAATTTCAGACAGAGGTGTTTGTAGATCTAAATATATATATATATATATATTAGTTAAATGCATTTATATTATACATGTATTAGAATGCATATTGTCTAGAATATATTCAGATTATTTGAATGTGATACTTGATTATTTGATTTGTTCCTGTGATGTAATTGATATTATGTCATGTGACTGTATTATTTATTTAAACTAAAAATCCCATGTATCTTATTTTTACTTGGAATAAAAAAAAAATTTATATAATGAAAATTTAGAGTGAAATTTAATATTATGTTTTATTTAGATTAAGGGGTACTGAAAATATCGAGTATACGTATTCAAGGGTTGAAAGTCCTGAAACTCACGCGGGAGTGATAATCGAGTTTAGTAGGCTAGTAACTTACAAACGATGCAGATGCCAAAGGGTTATAATCCTAAGGTTTCGGCCTAGAAAACAGACGCCAAAGGATGATGTATATTGGTTGGTTCCTGTTTTTACGGAACAACCAAGTAGAAATCAAGGAATGATATATATATATTAGTTGGGTCTTATTTCTACGAGACAATCAAGTAGCAGTACCTTGAATTCAAATTAATTTTCTTTGATGTGTTATGTGGTGCAACAATACAATTAATTGTAACGAAAAGAGATTGATAAATAAATTTAAGTTCTTATTTGAAATTGCTACTTGTGCATAATTGTTTCACTTAGTAGCATGTTAGGGCATACTGTATTTATATTATTATTATTAAAGTTCTGAACACACATGGTATTACTGCTAAACCTTTACATCTTGCGATGCAAGTAATGAATTTGAGTCACGCGCAAGACCTACTCAACATGGAAATTAGGAATTTATCTATTTGTTTTTATTTAATTACATTAGAATTTTCTTTAGAAAATTATTTTTTTTAGTGAATTGTGATGAACTTCTATTTTCGACGTGAATCTTAATTTTTTTTTTTTTTAGAGATTAGTTGGGTTTAGTTTTGGAGCTTTGTTACTTATTGGATTTTAACTGTGGCATTTATTTAAATTTAAAGTTTAATTTTTTTTTATTTTATATTCCTTGCTCTATAGTGTGTATGTATGGCTTTGATGTGGGACAGGAAAAGTTATTAAATGATGTAATCTGTGTTCTTTGTTTACATACTCGGGTTGTGAAATCCGAGGCGTAACATTATATGATGTGCCTATTTAGAGTATCAAATTTTGTGATTAGAGAGGTGGGTTACTTATTTTCTTTTTCTCTCATTTTTCTAACATTCTTATTTTCTAAGCCCAATAATTAAGAATCGTTTTTTAATTTTATATTGAACTAGACTAAGAGGCATGATACTATCATGATGATAGGGATGCCTGATTATAACTTTTTTAAATTATTAGTGGTTGTAAATATTAAAAGAAGGTAAAAAGTGTTTAAAAGTGAAATTACATAAATAGATGATATAAGTAATTACTTTTTATATTATGTACCTATTTAGAGTGCCAAAATTTAACTAAAAATTAAAAAATTGATAAATTTTAAATTGTTGAGTGTTTGATGTATTTTTTAAAAAATGTAAAAAAATTAATGAAAATTCAAATTTCAAAAATTTTTAGTGTGGAGAAAATTAGAAATTTTTTTATCAAATTTAATATTCCAAACATACCTTGGTAGCTCTAGTTATTAATTTTTACTTTATGTATTAAAAATTTCAAAATAAAAAATATTCTATTTTTTTATTTTAAAATTTTTTATAACTAATAACTAGAGCCACCAGCTGCCGATTATCTTTCTCAAACGGAGCCTTAATGAAATATCTTGGCAGTGACTTCCACCTGGAGTGAATTGACAATTTTATCTGAATTGCTGGGAGGCAATTACGAGTTTGAAAGTAATCAAAGGCGGCCAAGTTTTTTTTTTTTTTTTTTCTTCTTCTTCTTCTTCTTTTTTTACAGTGCCTTAATGAAATGCCTTGGTAGTGACTTTCACCTGAAGGGAATTGACAATTTTCTCTGAATTGCTGGGAAGCAATTACGCGTTCGAAAAGCAATCAAAGGCGGCCAAGTTTTTTTTTTCTTTTTTTTTTTAAATTATTCTCTTGACAAAGTTCGAGTAAAAAATGTAATAACTCTATTTACATAATATAATATTATCTGTTTTGAATTTGATTATCAAAGACGTTTCAATACCTCCCACTTAATCATGATCAATTCTCACTAAATCCAACGTCCTTATAATTTTGAAACAAATAATACTTTAAAAATATTAAACATTACATATATGTCACTTTCTTTGTTACATAAGTAATGTGGCACAAAAAATATTATATTTACTATTCCACAAGTAGCGTCCCTCACCTCACAGTCTCTTACAAAAAAATATAATGACTTAGTTTGAGAAGAAAAAAAATAATTTTTTTGCACTTAGTTACTAAAATATTAGTATTTTTGTGTTAAAAAAAATTAACCTTCAGTAGTAATTTTATAACTTTCAATTAATTTGATATTTTTATTTTTAATAATTTAAAAAAATTTAAAATTAACAAAATAAATTTACTCATTTAAAAAAATTAAAAATTAAATATTTTAAAGTTCAACTTTTGGCTACTCATTCCAAATAAAGTCTAAATTCAAGTCTGTCGTAGGCAACGGGGGATGGAGGCTACAGAAACTGCAAAGTTGAGTGACTCCCTGCACTGCAATTGGATCAATTACTGTAGCATGAACGCTGACTAATCTAAAGAGAGGCACCCCCACTCTCTAGGGAATGTTTGGTAGAACGCAAAATAATGAAAACCATAATTTAGGTAATTTTTTAGTATTTGACGTATAACTGTCAAATCACGTTTTTTTAGTTGTAAATAGTAAAACTTTTTAATTTTTGTATCAATTTTTTATAAAGATAAATTGTCAGAATGATTTTTTTGGTCTGTCGAAATAATTTTATGTCAGAATTTATTAGAAGATGTTGAAAAATTTTTAAGATTTGTGAAAAAATTAATGAGGTTTGTAGAATGTCATTAGCACGGGCGAAGCTACATAGGGGCAAGGGGGGTAAGTGACTCCCTCAATTTTTAAGATAAAATTACTAAAATGCCCTCCTTGCTATTTTATTTTTATTTTAAAATTAAATTAATTAAAATTTAAGATATTTTGATTTTATTAAAAATTTAAAGTTAACTCAAAATTTTTTAACATATAAGAAGTTTAAAAGAATCAAACTTGATATTTTTTGTGAAATAAAGTGTATTTTTTTAATATATTATTGTATATTTTTGTTTATACTATCAGTAAATTTAGCATATAACACAATAAATTCTATAGATAATAAAATTTAATAATAATTATATTTTTTTTGTAACGAGGGATATCTCTAATAAACTTCAGGTGCTTGAACCATTAGAAATATATTAACTAGTTAATACTTAAGAATAATTTATTTTCTCTCTAAAAATAACATCGTTTTTCTTCTATCCTTAATCGAAAAATAAGTCGATTGTTATTTTTTTTTTTGTGCTCAGTGCCCCCTTGATGCCCGGTGCCCCCATCAGCGCTCGGTGCCCCCAGCAAAAATTCTGACTCCGCCCCTGGTCATTAAAGTTTGTAAAAAAATTATTGAAATATGTAGATATATATAAGTTTATAAGAATTTTACGAAATACGAAAAATACAAAATATGTTAAAGAATTATAAAAATTTTTAAAAATTTTTAGCGATTTTCATCCGACCAAACACCCCCTCTAGTCACAGCAGGTGTCTCAGGTCCCATTGCTTTTTCTACTGAAAAATAGTAGGATTAAATTTTTCTCGAAGTTTTTATCTGTGCTTCTCATTGGATTCGTACTAGAAAATTGATGCGAGGCCTTTAACTCTGTCCCTTTTTTAATTATTTTTTTTTGAAATTCTTGATACATGAAATTAATTATTTTATTTTTAATTTTGTGTGTGGTAACTATTATTATTATTATTATTTGCATTTAGTAAAATATGTAAGTTTTCATTAAAAAAATTTGAGAAAGTTGACAATTCGTCAAACACGTGGTTAAAAGCACCAGCTTATAATTATGTAGCCACAAATAGTCTTCCACCAAAACCTTTAATGGTCATCTTAATTATATACCTTTAAGCCCCAATTGGATGAGGGTAAAACCCCCTCCAAAATTTTTACCCTCTCATAATGGTGGGTCTTACCCCTTTGCTATGGCTTGGCAACACTTTTCTTTCCCCCCTCTTCCCTCTCTTAGTTTAACCCCCCTCTCCATTTTTCCCTTACGGGGGATAATTTTTGGGCACCATAAAGGCTAGCCAAAAATTATCCCCCAAATATTATCCTCCTTTAAGTAGGGAATTTTTGACCTTTTTAGCCCTCGTTAACAGTATTAACTTGATTAAAATAAATATAATACTAGTAAAAAAAATAATAGATAGTCCGACAAGTCAAAATAAATATAATTAAAAAAAATTGGATAATAACCAACCATTCAAAAGTACATATTTAAAAAAAAGATTTAAATAAATTTATAAAAAATTAAATTTTTAATGAAATAACTAATATAACTTCAAATTGTCCAAAAATAATTAAATAGAATGGGTTTTGTAATTTAATATTTAATTTAATGAGTAACCAAGTTTGGGACACCATAAGGGCAAAAGAGTCATATGACAGATTTTTCCATCATTTACCCCCTCTTATTTATAAAACATCCTAACCAAGTCAAAAGTTATCCCTCTCCATAAACATCACATTAATGTGGGCCAATCCTCTAAAGATAATACCCCCTTTTATCTTATACTCCCTCTAAAACTTATCCCCCTGAAATTTTAGCACCATCCAATTGGGCCCTAAGCGATAACCTGCTTGGTCACTAATGAGTTGTACTTTTTTATTAATTTTAAAAATACATTTTCTCTCACATTTGCCTATTTTCATAATATATCTGTAATTAATATTCAACACAATAACAAACTTATAAATATAAATATATATAATATTAAAGTTATAAATAACATTCCAAATTGAATTACTTATATTATTTACAAAATTACTTGGTGTTTGAATGACAAAAAAATTAAAAAAAAAATTATTTTAAAAATGATACGTGACAAAATTTAGTTTAAATAAGTTAAATTTTTTTTTTAATTTTTTATAAATCAGGGTGAATTTTTTCATCCTCTAAACATTACCTAAAATACAAAGGTAACATGGATGCCATGCTGATAATGAGATAACGATCTTGCGTCATACTTCTTTGGTCCCACTTTTTTTTTTTTTTTAAACACAATGATAAAAGGTAATAAAGAGAACAAGAATCAAATGCATATGGTGGTGGGCCCACTCTTTTTTTGTTTTTTTTTAAATCATTCATCACTTTTTTTCTTCTTATCTTTTTAGCTCAATAATGAAGAGGCATATTCTATATACACTGAACGAGAGTGAACCAAATTCACGATGGAGATGCTTGATTACAGAAATTTCTTATAATTTATAAACAATTAAAAAAAGTTGAAAAAATAAAAAAATTCAAGAAATTAGGGAAAATTAGTAAAAATTTGAAAAAGTTGATAGAATTTAATCTTGTATATAGTGAAGAAAGTTAGAAAAAATTAAAAAAATTAATAAAAATTATTATTTTTTTTCACAAAAGTTGATAAGACCACATAGTTTAAAAGAAAGTAAAAACTGTTGAAAGTAAAATTATATAAATAACTGATTATTTTTTCTTAACATACATATAGGATCACAGTTATAATCAGGAGAGGAAAGAGAGGGTTCCTCGGGCTCAATCCTGGGACACGAGTGTGAGAGACTGAGAATATAAGAAAGAATGGAGACTAATTTGACGCAAGGTTGCTTGATCAGGAGACGTCACCGCCTTATACGCAACTGTATACGTCCATCAAGAACATATTATTATTTTGAGAGATAATTGATGAAATTTCCTTTTCCAAATATTCATTCTCATGAATTAACCTCTTTTGGAGCTATTATATTGTAAAATTCTCATAAATCAAAATGGCCTATAGGTCAGTACTAAATTCAATTCTTATTAAAGCTCCGTTTGAAGTTGTGACAATTGCTAAAAAATATTGAAAATGTATAAAAATTATTTAATTTTTATCTTACTATATAAATTATGAACTCACAATTTTTATCAAATTTTATCACTTTTTGTCACTTCAAATGTTCCCTAAGTTTATTGAATATTAATGTTATATTAACCACATATTTGTTAACAAGTGTATCAAAGACACCCATAGGGTAGAACCAAGAATTTTAGTGGGGGCAATCAGTATAAATTTTAATATGCCTTCTCAACCTTGAAAATGCAATATCGGAATCCAATAGTTTATTTAAAGGTCATAAACGTAAAAATAAAACAAGTATATAAAATCCTTTCACAGAGTTGCTTAAAAATGAATCATTTGATTAGGTTAGAATATAAATGGCCTAACTCAATTAATTTATATATCTTATTAATGATCCAATTCAAGAATTAAATATCATATGTTATTATATATATATATATATATATTTGTTTACTTTAGTAGGTTAGGGTGACCATTTTTAAAATATATATATATATTTATAAACAATCTTTTATTGTACTTTTAACAATTTAGTAAAAGAAATTTATGTGAATCACCTAATCATATAAATCTAAAACAAGGAAACAATGTAAGCCCAGAAAAAGGTCAATTATTCAAAAAAGTTGTTCACGGACCATACTTACAAAAGGAAAATGTCTCAAGCTAACCGACTTTATTTATTTATTTTTTTTCAGGCATAGGTATATTTTATTATTTTAATTTTTATATAATAATATAAATTCAATTCCTAAATTAATTTAACTACATCACTACTAAAAAAAGAGGGTTTTACTGCTGAACAAATTAGTTAGGATTGTCACAATAAATCAAATGTTACTAGAAAGTATTTTGATTAATAATAAGATATTATTAAATATTCTATTTTTTACTACTTAGGCCCCATTTGGTCATGTTTTTGTTTTCTATTTTTCCATTTATATTTTTAAAATTTTTTAAACTAATAACAAAAACATATTTGTTAAATCTATTTATATTTTTTGTTTCCAAAAAAATAAAAATTTAGACAGAAAAATGTGAACTTAGAAAAAGTATTTTCACTCTATTTTTTTATTGCAAATATTTTGTTAATTTTAACGCCTTGTCCGTTTTCTGTTCCATCATAATAAAATAAATTATTTTATTCAAGGATTTTATTAAACTAAAATTAATTTTGATAAATAATATAATTTAATTAAACTAATCATCTAAATTAGTATGTAATGCATTTTATTAATTTAGTTAATGAATAATTAAATTAATTACTTATTAAATTAATCAATTTAATAAAATATATTTTATTCAATTATTTTTAATAAATAATAAAAGTAAATTAATTAATTTAGCTTAAATTTAATAATAAATAATAAAATAAAATAAATAAATTAATTTAATTTAGTAACTAATTAAGCTACACTTCCATACTACACTTGTCTCAAGTCTTTATGATTGCATGCTACTGGTCTGCCTTGAACCGGGATCCAAGTCCTTTAGCGGCATTTATCTATGGAGAGTCGTAAACCTGATTTTCCAGCCATGGTGTTGTTCTCGCCCTGTTTGAAGCAAAAGTTCCGTTGCCTTCACCAATGGGTGCTCTTACCTTGAAGTAATCGATCATCAATTTAATTACTGCATATGAGCATCATGCTGCTGCTGCTACTATTGTTACGTTGTAATTAAGTTGATTATAAATTATAATTCCTATGTAAACCCTTTTGAGTTTGAGTGTGTAGTGATATATAAAACAAAAGAAGCTTTTGCTAATATTATGTAGAATTATCTAACAGATTTAGAATAGACAGTGTTGAAGTCTCTTAATAATTTGATTTGGAATAGTTTTGTTGTATCAAAAAATTAGATGAAAAGATTTTGCTCGATGCAATGACTGCCACGTGAATATGAACCGATATAGATGGATTTAGTGATTGTGCATACGTGATTTCAATGTCGTATTTTTAAGATTTTCTTGAATATCGAATGAGAATGAAAATAAAGTAGAGTAAATTATTTTGTAATTTTAAAATGACAGATCGAAATTGACACTGATCTAGTATAATTCATCAAACTTGCTGATCTTTAAATGAGAATGACAAACTTAATTTATAATATATTAATATCTAATAACCGGAATGAAATCAAACAACACTTGAAGTATAAACAAAGCAAGGCCATTACTATCTTGATAGAGTTACCAAGTAAATGAATTGCAATTACAAGTGAAAATAAAATAATAACCAAGCTAATTTATCAACTACTCGAACAAAAAGAATGAAAAATTCTCGAGTGTTGGAGATTTGTGTGTTGTGTTGAAATCATTTTTGTTATATTCTCCATGTATTTATAGACAAAATAATGCAACAACTTCTAATAATTGTTCGACCACTTGTTCTCCCATAATATGGTAGTTAATCCATCACTTGAATAAACAAATCTTGCTTCTCTCTTTATTTGATAATTTTCATTTATAGTCTCTGCTATTCAATAACTAGACAGCCTTTTGAGGAATTGTACAATGCTAATATATATATTACAGAGATAAGAGTTTATTTAGAGTAGGAAACATATCAGAATTGTATGTTATTTGATTTTTTTACTTGGTAATCATTCTTATTCTGTAAATATGATTGATTTCTCATTGTAAATACACACAAAATAAATATACATATATTTTTTTTCACAACTTTTCTTATTCTTTTATTTAGTGCGGCATCAAAGCCTTCTAAGATCCAATAAATAACACCAGTTTCAGAAATTCCAGCACTATCATTTCCTGAAATTCTAGCACTGTCCGGTGACCGCTGCGCATGTTTGGCAACCCTCCGCTGTTTCCAGTTAAAGCGTCTGTGTTTTAATAATTCTTTAAATGTACTTTGTTTGGACTCGCACAAATTAATCAAACATGAATCTGCCAGTTTAATTGATCCCCGTTGTTAATCAATAGCACATTGCTTTTCAGTTTTCACCCCTGAAATCAATGTACCTCAATGCAAAATTGTCTAATCCGGATATGGATTAAAATTAACATTAATTTCTGAAATTAATCCACAGCCTTTTGACTTTAAGTTTGGAAAGAAAAAAGAAAATCATTTTTTTTTTTGCAGCTAACTGTCCGTTGATTACTAAATTTTATTTTTAGTGTTTGGGAAGGAAAAAAAAATTAACTTTTTAATTTTTTGTTATTTCGACCTTCTTACCCCTTAAGACTTAAAAAAAGTTTAAAATATAAAAGGATAAATTTAATTATTTTAAAAAAAATAAAAAAATTAATAACTTTTTTCCCCAAAGGCAACCTCAAGATTTGATGGCTTTTGGTGTGCCATTAAACCCAACTAAACGCATTCATTTCATTCTTATGTATCTTAAAATTATATTGTGACTCGCTAAAGGATTTAAAAAACAAAAATAAAATATATATATATATATATAAATTCTCTGTCTATTCACATTTTCCCCCGTCTTGTGTTGTGTGTGACCTAATTAAACAACTATAAATATGTGTTATGCATATGTGAACTTTATATCTCAGAAAACCTCAGCTTCGACAATTTCTTAATGCCGTTGTTCCTTGAAAACTCTCTAATTCTTCATCTTCTCACAATCCTAGTGTTGGGAATTTATATTTCTGTGTAAGAAGAAATGAGTTTTGAACCTAAAAGCGTTTACTTTCTTCCTTGTATCATAATGTTTTTGCCCGACTTTGTTCCTCAAAGCGTTTACATACTATGTCCAGACCACAGTATGGCTCCAGCTGTTAAATTCTTTCTTTCTTCTTATTTTCCATTCTTGCTTTGATTCGAACCATTCGTCGGGTGTCCGGACCACTGTACCATCTTCAGTCTCTTCATCACTATTTATTTCAATAATTTCGAGTTCTTCCTTATATTTTGAAAACAAAATATCACAAGTGACAAAATTAGCAAAAAGTTTTAAAAATTAAATAAATAATTGTATAATTTATATTCTAAATGATGATTTGTAATTACACTTTTCAAGTGTAATCACACCCCTAACTTGAGCATTACTAGTCTCTAGTAATGATATTATTAAAATGAACTAAAATATTAACCTGTTTCTCTTTTCATTGGGAACACGGTTGCACTTAGTAATATGGAACGAACCTTTTAAACTCCTAGATTTCCCCTAGTGGACGAGTGAAGTCTCGTGAGAGTTTGCAATGAATTTACCCACAAAATTCCTATACTAGTCTAATGAATGGTATTATTTAATCTAACAACTCTTGATTCAAGTTCAATATGAAATAAGTACAAAATTCAAAGATTGCATAAATTTTCCCACTGCGTGTCAAACTTACCTAGCCTTTCAACCATTTCATTTCAAATGTATTACTTCATATCATTCAATCACTCAGGTTATTTAGTGCATTCAAAAGATTGTGGTTTCAACCTCGAACCTCACTAGGTGTTTCACTCTTCAATTGAATTCACACTGAAATGGGTTACTATAATGGTTCATGCAAAAAGGCAAGAACAAACTTTATGCATAGAACCACAAAGAGGTCTTGAATGAGAAAGAATTTAATCATCTCTTTGAAGTTGCCCAACATCTCTTGTGTACTAATTTTCTCAAAACATGCACGAGTTAGACTATTCCTACATATCTAAGGTTAAGGGAATAATTACTTGGCTAAAGAAAAGAAAATTTTTCAAATTTTTATTTTAAGGCTTCAAATTGGCTCCTAAGGATATGTAAACAAGGAAAGTATAGGCCCAAAGTAAACAAAAATGGCCTAACCTCACTCTAAAGTCTAATGGCATTCTTCAGAAATTTCAATCCAATCATGTATCTAAATGAGGTGTTTTGTGCATTCAATACCAAAGCAAAATGATGTGATGAAGTTATATGAAAGAAACTAGAATGAAAGAATTAATTTAGAACATTTAATATAAACTCTCAAGAATGAAGTGTAAGGCTCAAATGCTCACAAAATATGGTTTATTTTAGTCTCCACCTATGTCTCGATACACTTGAATAACAATGCACTTGATAGACCTATTATTTAAAACTGCAAAAATCAGTTCAAGCAAATTCGAAAATTAAAAATAAATGCATAAAAATGTATTTGTTAATTTTTTATTTTTTCAAAAAAATGACAACTTATGCAGAAAGAAGTAAAAAATAAAAGTGTTTTTATTGTCATTTTTTCTTGCATAAATATGTTTTTTTAATTTTAGCACCTTATCCATTTTTGTTATATCATATTAAAATAATTTATTTTATTTAACTATTTATTAAAATAAAATCATTTTTAGTAAATAATATAACTAAATTATTAATTAATTAATTTAATTAACTAAATTATAATCCGTTAAATAAAATTAATTAAATGTAATTAATTAAATTAATTAATAATTAATAAAATATGTTATTTAATAATTAGTAATTTAATTAATTTCAAACTTTAATAGAATATATTTATTTACTTAATAAATAATTAATAAATATATTAGTTAATAATTAATAAATTAATTAAGTTAATTAATAATAAAATTAATTAACTAAATTAATATAAAATATAGTTTATTAAATTATTTATAATATATAATATAATTAAATTAATATGAAATATATTTTACTACATTATTTGGGTAAAATAATATAATTAGACTAATTATAGAAACCTTCCTTAAACATTAGGTTAATTATAGGAACTTTTTTTAGCCATTTGAACTAGGAGTGTGCACAATTTGGTCAAAATTTAATTTTTGAACTATACCGACTAAATTTAAGAAGTTTGGTTCGGTTATTATTTTAGCAGTGGTTGGTTCGGTTAATTTTTTTAAAAATAACGGTTATCGGATATGGTTTTGAATTTTTAGAACCGAATTAACCAAATTAAAATACGTAATATTTAATGTGTATATATATATATATATATATATATGTATAATTAACTGATTTTAATACACTTAATTTTTGAAATTTCCTGACTTTTAAAATTCTAAAGGGAACTATTAAATTACTCATTCTCAGGTTTCAATAAATAATTATATATAGTATTAAATATAATTAAAATTTGAAATACCATGTCTTTTGAATTTTGGATAATTAAATATATAGCTTATTACTTACGTCATTGGTATACACAATTATATACTGTCACTTTAGTTTTCACCTTTATTTTTGTTTTATTTTTATTTGTTTCAATTCAAGTCGTTCTTTTTTAGTTTCATTAAGAATTTTATTTTCTTAGTTATGGTTTAATGGAAACATATATTGACTTTTGTAATTTAAAATTTAGAATTTTAATGCTTCGATAACATTATGCTTTTTGTTGAACGTAAAATAAGTTGAACTTAAAATAAAAAATTATTATTTTAACTCTATAAATAAATTATAAAAAATATATTTAAATTAATAAGCCTATTTAACCGAACCGACCGTAACTAAACCAAAATAATTCGGTTCGGTTAATGTTTGGTTAATACATATTGTTTGGTCAGTTTGGTAATCATTTTTACTTTTCAAAAATATTCGGTTCGGTTATGAAAGTTATCGTTTTTGAACCGTACCGACCGATACTCACCCCTAATTTGAACTTACTAAGGGCATTTATGTCATTTTACTGTAGCATTAAGAAATAGGGAATATAAGTGTAAAATTCAAATAATTGAGGAAAATCCCTATAATTAGTCTAATGTTTACGAAAAATAAGTATAATTTACCCTTCTTATTTTTTAAAGACCAATAATTGAGAATCATTTTTTTAATTTTACATTGAACTAGACTTAAACCACATGATGCAGACGAATGCTTTTTATACTCCATAAAATCTGTACACAAATCTCTAATTAATGAATGATATTGATAGTTGTTTTCATACTAAATTATTAGGAGGTTGTATTTGAGTGAGGGTTGTGTTTAATCGAGGGGATTGAATTGTACACTTATGAATCTTACATAATCACATATATATTTGATTGAAAAGATTTGTTCATAATTTCATGTTTAAACTAGGTATAATATTCTTCTATTTATTACTTCTAATCAAAATTTTAAGATTTAAAATTATTTTATAATAAATTATATTTCTAATTATCGCATTCTTCCCATCAAACATTGTATAAGTAATCCCACATGAAAAATAATATACAGTGCTATATTCAAGTCAATTAATATATTATTTTTAATATTCCCCATTAATTCTATTATCTCAAACAAAACACAATTGGGTGATTAGTCATATTTTTTATGCTCTTCTCCAAACCTTAGTTATGTTGCTAAATCACCAAAAAAAATCATCTTTCAACTTTCTTTAATTTTTTTAATTTTTTCAATTTTCTCTACTAAAATTTATCAAACACATAAATTTATTCCCACCTATAGACCATCAATTTTTACTAATTTTCTTCAACTATTTTTAATTTTTCTTTAACTTTATAATTTTTTATGCTTTTCTCGGTCCATTAGAGTTACTAATATTCAGTTTCCAAAGGGCATGAGTATTTGCCAAGGTGAAAATTGTTAGGTGGAGTTACTAATGTTCAATTTCTTAAAGCAGTAAGTATTCGCTAAGGTGGAGATTGTTAGGTAGAATTACCACTGTTCAGTTTTCTAAGAGGTGAGTATTCACCAAGGTAGAGATTGTTAGAGTTGTAACTCATATTGACTCATGGAAACACATAGAAAGTTGGGAGTTGCGGGATTTAACCTGTGGTACAGACTTTTGCCAATTTAAGAATTCTATTACAAGCAAATTTCTAAAGTCTTGTTCTGATTAGGTTTACTTTCCCTATATATTTGAGACATGTTGTATATCGGGACTAAGTTCGAGGGTTAGAGTTTTCAATAGGTATGAGTTGAGAGATAAAGTAAAAACAAGTGATAGGGTGGGAGGGTTATTTTGGGTTGAGAGAAAAAGTAAGAACAAGTGACAAATTGTCTATAGAGTTCTTTAAAATTCCCTTATATCTCTTTTGTAATTTCCTACTTTATTACTAGAGTTTCTTATTTGAAAACCAGTTTTACTGAACTCATAGGCGTAAGCAAATTGCTAAACTATGTGAATCTTTTTTTTTTTTCATTGTGTGATTCTTGTGTTCGTCTGTGGAATTTACCATTATTCATTATGGTGTTTCCAAAAGGTGATCTAGATTTCTGCAACAACAATCCGTTTGTTAGGTAGTCTTAGGCATTTCTCATTCCCAAAAATTAACTCGTAGAGTGAGATTTTCTCTTATACTTATATATTGATCACAACCCTTTCCACAATTGATGTGGAAACATTAACAATTTCCCCCTTCACATATCGGACCCTCCAGTAATCTCTCTATTCACACATCAGACCTTGGGTTAAAGACAATGACAATCTGTTCCTTCTAGTGAGTTGAGATTGAGGTAAACCTGGGTTCTGATACTAGTTGTTGGGTGATTTTGGGCTTCTTTCATTCCTAAAAACTAGCTCATAGGGTAAAATTTTCTCTCACACTTATACATTGATCACCAGCCCCTTCCACAATTGATGTGAGAACCCCAATGGTTAGAGGATGGTAGCAATTTAAAATACTCATAGAGTACTCGCCTAGTCTAGGTATTATTTTTACCTAATGAATTCAAAGATCGTATAGGTAATATTTGACCGCGATCTAATCTGTTGTCGTCCCTAAATAGGACTAAGATTATTAATTTGTAATAGGAAAGCATTCCTACTCTTATTTTGGTTTGGTTATAAAAATTCTTATCAAGAATATTTAGAGAATAGGTGTATGTTAAATTTGGCAAAAAATCCTTAACTTTTTAATTTTTTAATTTTTTTAATTTTCACCAAGCAAAAAATCACAAAAATTTTTAACTTTTACCTTTTTTTAATATTTTACTAACTTTTTCTAATTTTTACTACTTTCTCCAACTTTTATAAGAATTTTTACATTTTTTAAGAAATATACCAAACATTCAATAATTTAAAATTTATTACATTTTTTTTGGGCCCAAAATTGATACTTCAAACAAACACTAGGTAGTTAAAGTAATTTAAGCGACACCCTAGCAAGGAAACAAATAATTTAAGGAAGATGATCAATATATTCCACTTTTATCTTCTTACATTCCATCTCCTTTTACAATAAATATTAATTTTAAGAATAAAAAAACTAAAAATAAAGTACATTTATCATTTTTTTATTTAATTTAGAAGTACGTAGAACCTCAATGAAGTAGTCGAAGAGATGAAAATATTAGAACGGTTGAAAGAAAAAAAAATAAAATCTTATAAAATTTAGGACCTGGCAGATATGGGATTATATTTCCCACTTCGTTCTGATTCTAATTAAAATTACAAAAGATATTTTTATTAATCTCACTATATACATTGGCAAATATTTGAAATATTTGTATTAAATATTTATTTTTATTACTTTATTAATTCATATATTAATATTTTTATTTTATTCTTTTAATGAATAATTAATTTGTATATATTTTATTTTAAAAAATAAAATATTAAAATATTATTAATTTTAATGAAAGGGAGCAGGACTCTAAACTTGAAATATCCATCACAATACAAAAAGTGAGAAAAACAAAATTATTTAGGTACCGTTTAGCATCTCTAAAAAATAAAAAAAAAATTTAAAAATTTTTAAAAACTTCTATTACATCAACTTTTTTATTGCACTGTATGAATTACGAACTCACAACTTTTTTCACTTTATCTTATTTTTTCTTATTTTTTATCATTCCAAACACACACTTAATGAAGCAAAATTGCGAGGAAGGACAACACTCCATTCTCGCCTGCACGACGAAGACTTGAGGTGGTCCCTGAATGTCTTGGTAGTGACCTTCACCTGGAGTGAATTGACAATCCCCAGACAGAATCTCTCACCTCACAGGCCCTCACAAAAAATATGACGCTTAGGTTGAAAAGAAAAAAATAAATTTTTTTACACTTGGTTACTAAAATATAAGTATTTTTGTGTTTAAAAAAGAAGGGGAAAAAGGTTAACTTTTAGTAATAATTTTTTTAATTTTTGATTAATTTGATATTTTTGATTTTTTACAATTAAAAAATTTGAAATATAAAAAAATAAATTTCACTATTTAAAAAAATAAAAATTAAAAACTTGAGTATTCAAAAGTTGAGCTTTTCGCTACCCAATCCAAATGAAGTCTAAACTCAAGTCTGTCGGAGGCAACTGGGCATAGAGGCTACAGTAACTGCACTGGAATTTTGTACCGGTTATTGTAGTTTGAATAGTGACATAAAGAGAGGCGCCCTCCACTCTTTAGTCACAGCAGGTGCCTGAGGTCCTGTTGCTTACTCTGCTGAAAAATATTGAGATCAAATTTTTTTCAAATTTTTTATTTGTAGTTCTCATTGGATTCGTATTCAAAAAATTGATGTGAGGCATTTAAGTCTCTTCAAATTTTTTACTTATGGTTCTCATTAGATTCATACTAAAAAATTGAGGTGAGGCATTTAAGTCTATTTTTCTTTTTATGGAAGTCTTTTAACCTTAGAGTTAATTACTAGTTGAACATTTAATGATTTTGAAAAAATTACTAAAAAGTAAACTTAAAATATTACTAATTAAGGGCTCGTTTGGAGTTACAAAAAAAATCAAAAAATTTTAAAAAATTTTAAAAGTTTTTAAATTCTTCCAATCATATTTTGTCACCTATCATTTTTACATCACATCAATTCTATCCATTAGTTTTTTTTAATTTTTTTTAGACTCCAAACGCACCATAAATTACCCTTAAAATAATTTTTAACATCTGCCACTGACTCAGCATATATTTCACGAAAATTTTGTTCAGACAAGTGAACTGTTTGCTGAATTTACTTTTTGATTTTGTAGAATCAATTTTGGATAAGTATTGCGTCTTCAGTTTAAGCTTTGTTTGGGAGAACGAAAAGAGGAGAAGCAGCGATGGGAATTAAAGTAATGAGAGGGAAAGGATGAGAGAGAAATATTCGAACTTGCTAGCTGGCATAAAATACAATCTAAGTTAATCAACTAACAAAAAACGAAAAAGTAATCATGCGCTTGGAAAAGCGAGGAAATGAGGCAGATGAACTTTTATAAAAAAAATAAAAAATATTGGAAAAATCTAAGCTTTTTACGAATGATCAAACACTCCCACCGTATAATTTTGATAAACAAAATTTCTTCACAATAGTTATATATAATTGATTCCACGATCTATTACAGAAAAACTATTTGTTCGTATCCATGACTATTTGTTCATTGCCTTCAAATAAAAGAACTATGAGTCCCGCGATAGTAATTAACACGAACATTAATCTTTTCATAAAGATGTGTTTTGTACGTAAATGTATTAAGGGGATTTCCTTTAAAGTTCTTTTTTAAATAATTAGAACTTAAAAAAAGAATATTTTAAATCAGATAAATAGATGTAAAATTATATCTATATCTACTTAATTAGATATGAATTCAGTTCCAATTTGAATTTAAATCTCATCTTCTTAACACTTCTAATTGTTATTAATTTTTTTATAACTAAAAACTCTCAAATCTTATAGCAATAATAGGTTAAATAGAAGATTTATCACGTAAATTTAACACATTCACGTCCCATTAAAATGCATCATGATCATAATATATTAGTCTTGAGTAATATTTTAATTGATAAAATTTTAAATTTATTTTTTAATAATCATTAATTTGACTCTGTGCGTAAATTGGTTGAATACTTTGAATATTAAAAAAAAATCAAAATATATTAAATTTTACTGGTAACAATTTTTCTCTGGCCTAGCAACCACCTTAAGCATATTTATCAACCCATTCTTATGTAAATAAAATAAAATTGAAAATAAAATGTATGTCTATAACAACCAGAAGTAAAATATCCAAGATAATGAATGCGAGGATAAGGATGGTATGCATGACACTTGAGGACGCGAAGCTCTTGCATCACTCTACTTTCGTCACTCTTTCTTTCTGCTTTTTTATATTTTTAGCCAATTACAAAAAATTAATACTACACTTACACTCAACTCTTACACTCATAATTACACTACATTAATTTATATTGGTCACTACTTATAGTGACCAATATATTTGGTTCCTCACTAATTTGTACTGGTTACTACTTGTAGTAATTAATGTGTTTGGTTTAAAATCATCACAATTGTTAAATGTTACTTTTTTTTAATGGCCAAAACGGCTTTATTTTGTGATTGTGGTAATTTTGAATCAAATGTATTGATCACTACGCATACTGACTAGTACAAATTGATAAAGATATAAGAGTTAGTGCTTGCGCGGTATTACTAATTGTAAACGAACATTTTATACTCAAGATGGATGTTGACATTCACTGTCACTTAGCGCCCGAATGGATGATGCTAAAATTTTAGGAGGATAAGTTTTAAAGGGGATATAAGATAAGAGGGGGTATTATTTTTAGAGAGTTAGCCTACATTGATGTGATGTTTATGGAGGGGGATAACTTTTGACTTGGTTTAGATGTTTTATAAATAAGAAGGGTGAATGATGGAAAAAATAGTCAAATGACTTTTTTGCTCTTGTGGTATGCCAAACTTGGTTACTCATTAAATTAAATATTAAATTACAAAACTCACTCTATTTAATTATTTTTGGACAATTTGAAGTTATATTATTTATTTCATTGAAAATTTAATTTTTTTATAAATTTATTTAAAGAACTTTTTTTAAATATGTATTTTTGAATGGTTGGTTATTATCTAATTTTTTTAATTATATTTATTTTGACTTATTGGTCTATCTATTATTTTTTTACTCGCATTATATTTATTTTAATCAAGTTAACAATACAATTAACGAGAGTTAAAAATGTCAAAAGTAATCAAGTTGAAGGGGGATAATTTTTAATTAGCCTCAAAGGTGCCCAAAAATTATCTTCAAAGGGGGAGAAAGTAAAGAAGAGGAAAAGCTAAGAGGGGGGAGGAGGGGTAGAAATTTTGCCATCCAAGCAAAGGGATAAGTGGGAGACCCACCCTTACGAAGGGGTAAAAGCTTTGGAGGGAGTCAAATCCCTCATCCAATCGGGCCCTTTGGAAGAAATATCCACGCCAAATGCGACTGGAAAGGATCAGTTTTTATATCAATACTCTGATAATCACGGTCGTTACAAATTATCTGGGAGTTTAAGGGATTAAAAAAAAAAAATTAGGTCTAAAAAGTTTGCATTCACGTAACGTTTGATTTGCAAAATTATCAATCAAAATTTTATTTTAAGTAGAAAATATGTAAAATATGAAAAATATAAAATTTTCTTCCAGTACTGTTTACGTCTCATTAGTTCAAGCAATTAATTTAATATTAAAATAAATACTTTCTAAAAAACTTTTATGTAAAAATAAAAATTATAAAATAAATTCCAAATAAAATAATATATGATATATTGAAATGTATCATATATTAACTCAAATTCTACCTAATATCGATAAATTCTTTATGTCATTTATTTTTGTGATCATCTATTAGTATTTTTCCGACCTATTTGGTACATTAATTTTTTTTTTAATTTTGACCCAACTTTTGACAACAAATTAATAATTAAAAATTATTATGCATTTGGTTAAAATTTGTAAAAGTTGAAAATAATTAAGAAAAATTAAAAAAATTAGTAATTTTGTGTGTAATTATTTTTGGTTTCTTTCATTTAGTAAAATATGAACCTTTTCATTAAAAAAATTGAGGAAATTAATAATTTGTCAAACACGTGTTAAAAGCTCCGGCTTATAAATGGAGGGCAATCGCCTCCCTTCCCTCCATCCAACAGAATCATCACCACTAATCAGACACTTAAAAAAAACATTATATGGATCCCATTACCAATTTGATGGAGGCTGCTCGAGCGGGGGATATCAATGGCTTGTACAAACTCATAACGGGCAACCCTGCTGTTTTGAAAGTGATTGACGAAAAACCATTGGTCAACACTCCATTCCACGAAGCAGCCTCTACTGGACAAACCAATTTCGCGCTAGAGATGATCAGACTAGCGCCATCATTCGTGAGGAAGTTAAACCCAGACGGTCTCACCCCCTTGGACCTGGCTGTGATCAACAATCATTACGAGACCGTGAAAGGGCTCGTACGCTTCGACAGGGAGCTCGTCCGTGTCAAAGGGAAGGACGGACTGACTCCTCTGCATCGCGCTGCGGAATCGGACAACAAGATCGGATGCTTGATTGAGCTTCTGCTTGCTTGCCCGGCTTCCATCAAGGACTTGACGATTCGCGGTGAGACTGCACTGGATATTGCTATGAAAAGCCCTTCTAGTGCTGAAGCTTTTCAAATCCTCTACGAATGGGTTTCGAGAGCTGGTGACAGGCAGCTGCTTCGGAAGAAAGGCGCCAATGGAAACTCTGCGGACGCCTACCATAGCAAGCTGCCAGAGGCATGAATTCTATATATCCTTTAATTTTTTTTCTTTTTTTTTTCCCTCAAGTAGAATAGAAAAAGTTAGAAAAATATAACGCCTTATTTATTTTTTGGCATTTGAAAGTTCAGGTTATTTAATCCGTTTCAATAGTTTTGATTAAAAAAATTATTAGAAAGTTTACAGAAATTTAATAAAAATTGGAAAGAATGAACAAAAATTTATAAAATATAGAATTTTAAAATAAACACACAGAAAAAAAAATGATCAAAAATTAATTAAATTTTGTAACACTTTTAGATAAAACTATTCATCTAGATAAAAGTTATCTATTTAAGTAAAAATTATCCGTTTGGATAAAAAAAAGCAATGAAAAAGCTTATTTTTTTTTAACTTTTTTTCAAATAAACATGAATTTTTTAATTTTTGACCGATTATTGGGGTTGATATCAACCGATTGAAGACTGTTTTTTCTTTTTTTGGTTAGACATGTATATATAAAACTATGTAATTAAATTTTATACTAATTATATATATATAAATGCAGAATTTTGTTCTATTTTATAGCATTAGTATTTCATTTTACAAAATTTTGAAGTAAATGTAATACAAGTGCAACTAATGTCCCAAAAAATAAATACTATGACATATTTTTTAAAAAATAAATAATTTTGAAATAAATATTCTAAAATAAATTATATTAAATAATTTAAAATAAATAAATAAATTTAAAAAATTAAGAAATAAGATGTTGCGACTACCTAAAGTGGGTGTTAATATTGAGTCTCGGTCACTAAAATATATACAGATATTAATGTATTATATAAAAAAAATTATAATTACCTTTAATAGCAATAAGGCGGTCGCTAAAGATTTGCGAGGACTTGCACCAGGTTTCCTGTAAAATGGCACAAATCATTAGCGACAATTATAAAAGTGAATTAAGTGGTCGCAAATTATATTGGCGAAATGATAATCGGTAGTTACCACTACGATTGTTAATAATTATTAGCAATGACGCGTTTGCATTTCTCAATAAGCGGTCGTCATGCCGTCGTTGATAGTTATTAGTAATCGCAGTGGCCACTTTTAACTATCATTTATGGCGGCTGCTAAAGGTTATTTTTTTTCAGTAGTAACCTAGAAGTTACATCTTTTTTAAAAAAAGTTAAATTTTGATGACAAAAAATCACATAACACAGGAAAAAAACCAACAAAATATGTTGAAAGCTGAAACGAAACCAATCTCAAAATATCAATTTTCTGCTTTTTATGCTCTCCGATTTTGAGGTAGGAAAGAAAAGAAGTTTTGGAGGTATGTGTATCAACCAAATTGAAATTAACAAATTGATAATTTTTAGAGCAAAATTCAAATTGAATTCATAGTAGAACCAAAATCGAAAAGCCCCAGACTGATGGGTTTTCGAGTACTTTGTATATTGGTAGAAACAAAATGCATTAATATCCATACTAATATATATATATATATATATATATATGAAAGAAGAACATATTTTGAACTCTGATTGTAATGTAAAATATTTGTCGAAAATACTCTTATTCATGTTTCAAGAAAATATTTTTTAAAAAAATTAGTGAATAAATTTCTTTAAAAAATATTTTATTTCGAAACAAATAGAGTATTGGCGTTTTTTATTTTTATTTTTTTTTTTTGTAACTCACTCGTAAATTTACTTTACAAAAATGCCCTTTTGAACGTGCAATAACTTCCCATCTTTCTCCTTGATAAGTTCCCACTAATACGTTAAAGAAAATACAATTATAAAGTTAGAAAAGAAAAGCAAAGGTGGAAATGGAGGCCCCTCCACTAGGTCGCACAAAAAAAAAAAAAAAAAAAAAAAAAAAAAAAAAAAAAAACCGAAAAATCTTATCACTGGCCAAAAAGAAAAGACTATTAGTCCCTAAACGAAAAAGAAAGACCTTGCAACAAGAGACAATAAATACTTATTTATATATTGATTTGTGTACATATGTATTTTTCATTTGCACAGGTTGTGAATAAGTCATTACAAGTTGTAAAAGCCGAAGAACCTTCATCACCGGCCAAAGTTGACGATGATACTTCAAATCTGTATAAGTATTTGCATACTCCAGAGCGATTTTGCGAAAGGCAACTTAGAAAAGCGCTTTTATATATGATTTGGAGCCAAAGGGGTTTAACAATGCAGATGCGCAATGTGGTGCTGGTGGTGGCTGCCCTAATCGCAACTGCTTCATTCCAAGCAACATTTACCCCACCAGGCGGCGAACATAGCCTCTTGGTAGTTCACTCCAATAGTTATTCATTCGCAACCGGAAACAACAGTTCTGGCAACGGCTCCGGGTACGGAACAGCGTGGTATTCCAAAATCGAAGGGAATAATGAGCTTTTTCTCCTGAATACAATAGCCTTCACTGCATCAGTGGGGGTGATTGTAATTGTCCTCCAGTTGAGAGCCTATACTTTGATACTACATCTGTCTCTGATCTTTATGGTGGCAGCTTATTGGTTTTTCTTGAACCGCTGCATGGGTCACAAACCTTTAGTGAGATATTCCTATAACATTGCATCATCGCTTTATCTATTTTGGGCTTATTATTTCAAGTTTCTATTCTGGACCATAAAGAATCGTAGACCTGAGTTGCTAGCCATATTGTTGTTCTCGCCCTGTTTGAAGCAAAACCTTCGTTGCCTTCAACAAATGGTTGCTCTTACCTTGAAGTAATCAACCACCCATCTAATTACTACGTATGATCGAGCATGCTATGTTAGTGTCAATCGCGAACCAGCCATCTATGTGAGATAGGCAGTTGCGTCGCTACTTATTATTCTTCTAATTTGGTGTTTTAAATTAATATCACTAGCCTGTAATTTCTAAATTGTTCTCTACTGCTACTACTATTGTGTTGTAACTAAGTTGAATGTAAATTATAATTCCTATGTAGTTCCTTTTGAGTTTGTGTGTATGTGTGTTTCGGTGTGTATTTGCAGGAGTGTGATTTTTGCACCCAACTACTATATTGTAACATAATTACATTTCATAATTCATTTGAGCTCGTGCAAATGTACATATAAGTAATTCATAAGTAATTCATTTGCTATACGTACTTGACAAATTTAGTTTTACATTTATTAAAAATAGTAGGCACAGGTACCATACCCTTATTGTTTGTATTCCTTTGGGGCATATAGGGAGTGTTTGGATAATTAAAAAATTAAAAAAATTAGTATAAAAATAATACGTGAAAAATTTAATTAAAAGAAGTTTAGTAACTTTTGATAATTTTGATAAATTTTGATAAATTGAAGTACCCCATAATACGCGAATTAACTAATAGTAGGGATACCCTTTCAAAAAAAAAAAAAAAAACTAATAGTAGGGATTAAAAAAAAAAAAAGAAGTGAACTGGGCAAATTTAAATGGCAAAACCACAGTATTTGACGGTATTCATTAAATTATTACTAATACATAGAAGTTGTCAGATAGAGAAATGATCTAACAACACTCTCAAGTTATACCATCTGCTATTCAATAAGTAGACATCCTTTCGAGGAGGAATTGTACACAAAGTGTCTGACTTTTTAATAATTCTTTAAATGTACTTTGTTTAGACTCCTGCAAAATAAACATGCATGACTCTGCTGGTCTAATTGATCCTTGTTGTTAATCAATAGCCCGTTGCTTTTCAGCTTTCACTCCCCAAAAAATAAGGTATATCAAGTCAAAATTGTCTAATCCGGACACAGATTAAAATACCATGTGCCTCGTCCACCTACATTTCAAAAATTAATCCACAGCCGTTGACTTGGAAGCCTCTAGATTTGATGGCTTTCGGTGGGCCATCGAACCCAAGTAAATAGATTCATTTCATTCTTATATGGCTACGTTTAGCGTGTAATATTTTACTGAAAATTTCTGAAAATTTTTATAAATCTCTGTTAATTTTATATCACATTAATTTTTTTCTCTTACTGCACGTATTACGAACTTTTCTCAAACCATAATTTCTCTCAATTTATCTCATTTTTTCTTACTCCAAACAAACCCTATATTTTAAAATTATACTGTGACTCACTGAACGATTTAAAAACAAAAAAGAAAAAAAATATATTAAAAATTAAATTGTCTATCTGTTCACATTCTCCCCAGTCTTGTGTTGTGTGTAACCTACCTAAACAACTATAAATATGTGCTATGCACATGTGAACTTCGCATCTTAGCAAACCTCTTCTTCGACATCTTCTCAATACCATTGTTCTTGGATCCTAAAAGCGTTTACTTTCTTCTTTGTATCATGGTGTTTTTGCCCGCACTTTGCTCCTCAAAGGACATTTATGTGTCCTTCAGAGCTACCTACTACCGTAGCTCTGACGGCATGCATGGGTACTCCAAGCATGTATATTAAAATATGAAAGCATGGCTCGTCGTCCAAAGGCGGCCACTAAGTTGATATCTTACGGGGTGGTTGAAGTGGAATACCAAAGAGTTCCTTGTGAGTACAAAGGTCGCAACCTTGCAGTAAAAGTTCACGAGTACAATATGTTTCCTGACCATCTAGCCATAATCCTTCTGTACCAATCTGGCAAAAACGACATCGCATCAGTTGAACTATGGCAGGTAAAGTCAACTAATCAATTTAAATTAAAAAGTTGATTGATTATATATGTATACATATATATATATATATATTGTCTGGAAACAGCTAATTAACAGAGGATGGAGCAACATGAGAAATGCCTATGGTGCAGTATGGGACATGCCAAACCCGCCAAAGGGTGTTTTTACCTTCAGAATCAAAGTGAATGGCAGTGAAGGGAAGAAGTGGGTAGAGCTGGTTCGAGTGATTCCGAGTAAATGGAAGGCTGGTGCTATCTATGCAACAAATATCAAGCTCGCTTGAGCCCTATAAAATCCCAATCCTAATATCTACTTATATATATATATATATCTAATTAATGTGGAGTGGAAAAACTCCTTATAATGTGTTTTTAAATTAAGTAAATAAAGTTGTGTCTTGTGTGCAGCGGATTTAGAGCAAGTGCTCTTTGCCGTATTGAATGATGGGTATTGGGTTTTGTGTTGTTCATCAGTGAAATATGAATAAAAGCTCAACTTAATTTGGTTTTTTTTTTTTTTGATTTTATTTTGTTTTTATGCACAGAGAAGTTAGGAGCTAAATGAACGTTTTCACTTCCGAAAACAACACTTGGCCTGCTGGTGGTAAAATACATGACTTAAATTTTTCTCAAAAAATAAAATAAAATAAAATTAACTTTGAGAAAACTTGGTGAAAACATTTATTGCTAATGTAATTTTGAGCTAAGTACGTACATATGGACTAGCAACTCAATGGTGGGGAAGTGAATGGGAGGGATGCCTGATTCGATTGGATCCGATGAAAATATATTGGGAAATATCTTAATAGAATTGCGATAAGTTTAAAATTGAAATTTAATACCCACATGCTGTTGAAAAAATTTGAAATTTGTTTATAGGATAGTTGTACTTGTTTATACTTATAGGGTATCTGCCAAATACCTCTTCTATATAGTACATTATAATGTCATGTAATATAATATATATTTATATATTTACAATTTTATTCTTAAAATAACATAATATAATATAATATAATATATAGCTTTTTTATTTCTTAATTTGTAGTTCTGTTGAATACTTTTATTTTTATTTTTTTAAGTGTAAAACAACGAATTTTGTGTTGGAAATGTTAAGATTTGTTTATGTTTGATTTTCTTTGTAATTGGTTTATTGATAGATTTAGTAAACAAAATATATATAGACAACATAGTCACGTTTGATCAATGAATTTGTTTAATTTAATAAATTTAAAAATTTTGTCACTTATTAATTTTGTCATCTCGCGGATGTAATAATATTAGACTTTTTTTTTTTAAATGTGGAATATGTTGTTGGGTTTTCAACAATAAAATTAAATATCATGCTAGCTAGTTACCTTTTTGTTTTACTTTTTTGTATAACAGGTTATGACAATTCAAACTATTTAGCTCACTATATGACAGATAACACCATCATATTTTACAAAAATGCTCATGCCTTTCATCTCTTTTTCATTAGCATATTTTGAAAATTCACTAAATTTTCAAGAGCAATGAACTTCAATTAATCTCATATTTTTAGACTCTGTTTGGTAACGTTTTTATTTTCTGTTTTTCTACTTATATTTTAAAAATTTTGTAAATTGATAACAGAAACATATTTGTTAAATTTATTTATGTTTTTTTTTGCCTTCAAAAAAATGAAAACTTAAACAAAAAAACGTAAATAAAAAAAAGGTATTTTCACTCTATTTTTTTCTGTTACAAACATTTTGTCGATTCTAATATTTTGTCAATTTTTGTTATATCATATTAAAACAAATTATTTTATTCAAATATTTTATTAAACAAAATTATTTTAATAAATAATATAATTAAATTAAATTAATTAATTAAATTAATTTATTATTAATTTATTTCTAATAAATAATTAAATTAAATTAGTTAATTTAATTAATAAGAAATATATATTATCAAATTATTTTTAGTAAATAATAAAATAAAATATATTAAATTAAATTAATTTAAAATAATTAATTAAACTAATATTAAATATATTTTATTAAATTATATCATAATTAAATTGAATTAATAATTAATTTAATTTAATTTATTTATTTAATATGAATTATATTTTATTAAATTATTTTTAATAAATATGGTAATTAAATTATTTAAATTATTATGAAATATATTTTATTCAGTTATTTTTAGTAAATAATATAATTAAATTATAATTAATATATTTTATATTTACTGGATTAAATGATATAATACTTATATCTTATTCAATTGTTTTTAATAAATAATATAATTAAATAAAATTAATATAAGATATATTTATTAAATTTAATTAATTTTTAAAAAATTAATAGAATTAAATATTTTATGAAAATAAAAAACTAGTAATTGTAAATATAATTATATTTCCAAATGAAATTTTAATTTTTGTTAAGAAAAAACGATAACAAAAAATTAAAAATAAAAAATATAAACATATAAACGTAAACAGAAAAATGATAGCATTACCAAACAGTCATTTAATGTGTGAAAATTTTCCATCGTCATTGCGTTAGTGTCATTTTTTTCCCTATTTTTTCCACGATACTATAAACACACACACTATAAAAAAAAAAAAAAGATGCTATTAATTATCAGCACAACCCATTTTTTCAATTTCCACGATTAGATATAGGAAAATTTTGATGCAAATCCAATTGCAGAATGATATTTGAATTTATTGTGATTAATTTGTATATTCTTTTGTATATTATTAATAAAATTATAAATCAAAATTTGTATATTCTTTTATATATTATTAATAAAATTATAAATCAATTTTACGCTATTAAAAATATTTTACACACATCAATAAAAACTGTAGTACGCACAGGTACAATATGCCTATCGTATGTATTCGGTTAGTGCAAATATATAATAAGCGAATTCATTACTAATTGTAGGGATACGCAAAAGTGATGAATGGGCAACTTAAATGGCAAAAACCACAGTATTTGACGGTATTTATTAAACTATTACCAGTACATAGAAGTTGTCAGATTAAGAATTGGTCTAACAATTCTGATGGTCTGGTTGAGGTAAAATACAATATAAATTTGTCAAAAATAAAGATTTTAACTTTAAATAAATTTAAAAATTATATTTATAATCCTTATAATTTATACTGTTACACTTATATTTCTTGATTTTATTTGATTACTTATAAATATTTTTGTCTTTTTATTTTTAATTTAATGCGGGTCACAACTTCAAAAATAAAGATCTAGAACATCAAAAATTATATTTATACTCTGTTGTTGAGGCTTGTATTTTATATTTTTGGGCCCGGAATTATAATCCGATCCGAAAGTCTCGCGGTGCGACCCATTTGGATATTTTTGGAAGTCTGTGGTGGTTGCGTAGGGCACGGGGCCGATAGGACCTATTTAAATATTAGGATTTTTGGATTTTTCTTTTAGAAGAGTGATCAAGAGAAAAGCCGGCTGGCGTTGTAACTTCTTGCTTTTCATCATAGTGAAATTTCTCCCGTATCTTGCCCGTGGACGTAGATTTTACAGTCGAACCACGTAAATCTTGTTGTCTATTTTTCTTCTTTTTTCTATACTTTAATTTGTGCGTTGTATGATCCAAGATTGTGTACACGATTTTCTAACAAACTGGTATCAGAGCAAAATGTGCGGTCAATCTAGGGTTATTGATAGCGTTGTCTTCAACAAAGTATGAGGTGAAAAAGTTTAATGGAAAATCGAGTTTCAATTTGTGAAAGATTAGAATAAGATCTTCATTAATTTTGCAAGGTTTATAGAAGGCCGTTAAGGATAAACTTCCAGAAGACATCAAGGAGACGGAAAATAATGAACTGAAGGAGAGGGCTTTAAGTACGATTTTCATGAGCGTCACTGATAATGTTCTGCGAGAGATTACTGGTAAAAAGACGGCATCTGCGACATGGAAGAAATTGGAGGAATTGTATTCAGTAAAATCACTGACAAACCGCCTCTACCTTAAGAAGAGATTGTATAATATGAAGATGACAGAAAGTACGCCCATTAAAGAACATCTTGATGAATTTAATTCAATTATTATGGATCTGAAGAATATAAATATTGATATTAATAGTGATGATCAAGCCTTGATTGTGTTATGTTTGTTGCCGTCTTCCTATGAGACTTTTGTTGATACTCTGTTATATGGAAAAGACAGTATTTCACTTGATGATGTTAGTAACTCTCTAAAATCAAAGGAGTTGAAAAATAATTTCCAAAATGACAGATATAAGTCTGAGGGGGAAAGTTTAGTGAGCAGGGGAAGAACACAGTCAAGAGAAAATCCTTCAAACAGGAAGAAGTCCAAGGCAAGATCAAAGTCAAGAATGAAAAGGGCCAACTGTTTTGAGTGTGGGGAGCAAGGTCACTGCAGGAGAGACTGTCCCAAGTTGAAGAATAAAAGGGGAGCAAAAGCAGAAAGTTCTGCAAATGTTGTTGCCAGAGAGAACAATACTGATGATAGTGACAGCGCTGAGGAAATGTTATCCGTGAGTTCAAATCATGGACAAAATTCCTGGGTCCTTGATACTGGTGCTACTTTTCACATGTGTCCACACAGAAATTGGTTTGTCACTTACAAATAGATGAGTGGTAAAGTTTTTTTGGGGAATGATCATGCATTACCTGTGGACGGTATAGGTAATATCAGATTGAGGATGTTTGATAGAGTTATCAGAACAATGGAGTGTTGGCATGTTCCAAGACTGAAGAGGAATCTAATCTCCCTTGGGACACTTGATTCTCATGGATACAAATACCATACAGAAAATGAAGTTCTCAAAGTATGCAAGGGCTCTATGGTACTCATGAAGGGCAGTTTTGTTTCAGGATTGTATATTCTTCAGGGCAGCACAGTTTCAGGGGAAGGTGCAATAGCATCTGGAAACAATCATCAGAATTATACTCAGCTATGGCATTGGCGTCTTGGTCACATGAGTGAGAGAAGATTATCTGTGCTGAGCAAACAGGGTTTGTTGAATGGACAGAAAACAGAATCATTGACTTTCTGCGAGCATTATGTGTTTGGCAAACAGACCAGGGTAAAGTTCAATAAGCAGGCAGTGCACAGGACCAGAGGTACATTGGATTATATCCATTCAGATCTATGGGGTCCTAACAGAATTCCTTCGAAGAATGGTGCCAGGTATTTTATGACTTTGATTGATTATTACTCTCGGATGGTTTAGGTGTATTTTCTTAAGACAAAAGATGAGGTTTTCTCAACTTTTGTGAAATGGAAGACGATGATTGAGAAGCAGATAGAAAAGAAAGTCAAGCGTCTTCGAACTGATAATGAGTTAGAATTCTGGAACCGTGAGTTTGATGCATTCTGCAGTAATAAAGGAATAGTGCGATACCACACTTGTACAGGGACACCACAATAGAATAACATTGCAGAACGCATGAATAGAACGCTTTGTGATAAAGCACGAAGCATGCTCTCACATTCAGGGTTGGGAAAGGATTTCTTGGCTGAAGCAATTAATACAGCCTATTTCTTGGTTAATCGATCTCCATCTATAGCTGTTGAGTGCAAAACTCCTTTTGAGGTCTAGTCTAATTCACCTGTTGATTACACTCAGTTGAGAGTGTTTGGTTGTCCTGTGTATGTTCATGTAAGGGACGGTAAACTTGAACCGAGGGCAAGAAAATACATATTTCTAGGATATGCATTTGGAGTAAAAGGCTACAGGTTGTGGTGCAATGATCCAAAGTCTCCAGGATTAATTATCAGTAGGGATGTTACATTTAATAAGTTTGCTTTATTAGATAGTCAGAGGGAGAGGTCAATAGCAGAACCAGATCATGGTGTCAGAGAACAGGTGGAGTTTGAGGTTGATACTTTAGTAGTTCAGTTTAGTGATCCAATAGAGTCTAGGGCTGAAATAGAAACTAGACAGCAAGAGGTGCAGGATCTTGATCAAGAAGATGATGTACTTGAGCAACAGCAGCATGAGCCGTATAACATTGCAACCAGTAGGGAAAGAAGACAGATCAGACGCCTGCAGAGATATGCAGAAGCAGATTTAGTTGCGTATGCTTTGTCAGTTGCTGAAACAGTTGATGTGCATGAACCGAATAATTATAGAGAAGTTATTTCCTATTCAGATGCAGATCAGTGGGTTGGTGTTATGGGTGAAGAAATTGAATCTCTTTACAAGAATCAAACTTGGAAGCTTGTGACATTGCCAAAAGGACAGAAAGTGATAGGCTGTAAATGGGTTTTCAAGAAAAAGGAAAACACTCCAGGGGTAGAAGCACCTCAATATAAGGCACGTTTAGTGGCTAAAGGCTTTACTCAAAGAGAAGGCATTGACTTCAATGAAGTATTTTCTCTAGTTGTAAAGCACAGTTCCATTAGAATCTTACTGGCTATGGTTGCTCTTCTTGACCTAGAACTTGAGCAGTTAGATATGAAGACAGCTTTCTTGCATGGGGAGTTGGAGGAGCAAATTTATATGAGTCAGCCAGAGAGATTTGCCATTCCAGGTATGGAAGATCATGTTTGCTTGCTTAAGAAATCTTTATATGGCTTGAAGCAGTCGCCTAAGCAATGGTATAAGAGATTTGATACATTCATGGTCCGTAATGGTTATACCCGTAGCTTATATGATAGTTGTGTGTATCATAGAAGGCTTCCAGATGATTCTTATGTCTACTTGCTAGTATACGTGGATGACATGCTTATTGCTGCTAAAAGCATTATTGATATTAAGAGACTAAAAAAATAGTTGAGTGATGAGTTTAAGATGAAGGATTTGGGGGTTGCGAAGAAGATATTGGGAATGGAGATTACTAAGGATAGAAGGATTGGAAAGCTTTTCTTGTCTCAGCGGAATTATGTTGAGAAAGTGCTTTAGCGTTTCAACATGGATAATGCAAAGCTGGTAACTATCCCGTTTGCTGCCCATTTCAAGTTATCTGTAGACATGTCACCAAAGACAGATGAGGAGATGGAGCACATGTTGAGTGTTCCTTATTCGAGTGCTGTGGGTAGTATCATGTATGCTATGGTTTGTACTCGACCTGATATTTCACATGTGGTCAGTGTTATGAGTAGATACATGGCGTGTCCTGAGAAAGAACACTGGCAGACAGTAAAATGGATTCTAAGGTATCTGAAGGGTACTACAAATGTTGGCTTGACATTTGATAAGGCCAAGATGAGCAATTTAGTTGTTGGCTATGTGGATTTAGATTTTGCAGGCGATATGGATAGGAGAAGATCTTTGACAGGTTATTTGTTTACTCTTTCTAGTAGTGCTATTAGTTGGAAAGCAACATTACAAGCTACGGTTGCTTTATCTACCACAGAAGCTGAGTATATGACTTTAGCGGAAGCAATAAATGAAGCTTTATGGTTACAAGGTTTGGTGAGTGATCTTGGGTTGATACAAAACAAGCCAGTGCTGTTTTGTGACAATCAGAGTGCGCTTCATCTCACTAAGAACCAGATACATCATGAAAGAACTAAACACATTGGTGTCAGGTATCATTTTATTTGGGATATTGTATCACAGGGTTCAGTTAGTGTACAGAAGATCTCAACACATGATAATCTTGCAGATATGTTGACCAAGGCAGTCCCTATTAGCAAGTTTAAGCATCTAGGCTTGGTTGGCGTTTGTGGTGCTTAGTAATACCTTTCAGAGGGCTTTTGGCAAGACAGAGTATTGAGATGATTTCTTTTATTGATGATAGAGAAAATTCAAGCCAAGGGGAAGATTTGTTGTTGTGCCTTGTATTTTTATTTTTGGGCTCGGAGTTATAATCCTGTAGGATCAATTCACACACACACGATATACGGAAGAAAACAGTAAAGAGATCAACACACAGATTTACGTGGTTCCCCAAAATCCGAGTACGTCCACGGGAGCATGAGCGAGGGTTCTTTTCTCTTATTGATCACAAGGTTATTTAAAGAATATTTATAGCCACCTCTATTCCTAACCCTAATAGGATTACATGGTTTATTCCTAACCCTAATAGGATTACATAGTCCGATTCCCAAAATACCCTTAATTACTTAATTACACCGTTCCACTCGGTCGCTTCGCTTCCATCGCTCCACTCCGCTCCGCTTCGCATCCGCCCCCTTCCTAGCACTTGGTTTCTCTCCGTATAAGCCACAAGTCCCAACAATCTCCACCTTGGCGAATACTTGCCCCTTAAGGAGTCAATTAACCTTGTTCAACTGGTTTGGGGGGAATGTCTCATCTCTAGCACCGAGAGACATTAACCAAGTCCAAGCAATGCTCGAACTTGTCCGTGGTAACTGTCTTTGTCAACATGTCAGCTACATTCTTTGAAGTGTGCACCTTCTTAAGTATCAAATCACACATAGCAATCAACTTCTTCACTTTGTGAAATCTCACATCGATGTGCTTGGTCCGCGCATGATACACCTGATGCTTTGCCAAATAAATGGCACTCTGACTATCACAGAAGAGCTGCACTCCACCTTGATCTATGCCCAGTTCTTTCACTAACCTCTTTAGCCACAATGCTTCTTTAGCAACCTCAGTCACCGCTATATATTCAGACTCAGTAGTAGATAGAGTCACTAGAGGTTGTACCATAGATCTCCAACAAACAGGACCACCGCAAGAGTAAACACATACCCTGTTGTAGACATTCTGTCATCCACACCTCTAGCATAATCAGCATCAACAAACCCTACAACTGAAATCTGATCTTGTTGCCTAGCAAACATAATCCCACGATCCACTGTACCTCTCAAGTATCTGAAAACCCACTTGACTGCCGCCCAATGCCCTCTGCCTGGATTGGCCATGTACTTACTGACTATGCTAACTGCATGTGCCAAATCGGGTCTTGTGCACACCACTACATACATCAAGCAACCAACTGCGCTGGCATAAGGCACTTTTGACATGTCTTGAATTTTTTTAGCTGATTTTGGACACTGTGCTGAAGATAATCTAAAATGATTCGCCAAAAGAGTGCTCACTGACTTTGCATTATTCATGCTAAATCTTTCCAACACTTTCATGACATAATCATTCTGAGATAACCACAACTTCCCAGCTGACCTATCTCTGCGAATCTCCATTCCAAGTATTTTCTTTACGGTGCCCAAATTCTTCATATCAAATTTCTTTCTCAACAAAGACTTTAACCTGTTTTACCTCAACTAAACTCTTCGCAGCAATAAGCATGTCATCCACATAAAGTAGCAAGAAAATATAAGAACCATTATCAAGACTCTTAACATAAACGCAACAATCATACTCACAGCGTGTGAACCCAATCTGAATCATGTATGAGTCAAACTTTTTGTACCATTGTCTCGGAGACTGCTTAAGCCTATAAAGTGACTTCCTCAACCTACATACAAGGTGCTCAGTCTCTGGCTGCTTGAACCCCTCAGGATGCTCTATGTAAATGACTTCCTCCAAATCACCATGAAGAAAAGCCGTTTTCACATCCAGCTGCTTTAACTCCAGATCATAGCTAGCCACCAATGCCAAGATAATTCTGATCGAAGTATGCCTCACAACTAGAGAAAAGACCTCATCATAATCAATTCCCTTTCTCTGTGAGTATCCTTTTGCTACTAATCGAGTCTTGAACTTCTCTTTTTCCTTTTCTGACACAGCTTCTTTCCTTTTATACACCCATTTGCAACCCACTGTCTTCTTTCCCTCGGGTAGTTTTGTCAACTCCTAAGTTTGATTCTTGTGCAATGACTCCATTTCCTCCATCATGACTTCCACCCATCTGTCCTTTTCAGAACTAGTAATAGCCTTCTGAAAGTAGACGGATCCCACTGGTAGTAGTCAGAGCAAAAGAAACCATATCCTCAAACCCATACCTCTCAGGTGCTTTGATAGTACGTCTAGGTCTCCCTGTGACTATGCTTTCTTGCTGCTGTTGTTTCTGCTGTTCTTCTGTCTCAGAACCACGTGTGTCAGAACCTTTCAGCTCAACCTGTATACCCTGCTGCTTGTTACATTCCCTAACTCGAACTTCTGATGTGTCTTGACCATTGAAGCTTCATCAAATATCACATCTCTACTGATCATTACCTTCTTTGTTCTGGATCCCAAAGCTTGTACCATTTTACCCATTTTTCATACCCAATAAAGATACACTGTTTGAATTTTGCATCAAGCTTTGACCTCTCGTCCTCGAGAACACGAACATAAGCTGGACATCCAAAAACTCATAGAACTGAATAATCTACATCTCTCCCTGTCCATACCTCTTCTACTACCCTTCCATCCAGAGTAATACTCGGTGACCGATTTATATAAAACATGCCATATTCACCTGCTTCTGCTCAGAAAACCCTTAAGAAGTCCTGCATTCAATTTGATACACTATGTTTTCTCTGCTATAGTTCTGTTCATCCTTTCTGCCACCCCATTTTGCTGAGGTGTCTTACAAACTGTAAAGTGTCGCTGAATCCCATGTTCCTCACAAAACTTCAGAAAAGGCCCATTCTTGTACTCTTTCCCATTATCTGTCCTGAGGCACTTAATTCGTTTCCCTATCTAGTTTTCCACTTCAATTTTCGACACCTTGAAGTTATCAAAAACTTTAGATTTGTGTTTCATGAAGTGTACCCAAAATTTCCTCGAAAATCATCGATAAAGGTCACGAAATACAAAGATCCTCCTTTCGAAACTACACTCACTGGCCCCCAAACATCTGAATGTATATAGTCAAGAATTCCCTTCGTTCTATGAATAGCACCTCTAAACTGCACTTTACACTGTTTCCCTAGAACATAAAACTTGCAAAATCCAACCTTGCACGATTTCATCCCTTTCAGCAGATTTCTCTTATATAGCTCTAACATCCCACGTTCCCTCATATGCACCAAACGCATATGCCAAAGCATAGTATCATCAGCATCTTCAGTTATAGTGGCAGCAGCTCCACCTATAACTGTACTCCCTATCAGCTTATAAATGTTTCTAAGACCTTTCAAACCCTTCAAGATCACCATAGCACCTTTCGTTACCTTCATTACTCCACCTTCTATTTTATACCTGTAGCCTACAGAGGCTAAGGTTCCCATCGAAATTAAGTTTTCCTCAAATCTGGAACATGCCTAACATCACCCAAGGTTCTCACAACACTATCAAACATTCTAATTTTAATTGTCCCTATTCTTATGACTTTGCAAGATGCATTATTACCCATAAGAACAATACCACAATTCACTGACCTGTAGGTGTCAAACCATTCTCTGTTAGGAGACGTGTGATAAGAACATACTGAATCCAGAATCTATGAGTCTGACAGATGATCCACATGGGATGAAATCGAAAGCATATCACCATCGTCTTCTGAATCCTGCTGTGCGACATTCATAGAATTTGACGATCCATCTTTCTTTTCCTCTGTCTTTCTTGTTTCTTCCAGTTTGTGCCCTTTTTAGGGCAGTCCTTCTTCATGTGTCTGGCTCGTGGCACTTGTAACACTTATACGCAAACCCTTCGCTGGACTGCCCTCTCAACTTAGATCTCCCACGGCCTCCACCTGGTTTACTCTTTTCCTTCTTTCTTCCATGGTTCTCGTACTCCTTTGCCACCAGTCCTTCACCCTGAGATAAATCAGCCTGTTGTTTGCGTTGGTTATACCCAGAAGAGCTGCAGTGACCTCCTCTAGTTCTAGGGTTTCTTTCCCCCAAAGTAGAGTTGTAACGAGCGTGTCGAGAGAAGATGATAACGAGGACAACAACATCAAAGCCTGGCTTCCTCCTCGAATTTCACGTCAATCCTTAGCAGATCGCTAACAAGTTGATTGAACGTATAATATGCTGAATAAGATCGGAACCCTCGACCATCTTTAGTCCAAATAGCTTCTGCTTTAAAAACAGTTTATTTGTTAAAGACTTTGACATATACCTGCTCTCCAGTTTAGCCCAAACACTGGCAGCACTCCAATCACATAATACATAACTTTGACTGCAAGACACAAGCGAATCATACTCACTACCTTCATCTGTAGTTCTTCCCAGTCATCGTTTGACATCGCCTCTGGTTTCTTCTTAGCCCCATTCAACGCCTTCACCAAACCCTGCTGTATTAGCAGATCTTTTACCCGCTGTTGCCATAGTCCGAAATTCCCAGTCCCATCGAACTTTTCTACATCGAACTTTGTAATAGACGAACTTCCCATTATCGTTCTTCGTGTGATTCAACCTGGCTCTGATACCAATTTGTAGGATCGATTCACACACACACACAATATACGGAAGAAAACAGTAAAAATATCAACACACAGATTTACGTGGTTCTCTAAAATGCGGGTACATCCACAGGAGTATGAGTGAGGGTTCTTTTCTCTTATTGATCACAGGGTTATAAAGAATATTTATAACCACCTCTATTCTAACCCTAATAGGATTACATAGTCTGATTCCCAAAATACCCTTAATTACTTAATTACACCGTTTCGCTCGATCACTTTGCTTCCCTCGCTCCGCTCCGTTCCGCTTCCCTTGCTCCGCTCCGCTTCCCTCGCTCACTCTGCTCCGCTTTGTACTACCCCCTTCCTAGCACTTGGTTTCTCTCCGTATGAGCCACAAGTCCCAACAAACCCGATCCAAAAGTCTTACGGTGCAACCCGTTTGGATATTTTTGGAGGTCTGTGGTGGTTGCGTAGGGCACGGGCTCAAAGCCCACCACTGACCTCGGGGGGGTGCGGGGGGCGTAGCCCCCCCACAGTATGGACCTATTTAGATATTAGGGTTTTGAGATTTTTCTTTTGGAAGAGTGATCAAGAGAAAAGTCAGCCGGCGTTGTAACTTATTTTCTTTTCATTATAGTGAAATTTATCCTGTGTTTTGCCCGTGGACATAAACTTTACAGTCGAACTACGTAAATCTTGCTGTCTATTCTTTTTCTCTTTTCTATACTTTAATTTGCACGTTGTGTGATTCAGGATTATGTGTACGATTTTCTAACATACTCTTTATAATTTTTATTGCCATACTTACATTTTTTGATTTTATTTGATTTTTAATAAATTGTTTTTGTCTTTTTATTTTCAATTTAATGCCTATCACAACCTTACTTTAGTTCAAATTACCAGGGCTACTTCAATCCAAAGTTCACGATTCTCTTAGCCCACTATTTTTCAGCATTTTTCTTACGCTCCCTCCACCCATATATTTTGCTCTGTTCTCTCTTGTCTAATCACCTTTACATAATATATATATTTGCAAATAAAATACAGAAAGTATTATAAAAATATATTTTTTCGGTTGTATTATTTTTATAATTAAATTATTTTTAATATTTTAATCTTTGTTAACCACTTTCTTTTTATACTATGTTAATAATAAATAAACACCACAATGTAATTCATTACTATACTATAATAGCATAAATTTATATTATTGCAATGAATAAAAAATTAGAGATATAGTTATTTAATATTTAGAGTTTGTGTTTAGAGAAATTGATGTAAGTGTTACGAGATAAAGAATCTATCAAATAAATAAATATAATATATATATATATATTTATTTATTCTTTTACTGTACTTTTAACAATTTAGTGGGAATCATCTAATCATATAAATCCAAAACAAGGAAACATTGGGAGCCCAGAAAAATGTCAATTATTCAAAAAAGTTGTTCATGGACCCTACTTGTAAAGGGAACTTGACGAAAAAAACAAGCTAACGCCTTTTTTTCCCGCCCAGCGCATAAGTATATTTTAAAATTTTTATTTTTATATAATAATTTGAATTTATTTCCTGAATTAATTTAACTACATCATTACTAAAAAAAAGAGGATTTTACTGTTGAAAAAATTAATCATAGTACGAAATTTATCATTAACCATACTTCTAGTTAGGATCGTCACAATAAATTCAATGTTCCTAAAAAGTATTCTGTTAATGATAAGATATTATTAAATATTATGTTATTTAGTGAACACATGTGATTAAATGTTTTTTTTTTTTTATAACTGATCTTAGGGGTTGATCTAGAATTTTTATTAAAAAGGCACCAACCACCTAAGAAGGAGATAAAGAGTTACATCAGAGTTAAAAATAAGATAAACGCAATATTATTTTTAGAGAGAGAGAGAGAAAATTATCTTTGTGCATTAAACTAATAAATTTAGTTTTTACAATAGTTTAATTTGCTCTTTCCGTAGTATTTAAGATTTACTAAGAATGTTTCTCATTACAAAAAAATATATAATTATTATTAAGTTTTATTATGTATAAAGTTTTTTATGTTATATGTTAAAATTAATAATATCTGCACAAAAATATTTTATAGTGTAGTAGATAATGCACTTTATTATACAAAAAATAATTGATTTCTTGTAAATTTCTTTTATGTTACTAAAATTTTGCGTAACTTAATTTTTAATAAGATAAAATACTTAAATTTTAAATAAATTTCATTTTTTAGTAAAGTTAAAATGGTAAGGGCATTTGGTAATTTCAAGACAACAATCAAGCGAGGTCACTTTTCCCACCTTGCCACTTCTTGGCTCCGCCATTGATTGATGTTGCAATTAAGTTCGAACACTGTTGAGTTTGAGTATTCGATTGGGCTCGTTAGACGAGAAATTTGGTTTTTATTTATTTATTTGGTTTTTTTTTAATTTTTCACTACTTTTGATAAAAAAATTGATAATTGAAAATAGTTATGCCTTTGATAAAAATTAACAAAAGTTGCAAAAAATTAAAAAAGTTCAACAATAATTTGTAATTTTATGTGTGGCAACCTTTTTATGCATTTAATAAAATATGCATTGTCTAGGAAAATTTACAATTTGCCAAACGGCCAAAGCTCCTGCTTTATATAAGGGGTGATCGATCACTAATCTACTCCATCTATCAAAATGATTACTATCAGACCCCAAAATATATGAATCCCAATTTGACGGAGGTGCTCGAGCAGGAAATATCAATAGCTTGTACAAAGCTGACGTAGACACAGCAGCTGCATTTGAATTTTTGAATCAGTTAGAATACCAAAAACTCAAAAAGAATTTTAAGAATTAATAGGTTTAGAGTCTTGTTGATAAATATTATTTTGAGCATAATTTTTGATTCGTAAAGAGTTACAGATTCTATTGCACCTTTTAAAAAATTTCTCGTAGAGGTTCATGACGTAATAATTTGGATTTATCTAGTTGAGATCATTGTTAGGCTTAAAAACATCCATTTTTTGTAGTTTTTAGCAGTTTTTTTATTATTATTTAATTGTAGATTTCTTGAATTGTAACATGCATGATTACATTTCATAATTCATTTGTTTCATGTATTTCTACTAAAATATAAAAGTAACTCATTTGCTATTTGTAGCTAACATTTATCTTTTGTTGTTACAATGATGGGTCTCGTTTGGCTTGAGTTGTAATTTGGAATGATAATTTGAAGTATTGATTGCCTGAGTGGTCCATAAAGATTTTGGCAGAGAAGCTTCAATGAATTCATTTCACTAGTAAACAATGGTTTTATGCCATTGAACTAGTCCACGGAGTCAAAGTTATTGAACCATGGGTTTTACCGCTGATGGGAGAGTTTACACACTATGAGAGATACTACTTTTATTTCATCGCTGAAAATATAATATTTTTTAACTTTTGACCGAACTCTTGTGAGTGAATTTTTTCGAGAAAAATTCACTTTTGGTGAGAGAAAGTACACAAATTTTAGGAGAAAGAAAAAAAAAATTCGATGGGTATGGTAAAATTTCTTGTAGTCATGTATATGAAATGAAGGAGGCTCTTGTTTATATTATGTATAATTATCCAATAGATTTGGAATGTACAGTGTCGATATCTCCCAATAACTCGATTTTAAAACTTTTTGCTACATCTGAAAATTAGATGAAAGTGCTTTGCTTGACACAATGAATGTTATTTGGATACGAGCGAATATAGATAGATCAAATAATTGTACATGTATGGTTTGGATGTCGAATTTTCAAAATTGTATAGGTAATACTCGACTGCGATCTGATATGTTGACATCCCTAAATAGAACTAAGATTATTGATTTGTAATAGGAAAGCATTCTCCTCTTATTTTGGTTAGGGATAGAAGTTCTTATCAAGAATATTTAGAGATTAGGTGTATGTTAAATTTGGCCAAATATCTTTAATTTTTTTTAAATTGTTTTAATTCTACCCAAGCAAAAAACCTCAAAATTTTTCAACTTTTACCTTTTTTTAAATATTTTTACTAACTTTCTTTGATTTTTCTAACTTTTATTACTTTCTCCAACTATTATAAGAATTTTTACATTTTAATAAATATACCGAACATTCAATAACTTAAAATTTATTACATTTTGTTATTTGCCAAAAATTGACACTTCAAACAAATACTAAGTAGTTAAAGTTATTCAAGCGGCACACTAGCAAGGAAACGGATAATAAACCAATTTATTTAAGGAAGATGATCAATATAATTCACTTTTATTTTCTCACACTCCATTTCCTTTTATAACAAACATTAATTTTTAGTATAAGAAAAATTAAAAATAAAGTGTATTTATCATTTTTTTATTTAATTTAGAAGTATGTAGAATCTCAAGGAAGTAGTCAAGAGGGAGCATGACTTACTCTACTATTAAAGCAGGTGAGAGAAAAAAAATAAAATTTTATAAGATTTAAGACCTGGCAGAGATGGTATTAAATTTTCCACTTCGTTTTGAGTATGATTAAAATTAAAAATAATTTTATTAATCTCACTATATACATTGGCAAATATTTGAAATTTTTGTATTAAATCTTTATTTTATTACTATATTAATTCATATTAATATTTTTATTTTATTCTTTTAATGAATAATTGATTTGTACATATTTTGTTTTTAAAAATAAAATAATAAATATTAATAATTTCAATAGAACGGAGCAAGAACTCAAACTTGAAATATCCATCACAATACATAAAGTGAGAAAAACAAAATTGTTAATGAAGCGAAATTGGGAGGAAGGACTACACTCCATCCTCGCCAGCGGGACGATGACTTGACGCGGTCTCGTGTCTTTAATGAAATGTCTTGGTAGTGACTTTCACGTGGAGTGAATTGACAATTTTTCTGAATTGCTGGGAAGCAATTATGAATTTGAAAAGTAATCAGAGGAGGCCAAGTTTATTTTTATTTTTTTTATTTCTTCACTTGACAAAGTTGAGAAAAAATGCAATGACATGTTACATATGTCATGTATTTACATAATATAATATTATCTATTTTAAAATTAGTTACTTAAGACATTTTGATAATTTTTATTTGAGCACGTTTAACTCCCACTAAATTTAATATCAACACAATTTTAAATACGTTATATTTTATAAATGTCGAAATATATATATATTATTTTTTTTCTTTTTTACTATAAAAGTAATTGAGAGAAAAAGTATTAGCTTTACTCTCTCCCAGACAAGATCTCCCGCCTCATAGTCTCTCACAAAAAATTATGACGCTTAGTTGGAAAAAAATAAATTTTTTGCACTTAGTTACTATAGTATTTTTATGTTTAAAAAGAGGGGAAAAAAAAGATTTAACCCGTAGTAGTAGTATTTTTAATTTTTGATTAATTTGATATTTTTATTTTTCATAATTTTAAAAAAATTTAAAACATAAAAAAATAAGTTTCATTATTAAAAAAAATTAAAAACCGAGCATTCAAAAGTTTAAGCTTTTCACTGCCCAATCCAAATGAAGTCTAAAGTCAAGTCTCCCGAAGGGAACTGGGGACGGAGGCTACAGTAACTGCAAAGCGAGTGACTCCCAACACTGGAATCTTGTACGATCACTGTAGTATGAATAGTGACATAAAGAGAGGCGCCCCCACCCTGTAGTCGACAGCAGGTGTCTCAGACCCCGTTGCTTTAAGAGAGGCGCCCCCACCCTGTAGTCGACAGCAGGTGTCTCAGACCCCGTTGCTTTCTCTGCTGAAAAATATTAAGATTAAATTTTTAAAAATTTTTTATTTGTGGTTCTCATTGAATTCGTACTTAAAAATTGATGTGAGGCATTTAAGTCTTTTCAAATAATTTACTTGAGGTTCTCATTAGATTCGTACTAAAAATTAGATGTGAGGCGTTTATATCTTTTCAAATAATTTACTTGTAGTTACCATTAGATTCGTACTGTTAGATTCGTACTAAAAGTTGGATGTGAGGCGTTTAAGCCTTTTCAAATAATTTTCTTGCGGTTCTCGTTAGATTCGTATGCAATTTAAGTTAGGTCCTGTTTAACTTATCAAAATTTATTAAAATTTATTAATTTTTAATTATTTTTTTTATCTTTTTTAATTAAATTTTAATATCTATCATTTTATGTCACATTTTTTTATTTTTTTATATTATTTTTTGGTTAAAATTTGACCAATCAAACGAGCTTTCCGTATAAAACGCAATCTAAGTTAATCAACCCAAAAAAAAAAAATTAAAAAATGGTGCGTTTGGTGCACCAACATTTGATGAAAATTTTTGAAAATATTTGAAAATCTCTATAAAATATTACACATTTTCACCTTCTTAAAATTCAAAAAACGTCAATATCTTTTAAAAAAAAGTTAATAACTAGAATTCAGTTAATTAAATAGCAAAAATTTTTTCGCCATTCTCACCATGGACTCCTAAGCTACCAAATGACACCTACTTTGACTATTTTTTGACGTTTTTAAAACCGTCCAAACGGATTGTAGAAAGCGTTCCAACAAAATTGCGCAGGCAACTTTCGTCCAAACAATTTCTACAATCTGTTGGACGAATTGTAGTGAACGAAGTATGATTGTTTAAAATTTTGAATCCGTCGAAACGGAAATCTAATCCATCAGAATGAAATTTTATTATTCATCTCTAAAAAATACGATTTGAACAACGTGTACCAAATATCAAAAATTTTCTTAAATCACATTTTATCTTATTTTTTGTCATTTTTTAGAGCTCCAAGTGAAGCCAAAATAATCATGCGTTTGGAAAACTGAGGAAATGAGGCATGAACTTTTATAAAACAAATAAAAAAAATTGGAAAAATCTAGGCTTTTAACGAATGATCAAGTATTCCCACTGTATAATTTTGATAAACAAAATTTCTTCATAATAATTACATAATTGATTCCATGATTTTATTTAAAAAAATTATTTGTTTGAATTCACGATTCGGTCGGTGACTTCAAGTAAGAGAACAACGAGTTTTCGCGATAGTAATTAATATGAACATTGTCTTTTTTAAAAATGTGTTTTTTACTTAATTATATTGGGAGAATTTTGTTTGATATTCTTCTCTTAAATGATTGAAACCTAAAGAAAATGTCCTAAATCAATTAAATAGATATAAAATTATTTTTACATCTCCTTAATTAGATCTAAATTCAATTTGAATTTAAACTTGATCCTCTTAATACTTCTAATTATGATTAATTTTTTATAACTAAAAATTCTCAATTCTTATAGTAATAATAAGTTAAATAGAAGATTTATCACATAAATTTAACACAATGACGTCTCACAAAAATGTATCATGATCATAATATATTAATGTTGAGTGAGAGTTTAATTAATAAAATTGTAAATTAATTTTTTAATACATTAGTTTGAATCTACACGCACGCGGGTAGAATAAAATATATGTCAAAAACAACCAGAAGAAAAATATTCAAGGCATGCATGACACTTGAGGACGTGAAGCTCTTGCATCACTCTGCTTTCGTCCCACTTTCTTTCTGCTTTTCTATATTTTTAGCAAATTATGAAAGAGCATTTCATACGCAACACGGACGTTGACAGCTAAAAACTTGACCGCTATTAGAAAGTGTGCTTAAATTAACCCTCAAGTGCAAGGGTGTGCAGTGTAACTTTAAACTTGGTGAATCCGAGGTCAAATTCACAGGGAACCTAATATTAACTATTTTTTTAGGTTTATTAAAGTTAAAAATAAAACAAATTTAAATTATATTTGGGCGGATTTTTTTTATAAGTTAAGAAACTTGAAATAAATTAAGTAAATTAATCAGAACTGCTTTAACTACTGAATGAATAAAAAATAGCAAAGTAAAATCATGAAAATTTAAACAGAAAATCACACAACCGTTCTCAATAAATCAGAATAACAATTGAATTTAAATTGCAATAATAGCAAATAAATTAATAAATATCAATAACAGAAATGGAAGTTCTCGATTCAATAACTAATTCCAGGTGGAAGGCATATTTCATAAATTAATGTAGGAAATTTTATTTTTACTACGACTTATATTTCACGTAAAGGAAATAATAAATCGAAAAAGTATATCGTGAACGTTTATAAATCTCACGGTCACAATCTTGTATTCACGTTTAGGATTACAAGATCGGAAATAATCGTTTTAAAATATTCGTGAGTCCAATTCAATTTCTTTATTTCAAATGTTTAATAGGAATTTTTATAGGTTCAAAAACTCTTATCAGTGATTATAGACAAATATGATCAAGAATTTTTGTGTTCGAATATACTTGATCTAAAAAAAATATTGAATTGAAAATAAGTAAAGGCTTATATTCAAAGGTTTTCATACCTCGGAATATAACCACATGAACATTATTTAGAAATATGTTTCCACCCCTCATTAAGTTATTGAATCAAGAAAATAACTTTAGCTAGACATGATATTCATAACACAAACTATTGATATTTTTATACAACTAATAAGAATACTGCAGATAAAAAAGAATACCCTGGTATTAGATAAAACTTAAATAAAATATTCAACGAACTTTCAATTGCCAAAACTCTTCTCCTAACTCTCAAAAAAGCTAATAATATTTTTTTGGAACTCAAAATTGCAGACTGCAAAAACTCACTACTCAAAATTCCTCTGTCCTCTCAAAAGCAAAAACCGATGTCCGGAAAAATATCCTCTCCCATTTAAAAATTACAATCCGAATTTCTATGAGGGAAATAGTATATGTTGCCGAAACCAGAATAATTCCTTTCTTCTTTTTCACCCGAAACTGCCAATCATGAACTCTGATTTTGGGGTTGCGTATGGTAATGGTTCGGATCAGGAGCGGGAGGTGTCTGGACTGGAGTAAATTTCGCTATTACCAAATATACGTTGGAGGTTTGAAATAATGGTCCGGACCATTCCTTGAATGTTGGGACCATTGAGAAGATAGTCCGGACCACTTTTTGAATGGTCCGGACCAGTAGTCTTACCGCATATGCTTGCAACAACTAAAAGTTAGTAAGACTACAACCACGAATTGTTGATATGAGATAATGAATGAGAGGATAAGGATGATATGCATGACACTCGACGACGTGAAACTCTTGCATCACTCTGCCTTCGTCACACTTTCTTTCTGCTTTTCTATATTTTTTAGCCAATTATAAAAGAACATTTCATGCTCAACATGTAAAATATAAAAAATATAGAATTTTCTTTAAGTGATGTTTACGTTTCATTGGTTCAAGCAATTTAGTATTAAAATAATACTTTTTAAAAAACTTTGATGTAAAAATTTAAATTTGTAAAATAAATTCTAAATAAAATAATATATATAATATATTAAAATATAAATTAAGCATTTTACTTTTAATGAAATATAAATTAAGCATTTGACTTTCAACAAAAAAATATTATTTTATCCCACTTAATACTAAAACTAGGAATGATTTTCTAGAAGATTTATTTAAAATATGTTCAAAATTTTGAAACTCAATATTGAAAGATATATTTTCAATTCCTTTTGTTCTTAATTTTTTGAACTTGAAAAATAATATGTCTAAAATTAAATGAAAAAAAAAAGTTACAAGTTTAGTAAGAAAATTGTTCCATTAAATACCTTCAATATAATAAAATGACAATTTGTCAACACGTGGTTAAAGCTCCTGCATATAAATAGAGCGCAATCGCCTGCCTCCACTCCATCCAACAAGAATCATCATCACTAATCAGACGCTAAAAATATATGGATGCTTTAATGCAGGCAGCCCATGTAGGGAATATCAATGGCTTGTACGAAGCCATAAAGAACAACCCTACTGTTTTGAAAGAGATTGAGAAAATCCCATTCGTCAACACTCCATTGCACGAAGCAGCCTTTGCCGGACAAACCAAGTTCGCACAGTGATGATCGACCCTAGCGCCATCATTCGCGAGGAAGTTGAACCCAGACTGTCTCAGCCCCTTGGACCTGGCTTGATTACAATCACCACGACACCGTGGAAGCGCTCGTGAACTTCGACGGCGAGCTCGTCCGCGTCAAGGGGAAGGACAGACAGACTCCTCTGCATCGCGCTGCGGAATCGGACGACAAAATCCGATGCTTGATTAAGCTTCTGCTCGCCTGCCCGGCTTCCATCGAGGACCTTGACAATTCGTGATGAGTCTGCATTGGACATTGCTAGGAAAAGCTCTTCTGGCGATGAAGCTTTTGAAATCCTCTACGAATGGGTACGAGAGCTGGTGATCACAAACAGCTGCTTCAGAAAAAAGACCGCCAAATGCCAGTCTGCGGAAACCTACCATCAGAAGCAGCAGCAGCAAAAGGCATGCGTTCTATCCTTTAATTTTTTTCTCAAGTACAATAGAAAAAGTCAGAAATATATAATGACTTAATATTTTTGGCATTTTAAAGTTCAGGTTATTTAATCCGTTTCAATAATTTTAATTACAAAAGTCATCAGAAAGTTGATAGAAATTTGATAAAGTTAATAAAATGACAAAAATTTATAAAATTTAGAGTTTTAAAATAAACGGACTGAAAATAAAAATGATTAAAAATTAATAAAAATTTATAACTTTTTAGGTAAACTATCCTTTGCATTTGGGTAAAAAGTTATCTTTTAGATAACAAACTACCTATTTTGAATAAAAAAAAAAAAAAGCAATGAAAAAGTTGGTGTATTTATATTTTTTTAGCTTTTTTTTTTCAAATGGACATGAGTTTTTCAATTTTTGAGCAATTATTGGAGTCGATATCAACTAATTGAAGACTTTTTTTTTCTTTTTTTTGTTAGGACTCGTATATATAAAATTATGTAATTAAATTTTGTATTATTTTTGTATAATAAATGCAGAATTTTGTTCTGTTTTATGGCTTAGTATTTCATTTTATAAAATTTTGAAGTAAATGTAATACAAGCACAATTAATGCTCCAAAAAATAAATAATATTAAATATTTTTAAAAAAATAAATAATTTTTAAATAAATATTCTAAAATAAATAACATTAAATAATTTAAAATAAATAAATTAAAAAAATTAAAAATAAGATATTGCAACTGTTTGAAACAGCTATTAATATTAAGTCGTAGTCACTAAAACATAAGATGCAGCAGCCAAAGGCATGCATTCTATCCTTCAATTTTGTCTCAAGTACAATAGTAGCTAACGAACCTCATTTTGCCGGTTTTGAGAATAATTTTAGTATTATTTGTCAAAGATTACTAGTTATAATTTTTAGTGTGTTTAATGAAACTAGTGATAATTTTTATAAAATTTTAATAATTTTTTGTAACTTCTGAGGGTGTGGCAAAATTTTTGGCAACTTTTAGTAAATTTTAATAACTTTTAATAATTTTTGATAATGAAAAAATAATATAAATGAGTAAAAAAAAATGACAAAATTACTGATTTACTAAATATTGAAGAATCAAAAATCGATAATTTTTTTTTTTTTTTTTACAACAAAATTGCTCTTTCAAACGTCCTCTTAGACCTATTTTCTGTTTTTTTTTTTTTTTTTTTTTCTCAGATTTTGAGGTAGGTTAAAAAGAAGTGATGCAGGTGTCTGTAAAGAACCAAATTGAAATTAACAAATTGATAATTATTAGACCAAAATTCAAATTGAACTCCCAGCTAGGAGAACAAATATTTACCGGTCCCGGGTTGATTGGTTTTCGAATATTTTGTATGGTGATTGTTACGAGCTATATTAATATCAATAATATATGAAAGAAAAACACATTTTGAGCTCCGTTTGTAATGTAAATATTTTTCAAAAAATATTTTTATTAGTTTTTTTCAAAAAAACACTTTTAAAAGATATTTTATTTTGAAACAAACGGAGCATCGCTCCTTTTTTTTTATTTATTATGTAACTCACTCACAAATTAATCTACTTTACAAAAATGCCCGTTTTAATTTCCAATAACTTCCTGTCTTTAATTGTCCTCGATAACTTTCCACTAATATGTTAAAAGAGAAGAAAAGCAAAGATGGAAATGGAGCGCCCCCCCCCCCCCCCCCCCCCCCCCACTGGGTGCACAAAAAGCCGGACAACCTTTATCACTTGCCAAAAAGAAAAGACTTTACAACAAGAGACATCAATATTTATTTATATATTGATTTGTGTATATATGTATTTTTCATTTATACAGGTTGGGAATAAGCCATTACAAGGCGTAAAAGCCGAAAAAACCTTTATCACCTGCCAAAGTTGACGATGATGCTGAAAATATGTGTAACTATTTGTGTACTCCAGAGACGACTTTTGAAAGAACAGTTAGAATAGGGCTTCAATATATGCTTTGGAGCCAAAATGATTTAACAATGGACATGCGCAATATAGTGTTGGTGGTGGCTGTCCTAATCGCGACTGCTTCATTCCAAACAGTACTTAGCCCACCAGGCAGCGAAGGCGGCGACGTGGCAAGTCACAACAACAGTTCATCATCCCAACATAATGACAATAGTCGTTTCTTCACCTTGATCAACCGAACAATGCACAATTTGAAAGAACTCGGAGGGGGTGAAGATTTTTTCTCACGATGGTTCTTTTTCCTAAATACAATAGCCTTCACTGCCTCAGTGGGGGTGATTGCAATCACCCTCCAGTTGAGAGTCTATAACTTTCATACTGCACACGTCTCTAATCTTTATGATTTTATGTTACTGGTTCTTCCTTGGTCCAGGTAATTCAAAGTACTATAGTGGTATTTATCTATTTCGTTGGATCATCAATTTATCTATTTGGGGTTTATTATTTCAAGATTCTATTCTGGACCATAGAGCGTCGTAAACCTGGGTTGCTAGCCATACTGTTGTTGTCGCCCGGTTGGAAGCAAAACTTTCGTTGCCTTTTCCAAATGGGTGCTCTTACCTTGAATAATCGATCATCGATCTAATTATTGCGTATGAGCATGCTGCTTGCTGCTGCTGCTACTACTACGTTTTTAATTAAGGTGATTGTAAAATATAATTCCTATGTAATTCCGAGTTTGTGTGTCTGTGGTGATATATGAAATAAAGAAAGCTCTTACTGATATTATGTAGAATTATCCAATAGATTTGGAATGGATAGTGTTGAGGTCTCCCAATAATTCGATGTCGACTAGTTTTGTTACGTCCAAAAATCAGATGATATGGTTTTGTACAATACAATGACTGCCACGTGATATGGATTGGTATAAATAGATCAACAGATTGTGTTACGTGATTTGGATGTTGTATTTTCTAAACTTAGTTGGATATTGAATAAGAATGAGAATAAAGTAGAGTAAATTAATCTATTAATATTTGAATGCCAGATTGAGATTGACATCCCCCAAGTACAATTTATTAAACTTATTAATCTTCAAAATGAGAAGAACATAATTATTAGGATATTTGATATCAGATTATGTATATATTTAATTTGATCTTCTTTCCTATCTTTTAGGGGTAAATATTTACTGTATATATCTATTAGGTAGTTTCCCCTTTTTAAGGATTTGTTAGCGTAAATCACGTCCTCAGTTTGTTGTAAAGTTTGTTAAATAAAATTACTTATTTATATGATAATTGTAAAAATTTTCTTTTCAATAGATAAAAGTTATAGTAGATTATAGAAGTTTAAGGGTATTATAAAGAGAAGAAAAAAATTTCATAAAAAAAAAAAATTTCATGAATTTAAAAATTTTACCATTACTCTACAATATTATAAATATAGCTTGATGACCCTCATTTTTGCAGGGTCACATCGTTTCACATTCTCAGTCTTGTTTTTTTCTTAAAAGCTAGATGATAATATCTGGGACCATTGAATAATTCAATTCATTACTAAAATTAGCCAATAAATACATTCCAAAACCAAGCTTTCCAAGCCCTTCATCGCGGACAATAGTGAAAATGAAGATTCGAATTTCGATTATGACCACACCTTTGCCACTTGAAGACAACATCCATTGAAGCGTTCCACCTTATACAAAGGCGAAGAGAATGTCATCCACATTACTATTTTGGGTGCGTACGGTGCAGAAAAAAAAAAGAAGTAATTTAATGGACCGGGCAATGCCATCCCCCAACTGCAAATTGTTCTCGCCCCGCTATCATGGACGGGCCTGCATGACGAAGACTTGAAGTGGTACAGTGCCGTTAATGAAAGCGACTACGAGTTTGAAAACTAATCGAAGGCCGCGAAGTTTTATTTATTCATCATTTATTTTTTCGCTTGTCAAAAAAATGTAGTGTTTCTTTTTTTACCTATTAGACCAAAATTGAAAGTAACAAATTGATAACTATTAGACCAAAATTCAAATTGAACTCCTAGTAGAACCAAAATCTACCCGTTCCCGGGTTGATTGGTTCTGATATCAATACTAATATATAAAAGGAAAACACATTTTGGATGCATTTGGAGCCCAAAAAAAAAAAAAATAAATACTAAAAGTGAAATTTTTTTGAAGTTTGAAGTGTAAAAGTTATGTTGAAATGATAGGTGGATATTTGTGTTTGATTTGATATAAAATTATTAAAAATTATATAAAATGACAGGTGGCATAATTTTAGTGAAGAGTTTTACAAATTTTTAGAGTTTTGTAAAACTTTTTGGTACAATGTCACTTGAACTTTTAAAAAAAAATCTGTTAAATTCGTTAGAACGCATCATTTTGGTTCGTTTAAATGGATTTTGATAAATTTTTCAAAAAGAATTTAAATTTTTTAGAATTTGAAAAAGGTAAAAGTTTTGAAATTTTTGAAATTTTTTAAAACTTTTTTAGTGCTCCACACGGCACCTTTAAGCTCCGTTTGTAATGTAAAATATTTTTAAAAAAATACTTTTATTCATATTTCAAGAAGCTATCTTTTAAAACATAAGTATATTTCTTAAAAAATATTTTCCTTTAAAACGAACGGAGCAATTTTTTTTTTAATAATATGTAACTCACTCGCAAATTTATCTACTTCACAGAAATGCCCGTTTCAGTTTCCAATAACTTGCCGTCTTTGTCCTTGATAACGTTCCACTAATATGTTAAAGAGAAAACCATTATAAAGTTAGAAAAAAAAAATTAAAGAAAAGAATTAGAGAAAAGAAAAGCAAAGATGAAAATGGAGTGCCTCTCCACTGGGGGTGTAAAAAAAACCGAAAAAACTTCATCACTTGCCAAAAAGGAAGACTCTACAACAAGAGACACCAATATCTGTTTATATATTGATTTGTGTATATATGTATTTTTCATTTACACAGGTTGGGAATAAGTCATTACAAGATGTAAAAGTTGAAAAACCAGCATCACCTGTCGAAGTTGACGATGATACTAACCAAAAAGAAAAAGAAGTTGACGATGATACTCAAAAACTGTATAAGTATTTGCGTACTCCAGAGCGATTTTACGAAAGGCAAATAAGAAAAGCGCTTGTATATATGCTTTGGAGCCAAAGGGATTTAACAATGGAGATGCGCAATATAGTGTTGGTGGTGGCCGTCCTAATCGCAACTTCTACCTTCCAAGCAGTACTTAGCCCCCCAGGCGGCGACAATAGTCCATCACCCCAACCGAATGACCAGGGGTCTATCTTCGCCGGCTTCAAATTGAGATATCTCTTTGGGGTGGCGGATCTTTTCGCATGTTGGTTCTATTTCCTAAACACAATAGCCTTCACTGCCTCAGTGGGGGTGATTGTAATCATCCTCCAGTTGAGAGCCTATACTGTCATACTGCACTTGTCTCTAATCTTTATGATTTTGTGTTACTGGTCTTCCCTAAAGAAGGTAATTGAGAGCTCTCTCGTGGCACTTATCTATTTCATTGGATCATCGTTTTATCTATGTTGGATTTATTATTTCAAGATTTTATCCTGGACCATAGAGCGTCGTAAACTTGAGTGGGTGGCCATACTATTGTTGTTGCCCTATTTGAAGCAAAACCTTCGTTGCCTTCAGCAAATGGGTGCTTTTACCTCGAAGAAGTAATCGATCATCGATTTAATTGTTGCGCATGAGCATGCTGCTGCTAGTACTACTACGTTGTAATTAAGTCGATGATGAATTATAATTCTTATGCAATCCCTTTTGAGTTTGTGTGTGTAATTAAGTTGATTGTCAATTATAATTCCTATGTAAACGCCTTTGAGTTTGTGTGTGTAATTAAGTTGATTGTCAATTATAATTTCTATGTAGTCTCTTTCGAGTTTGTATGTCTATTGATATATAAAATAAAAGAAGCTCTTGCTAATATTATGTAGAATTATCCAACAAATTTGGAATGGACAATGTTGAAGTCTCTCATTAATTTGATTTGGAACAGTTCTGTTGTGTCAAAAAATTAGATGAAAACATTTTGCTCAATACAATGATTGCGACGTGGATATAGTTCAATATAGATGAATTCAGTGATTGTGTATACATAGATTGGATGTCCTATTTTTAGAATTTTCTTGAATATCGAGTGAGACATTATGTTAATTTTAAAATGACATACCAAAATTAACACTGACCAAGTATAATTCATCAAATTTGCTAATTTGTAAATGAGAATAACAAACTTAATTTATTAATATCCAATAAGAGAAATGAAATCAAACAACACCTGAATTATAACAAACGAAGGCCATTACTAGAACTATAAAGAAAGTGAATTGCAATTATAAGTGAAAACAAAATAGTAATTGAGCTAATTTAACAAATACTCGAACAAAAGAAAAAAAAATTCTCGAGCGTTGGAGATTTGGGTATAGTGTTGAGATCATTTTTGTGGCATTCTCCTTGTAAACAAAATAATGCAATAACTTTTAATAATTGTTCGACCACTTATTCTCTCATAATTTGAATAAACACATCTAACTTCTCTCTTTATTTGATATGTTTTATTTATGCTTGCAAAGTGATCAAATTTAAATAAATAATTTAAAATAGACAGAGAAATCAGTTAAATAGTATTTTTGGTCAATTCACAGTTATGTATATAGAGTCATTATACTTTATGGCAATGACCATAATTTTTTTTTTTTTTTCACAAAACATGAACTTATGTAAAATTTATAGCGTTAAAATTTTAAACCAAAGAATTTCTCAACTATAAAATTAAAAATCATGCTACATAGTTACCTTTTTATTTTACTTTTTTGGATAACAGATTATGACAATTTAAACTATTTAGTTTGCTATTTGACAGACAACGCCATCATGTTTTACAAAAATGCTCATAACTTTCATCACTTTTTCATTAGCATATTTTGAAAATTCACTAAATTTTCAAGAGCAGTGAACTTCAATTAATCTCATACTTTTAATGTATAAAACTTTTTCCATCGTCATTGTGCTAGTGACATTTTTTTCCCATTTCATCCACAATACTATAAACACATACACCACAAAAAGACGCAACTAATTATCAGCACAACCCATTTTTTCAATTTCCACGATTAGAGTATAGGAAAATTTGAAGCAAATCCAATTGCAGAATGATATTTGAATTTATTGTGATTAATTTGTATATTCTTTTATATCTTATTATATAATAAAATTATAAATCAAAATTTGAATATTCTTTTATTTATTATTAATAATAAAATTATAAATAATTTTGTGCTATTAAAAATATTTATACTCATCAATAGAAAACTGTAGTGCGCACAGGTACAATACGCTTATCGTATGTATTCGGCTAATGCATATACATAATACGCGGATTTATTAGTAATTGTAGGGATACGCAAAAGTGACGAACTGGGCAACTTAAATGGCAAAAACCACAGTATTTGACGGTATTTAATAAACTAGTGCTAATACACAGAAGTTGTGGAGTTGGTTCGGATGGCGGACTGAAGGGCCTGGGACTAATAGGTCTTGGGTTCGACTTTTCTTGGGGGCAGTCCTTCCTCTAATTGTGAAGGGCCATCTAACAGCCTTCTTGGCTGAGCCGGTCAGCCAGGGCTTGCCTAGAATAGTTTACCTCCTCATGGTTCTTTGCCGGCTAGGGCCACGGGGCGGACTTCACCCAGTGCGCACCCATGGGTAGCGGCTGCAGGCTTCTCCCTGACCCCAGAAGTTGTCAGATTAAGAAATGGTCTAACAACTCTGAGGGGGTGGTTGAGGTAGAATACACTATAAATTTGTCAAAAATAAAGATTTTAACTTTAAATAAATTTAAAAATTATATTTATAATCCTTATAATTTATACTGTTACACTTATATTTCTTGATTTTATTTGATTTCTTATAAATTTTTTTTGTCTTTTTATTTTTAATTTAATGCGAATCACAACTTTACTTTAGTTCAACCTACTAGGAGTACTTTAATGCAAAGTTCACGATCCTCTTCACCCACTATTTTTCAGCACTTGTGTTATGCTCCTTCCACCCATCTATTTTGCTCTGTTCTCTCTCTTGTCTCGTCACTTTTACATGATATCTACATCTGCAAATAAAATACAGAAATTATTATAAAAATATATATATATTTTTAGTTGTATTATTTTAATAATTACATTATTTTTAATATTTTAATCTTTGTTAGCCACTTTCTTTTTATATTATTTGAATAATAAATAAACACCACAATATAATTCATTATTGTACTATAATAACATAAATTTATATTATTGCAATGAATAAAAAATTAGAGATATAGTTATTTAATATTTAGAGTTTGTGTTTAGAGAAATTGATATAAAGTATTACGAGATAAAGAATCTATAAAATAAAAATATATATATATCCCTTTACTATACTTTTAATAATTTAGGCTTTGTTTGGAGTAATAACAAATTCTAAAAAAATAGTTAAAAATACTGAAAAATTTTAAAAGTTATTCACTTTTTATCTCACTGCATAAATTACAAACTCACAACTTATCTCACTTTATCTCATTTTATCTCACTTTCTATCATTCCAAACACACCCTTAGTAAAAGAAATTTACGTGAATCATCTAATCATATAAATCCAAGGCAAGGAAACATTGTGAGCCCAGAAAAATGTCAATTATTTAAAAAAGTTGTTCATGGACCCTACTTATGAAAGGAAAATGTCTCATGCAACTTGACCAAGAATTCGTGGTCAAAGTTATTGAACCATGGGTTTTACCGCTGATGGGAGAGTTTACACTATGAGAGATACTACTTTTATTTCATCGCTGAAAATATAATATTTTTTAACTTCTTGACCGAACTTTTGTGAGTGAATTTTTTCGAAAAAAATTCACTTTTGGTGAGGGAAAGTACGCAAATTTTAGGAGAAAGAAAAAAAAAATTTCCACGGATATGGCAAATTTCTTGTAGTGATGTATATGAAATAAAGGAAGCTCTTGTTTATATTATGTAAAATTATCCAATAGATTTGGATTGTACAATGTTGATATCTCCCAATAACTTGATTTTAAACAGTTTTGCTACATCTAAAAATTAGATGAAAGAGTTTTGCTTGACACAATGACTACTTCATGGATATGAGCCAATACAGATAGATCAAACGATTTTACATATATGGTTTGGATGTCGAATTTTCAGAATTTCTATAAAAATACTATAATTGGCTCTAATGTTAGGTAATGGTCTATGATTACATATAATTGCTCTTGGTTAACATTTTCTAGTTAAGAAATTTGAGGCATGATAGTTTTACTTTTTTTCTATGTTAATTATCGTTGTAATTATGTAGTCACCAATAGTCTTCCACTGAAACCTTTAATGATCGCCTAAGTATATGCCTTTAGCGATAGCCTGCATTGGTCACTAGTGAGTTGTAATTTTTTTTTTAAATTTTAAAAATACATTTTCTCTCACATTTGCCTATTTTCATAATATTCTTGCATTCAATATTCAACACATTAACGAACTTATAAATATAAATATAAATATATATAATATTAGGGTTATAAATAATATTACAAATTGAATTACATATTCTATTTACAAAATTAGGCACGGTTTGGATAAAAACAATTTAAGTAAAAGTGACATGTAATCAAATTTAATTAAAATAAATTTAAAAAAAATTATAATTTTTTTTAAATTTTGATAAATTTTTCCTCTTCCAAACAGCATCTGAACTGCAAAGGTAATACCGATGACATGAGGTAACCATCTTGCGTCATACTTCTTTTGTCCCATTTTTTTTTTTTGGTTAAAAGCCCTTTTACAAGTACACGATGATAGAAGGATAAAATTTGTCTATCAACCATGCACGTTAACGTATAGTGCACAAAAGGCAACAAAAAGCAGAAGCTAATGCATATAGTGGTGAGCCCACTCCACTTCTCCCCTTCTGTCTAATCATTCATCGCTTCTTTTTTTTTTTTTTTTTGTGTTCTTCTTATCTTTTTAGCTCAATAATGAAGAGGCATATTCTATGTATGCTGAACTAGACTAAGCCAAAGTCATGATGGAAATGCATAGTAATAGAATTTTAGATAATTTATAGAAAATTAAAAAAAGTTGAAAAGAATTAACCAAAATAGGAGAAAATTAAAAAAATTAATAAAAATTAAAGAAAGTTGATAAAAATTGATTTTGTATTTGATGAAAAAAATTAGAAAGAGTTAAAAAATAACAAAAATTATATTTTTTTTCACAAAAATTGGTGAGACAATATAGCCTAAAATAAGGTAAAATTGTTGAAAGCGAAATTATATAAATAATTAATTATTTTTTCTTAATATACATATTGAATCGTAGTTATAACTGGGGAGAAAAAAAGGGTATTTTAGGGTTCGATCCTAGGAGATGAGCGTGAGAGTGTAAGTAAGAATGAAGACCAATATGACGTAAGGTTACTTGAGCAGAAGATGTCACCGCCTTGTCTACAACTATATACGTATGGTAGAAACAGATTATTTTGAAAGATAATTGATGAAATTTCCTTTTCTAAATGCTCATTTGAATGAATTAATCTATTTTGGTAAATATCACATTGTAAAATTCTCAGTAATCGAAATGGTTTTAATGCTCATTGCTAAATTCATTTCTTATTAAGTTTTTTGAATATCAATATCATATGAACGAGACATTTGTTAACAGTGTTTTAGGGATATTCATTAAGAATCAATTAAAACATGTCATGAACGTAAAATATTTCGTAATTTTTTTCCCGTGCAACTCTATTAAAGTGTGAATATTATTATATAGTATGTATTTATTAATTTTTAATAAGTGTCAAGACACCTGTTAACAAAACTTTAACAATACAAAAATACATTTTTTTAATTGAATACATAAATATATATTATACACAAAAATTGCTTATTCCAATATTAATGAAACAATTAATGTATAGAAATTTACGTTTCCTTAGAATATTTTTATGACATAACCGCCACGCTATGTCCGATAGTAAAAGTATTGTCCAATAAAAAATTATTTTATTTCCTTGCTCTACTAATTTAGTTATTGTTATTAATTTTTCTTTATCTTTTCGTTTATTAAAATCTAGAGCTACCTACTACCGTACCTCTGACGGCATGGGTACTCCATGTGTGTACAATATTCTCTTATATGTATCTGCATTTGTATTTGTTATATAATCAGAGAATTTTATAAAAAAAATTGTCAATTAAGATTGTATACTTTTTGTGTGTGAAATTTTCAACCCCATTTTTCTATATATTCTTCTCTCCCATATTTCTGTAAATCCTCCGGTGCGGACCTGCATGTAAAAAAATAGTGAAATAAAGCAGTTGAAGGTAATCCCCTGTAATAACCCAGATTTTTTTTATTTAATTTAATTTGAAAATTTTTACTTGATAAATTTAGTTTGCTATTTAAATTTAATGATTTGAAATTTTTGAATTTTTATTTAAAAAGATTAATTTTTAGTTATATTTGAAAGATTTTTTAATTTTAGAGAGAGGGGTGTAATTTTCCTAAACCTATGGGGAGTAGGTAAATAATTAAATTTGTTAAAGTTAAAATTCTACTATAATATATATATAATGCTGTATTTGTTTTAAAAAAAATCCTAAATTTTGTTTTGGGCGACTGCACGGTAGTTTCCTGAAATTTGCCGAACTGCTTCTTCCATTGCCGACCAAGGTAAGGGGCGAAACTCCAATATTGTTTATGCGTTTTACGTTTAATAGATGACTGATGAATTACCGTGAATGGTTTGTTTAGATATTTATTTTATTGGTTGAAGTATGAATGCCGTGAAATTACACAAAATTTTCCATTTGAGATTTTCATAATTACCATGTGTATATATGTATGCTGTATATACACTCTAACGTAACAAGTCCTCTGACACAATTGCTGATTGAAAGTTTTTTTTTTTTTTTTTTTGTAATTTATAAAAGCTGGAGAATGATGGCTCTGGACATTGTTTTTTAAACTTGAACTAATAGATGAAAATATGTATATGATATATATATAATTAATTGAAATTTTGTCTTTTAGTGTTGAAAGTTTACAGAGAATGAGTTGCTAATGTATATGTATATGATTAATTGAAATTTTGTCCTCTAGTGACTAAGATATCTAGTGACTTGATTTTAGTTTCATGGTCCATACGTGATATACAATTTATTATATATATATATATATTATTTAAATTCTTTTGATTTGATTGTACTATATTTTTGTGAGATTTCTTTGTTCATTAATTTGTTTAGAAATTTTGTAAATGTGTTGTGATTAAAATTAAAAAAAAAAATTATTTATGCAGATATAAAGTGAAATTTAAATGTTGTGTTTTGTTTGGGGTTGAGAGAAACTAAAAATATCGAATATACATACCCAATGGTTGAAAGTCCCGAAACCTACGCGGAATTGGTTATCGATTCCAGTAGGCTAGTAACCTACAAATGAGCAGATACCTAAAGGTGGCATATTACATTTCTAAGGTTTTGATCTAGGAAGCAGACACCAAAGGATGGTGTACATTGGTTGGGTCCTATTTCTACAGGACAACCAAGCAAATATTAAATGATGATGTATATTGGCTGGATCTTATTTTTACGAGACAACTAAGCAGTATTACCTAAAAAAAATCAAATTATTTTTTTGATGTGTTATGTGGTGTTAATACACGCGTAAATGTAAAGAATGTGAATTTATAATTAAATTTAAATTCTTGTTTGAAATTGCTACTTGTGCATAACTGTTTCACATAGTAGCATGTTAGGACATACTGCATTTATATTATTATTATTATTAGGGTTTCTAGCACACGTGGTATTAGTGCTAAACCCCTTACAGCTTGTGATGCAGGTAATAAATCTGAGTCTCGTGTTGGACCTTCTGAGCATAGGAATTAAAGTCATATTTATTATTTTTATGTAATTGTTTTAGACTCTAGGAAATTAGTTTTAGTGGATTGTAATAAGTCTCTGTTTGTGAGGTAATAGTTAATTGTTTATCTTTGAGAGATTTGTTTGGGTTAAGTTTGGAACTTTGTTGTCTAGTTAGTTTTGACTAAGGCATTTATTTAAATTTAAAGCTTAGTTTTATTTATTTAAATTTTATTTTCTTTGTTCTATAGTGTGTGTATGGCTTTGATGTGGAACATGAAAGGTTATTGAACGGGGTAATATGTGTTATTTGTTCACGTACTCGGATTGTGAAACTCGGAACTTGACATCCCCAATCATGTATGAACTCTCTAATACTAAAGTTAGTTGCTAGTATAAAAAATAATCTCATATATTTATACATATATATATATATAGAGAGAGAGAGAGAGAGGAGCCCTTACTTTATATAATCCTTTGATATTTATAAATGTGTAATACCTGGCATGAATTAACTTGATTTGATTTTAATAGTGGTAGGTAGCATTAAGTATTAGCGATAAAGAAATTGATATAAAGTAATACGAGATAAAGAATCTGTAAATTAAAAACACTACTAGAAAAGGGAGATTTAGCGATCACCTCTAAAAACCATAATTCAGTTGCTAAAGTTTACCGGTGACCGCGTGATGACCGCCAAAAGACAGATATAAAAATGCCATCGCTAATTACTATTATTGACCAAAAAACTACGAAGTCGCAAAATTTTATAGATTGCCTCAGCAACTGTGAGTATACTTATCACAGAAGGCATTATTGAGGTTTGTCTCCGCCAGAACCTATTTTTCGAAAAAAATATTCTTCTATTGTACTTTTAACAATTTATTAAAAGAATTTTATGTGAATCATCTAACCATATAAATCCAAAACAAGGAAACAATGCGAGCCCAGAAAAAAGTCAATTATTCAAAAAAGCTGTTCACGGACGCTACTAGTAAAAGGGAAATATCTCATGCAACTTGGTGAAAAAAATCAAGCTAATGGCCTTTTTTTTCCGAGGCATAAGTATATTTTAAAATTTTAATTTTTATATAATAATTTGAATTAGTTCCTAAATTAATTTAACTACATGACTACTAAAAAAAAGAGGGTTTTACTGTTGAAAAAATTAGTCGTAGTATGAATTTTATCATTAACAATACTTCTAGCTACGACTATCATAATATATCCAATGTTACTAAAAAGTATTTTAATTAATGATAAGATATTACTAAATATTTTATTATTTATGAAAGCACACGTCATTTAATAGTTTTCACAACTTTTAATAAAAAATTAATAATTGAAAACATTTACATGTTTGATAAAAACTTACAAAAAGTTAAAAAAAATTTTAAAAAGGTTCAAAAATAATGAGTAATTTTGTGTGTGATAACCGCTTTGTGCATTTAATAAAATGTGTATCATTGTCAGAAAATTTACAATTTGCCAAATGGCCCTTCGTTAAAAGTTCTTGCTTATATGCAAAGGGTGATCGATCACTTATCCACTCCATCTAGCAGAGTCACCATCACTAATGAGGCACTCGAAATATAGTATATTTAATATACATGGATCCCAATTTGACGGAGGCTGCTCGAGCGGGGAATATCAATGGCTCGTGAGCTTCGACGGCGAGCTCGTCCGCGTTAAAGGGAGGGAGAGGCTGACGCCTCTGCATCGCGCTGCGGAATCGGACGACAAAATCGGATGCTTGGTTGAGTTTCTGCTCGCTTGCCCTGCTTCCATCGAGGACTTGACGATTCGTGATGAGACTGCACTGCACGTTGCTATGAAAAGCTCTTCTAGCGCTGAAGCTTTTCAAATCCTCTACGAATGGGTTTCGAGAGCTGGTGACAAACAGCTGCTTCTGAAGAAAGACGCCAAAGGAAACTCTGCGGAAGCCTACCGTAACAAGCTGAAGCCACAGGCATGAATTCTATCCTTTAATTTTTTCTCAAGTACAATAGAAAAAGTTGGAAAAAATATATTGCCTTAATCTTTAATTTTTTGGCATTTGAAACTTCGGGTTATTTAATCCGTTTCAATAGTTTTAAAGAAAAGTTATCAGAATGTTGACAAAATTTTGATAAAAATTGATAAAAATTAATAAAAGTTTATAAAATTTAAAGTTTTAAAATAAACGCACAGAAAATAAAAATGGCCAAAAATTAATACAAATTTATAACATTTTTAGGTAAAATTATCTGTTTGGGTAAAAGTTATTTCTTTTGATAAAAGTTATTCATTTGGATAAAAAAAATAATGAAAAAGTTGATATTTTTTATTTTTTCATTTTTTTCTAAATGGACATGAGTTTTTCAATTTTTGAACAATTATTGGAGTCAATCAACTGGTCGAAAACTTTTTTTGTTTTTCTTTTATTTGTTAGACTTGTATATATAAATTAAATTTTGTCTTGTTTTATATATATATAAATGCAGAATTTTGTTCCATTTTATAGCATTAGTATTTCATTTTATAAAATTTTGAAGTAAATGTAATACAAGCGCAACTAATGTTCTAAAAAATAAATGATATTAAATATTTTTTAAGAAAAATAAATATTTTTGAAATAAATATTTTAAAATAAATAATTTAAAATAAATAAAATAAAAATTGCAAAGTCTTGGAAACTTTAAAATAAAAATAAAAATAAAATTAAAATTGGAAACTTTAAAAGACTTGCAAAGTCTTCTTGGTTTGTTAAACTATGGAAGACAATTTGTAAAAAGTTTGTCAAAATGGAAAAAAAACTAATCTTTGAAAAATTAAAAAAAAAAAAGCTCAAAAGAATCAAAAGAATTTTAATATAAAAATTGAATGGAATGAAAAAGATATAAGGAGATTAAAAGAAATCAAAACCTTATTCAAACCTAATTTAAAAGTTTATTTTCCTACAGAATCTAATCTCTTAATTTTAGAGACAGGTGCTTCAAAAATGTTTTGGGAAGTAGTACTAAAAGTAAAAAAGAAATCTGAACAAATGGATATTCTCAAAATTCTTAAAAACAAAACAGTTCTGAAGAGTTAATATGTGGATATAATTCTGAAAAATTCAAACCAAATGAACTTAACTATATTATCTTTGAAAAGTAACTCTTAGCCATAACAAATGGTATAAAAAGATTTTAAATTTATTTAGCTCCTGTTAAGTTTCTAATAAAAACAGATAATCAAATGGTTAAAAACTTTCTTAAGAGAAAGAGAGTTGAAGATAATCCTAGAAGAATTAGATGGTCCAATCATATTTCTCAATATTCATTTGAAGTTGAACATATTAGATCTACTAAAAATATTCTTACAAATTATCTTAGCAGGCACCCAAATGGATATTAAAGACTAAAAAAAATCTTTACACTGCAGAAATCAGAAAAGCTAAACAAGGCTGAGATGTTCAGGGCAACCAGCTCTAAGAGCAAGGAAGTAAGAACTAAACAAGCTGAAAATGCTACTTCTGGGAAAATATTCTAGAAAAGCTTGTCACAAGGAAGTTACACTCAAGCAGTGCTAAAAAAGCCACTTGTCTTGACAGAAGAAGCCATACTAGATTTCTTCAATCCTGGTTTGGAGAACAAACTCCATGAGCTCCTGAATAAATTATGGAAAAGCCATATTTCAGGAAAAAACTATGAATTTCACAAAGTAATGACTGAAATGGCTTACAAGCTAAAAAAGCTTCAAGACAAAATTAATAAGTTAAAAGAATTGTCAAACAATATGATTTTAAAATTTGACTTTGAAACCGTTTTATTCAATTACCAAAAAATTTCTGAAATCCAACAAATTATGAAAATTTTAGAAATTACTAATGGTAATACTCATTTTGAAAAAGTCAAAAAAACAAAACTTTATGAAGAGGTTAAACAAGTCCTTCCTAAAATGGTATTTTCAATTATTAATAAATATATTAATGATCAAAGAATTAAGCCAATCCTTCAAGAATTTTCTAATAAAACCAGATTTGATTCTATTTTTCATATCAGAAAAATTCAATTTAACATTCAAAGTGACAATTAGAGGTTCGAAGAATTGATTGAGGTTTGGTTAAAAAGATCATCTTCAATCTATTAAAGGCAACAACCTACCAAGATTTTCTAGCTATGATCAAAACCATGATTAGCAAAATTCCCTATGGTTTTAAAAAAACCATGGCTTTTGAAGTTTATAGTTCTATTGGATGACAATAAAATGAAAGATTTTATGAGCCTTATCAGATCTGGAATTTAAGGGAATATTCTATCCTTGATACTTATGTTTCCACTAATCCAGCGAAAGATAAAGTTACTTTGGAAGAACAAATTTTATTGTGGTCTTAGGTGGATTTGGTTTACCAAGCCAAGTTTCTACAAAATTCTCCAAAAAAACATATAGTAACAGATGGTAGGAGATTGTTTGTATCTTCTCCTTTGTTGCCATTAATGTTTCAAGCTTCTGAAGAATAGAAGGAAAAAAGCACTTGACTTTCTAAACATAGTTAGTCGAATGGAAATTGATGTTCCATCAGAGGTGGCAATCTACCTTGATGAAATGTATGAAAAATTTGAAGACAAAATGGAATTAGAAGCCGCACTCACAGCCGATGATGCCCAAGTAGAACAAGATTATTGAAAAAATATGACTAAGGAGGAGTGGCACAATATTGAAAATATGATGGAAGGCTAACAAAAGTTATACCATCACGGAAACGCAGTGGACTAACTAGGAATACTACCAAAAGAAAAAGAATAAACTTTTTTAGAAGTGGGTCATGACCGACTACACCCTTATCCTGCACACGATAAAGCCCATGTGAAGGAATCTGCTTTAATTAAAAGCAATTCATTATTACATTACTTTTTATTTTGTCGATTGTCTTTCCATACCTTAACTCTTATTTTGTAAATTTGAATTCCGAATTTAGAGTCCACGTCTGAAGTCTATCTATAGGATCTCGATGAATTGAAGGGGGACACAAAAAAAAAGAGAGTGCTCTTTCCATCTCTCTGTAATATATTTTCTGCTTGTGTGTTATTAATAAAAGTTTGAGTGTTTTAAATGTTCTTTTTATTTTCTTGACCTGAGCATCCAAGCGCGTAAAATCAACTGGTATCAGAGCCCAAACGATTTTGAGATTGTAAATATTATGAAGGTCAGTAGTATATGAATTATGATATTAGAGTTTATCTTGTCTTTTTCGCTTCTATTGAATCTTTTTCTTCTTATGTATGTGATTTTAAAGTTTCAGAAAGTTCTTTAACTATTTTGTATGATTTGTATTTAATATTGATAAATGTATCTGTAGATCGTGGAGTATATCAAAAGACAAAAGATATCATAAATCTAAAAATTAAAATAATTGGAAAAATGTGTGGATTCTAGGGTGTATTCTATAATTACTAAAAATTATTAGGGTATTTCTGTAAATAGTCGTGTGGTCCATAGTGGTCCTCAGGGGTTATTCTGTAATTCTTAAAATTAAGGGGCTACAGGGGGTGTAAGTGTAACAGATTGAAAAGTCTAAAGGGTGTTAATGTAAATTACCCTCATAAATTTTGATAGAAGTTATATATTCGTAATTTGTATATTGAGATAAAAAATTATAACTTTTCAAGATTTTCAGTATTTTTCAATAATTTTTAGAACTCCAAACTAATTAGAATCTCAAACTCGACTTATCCTATCTGTTAAATAACCTTTTAAAAAAATTTACAATTTTTTAAAACAATTGATATGTTATTTATAATGCAATGCAAATATATTTTTGAACCTTTTGCCATAAAATTCTATAAAATTTTAACTTTTTATACATTTCATCAATTTCGAGATTATAATTTATGAAGTTTTATGAGATTTTAAATGCACTCATATGTAAATTTTCTTTTGTCAGAGTGATATCTCAACTAACAAGATCTTAGATCCGCTTCCCAATAATTACTAATTTGACGTATTGAAGAAAAAAAAATCTTCTATCAAGATTTTTGTTATTTTCTATGTCAAGCAAGAATTAAGAAAAAATTTTCACTCAAATAAACTACAAAAAAATGTAATATATATAAGTTTTATCACTATCTATTTATTCAAAAGACATTAAAAAACTATTCACTTAACTATCACTTTAACATATCAACCACCTAAAAATAATTCACAATCAAATTGTCATGGAGCAAAGAGTTTAACTACTTTTATTTTAGCACGAAAATTGTAATTGTTTAAATATATATTATACTATATTAAATGGGTATTTAACTGGTACTTTATAAGTATAAATGAATATCAGGTACCCTATAAGCAGGTCTCAAACCCGTCCCAAACTTACACAGTTATTAAATTTCAATATCAAATCTATCATAATCTTATTACGATATTTTTTAACAGATTTTTATGAATTTAGTTAAGTCAAGTACCCTCTTATACCCGTTCTACTAGTACCTCTATCAATTAGTTAATTTGGGTAACATAAGGAGTTTTTGTGTTTTTCTTTTCTTTTTATTTTTTCATTTGCTTATTTTTGTTTTACATGACTTTTTTTCACCTAATAATTTTTAGACATGTTAATTGTATTTCTATAAAAAAAAAGTCGTTAAAAATAAAAAATATATATTTAAAATAAGCTAAAAAAACAAATCTTGATAACTTCCAACCCATACAGTTGGAGGCAAGGAGGAGGGGAATGCACAATTCAATTGGCACATGTAAACTCTGGAAGCTTTTCATTGTTCACTGTAAATTATTTTACAAAATTTGATAGGAGGAGGATAAAGAGTACCATTTTTTTACAATTTCTTGCGCACCAGAGATTACTAAAGTACCGTTGGAGGATGAGATGAAGGTGAAATGTGGGCAGGGACAAAAGATGAATCTCCATGAAAAGTGATCTAAACATGTATTGGAGGAGAGTACTTCAGAAATTCTCGAGCAGGACAGAGTAGAACTCCTCCTATTTACTAAAACTGCCAATAAGGAAGTGAAGTCATTTCAATATTTTCAAAAGATTGTTTGTTCCAGGAGTTCTTCCGACTTGCATAAAAAAATATTTATGTTAATACTAAAAAATTACTTTTATAATTTTCTAAAAGTAATTTAACCATAATTAAAGTATTAATGTGAAAGCGGCTTTGTCTAATATATGAACAATCTAATGAATTTAATTTTTCAATGTAATAAATATAATAAAAAAATTATAATATTGGGAGTGTTTGGAGTTATTTAAATTTATTTAAATTTGTAAAAGTTGTAATTTGGTAATTTGTGAAATGAATAAAAAATTTAAATTTTAAAAAATGAAGTTATTATAATTTTGTTCTGATAAATATTTTTAGTTATATAATATTACTCTCTATAAGAAAAAAAAAATCTATCTCTTTATACTTTAACTATTTAAAGTCCGTTTACCTTTCAAAAAAAAAAAACTATTTAAAGTCCGTTTGACGTCCTGAAAAATACTGACAAACTTTAAAAATCTCTAAAAATATCTAAAACTTATTTACGTTTTATCTCATTGCACAAATTAGAAACTCACAAATTTTTTATCACTCTAAACACCCCTATTAATAGCTAATCTCTCTCTCCTCAATTCCCTAGCGCCTGTCTCTAAGGCTGATAATTTACAGACAACCTGATAGACCAACTTCTTCTTCTTCCTATTTTTTTTTTTCGCCTGTTCTTTTTTGGGGTTTGACAATTTGTTTGAGCCCGTTTTGTTACGTGGGCCAAGTTTGAGATTGAGGATGTTGGATTGGCAAAAATTTTCAAAGCACATCTTTTCATATATTTTATGTATCTATATATTATTTTATATATTTTATTAAAAGATTAAATTTTTATATCAAAATTTATGAAAAATAATATTTATTTCACTACTAAAAACTTTTAAAAGTATTTAAGTTGTTTTATTTAAAAATATAGTTTAACTTTTTCTTTATAGTCTCTGTCTCTCTTTCTTTTTATTTTTTATTTTCTTTTTTTTAAATGCAAAAGCCTTCACTCATCTCATAACAAAGGAAATCGCTACACTTTTATCAAAAATTTTAACTAATGAAATTTGTGTAAGATAAAAGACACATAATGGTGTTTACTTTTTTCAACGTGATAGGTATAAAGACTTCCAAAGCATTCTCGTAACCCTGCTAAAAAAATTAAAAAAAATAAAAAGATTTTATTTATTTTTTTCTCCTTTTATCATTTAATAGCTAATATCTCTCTCATTTGTTCACGTATCGCTCTCTAAGATATATATTTTAAGCTGAACTTGCTAAGCCTACCTTTTCTTTTCTTGGTTTGAAAAATTATTTGAGTTCGCTTAGTTATCTGGTCTAGATTTGGGATTGAGCAAACCGTTTAAACTAAAATTCTAAAAACATATTTTTTAAAATATTTTATGTATTTACATATTACTTTATTTGTATTTTTTTTATAAATTTTTAAGTTTTTTTTATCAAAATTTAATAAAAAAACATATTTATTTCAGTACTAAGAAAGTTTTCTAATTTTTTAAATACTTTAATTTAAAAATTATAATTTAACCTTGTTCAAAAAAGATACATAAGTTTACATGGGTGGACTTCGGAATTAAACCTAGGCCCATTTGTTTATAACGCTTGGCCCAATGGACAAAAAACAACTCTTGGCCCAACCGTCTCTTGCTGTCTTTAATCTCTCTCTAAAAACGTTTCGCTCTTCTTCATTTTCTTTTTATTTTGGGTAAATTACATCCACCTCTCAACATTTGTGTAATATACTTACCACCCACAACATTTAAAAGTTACACTTATCTCTTTTATTTTGAAATGTTATTAATATTGACCTCATTTGATAAAATTAGTCATTAAAATTTAACAGAAAATGTAAAACTAACCAAAATTTTATTTTTCTTACGTTACCCTTTCTCTTTCACATTTTATTAGTTTTCAGTACAAAAGTTCTCAGAAATTTTATATCACTACTGGAAATGAGGGTATTAGTGGCCGCTATAAGCGGTCGCTAAAAATGGAAAAGCGGTCGCTATAAGTAATAGCGACGGCTTAGCGACTGCCTGAAGGAGGTCGTATTTAAGTTATCGCTAAAAAATATTAGCGACCGTCAAAGCAGTCGTTAAGTTTTTTGCGACAATGGCTGCGACCGCTTGTGGAAAGACGTTAGACTATTAGCGACCGCTTCTAGCGGTCGCTAATATCTAGTAGCGATTGCTGTTTATTTGGCACGAAAACTCCCTGAGATGGCGCCAAGTGGCGCGAACTTGTTGCGACCGCAAGTAACGGTCGCTAATAGACTAGAGGCGGTCGTAATTACTTACCGGGAAACCCATGGCCATTTGGCGCCAAGGAATTAACGACCTCTTTTGTGTATTAGCGACTGCTTCGCTAATACATAGTTTAATATTTTTTTTAAAATAGAACCTTAATAATTTATTATAATAAAATGTCAATAATTTTTTTTTACAAATCGAATTATTTAAATTATCTATTTAATAATTATTTATTTAATAGTTGCTAATTATTTATAATAACTATTATATTTTATTATTTATGTATAAATATTTATATTAAATTAAATTTAATTATATTTTATTAATTTGCACATGAAACTAAAGAATTTTTTCATAAAATCAATCAAAAAAACAAACATGGCTCCTAATTATGATCATATATACAAACACAATATCAAATTAGATTACAATCAAAACAAAATTTTATTATATGTAAATGTTCAAAATACAAAAATTAAAATTTAATTTCCCTAAAATAACGTTCATTAATTTAATTAATTTCGGTAAGGTAATAACATTAATTAATCTCCTTAACGTAATGTTAATTAATTTTAATATCATAATATAATTAATTTATTTAAAAATTTTATAATATAATTTAATTTCAATATTAAGGTGACGTTAATTAATATTATTTTTCATGATTGTTTTAGTAAATAATAATAATATATTTAAATTACTTAATAAAGTATATTATATTATTAGAACTTAATTTTAATTTATATTTTTAGTGAACCAATAAGTTTTAATTTAATATTAATATTTAATTAATTCTCATATTTTTAATATTATTGTCTAATATTATAAATATCATAATATAATTTAATTTCCTTAAGATAAGTTAATTTATTATAACTTAATTTTAATTTATATATTTAATCAACCTACAAGTTATAATTTAAAATTAATATTTACTTAATTTTCATATTTTAAATATTATTGTCTAATATTATAAATATCATAATATAATTTAATTTCCATAAGGTAAGTTAATCAATTTATTTTTAAAAATTATACATTTACGTATTTATTATTCCAAATATTTTACTTTAATATTGTTCATATTTAAAATTAATTTCTTAATTGTTTAATCATTACTTCAAAAGCAAATCATATTAAAAATTATTTTTCTTGCTTTTATATTTTTAAATATGATAATTATTTCACTCAATGATAATAATATAAATAATTTATTAAAGTAAAATTGTTTAATAAATTATATTTTCTTACAAAGAGCTAATTTCAATTCACAATTATCGAAATTTAATTAATTTCGGTAATGTAATAACATTAATTAATTTCCTTAACGTAATATTAATTAATTTTAATATCATAATATAATTAATTTAATTTAAAAATTTATAATATAATTTAATTTCATTAAGGTCACGTTAATTAATGTTTTTCATGATTGTTTTAATAAATGATAATAATATATAAAAATTATTTAATAAATTATATTATCTTATTAGAACTTAATTTTAATTTATATTTTTAATGACGCTATAAGTTTTAATTTAATATTAATATTTACTTAATTTTCATATTTTTAATATTATTGTCTAACATTATAAATATCATCATATAATTTACTTTCGTTAAAGTAAGTTAATCAATTTATTTTTAAAAATTATACATTTATGTATTTATAATTCCAAATATCTTACTTTAATATTGTTCATATTTACAAAGAGCTAATTTCAATTCACATTTTTAAATTAAAAAAAAAAATAAGCATTCACTCTGTTATAATTTCTAAAAATTATATTTACATCAATATATTTTTACTTTTTTTAATACTGATTTTTAATACTTAATTTTATTGTTTTTAATACCTACTTTAAATATTTAAATTTATAAATAATTTTAAACTTAATTTAATAAAACATTCACTCCGTTCAACAAAATTACATTTCTCTTTTTAAAACTATGTTCATAATTATTTTAATTAATATTTTGTTGCCTTTTACTCATGCTTAATTAAATTTATTTTTATAGTTAGTTTAACAAATGATAATAAAAGATATAAATTGACAAAAAATTCAAATCTTTATTTAATCTAATTAATTATTTTTTTAAATTTAAATCTTTATTTAGTCTCCTAAAGCTATATAACATCTCCTAAAGTTTCCTTGAATTCAAAACTTTTCAAAAATAATAGTTATTTATCACTTTTTAAGTTTTTCAAAATTCAAACTATATTAAAAAAATTAAAAATTAAAAAAATAAGGTATATGTGGTAATTCTAAAAAATCCCCACTAAAGTAATATTTTATTTTATATTTATTTCAAATTTTTCTCTCCAAAAATTTTTCCCATTCACTAAATTTTTCTTCCAAAATCTCTTTTTTTTTTCCTTCCAACATATCAATTTTTATAAAATAAATTCAAAAAACAGAAAAATTAAAAAAATTAAAAAAAACAGCAATATACATAAAAAAAAACATTACACAGTAAAAAAAAAATTTTACAGCATCACTACAACAATATTACAATCCACAACCAACAATTCAAAAAAAAAATCCTAATCAACAGCATATACATGAAATAAACAAATTAATGAGTAACTAAAAAAAAAAAAAAACAAACAATAATATATATATGCATGCATGGATAATCATCAAACCCCAACCACAAAAACAAAAAAAAAATTATTTATATTTATCCAATAATAAACATGAAAAATACAAAAAATAAAAAAAATTCAAACTAAAAAAAAAAAAAAACCCAAACCTTGTGTGTTGGTGGTAAACCTCCAAAAAAACTCTAATACACAAAAAAAAAAAAAAAAAATTAGTGTTCAAGAGAGAGCAAGAGAGAGAGAGAAAGATAGAGCAAGAGAGAGAAAGAGAGAGAGCTAGAGAGGGAGACCATTACCGGGGGTTCCGGCAACGGCGGCAAGAGGGCTCCGGCGATGGCAGCGGGGAGGACAGAGAGGCAGAGGGGAGAGAGGAGAGAGCGCAGGGGAGGGAGAGGAAAAAGAGAGGGGCGTTCTGCCCAATATAATTAGCGTATTAGCGGTCGCTAATACTGTCGCTAGAAGAGTATTAGCGACCGTTTGATTGCCCGAATTTTCTCGTCGTCGATACCTTGCCGCACTAAATTAGCGACGGCAATTATAGCGACCGCCCAAAGCAGTCGCTAATACTCTTAAGCGGTCGCCTGAGTTTTCCACTCGCCGATTGACCAATCTCTAGTAGTGTATTTTTACTATTTTAGGGATTTTTATAAAGAAAATTAATAAAAATGTCAGGGAAAGAGGGATTAAATAAAAAAAAGTCTAAAATTTTAGTTATTTTAATATTTTTTGTTAAATTTTAATGATTGATTTTATCAAAAGAAGATCAAAATTAATAATATTTCAAAATAAGAGAAATAACTATAATTTTTAAATATCTTAAGTGCTAAATGTAATTATGCAAATATTAAAGAGATAAATGTGACTTACCTTTTTATTTGTAGTTCACTTAGGGTATGTTGGGCGCAACAAATTTTGGTAAAAATTTTTGAAAATCTCTAAAAATTCTTATACATTTTTACACATTTCCGTTTTCTCAAAATTCAAAAAAAATTCAATATCTTTCAAAAAAAAAAGTCGATAACTAAAATTCGGTCAATTAAATAATAAAAATTTTTTCATCATTTTCATAATGAACTCTCAAACTACCAAATGACACTCACTTTGACTATTTTTTGTGGGTCATAAAAACTGTTTCAACGGATTGTAGAAACTCTTCATAAGGATTCGCGTGGCCAACTTCTGTCCAAACGGTTTCTACAATTCGTTTGGATACCGTTTGGACAGATTGTAGTGCAAAGAAGTCATGATTGCCCAAAATTTTGAATCCGTCCAAATGAAAATTTAATACATTAGAACGAGAATCTTACTATTCATCTCCAAAAAACGCAGTTTGAGATATGTGCACCAAACACAAAAAAATTTTTAAATCATGTTTATCTCATTTTTTATCATTCAAAACTCATCCTAAATTATTCTGCTAATAAATTTTTTTTGGTCATCACTTGCAGGTCAACGGCCACTAAAGCATTCCGCCATGCACAAAGGCGAAAAGACTGTCAACCCACGCGATTATTTTGGGTCCTTTGGGTATGTAAAAAAAGTAAATTTTTTTATAATTTTTATTGTGATACTATTAGTTATTATTTTAAAAAATATTGTGTACTTGGTAAAAATTTATAAAAATTAAAAAAAATTATTAAAAAATTGAAAAGAAATTTGATAAAATTTTCATGAAAAAAGTTTAAAAACTTAATAAAAATTGATAATCAGTGAAAAATTAATAAAAGTTAAAGATTTTTCAAACCAGTTTACATATATATATATATATATATATTAACAAGCTTTTTTTGTGACGCAAGGGTAAAGAAGGCATGCAGGACACGCAGATAATGAGGTAACCATCTTGCGTCACTCGCTTTACTTCTCTCTTTTCTATTGCTTTTTCATTTTTTTAATTTAATTTTTTTCATTTCATACGATCTTTTTATCAAAATTTTTATTTTTATTTTATTTATAACTTTAGAAATATTATTTTATTTATAAAAAAATTATAAACAATAAAAAAATTCACATACTGGTTTAAGAAACCAAATTTTTGAAAAAACAAATTAATTTTTTTAAATACATATCAATTTTTCTTTTGGAAATATTTTTTGACAATAATTTTTAGTGGATATATATAACATTTTTAAAAGCTATTAAATAAAAAAATTACTTTTTGTCCACAAAAGTCATATCAAAAAATTATTATTATTATATTTTTGTAAAACAAAAAATTAGTACGCATCTGTAGTGCTAAATTTGGATTTCTCTAATTTTTACCACTTTTTATTTTCTTTAAATTTTACTATTTTTTTAATATCTTTTGGGGGACACTTCAAACACTAAATAATTTAAAATTTATTTATTTTTTATCAAAATTTGCCACCCAAAACAAGTTCTAGTCAAAGGTAAAACCACCATATTTCATGTCTAACAACCATACCTATGTTTTCACGCAGGGCAACATGGTTGGTAAAAAGTACACTCAAATGCCCAGGGTGATTAAAGAGGCGGGCCACCCATTTTCTTTTTCTCTCGTTCTTCTATCATTTTTATTTTTGAAGCTCAATAATTAAGACTCGTTTTTTTCATTTTATACTGAGCTAGATTAAGAGACATAATGAAAATGCATGATTATAATTTTTTTTAATTATTAGTGATTGTAAATATTAAAAGAAGGCAAAATTTGTTTAAAAAATGAAATTACATAAATAAATGATATTAATAATTACTTTTTATATTATGTGCCTGTTTAGAGTGTCAAATTTTGTGATTAAAGAGGTGGGTCACTCATTGTCTTTTTCTCTCATTCTTCTACCATTCTTATCTTCTAAGCCCAATAATTAAGAATCTTTTTTTAATTTTATATTGAACTAGATTAAGAGACATGATGGGAATGTATAATTATAACTTTTTTAAATTATTGGTGGCTGTAAATATTAGAAAAAGGTAAAAGTTGTTTAAAAGTGAAATTACATAAATAAATGATATTGGTAATTACTTTTTATATTATGTGCCTATTTAGAGTGTCAAATTTTGCGATTAAAAAGGCAAGTCACTCATTGTCTTTTTCTCTCATTCTTCTACCATTCTTATCTTCTAAGCCCAATAATTAAGAATCGTTTTTTAATTTTATACTGAACTAGATTAAGAGACATGATGGGCATACATGATTACAACCCTTTTAAATTATTGGTGACTTTAAATATTAGAAGAAGGTAAAAGTTGTTTAAAAGTGAAATTACATAAATAAATGATATTAATAATTACTTTTTATATTATGTGCCTATTTTGAGTGTCAAATTTTGTGATTAAAGAAGTGGATTACTCATTTTCTTTTTCTCTCATATTTTTACCATTCTTATCTTCTAAGCCTAATACTTAAGAATCATTTTTTTAATTTTAATTAAAGTAGATAAGAGACATGATGGGGATGTATGATTATAACCCTTTTAAATTATTGGTAGTTATAAATATTAGAAGAAGGTAAAAGTTACTTAAAAGTGAAATTACATAAATAAATGATATTGGTAATTACTTTTTATTATGTGTCTATTTAGAGTGTCAATTTTGTGATTAAAGGGTGGTCACTCATTGTTTTTTTCTCTCATTCTTCTACCATTCTTATCTTTAAGCTAATACTTAAGATCGTTTTTTTAATTTTAATTAAACTAGATTAAGAGACCTGATGGGGATGTATGATTATAACCCTTTTAAATTATTGGTAGTTGTAAATATTAGAAGAAGTAAAAGTTGTTTAAAAGTGAAATTATATAAATAAATGATATTGTAATTACTTTTTATATTATGTGCCTATTTAGAGTATCAAATTTTGTGATTAGAGATGGTTACTCATTCTTTTTCTCTTATTCTTCTACCATTCTTATCTACCCAATAATTAAGAATCATTTTTTAATTTTATATTGAACTAGATTAAGAGGCATGATGGGGATGAATGATTATAACTTTTTTAAATTATTGGTAGCTGTAAATATTAAAAGTAAGGTAAGAAGTGTTTAAAAGTGAAATTATATAAATAAATGATATAAGTAATTACTTTTTATATTGTGTCCGATTTAGAGTGCCAAAGTTTAACCAAAATTAAAAAATGGATAAATTTTAAATTGTTGAGTGTTTGATATATTTTTCAAAAAGTTTAAAAAATTAATGAAAATTCAAAATTCAAAAATTTTCGGTGTAGAGAAAATTAAAATTTTTTTATCAAATTTAATATTCCAAACATATCTTGGTAGTTCTAGTTATTAATTTTTATTTTATGTATTAAAAATTTTAAAATAAAAAAATATTTTTTTTATTTTGAAATTTTTAATAATTAACTAGAACTACCAGTTGCCGGTTATTTTTTCAAACGGAGCCTTAATGAAATGTCCTGGTAGTGACTTCCACCTGGAGTGAATTGACAATTTTTTCTGAATTGCTGGGAGGCAATTACGAGTTTGAAAAGTAATCAAAGGCGGCCAAGTTTTTTTTTTTTTTTTTTTTTCTTTCTTTCTTTGTTTTTTTTTTTTTTTTACGGTGCCTTAATGAAATGCCTTGGTAGTGACAATTTTTCCGAATTGCCGGGACGCAATTACGAGCTTGAAAAGTAATCAAAGGCGGCCAAGTTTGTCCTTTTTGCTTTTGTTTTTGTTTCTGTTGTTTTTTTTTTTTTTTTTTCTCCCCGGTGCCTTAGTGAAATGTCTTGGTAGTGACTTTCACCTGGAGTGAATTGACAATTTTCTCTGAATTGCTGGGAAGCAATTACGAGTTTGAAGAGCAATCAAAGGCGGCCAAGTTTTTTTTTTTTTTTTTTTTTAATTATTCTCTTGACAAAGTTCGAGAAAAAAATAATAACCCTATTTACATAATATAATATTACTTGTTTTAATTTGATTACTTAAAACATTTCAATAGCTCCCACTTAAACATGTTCAATGTTATGAATCTAACGTTCTCACGGTTTTAAAATAAGTAGTACTTTATAAATACCGAACATTACGTATATGTCATTCTCTTTTATTACATGAGCGATGTGGTACAAAAAATATTATCTTTCTCTTCACAAGTAAGTCCTTCACCGCACAGTCTCTTAAAAAAAATATAATGGTTTAGTTTGAGAAGGAAAAAATAATTTTTTCGCACTTAGTTACTAAAATATTAGTATTTTTGTGTTTAAAAAAAATTAACCTTCAGTAGGGTTTTTTTAACTTTCAATAAATTTGATATTTTTATTTTTTATAATTTAAAATAATTTAAAATTAAAAATAAATTTACTCATTTAAAAAAATTAAAAATTAAATATTTTAAAGTTCAACTTTTGGCTTCTCATTCCAAATAAAGTCTAAATTCAAGTCTGTCGTAGGCGACCGGGGATGGAGGCTACAGTAACTGCAAAGTTGAGTGACCCCTTCACTGCAATCTGGGTCAGTTACTGTAGCATGAATAGTGACTAATATAAAGAGAGGCACCCCGCTCAGTAGGGAATGTTTGGTGAACGAAAAATAACAAAAATATAATTTGAGTAATTTTTAGTGTTTAATGTATAACTATCAAATCACGTTTTTCATATATAAATAATAAAATTTTTTAATTTGTGTATTAGTTTTTATATAGAAATTGTCGAATGATTTTTTTGGTCTGTTGAACGATTTTATTAAATTTATTAGAACGTTGAAAAATTTTTAGATTTGTAAAAAATTATTGAGATTTGTGAAATATCATTAGAGTTTGTAAAAATTTTGTTGGAGTCTGTAAAAAATTATTAGAAAATATAGATATTATAAATTTATAAAAAAATTTTAAAATACAAGAAATATAAAATATGTTAAAGAATTATAAAAGTTTTTAAAATTTTGAGCTATTTTCATCCGATCAAACCCCCCTAGTCACAGCCGGTGTCTCAGGTGCCTGCTCTCTCTTCTGAAAAATTCGGATTAAATTTTTCTCGAATTTTTTATTTGTGCTTCTCATTGGATTCGTACTAAAAATTGATGCGAGATTTAACTCTGTCCTTTTTTTATTTATTTTTATTTTTTTAAAAATTTTTGAGTCATAAAATTAAAGATACGTAAACTTTTAATGACGAAAAGATTTAAATTAATATTATTAAAAATAAATTCAGTATTACCAATTGAGTTACCCTTAAATTATTTTTACATCACCCATAAATGAGAATTTACGAAAATTTTGTCAGGCAAGTGAAGTGTTTGCTAAATTTACTTTCCTATTTTGCAGAATCTATTTTAGATAAGTATTGCGTCTTCTTTGTGAAGGGAATTAAAGTAATGAGAGGGAAAGGAAGATAAGAGATTGGAGTTAATTATTTTTTTTATTTAAGAGAGAGGGGGATGAAGGATAAGTTAGAGAATATAGTTAAAAATATTATTATACTTTTTAAAATATATTATTTGTAATAGATATTTATAAAAATAATAAAAAATGCTAGAAAAAAATAGAGAGAATACACTTTAACATTTTTACATAAATTTCTCTCAAATTAGCGGTGAAAGAAAATTGATGATGGCGGTGAATGAGTTCCCTCCATTTACTTTCCTTCCCTTCCATTCATCTCCTCTCAAACAATATAAATCCTTTTTTCCTCCTATTATTTACTTTCTTTCGTCTCCGCTTAATTTTTCCAAACAAGGACTGAATGAACGTACCTTCTGGGGTTTCTAAAGATACACAAAAGCCGTCAAATTTTTCAAGACATATGTATGGGGTAAAAATTACTCCCACATGTTTGCCATGCTACTTGGTTCTTCCTTTCGAAAATGTACCTAAAAATAGAGAAATCATCAAAGAAATAGCTAGAGAGGATGTTCTTGACCAAAAATTCTCCGGCAATTTAGTTAAATGACAATTAGAGAGTGAATGTAGAGAGAAAGAAAATAAGCATAATTGGGTTTTATCTGTTTAATTACAACCCGTTATAATTCAAATTAGATCCCCTTAACTCACCGATTTGCTAGCTCTAATTGTGAGATAGAAAGTAATTAAATTCATCAATTTTTATTTGGGAAGTATTTGGAGTTATAAAAGTATAAATTTATGAAAGTTATTGTTTCACAGTTCATATAATAATAAAAATTTAAATTTTATAGAAATTTATAAAATTTTGTGAAATTTTATAGAGTTCAAAATAAGTCTAGGATTTGAGATATGTATGGGGCAGTATGCATTAGTTTATCTTTTAGTGTAAAAATTATACCAGTTTTTATATGTAGGTTCTATTATACATGTAACCATAAAAATTTTAACTCTTTTAATTTGAAACTAACATCTAAGAACCAGAACAGTATAATTTTTATATTAGAAAATAAATAAACTAGTGCATACTGCAGGGACGTACCCCCAACCTAAAAACAATTTGTTAGGTCCATCGCTACGGCTGTTTGAGCTGGCATATTCTACCATTAATTCATTGAGTTTTTGCTAGATTTATTAGCATTTCTCATTGGGCACTAGTTGGAAAATATGGTGATGTATTTTCTCAGTTTGACATTGTTGGGGCTAAAGATGATATGCATGACAATGAATGAGAGGATAAAGATGATATGCATGACACTTGCGGACGTGAAGCTCTTGCATCACTCTGCTTTCGTCATACTTTCTTTCTGCTTTTCTATATTTTCAGCCACTTATAAAACATTTCATAGTCAACATGGATGTTAACAGCCACTGTCGCTTAGGAGAAATAGGCACGCCAAATGCGACCGGAGAAGATCAGTTTCCATATCAATATCCTAATATTCTGGGCCAATCAAATTATTCGGGAGTTCAAGGCGAAAAAACTTTTTAGGCCTAAAAAATTTTTATTTGTATAATTTTGGAGTTACAAAAAATCATGAATCAAACTTTTATTCAAAGTCAAAAATATGTAAAATATAAAAAAATACAAAATTTTCTTCACGTGCTACTTACGTTTCATTGGTTCAAGCAATTTATTATTAAAACAAATGTTTTTTTCAAAACATTGATGTAAATTAAATTTTAAATTTGTAAATAAATTCCAAATAAAATGAAATATAATATATTGAAATATAAATTAAGCATTTTACTTTTAATGAAATATAAATTAAGCATTTGACTTCTAATAGGAATCACACTTAATGCTAAAATTAGGAATGATTTTCTAAAGGATTTAATTAAAATATTTTCAAAATTTTGAAACTCAATATTGAAAGATATATTTTTAATTCCTTTTCTTTTTAATTTGTTTGAAATAAAAAAATAATATTGTTAAAATTAAACAAAGAAAGAGGTACAAGTTTAGCCAGAAAATTGTCCCATTGATTAACTTCAATACAATAAAAGTATGCAATAAAAGAGATAAACCTAATAGATAATGATTTTTTTTCTTCAATTTAACTCGTTCAGAATTCTTAGGACAATTTAATGTGTATGTAGTCATTGTAATGTATATAAATTTACATACATACAGGTATATATTTAATAAATGAGGTCTTAACTTTAGTTGAGGTTTTAGAGACTCACCTCACTTGCGTATATAATAAGTGAGACCTTAAATTTACCTGGGGCTTTAGGCAATCACCCAAACTTACCTAACTGCCTAATCGCCCTGCTGATATTGAATAGAAAAAAATAATAATAAGTTAAAATTTTTTGCACTGAAAATTTACATAAATAAAATATTTTCAATGCTAAAAATATAAACGAATGGTTCACATTCAATTTTAAATATTAAAATTTTTTCATTCTGTTAAATGATTCAACCCGATATTAATCTGAATTGGTTTTTAAGCCAACCTGGTCTAGTTTGTTTTTGATTCTAACTGCTTAGGTGTGCAGTGTAAAAAAAAAAAAAAAAAAAAAAAATTGTTCTATCAAGTGACACGGATTTTGATGTTTAAAAAATTTTTCAAAATTAGTTATAATCAGGTTTTTTGTTTCCCACAAAGGAACTTCTTGTGCACATTGATGATGTTTACAATAAAGTTTTTTAGAGTTCGTGAGAAAAAATAAAAAACAAAGATTAATATGAAAGGCTAGGATTTTTTTGAAGATTCTTTCTTCAACTTTGTAATATTTACTTTATTGTTAGAAATTGCTAGTAGTTAACGAAGTATATTATATCTGTGAATATAAATAAATTAACGAATTATATGAATTTAGGTTGTAGGTTTGTTTTTCAATTTTTTTTTTGATATTTACCATTGTTACTAAGATTAATTCAAATTCTACATAATATCGATAAATTCTTTTTGCCATTTATTTTTGTGATCATCTATTAGCATTCTTCGAGCCTACTTGGTATATTAATTTTTTTTCAATTTTTCCCACTCTTGGCAAAAAATTAATAATTGAAAATTATTGCATTTGATTAAAATTTATAAAAGTTGAAAACAACTAAGAAAAGTTAAATAGAAGTTGATAATTTTGTGTGTGGTAACTATTATTATTTTTATTTTTATTTTATGCATTTAGTGAAATATGTAACTTTTCATTAAAAAAATTGAGAAAGTTGACAATTCGTCAAACACGTGGTTAAAAGCTCCAACTTATAATTATGTAGCCACTAATTGTCTTCCACCAAACCTTTAATGATTACCTTAATTGTATACCTTTAGCGATAGTCTACTTGGTCACTAATGAGTTGTACTTTTTTTATTAATTTTAAAAATACATTTTCTCTCACATTTGCCTATTTTCATAATATATTTATATTCAGTATTCAACACAATAACAAACTTATAAATATATATAATATTAAAGTTATAAATAACATTCTAAATTGAATTACTTATACTTTTTACAAAATTAGGTGGCGTTTGAATGACAAAAAATTAAAAAATTATTTTAAAAGTAATATGACAAAATTTAATTTAAATAAGTTAAAAAAATTTTATAATTTTTTATAAGTTATGGTGAATTTTTTCATTTTCCAAAAAACACCTAAAATACAGAGGCAGCATGGATGACATGCTGATAATGAGGCAACGTCATACTTCTTTGGTCCCACTTTAAAAGAGAAGAAGAATCAAATGCATATGGTGGTGGGCCCACTCTTTTTTGTTTTTTTTAATCATTCATCACTTTTTTATTCTTGTCTTTTAGCTCAATAATGCAGAGCATTCTATATATACTGAACGAGACTGAACCAAATTCATGATGGAGATGCTTGGTATAGAAATTTTGATAGTTTATAAACAATTAAAAAAAGTTGAAAAAATAAATAAAAATTCAAAAATTAAGAAAATTAGTAAAAATTAAAAAAAAAGTTAATAGAAGTTAATTTTGTATATAGTGAAGAAAGTTAGAGAAAATTAAAAAATAATAAAATATTATTTTTTTCACAAAAGTTGAGTAGACCACATAGCTAAAGAAGGTAAAAATTATTGAAAGTGAAATTATATAAATAATGATTTTTTTCTTAATACGTATATTGCTGTTATAATTAAGGGAGGAAAGAGAGGATACTCGGGCTCGATCTAGAGACGAGCATGAGAGATGAGAGTATGAAAAGAGTGGAGACCAGTTTGACGCAAGGCTACTTGAGCCAAGACGTCACCACCTTGTCGGCAATTGTATACGTCCACTAGGAACAAAGTATTTTGAGAGATAATTAATGAAATTTCTTTTCCAAATCTGTTTCCATGAATTTACTTATTTTGAAACTATTACATTGTAAAATTCTCATAAATCAAATGTCTACATGGTTATTGCTAAATTCAATTCTCATTAAGGCTCCGTTTGAGTTGTGAAAATTGTTGAAAAGCATTAAAATTTATAAAAATTATTTACTTTTTATTCACTGTATAAATTACGAACTTATAATTTTTATCAAATTTTATTACTTTTTGTCATTTCGAACACCTCCTAAATTTATCAATATCAATGTTATTTAACAAACATTTGTTAAAAGGTGTATCAAAGGCACCTCAGGGATGAAACCAGAATTTAAGTGGAGAGCCATTCATATAAATTTTAATATTTTTCTCAACCTTGAAAATGCAATATCAGAATCAAGTAGTCTATTTAAAGATTATAGACTTAAAAATAAAACAAATATATAAAGTCCATTCACGGAGTTACTTAAAAATAAAATCAATTGATTAGGTTAGACTATGAAATGGCCTAACTCAATCAACTCACATATCTTATTAATGATCCAATTGAAGAATTAATCTCATATGTTATTAATATCTTAAAATAAAAGAAATACGTGACCATTTTTCAAATATATATATATATATATATATATTTGTTTACTTTAGTTAAAGTGATCATTTTTGAAAAAATACATATATATTTATAACTATTCTTTATTGTACTTTTGACAATTTAGTAAAAGAAATTTATGTGAATCATGTAATCATATGAATCCAAAACAAGAAGCAATGTGAGCGCAGAAAAAGGTCAATTATTCAAAAAGGTTGTTCACGGATCATACTCAGAAAAGGGAAATGTCTCAAGCTATGGCCTTTACTTTTATTTTTCGGGGCATAAGTATATTTTATACTTTTAATGTGTTATATAATAATATGAATTTAATTCCTAAATTAATTTAACTACATCACCAACTAAAAAAAAGGAGGGTTTTAACTGATGAAAAAATTAATCATAGTACAATTTTGTCATTAAAGATGCGCTCTCTCATTTTGAAATGTAACAATTTTTTTTTCTATTTTTAATTACTTAATTATTCTACTAATAAACATTTCGATTGTGATCATATCTTTGTCACTTGCAGATCAATATCCACCAAATTATTCTACCAATAAAAATTCGATTATTACCATACCTTTTCACTTGCAGATCAACATCCGCTAAAGCGTTCCGATCCACATGTACAAAGATGGGAGATTGTCATCCACGCGATTAATTGGCTGCGTTAGTATACAAAAAATAAACTTTTTTTTTAAATTTTTTATCTTGATATTGTTACACATCATTTTTTAGAAAAAAATTTTTGATTAAAAATTTATTAAATTGAGAAAAATTAGAGAAAGTTAAAAAAAATTAAAAAAAGTAAAAGATAAAAAAATTGAAAGAAATTTTAAAAAATTTTATAGAAAAATTTACAAAATTTGATAAAAATTTATAACTAGTGAAAAATTACTAAAATTGACCGTTTGCCAAACAAGTTTTAATATTTCTATGAAGGATGGATATAGATAGCTTACATGACATGCAAGTACCTGAGGTAACTATCTTACGTCACTTCGCTTTACTTCTCACTTTTCCATTTTTTTAATCTTAATTTTTTAATCTTTTATTATTTTTGTTCATCAATTTTTTATTTTTATTTATTTATAAGTTTAGAAATATTATTCTTATTTATCAAAATTCTTAAAAAATAAAAAAAAATTCACATACAGGTTTTAAAGACCCAATTTTTGAAAAAATAAATTAATTTTTTATATTCATATCAATTTTTCTTTTTGAAATATTTTTTACAATAATTTTTGGTTGATCCAAATAACATTCTTAAAAATTACTAAATAAAAAAAATCAGTTTTTGTTAACAAAAATCATATAAACAATTATTATTATTATTATTATTTTTTACAAAACAAAGAGTTATTGTGCATTTAGAGTGCTAAATTTGACAAAAAATCTTCAACTTTTCTATTTCTTTTTTAATTTTGTCTAACGTTCTCCACACAAAAAATTTCTAACTTTCTCCTACTTTTACCAATTTTTTTCTAATTTTTTCTAATTTTGTAATTTTTTCTAACTTTTTTTTTTGACATTTTTTGAGAAACACTTCAAACACTGAACAATTTAAAATTATTTATATTTATTTTATATCAAAATTTAACACTCTAAATAGAGATTAGTCAAAAATTAAACCACCAGATTTCACATCTGCCAGCCATATGGACGTTCGCACGTAGGCAGCATAGTAAGGTATAAAGATACGCAAATTGCCGTCCTAATTAAAGAGGTGGGTCACTAATTTTTTTCTCACATTCGTCAATTCTTCTACCATTCTTTTAACCCCAATAAATAAGAACCGTTTTCTAATTTTATATTGAACTAGACCAAATTACACGAAGGGGATGCATGATTATAACTTTTTATTTTATAAAATTTGTACATAATTTTTTAATTAATGGTGGTTGTAAATATTAAAAGCAGGTAAAAGTTGTTTAAAGTGAAATTACATAAATAATTGATATTGATAGTTACTTTTATACTATGTGTATATTTATAGTGTCAAATTTTGACAAAAAATAAAAAATAAGTAAATTTTTTATTATTAAGTGTTTAATGTGTTTTTAAAAAGTATAAAAAAATTAGTAAAAGTTAAAAAATTAAAGATTTTTGTAGAGAAGTGAAGAAAATTGAAAGAATTAATTTTTCTTTTTTACCAAATTGACACTCCAAACGTATTCTATGTAATATAGTTTGTCCTTGATTGAAGGAATTGTACTGTATATTTGAGTCTCACTTAATCACATATTTAGTTGGGAAAAATAATCTAACGTTTCACGTTACCCTATATTACTTCTAGAAAAAAATTTTAAAGTTTAAAAAATTATTTTATATTAAATTACATCTCTAATTATCGCATTCTCCAAGTCAAGCATCATGTAAATAATTCCTCGCAAAAAAAATAATATCCAATGCTATATTCAATTCAATTATTTTGTAATATTCCCTATCTTCTAAATTCTATTATCTCAAACAAAGCGCAATGGTGTTGATTATTCATGTTTTGAGTATCTCCAAACCTTAAACATATAACCTTCAACACGATGAAATCAAAATATTGAAAATATTTTATTAATAAAATTAACTTTGGAAACAATGACCTTAATGGTAAAATTTTATCGGTTAAAAATTTGTAAGAACAGAGACCAGCCAAATTATTAGAAGTTGTCCACCCAAATTATTTGTCAGCAATTCTTTCTATCAAATGATAACTTAATTATTGAATTGTAATTTATTGATGCAATGGGACTCAAATTATTGATTTGTAATAGAAAAGTATTCCTATTCTTATTTAGTTAGGGTTTATTTCATCTACACCAACTATAATTTTAGTTCTGTACTCCTAAATCTCACAAGTTTTACAAATTTGTACTCATATTTCTGAAGTTTTTATTATATTTGCTCAAACTCTTTCCACTAAATTTTTCATTTAAAAGGTAATTTCTAATCAATTCAATATTATAAATAACCTTTATATCCTTATTATTAATACAAAAAAATGCATGAAAAGAAAAATTGAGAGTAAGATTGTTCCATTATTCTTTGGTACTAATAAAAAAAAAAGGAAGAAAAGGAAAAAGCAGGGTGACATTTGGTTTGTATTTCTACTTTTTATTTTTTAGTTTTATTTTATATTTTCTGTTTTTTATTTTGAGGTTCATATTTTAAAAAACTAAAGACGCATTGGGTTTAATATTTTTTTACTTTCTGTGTTTTGAAATTATCCTTATTTTGGATCAATAATGCCTAAAACAACTTTTGACTATTTTGCATTTCATGTATAAACTCATTTTCTATTATACAATTGATTCCATGATCTTATTGCAAAAAATTATTTGTTCAAATCCACGACTCGATTGTTGATTCCAAGTAAAAGAACAACGAGCTCCATGATGGTACAAAAAATTATTTGTTCGAATCCACGACTCGATCATTTATTCCAAGTAAAAAAACAACAAGCTCCACGATGGTAATTAACACGAACATTGATCTTTTATAAAGATGTATTTTGTACCTTAATGTATTGAGAGAATTTTCTTTAGTTCTTCTCTTAAATGATTAAAATTTAAAGAGAATGTTCTAGATCGGATAAATAGATATAAAATTATATCTATATCTATTTAATTAGATCTGGATTTAGATCAAATTTGAATTTAAACCTGATTCCCTTAACACTTCAAATTGTGATTAATTTTTTATAACTAAAAACTCTCAATTCTTGTAGTAATAATAAGTTAAATAGAAGATTTATCATGTTAATTTAACACATTCATGTCCCACTAAAATGCATCATGATCATAATATATTAATCTTGAGTAGTAACTTAATTGGTAAAATTTTGAATTCACTCTTTAATGGTCATTAGTTTAAGTCTGCGCGCAAGTTGGCCGAATACTCTGAATTTAAAAAACAAAATCAAAATATATTAAATTTTATTGGTAGCAATTTTTTCTGACCTAACAACCAGCTTAAGCATACTTATTAACCGATTCTTCTATAAATAAATAAAATTGAAATAAAATATATGTCTATAACAACCAAAAGTAAAATATTCAAGATAATGAATGAGAGGATAAGGATTATGATAACACAATGACTTTGTATCCTCCTAACGTTTAGTCCAAATTCGGAATGCTATCTAGTACACCGGTATAGTATTTGTCAAAGAGTCTCTGATACTTAAGTTAGCAACATAGTTAAGAGAATATTTTGGCAGAGTTTCAGTAAGATTATAGTGTGTGTACTGTGTACTTGAGAAGATAGTGTATATATATAGAGGTACGAGTCCTGAATAGGTAAGATGCATGAGCCTCACACAATCATGCTTCTATCCAATCGAAATGTGCCATGTGTATTGTTGATTCTAAGGTCAATTCCTTTAATTAGTTATCAAAACTGTTAAATAGTAGGCATCACTTTCTTAAACAAGAATCACGGAATATACCAAAATACGGGTGCAAGTGACTGTAACACAAGTAATTTTATTTTTAATACAACGATCGTTCGACCCAACTGAGATCTATATTATTCGGTTGACTTAAGTCTCAATCATGATCGTTCGGGTAAATCCGTTCAATCGGGTGTACCCTATCAGATGATATGCATGGTACTTGAGCACGTGAAGCTCCTGCATCATTTTGCTTACGCCACACTTTCTTTCAGCTTTTCTATATTTTTAGCCAATTGTAAAAGAACGTTTCATAGTCGACATGGATGTTAACACCCACCGTCTGCTAGGAAGAAATAGGCACGCCAAATGCGACCGGAGAGGATCAGTTATTATGTCAATATCCTGATATTCAGGGCGTGTTAAAACATTTTTAATTTTTTACTTTTTTTTCGTGTAAGTTGTTATTTTTTTGAAAAAATAAAAATAAATTTAATAAATACATTTTTATGTATTTAGTTTTTAATTTTCAGGTTTGCTTGAACAGGTTGTTGAATCAATAAGCCGAAGAACTTAAAAATGATACGTTAATTTTAGTTTAGGCAATTTTAAAATTATAAAATATTTTATATAATTTTTATTGATATTTTTTTATTATTTTTCATATATTGTATAAAAATGCACTTGATGGACCTATTACTTGAAACTGCAAAAACTAGTTCAAACAAATTTGAAAATTAAAAATAAATACATAAAAGTGTATTTATTAATTTTTTTATTTTTTAAATGACAACTTATGCAAAAAGAAGTAAAAAAGCAAAAGTGTTTTTATTATCTTTTTTTTTTTTGCATAAATATTTTTAATTTTAGTACCTTATCCATTTTTACTATATCATATTCAAATAATTTATTTTATTTAACTATTTATTAAAATAAAATCCTTTTTAGTAAATAATATAACTAAATTATTAATTAATTAAATCAATTAACTAAATTATAATTCATTAAATAAAATTAATTAATTGTAATTAATTAAATTAATTAATAATTAATAAAAATGTTATTTTATAATTAGTAATTTAATTAATTTTATAATTTAATAGAATATATTTATTTTATAAATTAATAATTAATAAAAATATTAACCAATAATTGATGATAAAATTAATTAACTAAATTAATATAAAATATAGTTTATGAAATTTTTATAATATATAATATAATTAAATTAATATGAAATATATTTTACTAAATTATTTGGGTAAAATAATATAATTAGGCTAATTACAGAAACCTTCCTTAAATATTAGACTAATTATAGGAACTTTCCTCAACCATTTGAACTTACTAAGGGCATTTTATTATTTTACTATAGCATTAGAGAATAGAGAATATAGGTGTAAGATTCATATAGTTGAGAGAGATCTCTATAATTAGTCTAATGTTTAGGAGAGATAAGTGTAATTTACCATTCTTATTTTTTAAAGCCCAGTAATTGAGAATCATTTTTTAATTTTACATTGAACTAGACTTAAACCAACATTTAGTTTCCTAAGGGGTGAGTATTCAGTAAGGTAGAGATTGTTAGAGTTGTGCCTCATATTGACTCACGAGAACACATACAAGGTTGGGACTTACTGAGTTTAATCCGCGTTACAGAACTCTACTACTCTAGGAATTCTATTCCGAGCAAATTTCTGAATCTAGTTCTGATTAGGTTTATTTTTCCTACATACTTAGAACATGTTGTACATCAGGACTAAATTCAAGGGTTAAAGTTTTCAAAAGGTATAGGTTGAAAGATAAAGTAAGAACAAGTGATAGGGTGGGAGGGTTTTTTTTTGGGTTAAGAGAAAAGGTAAGAACAAATAACAGGATTGTCTATGGTTTTTTAAGGTTCTCTCTTGTAATTCCATACTTCATTATTGGAGTTTCTTATAATTGAAAACTGATTTTACCTTATTCGTTATGATCTTTCATTGTGTGATTTTTCTTGTGTTCATAGGTGGTGTTTGTCATTATTCATCAAGATATTGCCATAAGATGATCCAGATTTCCACAACAATAATCCAATTATCGGGTGGTCTTGGGTCTCTTTTGTCTCCAAAAATTAGCTTGTAAGGTGGGACTTTCTATTATACTTATATGCCATTCACCAGCTCTTTCGACAATTGATGTGAGAACGTTAATAATCTCTCCCTTTACATATCGAGCCCCCAACAATCTTCCCATTCATATATCGGGCCCTGGATTGGAGACAACAACAATCTGTTCCTTCTAGTGTTGAGATTGATGGCAAACTTGGGCTCTAATACCAGTTGTTAGGTGATCTTGGGCATCTCTAATCCCTAAAAGTTAGCTCATAGGGTGAAGTTTGTCTTCACAATTATATATCGATCATCAATCCCTTCCACAATTGATGTGAGAAAGCCGATAGCTAGGGGATGGTAGCCAGTTTAAAATACTCGTAGAGTACTCGCCTAGTCTAGGTATTATTTTTACCTGATAAATTTGAGGATCATATAGGTAATACTCGACCGTGATCTGATCTGTTACCATTGATTGCACTTGAAAAGTGCTATTACAAACTCCACTTTTGCGTAGCTATTAATGCGTTTAAGTAGTTTATTTTGAAGTTTTATCATTATTTTATTACTTATAGTAATTATTTTCTTAATTGCAGAGAAAAGGGCAAAATAAATGAGATTAGCAACGATGAAAGTGGCTGCCGAGGAGAGAAAAATGGTTTGAAGTTCAAGATGGTTGAAGTGGTGTGCAGCTGAAGTTCTAGCTTGACACCTTGTCAGTATTTTGACCATATCTTTTCCCTCACAACTCAGATTGACCTGATTCTTTTTGGGTTGGAAAAACGACTCAAAGGGGTACAACTTTTGTGTTTTAGCCGAAGCCTGAATCCATCATCTTCGAGGTCAAAATTGCATTGGAATTCGACGACAGAAAACTGTCAGAAAAAAAAATGCAAAAAGTGAAACTTATACACTGCAGTCCAGACACCCCATTTGGGTGTCCGGACACCTGGACACATGGAAGCATACTACGGTCCAGACACCCCATTTGGGTGTCCGGACACCTGGACGTGCGGGGTTAATTTCCTTCTTCATTTTTAGGGTTTCCTTGGAGGGGTTATAAATACCTAATGAGCAGCCGTTTAGGGGGGAGCTTCTCATCTTTTTTTCATCTTTTTCTAAAATTTTAGAGAGTGTTTTAGACTTTAGAAGGAGAGTTTTCAATTTATTTTTGAAGATGTTTAACAAGGTTTGCGCAACAACTTGTGGATTTGCTTCAACTTTCATGATTCTTCGTTATTGTTTTCGTTCTTCGAAGTACAGTACTATTTTTGCTTAGATTAAATAATATTTTTATTCGTAGTTAGTTTACATTCTTTCTTTCTTCTCGTTCTTTGATTCTTATTTTAATGATTGGATTATCTTGCATGGATTTCTTTATGAATGTAGTGTAAAACCCTAGTTCTTGATTCAACGAATCAAGGAAGGGTAGTTTATGAAAAACGAAGGGGTGTGCGTAGATCCTTTGCATGGTTTGTAAAAACCTTTGCAGAGTGATCTACGATTATAAGAATCATTTTTATTTTGTTTCAAACACTTTGAAAACGGAGACCTTTGACTACATTCTCTGTAATCACTGGTAAAGGTTTTCGGGTACAAATTGATTTAATAATTTTGGACAAATTAAAATTGATTTCTTAAACAAATCTGGTTTTGGTTGTTTGAAAAACCTTCAGAAACAAAAGTTTTTGACTATATTCTCTATAATTACTGGTAAAAACTTTTGAATATAATTTTCTTAATAATTTTTGAACAAACCCTAATTTAGGTTTGAAACCGAATGTTTTCTTAGAAAATCTTTCCAGTTTTATTATCCATAATGAAACGTGATTTTCAAATTGAGTATCGGATATTTTCTGAACTTTAATGAGAATATTTTTCCCAATCTATGGCTCCTTTGACGTGAACTATAGATTGTAGTTTTAACACATCCTGTAGTGAAGTAGTAAACTACCCAGAATTGAAAGTTGAATCATTTTTGTTATCTTGAATGCTTAATTTTATTGCTTTCATTATTTTAGTTTAGTTTAATTTTGTATCTTGTTTTTTCTATTAGTTGGAATAAAAGTAATTTAATTTCTTGAATGCTAGTTCAGTTAATTTTTGTAATTTACTTTTATTTGGTTGCTAGTTACTTAATCAACTCTTCTCAAAATCTAAAACTTGTTTTATTTTTTTTCTTGTCTTTTAAAATGAAACAGTAGGTAGAAGAACTTAGAAAACCCTAGTGTTCAATCTCATAGTTCCCTGTGGATTCAACCTCGGACTCACCGAATTAAAACTACATCGCATGCCCTTGCACTTGGGGGTTAGTTTAGACGCACATTTTCTAATAGCGGTCAAGTTTTTGGCGCCATTGCCAGGGAGCCAATCTTAGTTTTTAGGTTATTAGAATTTAGGATTAAATTTAATTTAATTTAAAAAAAAAAAAAACCTAAAACTTAAAAATTTCCAAAAAAATTTCCTAAGTCCCATAACCTTACTTAGTGGTCCAGACACCTAGGTCTTTGGTCTGGACCATAGTTCATTCATTTAGTTTAGCTTTCTTAGCTTATGAGCTTTTGGACTTGTAGTGAAGACGGTCGATTAGAACGTTCTGAGTTTCTAAATCCTCTCTTTGAACTTGAAAATTCTTTAGGAGAATATCAAAATCTTAGGACCTCTAATCCAATCTTAGAAATGGCTGAGGAACAAGCTGTTGCAGCTAGGCGATCCATGAGAGATATTTTGCAACAGAATAGGCACACTCCGGAATCCTGTATAGTGTGGCCTAAAAACCACACTTTTCACTTTAAACCAGGGATGATACAATTGTTACCTACCTTCCACGGTATGGATTCAGAGAATCCATACGACCACTTAACTCGCTTTAGGAACATCTGTGTCACCATAAAGGATCAAGGATGCCCATTAGAATTAGTATTTCTTAAGCTCTTCCCTTTTTTCATTGCAAGATAAGGCTACTAGATGGTTTGAATTCTTACCATCTAATTCCATTCGCACTTGGGATGAAATGCAAGCTAAGTTTCTAAAGAAGTTTTTTCTACCTAACAGAACTGATGCAATACAGCATCAGATTCTGAACTTTGCTCCACAATATGGTGAGACCTTCTACCAAAGCTGGGAGAGATTTAAAACTCTTCTACATTCCTGTCCTCACCATGGATTTGAAGTTTGGCGCTTAGCTAGTATCTTTATGGATCACTGACGCCACAATTAAAACAATTTGTGGAGACAATGTGCAATGGGCAGTTTTACGATAAAACTCCCGAAGAAGCTTATGAATACTTCAAGTTTTTAGCTGAAAATGCACAAACATGGGATACCACGGGATCTCATAATACTCAGAATGTTAGTGGTTCTTCTATTCGAGGTTTGCATCACTTAAGTGAAATTGATGACCTTAAGGCAAGACTAACAATACTGACCCGAGAAATTGAGACCCTTAAGATAAAAAAGGACACACCAATAGTCAAAGAACCCATAGTGAATGTCTATTGTGTAGGTTGCGATAGTCAATCTCATAGAACGGATGATTGTCCTAGTATGCCCATGTGTAGAGAAGTTGTGCAGAATCAGTTATCTAGTGAACTCCCTATCCATGGTATAAACCAATACCAACCTCTATATCGTGGACAAAATTTGGGGGGAAATCCGTATTCTGAAACATATAATCCGGCCGTAAGGAACCATCCAAATTTTAGTTGAAGAAATGATGGAGCCCAAATGCCACAACCTTATCATACTCCACCTCCTCTAATTCCTCAAGTTCTAGTCACCAATCCAGGATTGTCTCAGAATGTGGGACCTTCACATCATACTCCATACATTCCTCCAAATAAGAGGTCCACAGAAGAAACACTTCAACAGTTTATGAATACACAATCCACACTTTGGGCTCAAAATAATAGAACTTTGGATGATATTAAGGGGCAATTGACTCTTTTGACTCAAACTTTGACTACACAACCTAAAGGTCAATTCCCTGCTCAACCACGTCCAAATCCAACTGCCTAAGTGAAAAATGTTGAAGGGTCTTCCAATCTACCTAGCAATATTGAACAGGTACAAAACATCACGACGCTTAGGAATGGTAAAACTATAGATAAAACCATTCACCCTAAGATGGTTGAGGTTAGGGAAGAGTTAGAACCTAAGCGGATGTTGGAAGATAATAGGAGGGAAGGAAAACAACCTATAGTCATGGAAGAAGAGGAGTCTGAGAAAGAGAAGAATAAGGAAGAGCAAGGAGAGAAACAAAAGGAAAAAGAAGAAGAACCAATGTTAGTACCTAGAAAATACGTCCCTAAAGCACCATTCCCTCAAAGGTTCTTAAAAGCTAAGAGAGAAGCTCAAGTAGTTGAATTGCTAGAGGTATTTAAACAAGTAAAAATCAACATACCTCTTTTAGATGCAATTAAGCAAATCCCAGTGTATACAAAATTTTTGAAAGAACTATGCATTGTAAAGAGGGGATTGAATGTTAAGGAAAAAGCTTTCCTAACTGAACAAGCAAGTGCTATTCTTCAATGTCGCACACCCCCGAAATATAAGGACCCAAGTTGTCCTACTATTTCTTGCTATATAGGGGAGTTCTTTATTAGTCGAGCACTTCTTGATTTAGGAGCTACTGTGAACCTACTTCCCTATTTAGTGTACGAATAACTGGGCTTAGGAGAGATAAAACCTACCCGTGTGACTTTACAACTTGCTGATAGATCTATTAAAGTCCCATGAGGTATAGTCGAAGATGTATTGGTGCAAGTGGAAAATTTCTATTTTCCAGTAGATTTTATAATCCTTGATACCCAACCATTCACCAGTTTATCAGCGCCGGATCAGACACCAGTGATTTTAGGATGACCATTCTTAGCAACATCGAATGCTTTAATTAACTGCAGGAATGGATCCATGAAAATGAATTTTGGTAACATTGAGTTTGAAACAAATATCTTCCATGTTACCAAACAACCAAAAGAGGTACCTGATATACAAGAAGTAGATTTAGTAGAATCTATGGTCCAAGATTACGTGGATCGTGAATTTGTCAAGGATCCTTTAGAAAAAGCTATTCACTTTAGTGAGGAGAATTCGAATTCCACGATATCAAACCAAGAGGTAGTTTGCATTGATTTTTTAGGTGTCGAGGGGATACTAGAAAACACTCAACCACGTTCCATGTTCACATATGCAAATAATCTTGGGCCATATTTGTGGTTCAAAGACTACTACAAGGTTATACATTCTCCAATGTTCTCTACACTAGGAGCATACTCATTCTTGGCACCTCCTAGACTCGAGGAGAATATTTTATTCCTAAAGCTATTTGGTAAGGCTCGGGAAAGATTAGGAGTTGGATAGTATAGTTTTGCATTAACCTTTGTATATTAGTAGATTAGATTTTTCTTTCTTTATTTTTGATTTATTGTTAGTTTATCTTCTCTTTCGTTTTTATTTTTATTTTGTCTTTCTACTAACTCTTTTCTTCTTGTTTTATTTTTCTTTTATTTTTATCTTCTTTTAATTCTAACATATTGCTTGTATAGTTCTTTTATTTTCTTCAAATAAGGAAGCCTTGAGGTAATATCCTTCCTCTCCCTTTTATTTAGTTTTACACTTCCAAATTACTACTTCATATTCATAATTATTGTTGTTGGGAGTGCTGTAGAATCTAAGTTGGAGGGATGTACTGGGTGATGCCTTAAATAACTTGAATAATAGGTGCATGCTTGGTTTAATTTGTGCTTTGTTCTTATTTGTATCGTTTGTGGTTATTGTTTCATGCTCATCATCATGCTTACTATTGCACATTACAAACCCACATATGCATCATGGTTCTCACATTGAGGACAATGTGAATTTTAAGTTGGGGGTAGGGTTCGCATGATGATCTTTTGTGCCAAAATTGCAAAATTTTAAAATTTTTGAGCGTCTTTAACCTTGAATACATGAATTTAGCACATTTGTACCTACATGTCAGTTCTTTTTGGTTTGGTTAATTGTGGAATTGAATGAGAGAAGTGATAAATAAGTTTTGTTCAAGCTTTAATAGGAAACTTAGTTCAAGTTGATTATATAATGACCTTGTGTATTTTTGACTATCATATAGAAGAGTTAATGTGCTTAGGAGTTGATTTTCTTTAACATTGGTTAATTGAGCATTCTTGGACTAGGTGGAGACTTATACCCATTAATGGTGAGCTTTTGAGCCTATTATTCTTTTCTTGAGGGGTTGCACATAGTCACAGCTCTTTTATTCTTCACTTTGGTTTCCAATGCATGAATTGCATCACACACACTTGCATTAGTTTCACTTGGCATATTATGAGTTGTTGTAAGCTTTGAACATGATGCTAGGCCATCTTTGCTATTGTTGGCCTCTTTATCCTTTCTTGGTTATTAATTATCCTAGGAACCAACTTGAAGCCTCTTAAATAAAGTGTGTGATATATATATATATATATTTTCTTGGTTCTCACCTCATATATTATCCCTTAGCCTTATTCACACACTTTTAGCCTTACCCTCACATGTCTTGGGTTGTGAAAGTGCCTTAATGTCAATGATGTGAATGGGGGTTGGGAATGGAAATTTTTAAGAGCATATTGAGAGAAATATTGGGTGAAGAATCTAGCTGATGTATTTTCATTATTTAAAAAAAAAGAAAAAAATAGAGAAAAAAAGAAAGAAAAAGAAAAGAAAAAAATAGAGAAAAAGAAAAAAAATAGAGAAAAAAAAAGGTTTTTCATTTCTTTTTGCTTGGGTAGTTCGGGACTTGTGCATTGTATTATAATTATTGAGAATGTCCCATGAGTAGTTCGTAAGTTTGTGAATAAGCTTCTTGTTGGGATCCCTGTTGGGGTTTGGAAAGGAAATGGGTAGTTGGGGACTTGTGCGCACTTGAGCATCTTTATCCCAAGGCATGTGCTTTGATTTCCATATCCTCCATTGTTAACCATTACCCTTGGCCAAGTTACAACCAAAATAAAGACCTAGTGGATTCTAAGCAAGCAACTCTTGTATTGTGCATGTAGTGGTCTTATGTAGGTTGTGTGGTGTGATCTCTTACACTTGCATTGGAACATGGTTATGAGCTGTCCACTTTGAATTTCATTTCAGTTCACTCACTTATTTTTTGGGTTATGTGCAACTAGGATAGCATCATATGCTAATAGGTATGTGTGAACCCTTGATGAGTGAATTCCTTTCTATGAGTGGTACCCTATGAGCATTTGAAGTCAAAACCTAGTTCCGTTTATGCTCTTGCAACCTTGTTGTATAAATGAAACAATTTTGCACACATGCCCTTTCTACTTTGATAGTCCATGCATTTATGCTTAGCACTTGGGAATTACACATGATATTTAGGTTTTGTGACTTGTTTGGCTTGAGCTTGATTCATTTTTTATCTTGATTACTTTTTGACACTTTTAGACCATGCCATAGATGTTTGCGGGTAGCATCACTGCAAACCCTCACGAGATCTTACTTGTCCACTAGGGGGAACTTAGGGGTTTAAAGGGCTTGCTACACGTAGCTAAGTGTAGCCGTGTTTCCAACGAAAAGAAAAATAGGATCATAGTTGCATTTCATTTTAATAAAGGGCATTGTTAGGGACTAACAACACTCAAGTTGGGGGGTGTGATTGCACTTGAAAAGTGCTATTACAAACTCCACTTTTGCGTAGCTATTAATGCGTTTAAGTAGTTTATTTTGAAGTTTTATCATTATTTTATTACTTATAGTAATTATTTTCTTAATTGCAGGAAAAAGGGCAAAATAAATGAGATTAGCAACGATGAAAGTGGCTGCTGAGGAGAGAAAAATGGTCCGAAGTTCAAGATGGTTGAAGTGGTGTGCAACTGAAGTTCCAGCTTGACACCTTGTCAGTATTTTGACCATATCTTTTCCCTCACAACTCAGATTGACCTGATTCTTTTTGGGTTGGAAAGAAGACTCAAAGGGATACAACCTTTGTGTTTTAGCCAAAGCCTGAATCTATCATTTTCAAGGTCAAAATCACATTGGAAGTCGATGACAGAAAGCTGTCAGAAGAAAAAAATGCAAAAAGTAAAACTTATACACTGTGGTCCGGACACCCCATTTGGGTGTCTGGACACCTGGACACATGGAAGCATACTGCGGTCCAGACACCCCATTTGGGTGTCCGGACACCTGGACGTGCGGGGTTAATTTCCTTATTTGTTTTTAGGGTTTCCTTGGAGGGGTTATAAATACCCAATGAGCAGCCATTTAGGGGGGAGCTTCTCATCTTTTTTTCATCTTCTTTTCATCTTTTTCTAGACTTTTAGAGAGTTTTTTAGACTTTAGAAGGAGAGTTTTCAATTTATTTTTGAAGATGTTTAACAAGGTTTGCGCAACAATTTGTGGATTCGCTTTAACTTTCATGATTCTTCGTTATTGTTTTCGTTCTTCGAAGCACGGTACTATTTTTGCTTAAATTAAATAATATTTTTATTCGTAGTTAGTTTACATTCTTTCTTTCTTCTCGTTCTTTGATTCTTGTTTTAATGATTGGATTATCTTGCATGGATTTCTTTATGAACGTAGCGTAAAACCCTAGTTCTTGATTCAACGAATCAAGGAAGGGTAGTTTATGAAAAACGAAGGGGTGTGCGTAGATCCTTCGCATGGTTTGTAAAAACATTTGCAGAGTGATCTACGATTGTAAGAATCATTTTTATTTTGTTTCAAACACTTTTGAAAACGGAGACCTTTGACTACATTCTCTGTAATCACTGGTAAAGGTTTTCGAGTAAAAATTGATTTAATAATTTTGGACAAATTAAAATTGATTTCTTAAATAAATCTGGTTTTAGTTGTTTGAAAAACCTTCGGAAACAAAAGTTTTTGACTATATTTTCTATAATCACTGGTAAAAACTCTTGAATATAATTTTCTTAATAATTTTTGAATAAACCCTAATTTAGGTTTGAAACCGAATGTTTCTTAGAAAATCTTTCTAGTTTTATTATCCATAATGAAACGTGATTTTAAAACTGAGTATCGGATATTTTCTGAACTTTAATGAGAATATTTTTCCCAATCTATGGCTCCTTTGACGTGAACTATAGATTGTAGTTTTAACACATCCCGTAGTAAAGTAGTAAACTACCCAGAATTGAAAGTTGAATCATTTTTGTTATCTTGAATGCTTAATTTTATTGCTTTCATTATTTTAGTTTAGTTTAATTTTGTATCTTGTTTTTTCTATTAGTTGGAATAAAAGTAATTTAATTTCTTGAATGCTAGTTCAGTTAATTTTTGTAATTTACTTTTATTTGGTTGCTAGTTACTTAATCAACTCTTCTCAAAACCTAAAACTTGTTTTATTTTTTTTTCTTGTCTTTTAAAATGAAACAGTAGGTACAAAACTTAGAAAACCCTAGTGTTCAATCTCATAGTTCCCTGTGGATTCGACCTCGAACTCACCGAGTTAAAACTATATCACACACCCTTGCACTTGGGGGTTAGTTTAGAAGCACATTTTCTAATAGCGGTCAACCATCCCTAAATAGGACTAAGATTATTGATTTGTAATAGGAAAGCATAGGAAAGCATCCCTACTCTTATTTTGGTTAGGTTATAGAAGTTCTTATCAAGAGTGTTTAGAGAATAGGTGTATGTTAAATTTGGCCAAATATCTTTAATTTTTTTATTTTTAAAATTTTTTTTGATTCTTGCCAAACAAAAAACCTCAAAAATTTTCAACTTTCACCTTTTTTAATATTTTTACTAATTTTCTCTGATTTTTTTTCTAATTTTTACTACTTGCTCCAACTTTTATAAGAATTTTTACATTTTTTAAGAAATATACCAAACATTCAATAACTTAAAATTTATTACATTTTGTTTTTTGCCAAAACTTGACAATTCAAACAAACAATAGGTAGTTAAAGTTATCCAACTGGCACTCTAGCAAGGAAACAAATAATAAAGTAATTTATTTAAGGTAGATGATCAATATATTTCACTTTTACCTTCTTACACTCCATCTCTTTTTATAATAAACATTAATTTTTACTATAAGAAAAACTAAAAATAGAGTGTATTTATCATTTTTCTTTATTTAATTTAAAAGTATATAGAATCTCAATAAAGTAGCCGAAGAGGGGAAAGCGATCTTACTCTAATATTAGAGTAGGTGAGAGAAAAAAAAATAAAATCTCATAAAATTTAGGACCTGGTAGATATTGGATTAAATTGCTCACTTCGTCTTGATTATGATTAAAATTAAAAAAGATATTTTTATTAATCTTACTATATACATCGGCAAATATTTGAAATATTTGTATTAAAATATTTATTTTTATTACTTTATTAATTCATATATTAATATTTTTATTTTATTCTTTTAATAAATAATTGATTTGTATATATTTTACTTTTAAAAATAAAATATTATTAATTTCAATAGAACGGAGTAAGACTCTAAACTTGAAATATCCATCACAATACAAAAAGTGAGAAAAACAAAATTATTTAATGAAGCGAAATTGGAAGGAAGGACTACCCTCCATTCTCACCTGCATGACCAAGACTTGAGGCAGTCTCATGTCTTTAATGAGATGTCTTGGTAGTGACCTTCACCTGGAGTGAATTGACAAAATTTTCTGAATTGCTGGGGAGCAATTACGAGTTTGAAAACTGTGCGGGAATAAATCTGACTTTGACTAAATTCGTTCTCCTTGCCAACTGGAAATCCGAAGTCAAGCTTGCCGAGCATAAGAAACCAAAGGGTTATGACCAGATATGGGTTTTCCGACTAGAAAACCCTCCGACGATCAAGTCAGCAAAGGCTTAAGGATTGAGGACAAGTGAATATTGTAATAAAATTGGCAATTGAATGTGTACCTAAATTTTAAGGCAAAGTCTCCTATTTATACTTAGATATCCTATTTTAAATAAATAAACAAATTTTTAAATAAATAAATTAGTGACTTTACGGCAATCATTATGTATTCCATTTTTGTATATCTTCATACGCCGTTCCTTCTTGCTGCATTTAATGCTTTCCTTTTTCCATTTAATACGCCCATCCCTAATTTAATGCGCGTGGGCTGAATGGTGTTTGAATTGGCTAGTTCTAGTCCCACAGTCGCCCAAATGTCATTTCTATCTGCTATTTGTCATCACTCATAGAGGGAAGAACTAACTAAATTAGTTTTCATGCATTTAAGTTAGTCTATTTATGACCATTTCAGATTTATAGTTAGGCGTTAATTCCTAGACCCTCGTTCCACGTGGGTTCTTCCCTTAATCTCTTTTTGGCTGTCTCTATTTTTTCGAGTGTCTGTCTGAAATTGTTGGGGAGAATGCCATGTGTCTCTCATCTGAATTGCTCAGGAATGCTCCACGTGTCGTGGGCTGTTTTCGTACCAACATTATGCTCCCACTCTGATCGGGATAATTTATTACCCACCGAGAGTAGTGAAGATCTTATTCACCTGTACTCCTTTCATGTTGAGTCACTTCCTATATCATTTTATTTTTTGATGTGCCTTCTTCTCATTGGTTGCAGCGTTAGGCTATTTCTACTGCATAATAGCCTTCTCTCTTCCTCGCATGTCGAAACCTCAACTGTCGCCTCAAAACCCTAAAACGCGCTGCTAGCTGTCATAATGATATTAATTCAGACGACGTATTAAGTGAATTTTTAGCGCCAATCACTTTGCCTTCATTTTAAAAATTTTCACATGTATCACGCATCTATATATATCTCAAGTACCCATTTCTGCCATTTTTTTTCGCATTCTTTGAGCTGTCTCATGCACCCAAAAGTTCTAAACACTTTCAATCTCTCCAGTCCTCCCCCTATCTCCTCTTACTCTTTTTCGTGGTGAGCTCTCAACCCGTTTGCATCTTCGTCTTTTTTCATTTTCAATTTAGAAATTAGAAATCAGAAAATTTGCTGATGAACTCAGCTCCACTGAGAAAATTGCCATTTTTAAACAAAAGTATGGCATCCCTAATACTATAAACAATAGAGTAGCCACTGAGGACGATCAAGAAATAGGGATGTTCCCTATCGTAGCTATTGCTGAGAGAGGCTTGGGATTTCTTATCTCGTTGTTCCTTCGAAAAATCTTCCACATAACTAATCTTTCACCTAGGTTCGTTTCCCATGATTTTTATAGGATAGTAAACAGAGTAGAGGAGATTAACCGCAGATACAGATTCCATCTATCTGAATGGGATTTGCTATACTGTTATAATATTCAAAAAATTAATAGAGACGAGAATAAGTAGTACCTCAAATCCCAACCTGATAGAGCCCTTATACATATGCTCCTGGACAATGTTAAGGGTTTTGAGGATGATTTTTGCATGGTGTCTGGAGAGTGGATGAATTATCCTAACGAGGACCCCTTCCCTCCAGTTATTGCTGCTGCACGAGGCCCAAGTCGAGGATTCTTCACATTCTCTTTTTCTCTGCTTCTATTTTCTTGTTTCTCATTAGCTTCAATCTTCAATTCTAAATATTGTTATTTTGCTGCACGCAGACAATCACACAAAGAAAGGCTGGGCTAGGGGCAACCTCGCTGACTAAACGCATATCAAGTTAGTGTTAAAATTCCTAGGCGGCCTGAACAACTACCCGTTTGTGCAGTCAGCACCCATCTTGTTTGATTATCGACCCAACTACCACTCTTTCGTGGCACCCCCTCCTAGTTTCGTGATTGGCTCTATTTCTCAGACGCTCATATTGTGGTTCGATTAGACTCTCTAGCCTCGTATTTAGTTCTACAATATGAACCACCCAGCTTGGCGTCTAGCGCTGAACGTGGCACTCCTAGTTGAAGGTCCAATCCCTGCCGAGCAACCAATTCTCAAAGCTCTGCCTATTAGGGATCATCTAGTGAGAGAAGCCTTTAACACTGAAGCAGAGGAAGTCGAAGCTTCTTCCAGTCCATCCATAGACAATAACCGAGGTATGGCGCCCAAGTTCAACATCAGGAAGGTCTCAGAAGAAATGGCCAAGAAAAAGAAAGCTGTTGTGGCCAAAAAGAGGACTTTCGAGATAGAAGCTGAAAAGGCCAAGCAGAGCCAAAAAACAATTGAGGGAGTAGATAGGGCCAGGCCAAAAGTTTCTTGTATTTTGATAAATAAGCCCTCTGAAGTGGTACGGAAGTCTTCCCAACCAATAGAGGAAGACGATCCCGAGGCCAAGAAAAAGTAAAAGGTCATTGACGAATCCGACCTTGTGGTTCTGGACACTCCATTAGCTGCTAAGCTGCCCTCAGTTCCCTCGAAACCAGTTGCTAAGGGCTCCCGACCTCAATCTCAAGGGGATCAAGACTCAGGCTCAATGCCTCCTGAGGGGGAAAGACTAGAGCTCGTTTCGCTGCGAACAATTCGGTCAGGGCGTCACCCAGAAAAAATGCCATAGTTCATTCCTCAAATTCGGGTCCCTCAGTTCGACTGCTTGAGTCACCCATTCACGGTCTTGGACTTAGCTCTCCTTTACCCCCATGAATTTCTCAAAGGAGTTGCTGCCCCGTATGACCTCGATAGAGTTAAAAGGAGCAGAGTGGAGGGTGTTCACGATAATTTACTCAAAAACATTGTAATAGTAAGTGAATTTTTCTTTCTTTCTTTTTTTTTCTCCTTTTTTCTTTTATCTTGCCCCAATATGTTCCTTACGTATTATTCTATTTTTATTGTCTACTTGTAGGCTTCTTTCAATGCCTTAGACTTAGTCAACTGAAGCAGAATCACGCATCGAAAAATCGATGACGACAAGGCATTAATTCGAGAAATAAAAGCCCAGCTCGCCGAGCTTGAGGCGAGGCATGAGAAGGTAGTCGGGGAGCTAGAAAAGGAAAAAGAGCGACTCGAAGCACAATTGGACACTGCCAACTTGAAGATCTCCCTCGTCAAGGAGAGGACAGAGGCCAGCAATAGAAAATACGAGACAATTAACAAAATGTTTGCCTCCAAGGATGAGAAGTTGCTTCAAAAGGGACTACAACTGACTGAGGCTCAGCTGAACCTCAGTTAGTCCAGGATCAAACAAGAGAGGTTCACCGAGGAGCTTAATAAGGCTCAGCAGGAGCTCTTCAACTAGAAGGAAGCAAACACCCAGTTAAAGGTCACTTTGAAGAATAAGAGAGACATCATCCAAACGAAAGACCGAAAACTGAAGACTACATAGAGAAGGAAGTCAATAAGTACTTCTAGGATTTTGTGCAGCACGTAACTAATGTGAGGAACTTATACTTCCTTGAAGGTTGGGAGGCTGCCATGCAACGACTCACGATTAAAGCTACCTTGGCGACCTATACGAAAGTTCCTTGGCCCTATCCTCACGAGTAAATTCCGAAGTTCAGTTGGGAAAGGACTCCCCTTCCTCCGACTCCTTCTATTAACACGCATGAAGCTCAAGGTCTGGAAGAAGGCAAAATTAAAGTTCAAAGTACATCCAGAAATGACCGGGCTAATGAGGCTTCTTGCGTGGGCTCAAAGGACGTTCATTAATTCGTAGTTTCTGATAGTTTTGAAAACTTTTTTTAACTCAAATTTCAGTGGAAAATAAAATTAACCGTTTTCTCTTTTTACCTTTTGGACTCATATTCTGCTTTAATGTATGAATGACAACTATCCTTTATCTTTTTTTTTTGCTGATAAATGCTTAATGAATACTTCCGTTAAGTAAAAATCGATTTTATGCTCAAGAATGTTATTTACTGATAATTGTGATTACTTCCTTATATGTGTTAAACGCTCAATGCTGTAATGAATTTTCAAAGTCAAGTTACATATTCAAATTTCTTTCTTCTGAAATTAATTTGTTAACTTTAACCAACTATTGAGTTTAAAGTATTATAAGTTAGAATGAATTTTTATCCCGAGTTACTCCAAGCAAATTTTTATTGGTCGAGGCCTTATCTAATTAGTGATTTTCGTTATTTCAATCACTTATTCCACAATCAGTATTTTCTTTTTACATGCTTTATTATCGAACATTGCGATAAAATGTCTCCCTCCGAACTTGTCCCTGGTGCAATCACCTGTTAAAGCGCTCATCGGGGTTCTTCAATGTGAATGTTTCAATGTGCTTTCTATTAAGTTGATCATAGAAAAGCTCTGTTCAATTGTACTTTTCTTGAGACAATCACTGGGAGACCCAGCTTAGTTATGTTTTTAGGTCAACTATTGGAAACCCAGTAGGATAATCCTTTTTCGAGCCAACCACTGGGCAACCCAGTAGGACAATCCTTTTTCGAGTAATCCTTTTTCGATTGTCACATCTGAGAGCCCTAAATGAACGTTCCTTTCATTATGTGCATGTCTCTAAAGCTAGAGTTGAGCCCATCTTCATACTTGTTTTGCTCATTATCTAGTAATTACAATTACATCATTACATGTAATAAAGTCTCAAATGTACCCCATTTCACAATCTTTTACTGGCTTGTTTTCAATATATGCCAATCGGTATGCGCCGTTGCTGAGCACTTCTGTAACTCGAAATGGGCCCTCCCAATTAGTGCTGAGCTTCCCATCAATCGGATCTTTTTTTGCCTCTATTACCTTCCGAAGGACGAAATCTCTTATTCTGAATTCTCGTGACTTTACATGCTTGTTGAATTTTCTCCTCATTTTTGCTGGTACGATGCCAACTGAATTGTAGCTAATTCTCTCTTTTCCTCAAGCAAGTCTAGGTTGATTCCTATGGCCTTACCATTTTTCCCTCGGTTGAACACTTGTGTTCGGATTGTTGGCATGCCAACCTCCAATGGAATGACTGCTTCTATGCCATATGTGAGAGAAAAATGAGATTCTCCAGTTGACCTCCTCGGGGTTGTCTGGTAGGTCCACAACATAGATGGTAGTTCCTCAACCCACCTCTCCTTGGTCAACTCCTAGTTCTTCTTAATGCCATTGAGTATTACTTTGTTGGAGGCCTCCGCCTGCCCATTGCCTTGTGGATAAACTAGTACTAAATAGACATTCCTGATGCCATATTTGGAACAATACTTCCTAAATTGAGCACTATCAAATTGTGTCCCATTATCAGAGATTAAAGTTTTCAGGATGCCGAATCTTGTGATGATATTCTTCCATATAAACCGTATGGTATCTGCATTCTTGATGTGAGCCAAGGGTTCAGCTTCTACCCACTTGGTAAAATAATCAGTGCCAGTAATTAGCCATTTTCTATTCCTTGGAGCAGTTGGCAATAGTCCCACGATGTCAAGCCCCCATTGGGCAAATAGCCAAGGGCTGGTGAGTGAGATGAGTTCCTGAGCAGGCTAATGAGGAATCGAAGCAAATTTCTGACACTTCTTACATTTGCGGACATATATCTGTGCCTCTTCTCATGCTCAGCCACCAATATCCTTGAGTAATTGTTCTGCAAGCCAAAGATCTGCCCCCAGTATTAACTCCACAGACCCCTTTATGCAGCTCATAAAGGAGATTCTGTACCCTTTTTGGATGGCCGCAAAGAAGATAAGGGCCGGTGAAAGATCTCTTATACAACTTGCCATCTGGAGATAGCCAGAACGTCGTGGCTTTCATCTTCAACTTCTTGGCTTGCACTTTATCCTCAGGGAGTGTTTCGTCTTTCAAATAAGCAATAATGGACTCCATCCACGATTCCCCAAGCTCTACGTATGTAATCTGGTCTGCCTTCGAGACGCTCAGCCTATCCAACTCATCAAAAAATATAGTGTTGTTGGGTTTGTGTTCTTGGTGCTGCGGCTAATGTTGCCAGAACGTCCGCATGCGAATTGAGATCTCTATCAATAAGCTCTATTCTAATTACATTAAAATCCCGAAACTTTCTCTTTGATAGCTCAAGATACTTAGCCATCCGTTCGTTCTTTGCTGCGCACTTACCCTTTAACTGGTTGGCCACCAGTTGAGAGTCAATTTTTCTAAACACATTTTGAGTGAATAGACACCGAGCGATTTCTAACCCTACCAGAAACGCATCACACTCAGTTTCATTATTTGTTGCCCCAAAGTTCAATTTTATCATATGCTCTATAATCACTCATTCGGGGGTCGTAAGAACCACTCCAACTTCTGCCCCTCTTCTTGACGATGACCCATCAACTTCAATCTGCCAAAGTGGGGTAGTTGCTCTTTCCCCCGTTCTTAGTTCCACTAGCCATATGTTCCCGATGCATTCATGGTTGGGGAGGCAAATTCAGCCACAAAATCCACCAAAACTTGCGCCTTTTATTGTGGTCTTGGGAACGAATCTTATATCAAACACTGCTAGATACACCACCCACTTGGCCATCCTTCCCGTGATGTCCACCTTCTTTAACAGCTGTCCAATTGGCTGATCAGTCACCACCTCGATGGTGTGGGCATGAAAATAATGAGCCAGTTTTTTAGATGCCATCACTAACAATGTGGTTAGAGATGGATAAGTAGAGCTGTAGGACATCCTCAGGCTGGTGAAATAAATTGATTTTTTCTTTCCATCTTCTTGCTTGAGCAAAACCGCACTGACAACGTGGTCAGAAATGGATAAGTAGAGCTATAGAACATCCTCAGTCTGGGAAGTCGTTAAAATCGGAGCTGTAGTTAAGTATTCCTTCAACTTCTCCAGCGTTTGATCTGCTTCCTTATCCCAAATTAGTTTGTTGGAACCTTTAAGTAGCCTAAAGAATGGTCAGCATTTGTCTAATGCCCGGCTAATAAATCTGTTCAGTGCTGTTACTATTCCGGTCAGCCTCTATACTTACTTTTTTGTCCTGGGTGGAGTCACGCTTTGTATTGCTCGGATATGGTCGGGATCTGCTTCTATTCCTTTCCTGGTGACCAGTTGGCATAAGAACTTTCCCAAACATACCCCGAAGGCATACTTTGCAGCATTTAGTTTTAGCCCATAACTGTTCAATACATCAAACACATGTTGTAAGTGTTCGTCGTGAGTTTTCGATTCCTTGCTCCTTACCACCATATCATCAATGTATACCTCCAAAGTCTTTCCTAAGTCTTCCTTAAACATCTTCGTGACCAGGTGTTGATACGTGGCTTTAGCATTCTTCAGTCCAAAGGCATAACTTTGTAACAGAATATCCCCCTTAGAGTAATAAAAGCGGTCTTCTCTTCATTGGGCCTGAACATGGGGATCTGATGATAACCTCTATAAGTATCCAAGAATGACATCCTTGCGCTACTAGCCATTGAGTCCATGAGTTGGTCAATCTTCGACAGTAGGAACGGGTCCTTTTGGCATGCTTTGTTAAGGTCCGTATAATCCACGCAGACCCTCTACTTCTTATTCTTCTTTTTACCACCACAGTATTTGCCAGTCACTCAGGATATGATAACTTTTCTTATGGTATCGGCTTCCAACAACTGCACGACCTCTTCAATCACCGCCTCTACATGCTGTAATGTGGATCTCCTGGCCTTCTGAATAACTGGTTTGACTCCAGGATTTACATTCAAATCGGTGACTTATAACCTTAAGGGAAATCCCAAGCATATCCTGGGGCGTCCAAGCGAAAGTCTTAATATTTTTAAGAGTATTTTTGTCAACTTCAATTTCTTATCCATCGATAAGCCTACTCCTATCAAAAAGAACTTGTCATCCTGGCTGAACTCACCACAACCTTTTCCAAGCCTTCGACTACTTTTTCTTCTGGATTCCCCTGACACTGTCTATCTTCGGGGTGTCCTCGGGAAGTTCTGTTAGCTGGACTTTATTAGGACGGGGCTTGGACCTTAAAACAGCAGTGAAACATTTTCGTGATGCATCCTAGTCCCCTTTGATCTTGATCACCTCTTCACATATGGGAACTTGAGCACTTGATGGTAAGTTGATAAGGACGACTTTCAGCATATGCATCCATGATCTTTCTCCTATAGCATTATAGGAAGACGACGTATCCACAACTGTAAAGTTTACTTCATACTCCATCGGTCCTGCCCCAGACTGTATAATCACTCTCCCAAGCAGCCAAACTGGGGTAGAATTAAATCTGACGAGCGGTGATTTAGCCTGCTCTAGATCCTCTTTCGTCAAGCCTAATTTTTTTGAACAACTCAAAAACAAAACCTCGGTGGAACTCCCAGAGTCAATAAGAATCCTTTTCACATTGGTCTAAAAATTTTCAGAGTTACACCAAGGCGTCATTATGGGGTCGTTGTACTTTGTCACACTCATCCTCAAAAATGAGATTCCCCGAGCAGTTTTCTTTCGGGATCACTTGGTCGGGGTCGCGTGAACTTTCAACACTTCTCCAAATCTACCTATATGCTGGTCCTAGCCCCTCAGGCAGGTAATAATGCCCCGTGGGTGACTTTTTATGTGGATAACATGGATTACTGCTGAGTGATTACTTCTCTCCTAGGCCTTGGCCTCGGGGGTTACTGGTCCCTTTCCCTCCTCCCGCACCTCGTTTCTCCATACGTTCCTGCCTTAGTTCCACTTCCTTTATCTTCCCTAGAGCTTGAGGTTCCTAGCTTCCTTTTCCGTGTTCTTGCCTCATCAATATACTTCTTTAGGTGGCCTTCTTTTACTAGATCTCTAGGAGATATTGTCTGCCGAGCAACCAATTCTCAAAGCTCTGCCTATTAGGGATCATCTAGTGAGAGAAGCCTTAAACACTGAAACAGAGGAAGCCGAAGCTTCTTCCAGTCCATCCATAGACAATAGCCGAGGTATGGTGCCCAAGTTCAACATCAGGAAGGTCTCAGAAGAAATGGCCAAGAAAAAGAAAGCTGTTGTGGCCAAAAAGAGGACTTTCGAGATAGAAGCTGAAAAGGCCAAGCAGAGCCAAAAAACAATTGAGGGAGTAGATAGGGCCAGGCCAAAAGTTTCTTGTATTTTGATAAATAAGCCCTCTGAAGTGGTGCGGAAGTCTTCCCAACCAATAGAGGAAGACGATCCTGAGGCCAAGAAAAAGTAAAAGGTCATTGACGAATCCGACCTTGTGGTTCTGGACACTCCATCAGCTGCTAAGCTACCCTCAGTTCCCTCGAAACCAGTTGCTAAGGGCTCCCGACCTCAATCTCAAGGGGGTCAAGACTCAGGCTCAATGCCTCCTGAGGAGGAAAGGCTAGAGCTCGTTTCGCTGCGAACAATTCGGTCAGGGCGTCACCCAGAAAAAATGCCATAGTTCATTCCTCAAATTCGGGTCCCTCAGTTCGACTGCTTGAGTCACCCATTCACGGTCTTGGACTTAGCTCTCCTTTACCCCCATGAATTTCTCAAAGGAGTTGCTGCCCCGTATGACCTCGATAGAGTTAAAAGCAGCAGAATGGAGGGTGTTCACGATAATTTACTCAAAAACATTGTAGTAGTAAGTGAATTTTTCTTTCTTTCTTTTTTTTTTCTCCTTTTTTCTTTTATCTTGCCCCCAATATGTTCCTTACTTATTATTCTATTTTTATTGTCTACTTGTAGGCTTCTTTCAATGCCTTAGACTTAGTCAACTGAAGCAGAATCACGCATCGAAAAATCGATGACAACAAGGCATTAATTCGAGGAATAAAAGCCCAGCTCGTCGAGCTTGAGGCGAGGCATGAGAAGGTAGTCGGGGAGCTGGAAAAGGAAAAAGAGCGACTCGAAGCACAATTGGACACTGCCAACTTGAAGATCTCCCTTGTCAAAGAGAGGACAGAGGCCAGCAATAGAAAATACGAGACAATTAACAAAATGTTTGCCTCCAAGGATGAGAAGTTGCTTCAAAAGGGACTACAACTGACTGAGGCTCAGCTGAACCTCAGTTAGTCCAGGATCAAACAAGAGAGGTTCACCGAGGAGCTTAATAAGGCTCAGCAGGAGCTCTTCAACCAGAAGGAAGCAAACACCCAGTTAAAGGTCACTTTGAAGAATTAGAGAGACATCATCCAAACGAAAGACCGAAAACTGAAGACTACATAGAGAAGGAAGTCAATAAGTACTTCTAGGATTTTGTGCAGCACGTAACTAATGTGAGGAACTTATACTTCCTTGAAGGTTGGGAGGCTGCCATGCAACGACTCACGATTAAAGCTACCTTGGCGACCTATACGAAAGTTCCTTGGCCCTATCCTCACGAGTAAATTCCGAAGTTCAGTTGGGAAAGGACTCCCCTTCCTCCGACTCCTTCTATTAACACGCATGAAGCTCAAGGTCTGGAAGAAGGCGAAATTAAAGTTCAAAGTACATCCAGAAATGACCAGGCTAATGAGGCTTCTTGCGTGGGCCCAAAGGACGCTCATTAATTCGTAGTTTCTGATAGTTTTGAAAACTTTTTTTAACTCAAATTTCAGTGGAAAATAAAATTAACCGTTTTCCTCTTTTTACCTTTTGGACTCATATTCTGCTTTAATGTATGAATGACAACTATCCTTTATCTTTTTCTTTGCTGATAAATGCTTAATGAATACTTCCGTTAAGTAAAAATCGATTTTATGCTCAAGAATGTTATTTACTGATAATTGTGATTACTTCCTTATATGTGTTAAACGCTCAATGCTGTAATGAATTTTCAAAGTCAAGTTACAGATTCAAATTTCTTTCTTCTGAAATTAATTTGTTAACTTTAACCAACTATTGAGTTTAAAGTATTATGAGTTAGAATGAATTTTTATCCCGAGTTACTCCAAGCAAATTTTTATTGGTCGAGGCCTTATCTAATTAGTGATTTTCGTTATTTCAATCACTCCTTCCACAATCAGTATTTTCTTTTTACATGCTTTATTATCGAACATTGCGATAAAATGTCTCCCTCCGAACTTGTCCCTGGTGCAATCACCTGTTAAAGCGTTCATCGGGGTTCTTCAATGTGAATGTTTCAATGTGCTTTCTATTAAGTTGATCATAGAAAAGCTCTGTTCAATTGTACTTTTCTTGAGACAATCACTGGGAGACCCAGCTTAGTTATGTTTTTAGGTCAACTATTGGAAACCCAGTAGGACAATCCTTTTTCGAGTAATCCTTTTTCGAGTCAACCACCGAGGAAACTAGTAGGACAATCCTTTTTCGAGCCAACCACTGGGCAACCCACTAGGACAATCCTTTTTCGAGTAATCCTTTTTCGATTGTCACATCTGGGAGCCCTAAATGGACATTCCTTTCATTATGTGCATGTCTCTAAAGCTAGAGTTGAGCCCATCTTCATACTTGTTTTGCTCATTATCTAGTAATTACAATTACATCATTACATGTAATAAAGTCTCAAATGTACCCCATTCCACAGTCTTTTTACTGGCTTGTTTTCCATATATGCCAATCGGTATGCGCCGTTGCTGAGCACTTCTGTAACTCGAAATGGGCACTCCCAATTAGTGCTGAGCTTCCCCTCAATCGGATCTTTTTTTGCCTCTATTACCTTCCGAAGGACGAAATCTCCTATTCTGAATTCTCGTGACTTTACATGCTTGTTGAATTTTCTCCTCATTTCTTGCTGGTACGATGCCAACTGAATTGTAGCTAATTCTCTCTTTTCCTCAAGCAAGTCTAGGTTGATTCCTATGGCCTTACCATTTTCCCCTCGGTTGAACACTTGTGTTCGGATTGTTGGCATGCCAACCTCCAATGGAATGACTGCTTCTATGCCATATGTGAGAGAAAAATGAGATTCTCTAGTTGACCTCCTCGGGGTTGTCTGGTAGGTCCACAACATAGATGGTAGTTCCTCAACCCACCTCTCCTTGGTCAACTCCTAGTTCTTCTTAATGCCATTGAGTATTACTTTGTTGGAGGCCTCCGCCTGCCCATTGCCTTGTGGATAAACTAGTACTAAATAGACATTCCTAATGCCATATTTGGAACAATACTTCCTAAATTGAGCACTATCAAATTGTGTCCCATTATCAGAGATTAAAGTTTTCAGGATGCCGAATCTTGTGATGATATTCTTCCATATAAACCGTATGGTATCTGCATTCTTGATGTGAGCCAAGGGTTCAGCTTCTACCCACTTAGTAAAATAATTAGTCCCAGTAATTAGCCATTTTCTATTCCTTGGAGCAGTTGGCAATAGTCCCACGATGTCAAGCCCCCATTGGGCAAATAGCCAAGGGCTGGTGAGTGAGCTGAGTTCCTGAGCAGGCTAATGAGGAATCGAAGCAAATTTCTGACACTTCTTACATTTGCGGACATATATCTGTGCCTCTTCTCATGCTCAGCCACCAATATCCTTGAGTAATTGTTCTGCAAGCCAAAGATCTGCCCCCAGTATTAACTCCACATACCCCTTTATACAGCTCACAAAGGAGATTCTGTACCCTTTTTGGTTGGCCGCAAAGAAGATAAAGGCCGGTGAAAGATCTCTTATACAACTTGCCATCTGGAGATAGCCAGAACGTCGTGGCTTTCATCTTCAACTTCTTGGCTTGCACTTTATCCTCATGGAGTGTTTCGTCTTTCAAATAAGCAATAATGGACTCCATCCACGATTCCCCAAGCTCTACGTATGTAATCTGGTCTGCCTTCGAGACGCTCAGCCTATCCAACTCATCAAAAAATATAGTGTTGTTTGGTTGTGTTCTTGGTGCTGCGGCTAATGTTGCCAGAGCATTCGCATGCGAATTGAGATCTCTATCAATAAGCTCTATTCCAATTACATTAAAATCCCGAAACTTTCTCTTTGATAGCTCAAGATACTTAGCCATCCGTTCGTTCTTTGCTGCGTACTTACCCTTTAACTGGTTGGCCACCAGTTGAGAGTCAATTTTTCTGAACACATTTTGAGTGAATAGACACCGAGCGATTTCTAACCCTACCAGAAACGCATCACACTCAGCTTCATTATTTGTTGCCTCAAAGTTCAATTTTATCATATGCTCTATAATCACTCCTTCGGGGGTCGTAAGAACCACTCCAACTTCTGCCCCTCTTCTTGACGATGACCCATCAACTTCAATCTGCCAAAGTGGGGTAGTTGCTCTTTCCCCCGTTCTTAGTTCCACTAGCCATATGTTCCCGATGCATTCACTGGTTGGGGAGGCAAATTCAGCCACAAAATCCACCAGAACTTGCGCCTTTTATTGTGGTCTTGGGAACGAATCTTATATCAAACACTGCTAGATACACTACCCACTTGGCCATCCTTCCCGTGATGTCCGCCTTCTTTAACAGCTGTCCAATTGGCTGATCAGTCATCACCTCGATGGTGTGGGCATAAAAATAATGAGCCAGTTTTTTAGATGCCATCACTAACAATGTGGTTAGAGATGGATAAGTAGAGTTGTAGGACATCCTCAAGCTGGTGAAATAAATTGATTTTTTCTTTCCATCTTCTTGCTTGAGCAAAACCGCACTGACAACGTGGTCAGAAATGGATAAGTAGAGCTATAGAACATCCTCAGTCTGGGGAGTCGTTAAAATCGGAGCTGTAGTTAAGTATTCCTTCAACTTCTTCAGCGTTTGATCTGCTTCCTTATCCCAAATTAGTTTGTTGGAACCTTTAAGTAGCCTAAAGAATGGTCAGCATTTGTCTAATGCCTGGCTAATAAATCTGTTCAATGCTGTTACTATTCCGGTCAGCCTCTATACTTACTTTTTTGTCCTGGGTGGAGTCACGCTTTGTATTGCTCGGATATGGTCGGGATCTGCTTCTATTCCTTTCCTGGTGACCAGTTGGCATAAGAACTTTCCCAAACATACCCCGAAGGCACACTTCGCAGCATTTAGTTTTAGCCCATAACTGTTCAATACATCAAACACATGTTGTAAGTGTTCGTCGTGAGTTTTCGATTCCTTGCTCCTTACCACCATATCATCAATGTATACCTCCAAAGTCTTTCCTAAGTCTTTCTTAAACATCTTCGTGACCAGGTGTTGATACGTGGCTTTAGCATTCTTCAGTCCAAAAGGCATAACTTTGTAACAGAATATCCCCCTTAGAGTAATAAAAGCGGTCTTCTCTTCATTGGGCCTGAACATGGGGATCTGATGATAACCTCTATAAATATCCAAGAATGACATCCTTGCGCTACTAGCCATTGAGTCCATGAGTTGGTCAATCTTCGACAGTAGGAACGGGTCCTTTTGGCATGCTTTGTTAAGGTCCGTATAATCCACGCAGACCCTCTACTTCCTATTCTTCTTTTTTACCACCACAGTATTTGCCAGTCACTCAGGATATGATAACTTTTCTTATGGTATCGGCTTCCAACAACTGCCCGACCTCTTCAATCACCGCCTCTACATGCTGTAATGTGGATCTCCTGGCCTTCTGAATAACTGGTTTGACTCCAGGATTTACATTCAATCGGTGACTTATAACCTTAAGGGAAATCCCAAGCATATCCTGGGGCGTCCAAGCGAAAGTCTTAATATTTTTTAAGAGTATTTTTGTCAACTTCAATTTCTTCTCCATCGATAAGCCTACTCCTATAAAAAAGAACTTGTCATCCTTGGCTGAACTCACCAAAACCTTTTCCAAGCCTTCGACTACTTTTTCTTCTGGATTCCCTCTGACATCGTCTATCTTCGGGGTGTCCTCGGGAAGTTCTGTTAGCTGGACTTTATTAGGACGGGGCTTGGACCTTAAAGCAGCAGTGAAACATTTTCGTGATGCATCCTAGTCCCCTTTGATCTTGATCACATCTTCACATATGGGAACTTGAGCACTTGATGGTAAGTTGATAGGACGACTTTCAGCATATGCATCCATGATCTTTCTGCTATAGCATTATAGGAAGACGACGTATCCACAACTGTAAATTTTACTTCATACTCCATCGGTCCTGCCCAGACCGGTATAATCACTCTCCCAAGCAGCCAAACTGGGGTAGAATTAAATCTGACGAGCGGTGATCTAGCCTGCTCTAGATCCTCTTTCATCAAGCCTAATTTTTTGAACAAACTCAAAAACAAAACCTCGGTGGAACTCCTAGAGTCAATAAGAATCCTTTTCACATTGGTCTAAAAAATTTTCAAAGTTATCACCAAGGCATCATTATGGGGTCGTTGTACTTTGTCACACTCATCCTCAAAAATGAGATTCCCCGAGCAGTTTTCTTTCGGGATCACTTGGTCGGGGTCGCGTGAACTTTCAACACTTCTCCAAATCTACCTATATGCTGGTCCTAGCCCCTCAGGCAGGTAATAATGCCCCGTGGGTGACTTATTATGTGGATAACATGGATTACTGTTGGGTGATTAACTTCTATCCTAGGCCTTGGCCTTGGGGGTTACTGGTCACTTTCCTCCTCCGCACCTCGTTTCTCTATACGTTCCTGCCTTCGTTCACTTCCTTTATCTTCCCCTAGAGCTTGAGGTTCCTAGCTTCATTTCCGTGTTCTTGCCTCATCAATATACTTCTTTAGGTGGCCTTCTTTTACTAGATCTCTAGGAGATATTGCAAGGAACGGTATGCTCCGGTTCGATGCCATATGTCCCGGTGATAAGAACAATAATACTTATGAGCTTCCTTACCTAGGAAATTAGGTAACTTCTTTGGCCACTTGAAATGAGGTTTATCTTTAATGAAAGGAAGAATCTTAAAGCTTGGTTCCTTGAACACCATATTAACTGCTTCGAAGACCGACTTCTTGCCTTTGATAGGTTTTCTTGTCTCGTCCCATTGCTTTCCTTCCCTTGACCTATAGGGTCTGGCTTCTCTTTGATCGACAACTTTCGTTTCATCTTCCACCTTCGCGTATTTCTCAATACGGAACACCAGATCTGACATATTCTGCGCTGGCTTCTTTGTGAGAGAGAACCACAGTTTTTCTCCTTTATGCAGGCCCATCTTAAATGAGATGACTGTCAGCTACTCAGAACATCCCTCTACTTCATTATACAGCTCCATATACCTCTGGAAATAATCCCTTAGGCTCTCATTGCTTCCTTTCCTCATCGTAAGGAGTACGTCAGCGGTTTTTGGTTGCTTTATATTGGCCAAGCGACAAATTCCTCCACCAATTGTCTCCAACTGCTAATGCTCCCTGGTGGTAATTTGTGGAACCATTGAAATGCCACATCTCCCATACTCGACTGGAACACGCAGCACATAAGCTCGTTATTCCAACTCTAGAGCGTCATAGCTTACATGTTATGTCTATAATGTGCCAAGGGATCTGACTTCCCATCATATGTAATAAAACAGGGAGTAACAAACTTTTTAGGTGGCTCCGCTTTCGTTATATCACTGTTGAAAGGGGAGGCAGAGATCCTGCCCAACGCCTTCCTAGCCATCATACGAGTAGATTGCTCCGAAGCTTGCCATTCCTCCATCGGCGCCTTCTCTTCCCTCTTAGATTTGCCTGCCCCCTTTGTCTTCATAGCGTCGCCTCATCTCCCGAAGAACCTCCTTCTCCTGCATGCTGCGACCTCAGAACAGGGTACCTTCTCAAAGGGGCATCGTTCTTCAATTGAGGGTTCATCACCTTTACTCGTTGTAATTACATAGACTCTTGGTATTGAACATGAGTTGAATGTGCACCCAGCGGTTCGATTCTAGGGGTAGTTATACGAGCAACTGCAGGTTCTCGCTTGGAATTTGGAGTTTTCTCCACGCGACTCCCTACCCCTTTCCAGAATGCATTCCAGGCTGATTTCATATAGCTCGTCATACTCATCATCTGCATAGGAATCGGGCCCCTCCTCGTCAGAGAAGCCACCATCAGGTCCATTTTCTTTCTTCTTTCTTAGCTCTTGTAAAATTTTCTCCAACTCGGCCTGCTTTGCTTCTGCTAAATCTTGTAGCTCCTGCCTCATTTTTGTTGCTTCTGGGTCGATCATCCTCCGTTATTTCTTTGTTGCCTGACTTGGAGTCACAATCACCAGTTCATTTCCCTTTTGCTTGACCCCCAAGGGATCCATTCCTCTAGGGGGTGACTGTGGCGGTGTCAAATTCCCAGTTGAAGCCATTATCACTCATCTTTTCAAAAGATTAAACAAAGTAGTACCTTAGTTATCATGGGGAACCCAAAAATGAGCCCTACGGTGAGTGCCAAAAATGTGCAGGAATAAATCTGACTTTGCCTAAATTCGCCCTCCTTGCCAATTGAAAATCTGAAGTTAGGCCTGCCAAGCACAAGAAAACAAAAGGTTATTGCCGGAGATAGATTCCTGGACTAGAAAACCCTTCAACGGTCAAGTCAACAAAGGCTTAGAGATCGAAGACAAGTGAATAGTGTAATAAAATTAGCAATCGAATGTGTACCTGGATTTTAAGGCCAAGTCTCCTATTTGTACTTAGATACCCTATTTTAAATAAATAAACAAGTTTTTAAATAAATAAATTAGTGACTTGACGGTAATCATTATGTATCCCATTTTCGTATATCTTCGTACGCCGTTCCTTCTTGCTGCATTTAATGTTTCCTTTTTCTATTTAATACTCCCATCCCTAATTTAATGCGCGTGGGCTGAATGGCATTTGAATTAGCTAGTTCTAGTCCCACAGTCGCCCAAATGTCATTTCTGTCTGCTACTTGTCATCACTCGCAGAGGGAAGAACTAACTAAATTAGTTTTCATGCATTTAAGTTAGTTCATTTATGACCATTTCGCATTTATAGTTAGGCCTTAATTCCTAGACCCCCGTTCCACGTGGGTTCTTCCCTTGATCTCTTTTTGACTGTCTCTATCTCTCTGAGCATCCGTCTGAAAATTGTTGGGGAGAACACCACGTGTCTCTCATTTGAATTGCTTGGGAATGCTCCACGTGTCATGGGCTGTTTTCGTACCAACAAAAAGTAATCAAAGGAGGCTAAGTTTTGTTTTGTTTTCTCTCTCTCTCTCTCTCTTGACAAAGTTGAGTGAAAAATGCAATGATCCGTATCTACACAATGTAATATTGTCTGCCTTGGAAATAGTTACCTAAGACATCTTGATAGCTTCCACTTGAGCACCTTTAACTTCCACTGAAACTAGCATCATCACTTTTTTAAAACGCATTGTATTTCATAGATGTTAAACATTACGTATATATCACTTTTTTTCTACTGTACAGGTGATGTGGAATGTAAAGTATTATTTTTACTCTTTCGCAGATAGAATCTCTCACCTCATAGTCTCTCACAAAAAATATAACGCTTAGGTTGGAAAGGGAAAAAAATAAATCTTTTTGCACTTAGTTACTAAAATATTAGTATTTTTGTGTTTAGAAAGAGGGGAAAAAATTAACCTTTAGTAGTGGTTTTTTTAACTTTTGATTAATTTGATTTTTTTGTTTTTTCGTAATTTAAAAAAATTTAAAGTATAAAAAAATAAATTTCATTATTTAAAACAAAACATAAAAAATGAGTATTCCAAAGTTGAGCTTTTCACTGCCCAATCCAAGTGAAGTCTAAGCTCAAGTCTGTCGGAGACAACTGGGGATAGCGGCTACAGTAACTGCAAAGTTGTGCGACTTCCTGCACTGGAATCTTGTACCAATTACTGTAGTATGAATAGTGACATAAAGAGACGCGCCCCCACTCTCTGCAGTCACAACAGGTGTCTCAGGTCCTGTTGCTTTTTCAGCTTAAAAATATTGGGATTAAATTTTTTTTCATATTTTTTATTTGTGTGAGACCTTTAAGTCTTTCCAAATTTTTTATTTGTGGTTCTCATTAGATGCATACTAAAAAAATTGACGTGAGGCATTTAAGTCTTTTTTTTCTTTTTTTGTTTTTTTGAGTTTTTGGACTCCAAAATTAATTACTAGATAAACCTTTAACACTTCTAAAAAAACTACTAAAAGACAAATTAAAAATATTACTAATTGAGTCATCTTTAGAATAATTTTCTACGTCTACCGCCAACTGAGGATTCATGGAAATTTTATTAGAGCAAGTGAACTGTGCTGATTTCGCTTTTCGATTTTCTAGAATCTACTTGGGATAAGTATTTTTTAAGCTTTGTTTGGGAGAAGGGAAAAGAAGGAGAAGTGAAGGGAATTAAAGTAACGAGGGGGAAAGGATGAGAAGGAAATTTTCAAGCTTACTGGGTAGTATAAAATGCAATCTAGGTTAATCAACCCCCCCCCCCAAATGAAAAAGTAATCATGCGTTTGGAAAAGTGAGAAAACCAGGCACATGAACTTTTATTAAAAAAATGAAAAAATTGGAAAAATCTAGACTTTTTACTAATGATGAAACGCTCCCACGCTATAATTTGATAAATAAAATTTCTTCACAATAGTTATAAAATTGATTCCACGGTCTTATTATAAAAAATTATTTGTTCAAATCCATGACTCGACCGTTGACTCCAAGTAAAAGAATAACGAATTCTACTATAGTAATTAAAACAAATATTGATCTATTATAAAGATGTGTTTTGTACTAAGGGTATTGGGAGAATTTTCTTTAATGTTCTTCTCTTAAATGATTAGAACCTAATTAAGAAAACGTTCTCAATCTTATAAATAGATATAAAGTGTGTATTTGAAGTGATAAAAAGTAAGGAAAAATGAGATAAAGTGAGAAAAATTATTAGTTCGTAATACGTGTAATAAAATAAAAAAATTGATATGATAAAAGTTTTTTAGAGTTTTTTTTTTTTCTTAGGTACCAAACGGTGCTAAAATTATACTCATACCTACTGAATTGGATCTGAATTCAAATCCAGTTTGAATTTAAACGTAATTCCCTTAACAATTCTAATTGTGATTAATTTTTCATAACTAAAAACTCTCAATTCCTGCAGTAGTAATAAAGTTAAATAGAAGATTTATCATGTAAATTTAACACATTCATGTCCCACTAAAATGCATTATGATCCTAATATATTAACCTTAAGTGATAGTTTAATTAGTAAAATATTAATTTATTTTTTAATAATTATTAATTTGAGTTTGTGCACAAACTGTTGAATACCTTGAATATAAAAAAAAATCCAAATATATTAAATTTTATTGGTAGCAATTCTTTTTCTGACCTGACAGCCAGCTTAAGCATACTTATCAACCCATTCTTATATAAATAAATAAATAAATTGAAAATAAAATGTTTGTCCAAAACAACCAGAAGTAAAATATTCAAGATAATGAATGAGAGAAGGATGATATGCATGACACTTGAGGGCGTGAAGCTCTCGCGTCACTCTGCTTTCGTCACACTTTTTTTTTGCTTTTCTATGAGGTTATTTGGCCTCCAACCAAATATCAAAATTTATCAAAAATTATAAAAAAATTATATTTTCTTTCAATTAAATTTTGTCATATATCACTTTTACATCAAATCTTTATACTTTTATTCTACTTTTTACCTAATTTTTTTTCAACTAAACACTCAAAAAAACATTTCATACTCAACATGGATGTTGACAGCCACTATCCCTCAGGAAGAAATATGCACGCCAAATGCGACCGGAGGGGATCAGTTTGTTGGTGAGTTTTGAGTGATAAAAAGTGAGATAAAATGTGATTTGGAAAAATATTTTACATTTGGTATACACATCTCAGACCATGTTTTTTTGTAGATGAATAGTAAAATTTCCGTTCTGATGAATTGGTTTCCGTTTGAATGGATTCAAAATTTTGGACAGTCATGATTTTTTTGCACTATAATCCGTCCAAACGATTTCCATCCAAACGGATTGTAGAAATTATTTGGACGGAAGTTGACCGCGCGAAATACGTCAGAACAGTTTCGACAATTCGTTAGAACGGTTTCTAAGACCCCATAAAAAATAGTCAAAGTGGGTGTCATTCGGTAACTTGAGAGTTTATGGTGAGAATGGTGAAAAAGTTTGTGCTATTTGATTAACCGAATTCTAATCATTGACTTTTTTTTGAAGAGTATATAACTTTTTTTGAATTTTGAAAAGACAAAAACGTGTAAAAATGTATAAAGATTTTAATAGGTTTTTAAAAATTTTTACTAAAATTTAGTGCGCCAAACACGCCCTTTACATCAATACCCTGATCATTAGGACCGTACAAAACTATTTGAGAGTTTTAAGAGAGAGAGAGAGAGAGAGAAATTTAAGTCTAAAAAATTTTCATTCATGTAAATTTTGAGTTACAAAATTACGAATCAAAATTTTATTTAAAATAAAAAATATGTAAAATATAGAATTTTCTTCAAGTACTGTTTACATTTCATTGTTTCAAGCAATTTAGTATTAAAATAAACACTTTCTAAAAAACTTTGATGTAAAAATTTAAATTTGTAAAATAAATTCCTAATAAAATATTATATATAATATATTGAAATATAAACTAAGCATTTTACTTTTAATGAAATATAAATTAAGCATTTGACTTTCAAAAGAAAAAAATATATTATTTACATCACACTTAACACTAAAACTAAGAATGATTTTCTAAAGAATTAATTTAAAATATTTTCAAAATTTTGAAACTCAATATTGAAAGATATATTTTTAATTCCATTTGTTTTTAATTTTTTTGAACTTGAAAAATAATATTACTAAAATTAAATGAAAAAAGTTACAAGTTTAGTCAGAAATTATCTTATTGAATACCTTCAATATAATAAAGGTATGCAATAAAAGAGAGAAATCTAATAGGCGATTTTTTCCCCTTCCATTTAACTCATTCAGAATTCATAGGACAATCTAACGTCTATGTAATCATTGTTGTACATATAAATGTACATATATACAGGTATATATTTAACATATGAGGCTTTAAATGTACTTGGGGGACTCACCTAACTTACACATATAATAAATGAGGTCTTAAATTTACTTAGGGCCTTAGGTAATCACTTAACGTACCTAATGACCCAATCAGCCTTGCTAATATTGAAAAAAAAAAGGTCTAAATTTTTCGCACTGAGAATTTACATAAACAAAATATTTTCAGTGCTAAAAATTTAAACGAATGGTTCACTATTAAATTCTAAATATTAAAAATCTTTTTATTTTGTCAAATAGGTGAAATCTGATATTGATCAGACTCGATTTTTGAGTCGACCTAGTCCAGTTTGTCTCTAATTTTAGCTGTTTTTGCGTAGGAAGTATGCAGTATGAGACCAAAAAAAAAAAAAAACTTGTTGTATTGAATGACACAAATTTTGATATTCTAAAAATTTTTGAAAATTAATTCTAGTCAAAGTTCTTGTCTCCCTACAAAGGAATTTCTTGTGCACAGATGTTTACAATAGAATTTTTTAAAGTTTGTGAGAAATAAAGAAGAACAAAGATTAATATGAATAGAGTTTTTTCAAGATTCTTTCTTCAGTTTTGTAATATTTACTTTATTGTTAGAAATTGCTAATAGTTAACTGAATATATTATTTTCCTGAATATAAATAATTTAACGAATTCTAAAAATCTTAAGTTACAGGTTTGTTTTTCAATTTTTTTTACTAATATTTACATTGTTACTAGAATTAATTCGAATTCTATGTAATATCGATAAATTCTTTATGTTATTTACTTTTGTGATCATCTATTAGTATTCTTTGGTTCTACTTGGTACATTAATTTTTTTTAATTTTTTCACAATTTTTGGCAAAAAATTAATAATTGAAAACTATTATGTATTTGATTAAAATTTGTAAAAGTTGCAAACAATTAGTGGCAATTATTATTATTATTATTTTATTTATTATTATTATTATTATTATTATTATTATTTTACATTTAGTAAAATATGTAACTTTTTATTAAAAAAATTTGAGAAAGTTGACAATTTGTCAAACAAGCGGTTAAAAGCTCCGGCTTATAAATAGAGGGTAATCGCCTACCTCCACTCCATCCAACAGAATCATCCTCACTAATCAGAGACTGAAAAAAAACATATGGAAACCACTCCCAATTTGATGGAGCCTGCTCGAGAAGGGAATGAACAAATGGATCCCCGAGCAGGGAATAAACAAATGGATCCCATTTCCGATTTGACGAAGGCTGCTCAAGCAGGGAATATCAATGGCTTGCAGGAAGCCATAAGGAAGAACCCTACTCTTCTGAAAAGATTGACAAAATCCAAGTAGTCCACACTCCATTGCACGAAGCAGCCTTTGTGGGACAAACCAAGTTCGCCGCAGTGATGATCGACCTAGTGCCATCATTCGCGAGGAAGTTGAACCCGGACGGTCTAAGCCCCCTGCACCTGGCGGTGATCAACAATCACTACGATATCGTGAAAAGGCTCGTGAGCTTCGACAGCCAGCTCGTCCGCGTCAAAGGGATAGACAGACTGACTCCTCTGCATCGCGCTGCGGAATCGGACGACAAGATCGGATGCTTGATTGAGCTTCTGCTCGCCTGCCCTGCTTCCATCGAGGACTTGACAATTTGTGATGAGTCTGCACTGGACATTGCTAGGAAAAGCTCTTCTGGCGCTGAAGCTTTTAAAATCCTCTACGAATGGGTTTCGAGAGCTGGTGATCGCAAACAGCTACTTCAGAAGAAAGATGCCGAAGGCAACTCTGCGGAAACCTACCATAAGATGCAGCAACCAAAGGCATCCATTCTATCCTTCAATTTTGTCTCAAGTACAATAGTAGCTAACGAACCTCATTTTGCCGGTTTTGAGAATAATTTTTAGTATTATTTGTCAAAAATTACTAATTATAATTTTTAGTGTATTTAATGAAACTAGTGATAATTTTTATAAAATTTTAATAATTTTTGTAACTTCTGAGCGTGTGACAAATTTTTTGACAATTTTTAGTAAATTTTAATAACTTTTAACAATTTTTGATAATTTTTAGCAATATTTAATAACTTTCAAGGTGAGAAATTAATATAAATGAGTAAAAAAAATGACAAAAATTACCGATTTACTAAATATTCAAGAATCAAAAATCGATAATATTTTTTTTTTTTTACGAAAAATTGCTCTTTCAAACGTCCTCTTAGACCTATTTTCTGCTTTTTTTTTTTCTCAGATTTTGAGGTAGGTTAAAAAAGAAGTGATGCAGGTGTCTGTAAAGAACCAAATTGAAATTAACAAATTGATAATTATTAGACCAAAATTCAAATTGAACTCCTAGCTAGTAGAGCAAATATTTACCGGTCCCGGGTTGATTGGTTTTCGAATATTTTGTATGGTGGTAGTTACGAGCTATATTAATATCAATAATAATATATGAAAGAAAAACAAATTTTGAGCTCCGTTTGTAATGTAAAATATTTTTCAAAAAATATTTTTATTGGTTTTTTTCAAAAAACACTTTTAAAAGATATTTTGTTTTGAAACAAACGGAGCATTGCTCTTTTTTTTTTTTTATTATGTAACTCACTCTCAAATTAATTTACTTTACAAAAATGCCCGTTTTAATTTCCAATAACTTCCTGTCTTTGTCCTTGAAAACTTTCCACTAATATGTTAAAAGAGAAGAAAAGCAAAGAGGGAAATGGAGCCCCCCCCCCCCCCACTGGGGTGCACAAAAAGCCGGAAAACCTTTATCACTTGCCAAAAAGAAAGACTTTACAACAAGAGACATCAATATTTATTTATATATTGATTTGTGTATATATGTATTTTTCATTTGTACAGGTTGTGAATAAGTCATTACAAGGCGTAAAAGTCGAAAAATCTGTCAAAGTTGACGATGATACTCAAAATATGTATAACTATTTGCATACTCCAGAGCGATTTTACGAAAGGCAACTTAGAAAAGTGCTTCTATATATGCTTTGGAGCCAAAGTGACTTAACAATGGAGATGCGCGAGATAGTGTTGGTGGTGGCTGTCCTAATCGCAACTGCTTCATTCCAAACAGTACTTAGCCCACCAGGCAGCGAAGGCGGCGACGTGGCAAGTCACAACAACAGTTCATCATCCCAACATAATGACAATAGTCGTTTCTTCACCTTGATCAACCGAACAATGCACAATTTGAAAGAACTCGGAGGGGGTGAAGATTTTTTCTCACGATGGTTCTTTTTCCTAAATACAATAGCCTTCACTGCCTCAGTGGGGGTGATTGTAATCACCCTCCAGTTGAGAGCCTATACTTTCATACTGCACTCGTCTCTAGTCTTTATGATTTTATGTTACTGGTCTTCCTTGGTTCAGGTAATTCAAAGTCCTATAGTGGCATTTTTCTATTTTGTTGGATCCTTGTTTTATCTATTTTGGGTTTATTATTTCAAGATTCTATTCTGGACCATAGAGCGTCGTAAACCTGGGTTGCTAGCCATACTGTTGTTGTCGCCCTGTTTGAAGCAACAGTTTCGTTGCCTTCTCCAAATGGGTGCTCTTACCTTGAATAATTGATCATCGATCTAATTATTGCGTATGAGCATGCTGCTGCTGCTACTACTACGTTTTTAATTAAGGTGATTGTAAAATATAATTCCTATGTAATTTCGAGTTTGTGTGAATGTGGTGATATATGAAATAAAGGAAGCTCTTGCTGATATTATGTAGAATTATCCAATAAATTTGGAATAGATAGTGTTGAGGTCTTCCAATAATTCGATGTCGAATAGTTTTGTTACGTCCAAAAATCAGATGATATGGTTTTGTGCGATACAATGACTGCCACGTGATATGGATTGGTATAAATGGATCAACAGATTGTGTTACATGATTTAGATGTTGTATTTTCTAAACTTAGTTGGACATCGAATAAGAATGAGAATAAGTAGAGTAAATCAATCTATTAATATTTGAATGACAGGCTGAGATTGACATCCCCAAGTACAATTTACTAAACTTACTAATCTTCAAAATGAGAACAACATACTTAATTTATTAATATTCAACAAGCAGACCGAAATTGAAAACCACTTAAGCTTATTACTATCTCAATAGAGCCACCAAGTAAGTGAAAAAAAAAAAAAAGAATTGTAACCAAGTTAAGTCAACAACTAGTCCAACGAAAGAAATAAATTTTTAGAATATTGGAGATTTGTGCATTGTGTTGAGATCATTTCGGTTGTATTCTCTATATATTGATAGGTAAAATAATATAAATAACTTTCAATAATTGCTCAGCCACTTCCTCTCCCATGATATGGTGACTTCTCCATCACTTGAGTAATTACACACCTCTCTTGCTTCTCTCTTTATTTAATATGTGTCATTTATGCTTGCAAAAAGATTAAATTTAAATAAACAATTCAAATTAGACAAAAAATGTAGTTAAGTATTGTCTTTGGTCAACTCATTGCACTATAAACTGAGCCATCACACTCTATGAAAATGATAATAAATTTCTCTAAAAAACTCAACGTGAGGTTTACGATGCTTGAAATTATACTCGAACTTTCTCTATAAAAATTAAAATTATGTAAAATTTGTGGTGTTAGAAAGTTGACTCGGAGAATTTTTAACCATATAATAATGAGTTATTTGTTAATTTCTATGAAAAATTATGACAGTTCAAAGTATTCCGTTCACTATTCAACAGTCAATACCATCACATTTTATGAAAATGATCATAAATTTTTTTACAAAACTTGAACTTAGGCAAACTTTATGACATTAAAAATTAGACGGTTGAAGTGTAAGAAAATTTGATACAAATCCAATTGCACAATGGCATTTGAATTTATTGTGGTTTGCATAGTCTTTCATATATTATAAATCAATTTTTCATTATTGATGATATTTTATACTAATTAATAAAAATCGTGGTACATATACTTGTCAAGTGTAATTGGATTCTATGATCAAGAAAATTTAATTTTGTATATATGGATGCAAAACAAATTTAGTTTTTTATTTATTAAAAATCGTATGCACAAGTACAATTTGCTTATTGTATGTTTTCGGTTAGGGCAGTATTTGACGGTATTTATTAAACTATTACTAATAAATAGAGGTTGTCAGATTAAGAAATGGTCTAATAACTCTGATGGGCTGGTACTTGAGGTAGAATACCATATAAATTTGTCAAAAATAAAGATTTTAATTTATACTGCTACATATTCACCTTATAATTTATACTCTTACATTTAAATTTCTTAATTTTATTTAATTTTTGATGAATTTTTTTGTTCTTTTATCATAAATTTAATACGGATCACAACTTTACTTTAGTTCAAATTAGCAGGATTATTTTAATCCAAAGTTCACCATTCTCTCTACCCACTATTTTCAGCACCTTTCTTATGCTTCCTCCACCCATCAATTTTGCCATGTTCTCTCTCTTTCCCATCACTCTTACATAATATCTATATTTGCAAATAAAATACAGAAAGTATTATAAAATATATATTTTTTAGTTGTATTATTTTAATAATTAAATTATTTTTAATATTTTAATCTTTGTTAACGACTTTCTTTTTATATTATTTTAATAATAAATAAACACCACAATGCAATTCATTACTATACTACAATAATATAAATTTATACTATTGCAATGAATAAAAAAATTAGAGATATAGTTATTTAATATTTAAAGTTTGTGTTTAGAGAAATTGATATAAAGTATTACGAGAAAAGAATCTATAAAATAAAAATAATATATTCTTTTACTGTACTTTTAACAATTTAGTAAAAGAAATTGACGTGGATCATCTAATCATATAAATCCAAAACAAGGAAACATTGTGAGCCCAGAAAAATGTCAATTATTCAAAAAAGTTGTTCATGGACCCTACTTATAAAAGGAAAATGTCTTATGCAACTTGACTAAAAAAACAAGCTAGTGGCCTTTTTTTTTTCCCCCGAGGCATTTGTGTATTTTTAAATTTTTATTTTTATATAATAATTTGAATTTATTTCCTGAATTAATTTAACTACATCACTACTAAAAAAAAAAAAGAGGGTTTTACTGTTGAAAAAATTAATCATAGTACGAATTTTATCATTAAACATACTTCTAGTTAGGATTGTCACAATAAATTCAATGTAACTAAAAAAGTATTCTGTTAATGATAAGATATTATTAAATATTATGTTATTTAGCGAACACATGTGATTAAGTGTTTTTTCTTCTATAATTGATGTTCAAGATTTTTACTAAAAGGGTACCGAACACTTAAGAAGGAGATAAAAAGTTACGTCAGAATTAAGAGAAAGAGAAAAATAATATTATTTTTAGAGAGAGAGAGAGAGAACTATCTTTGTATATTAAACCAATAAATTTAGTTTTTACAATAGTTTAATTGACTCTTTTAAAAGTACCTAAGGTTTACAAGGGACGTCCCTCATTACAAAATATATATATAATTATTATTAAATTTTATTATGTATAAAATTTGTTATGTTATATGTTAAAATTAATAATATTATGCACAAAAATATTTTATAGTGTAGTGAGATAATGCACTTTGTTATACAAAAAATAATTGATTTCTTGTAAATTTTTTTTATGTTAACAAAATTTTACATAACTTCAATTTTTTAATAAAATTAAAATACTTTTTTTTGTTAGGTAAGGAGGGAAGGAAAGACTCGAACCTGAGTCGAATAAGCAGGCAAAGAAGCTCTTAACCACTTGAGCCAAGGCCATGCTCAAAAAAACTAAAATACTTGAATTTTGAATTAATTTCATTTTTTAATAAAATTAAAATAGTAAGAATATTTTGATAATTTTATGTCAACAATTAAGGGGGTCATTTGCTCCACTTTGCCTCTTCTTGGCTCTGTCATTGATCGATGTTGCAATTAAGTTCAAACACCGTCGAGCTTGAGTATTTGACTGGGCTCGCCAGAAGAGAAATTTAGTCTTTATTTATTTCTTTGGGTTATTTTTTTTTAATTCTTGTCTACTTTTAATAAAAATTTGATAATTGGAAACATTTATGCATTTGGTAAAAATTAACAAAAATTGCAAAAAATTAAACAAAGTTCAAAAATAATTAATAATTTTATGTGTGGTAACCTTTATATGTATTTAATAAAATATGTAACATTGTCCATGAAAATTTACAATTTGCCAAACGGCCGAAGCTCCTGCTTATATATAAAGGGTGATCGATCACTTATCCACTGCATCTATCAGAATGATCACTAATCAGACTCCAAAAATATATGGATCCCAATTTGAAGGAGGCTGCTCGAGCAGGGAATATTTGATTAGTGTTAAATTACAGGCTCCAATCAGAATATATAGATCCCAATCAGAATGATCACTAATCAAACTCTAAAAATATATGGATCCCAATAATCAGACTCCAACTGATTCAAAGCTAACGTGGACATAGCAACTGCAGATGAATTCTTGAATCAGTTAGTGTACCAAAAACTCAAAAAGAATATCAAGAATTAATAGGTTTAGGATATTATAATAATAATTTTGAGCGTAACTTTTGATCTGCAAAGAGTTATAAAATCAATTACACTTTTTCGAAAATGTCTCGTAGAGGTCGACAACGTAGCAACTCAGATTTCTCTAGTTGAGGCCATTGTCAGGTCTAAAAACCTTTGTTTTGGTAGTTTTTAGTAGTTTTTTCATTATTGTTCAATTACAGACTCCTTGAAAATTTTTTTCTTCTAACATTTGTACGAGCAATTAGAAATATTTGTTGCTTCTGATTGTGTCAGAAGAAATAAAGAGAACTTTACTATTTTGAAAGAGATGGACAAAATTCCATTCGTCAACATTCCAATGCACAAGCCGCCTCCGGTGGACAAACAAATTTTGCCTTAGAGATGATCGGCCTAGCGCCATCATTCGGGAGGAAGTTGAACCCAGACGGCCTCAGCCCGCCCCTGCTCGCTTGCCCTGCTTCCATCGAGGACTTGACGATTCGTGATGAGACTGCACTGCCCATTGCTATGAAGAGCTCTTCTAGCGCTGAAGCTTCTAATATCCTCTACGAATGGGTTTGGAGAGCTGGTGACAAACAGCAGCTTCAGAAGAAAGACTAGAGTGTTTGTCGGATTGTGATTGTTGTACCTAAAATGCGTGATTACATTTCATAATTCATTTGTGCCCATGTATCTGCGCCAATGTATAAAAGTACGTAACTCATTTGTTATATGCAGCCGACATTTATCTTTTGTTGTTACAATAATGAGTCTCATTTGGCTTGAGTTGTAATTTGGAATGATAATTTGAAGTATTGATTGCCTGAGTGGTCCATAAAGATTTTGGCAGAGAAGCTTCAATGTGAATTCAGTTTATTTGTAAACCATGGTTTTATGCCATTGAACTAGTCCATGGCGTCAAAGTTACTGAACCACAGGTTTTACCGTTGATGGGAGAGTTTACACACTATGAGAGATACTACTTTTACTTCATCGCTGAAAATATAATATTTTTTAACTTCTTGACCGAACTTTTGTGAGAGAATTTTTTCGAGAAAAATTCACTTTCTGTGAGAAAAAGCACGCAAAGTTTAGGAGAGAGAAAAAAAATTTCAAACGGGTATGGCAAAATTTCTGGTAGTGATGTATATGAAATGAAGGAGGCTCTTGTTTATATTATGTATAATTATCCAATAAATTTGGAATGTACAGTGTCGATATCTCCCAAAAATTCGATTTTAAACAAATTTGCTACATCTGAAAATTAGACGAGAGTGCTTTGCTTGACACAATAAATGCTATTTGGATATGAGTCAATACAGATAGATCGAACAATTGTACATGTATGGTTTGGATGTAGAATTTTCAAGACTGTATAGGCAATATTTGGCCGTTATCTGATCTGTTATCATCCCTAAATAGGACTAAGATTATTGATTTGTAATAAGAAAGCATTCCTCCTCTTATTTTGGTTAGGGCATAGAAGTTCTTATCAAGAATATTTAGAGACTAGGTACACGTTAAATTTGGCCAAATATCTTTAATTTTTTTTACAATTTTTTTAATTCTATCCAAACAAAAACTTCAAAAATTTTCAACTTTTACCTTTTCTAATATTTTTACTAACTTTTCCTGATTTTTCTAATTTTCACTACTTTCTCCAACTCCTATAAGAATTTTTACATTTTTAATAAACATACCAAACATTCAACAACTTAAAATTTATTACATTTGTTATTTGCCAAAAATTGACATTTCAAACAAATACTAAGTAGTTAAAGTTATTCAAGCGGCACTCTAACAAGGAAACAGATAATAAACCAATTTATTTAAGGAAGATGATTAATATAATTCACTTTTATTTTCTTACACTCCATTTCCTTTTATAACAAACATTAATTTTTAGTATAAGAAAAACTAAAAATAAAGTGTATTTATCATTTTTTTTTATTTAATTTAGAAGTATGTAGAATCTCAAGGGAGTAGTCGAAGAGGGAACACAATTTACTCTAATATTAGAGCAAGTGAGAGAAAAAAATAAAATTATATAAAATTTAAGACGTGGCAGATATGGTATTAAATTTCCCACTTCGTTTTGAGTATGATTAAAATTACAAAAGATAATTTTATTAATCTCACCATATACATTGGCAAATATTTGTATTAAAATCATTATTTTTATTACTTTATTAGTTCATATATTAATATTTTTATTTTATTCTTTTAATGAATAATTGATTTGTATATATTTTGTTTTTAAAAAATAAAATAATAAAATATTTTAATTTCAATAGAGCGGAGCAAGACCTCAAACTTGAAATATCCATCACAATACATAAAGTGAGGAAAACAAAATTATTCAGGCCTGTTTGGTAACGTTTTTATTTTCTATTTTTCTATTTATTTTTTCAAAATTTTGTAAACTGGTAATAAAAATATATTTATTAAATCTATTTACGTTTTTTTGTTTCCAAAAAAATAAAAAATTAAACAGAAAAACGTAAATAGAAAAAATGTGTTTACACTCTATTTTCTTTTTATGTTGCAAACAGTTTATCAATTCTAATACTTTATCTATTTTGTTACATCATATTAAAATAAATTATTTTATTCAAATATTTTATTAAATTAAAATTTTTTTTAATAAATAATATAAATTAATTAAATTAATATGTAATATCTATTATTAATTTATTTCTAACAAATAATTAAATTAAATTAGTTAATTTAATTAATAAGAAATATATATTATTAGATTATTTTTAATAAATAATAAATGTAATATATTAGTTTAATTTAATAAATAATTAATTTAATAATTAATTTAATTTATTTATTTAATATGAATTATATTTTATAAAATTATTTTAATAAATATGATAATGAAATTATTTAAATTATTTTGAAATATATTTTATTCAATTATTTTTAGTACATAATATAATTATATTATAATTGATATATTTTATATTTACTAAATTAAATGATATAATATTTATATTTTATTCAATTGTTTTTAATAAATAATATAATTAAATTAAATTAATATAAAATATATTTATTAAAGTCAATTAATTTTTAAAAAACTAATAAAATTTAATATTTTATGAAAATAAAAAACTAATAATTTTAAATAAAATTATATTTCTAAATATAATTTCAATTTTGATTTTAAAAAATAAAAACGACAACAAAAAATAAAAAATATAAACATATAAACATAAATAAAAAAATAACAACAATACCAAACGGCTCTTCAACGAAGTGAAATTGGGAGGAAGTACTACACTCCATTCTCGCCTGCAGGACGAAGACTTGAGGCGGTCTCGTGTCTTTAATGAAATGTCTTGGTAGTGACTTTTCACGTGGAGTGAATTGGCAATTTTTCTGAATTGCTGGGAAGCAATTACGAATTTGAAAAGTAATCAGAGGAGGCCAAGTTTATTTTTATTTTTTATTTCTCACTTGGCAAAGTTGAGTTAAAAAATGTCATATCTCCGTATCTATATAATATAATATTATTTATTTTAAAATTAATTATCTAGAACATTTTGATAGTTCTCACTTGAACACGTTTAACTCCCACTAAATTTAACGGTAACACAATTTTAAATGCATTATGTTTTATAGATATTAAACATTATATATATATCACATTTTTGTTATTATACAAGCGATTTGAGTTAAAAATTATTATTTTTATTCTCCTCAAGATAGAATCTCTCACCTCATAGTCTCTCACAAAAACTGTAACGCATAGCTTGGAAAAAATAAATAAATAAATAATTTTTTGTGCTTAGTTACTAAAATATTAGTATTTTTGTGCTTAAAGAAAGAGGAAAAAAAAAAAGGAGTCAACCTTTAGTAGTAGTTTTCTAACTTTTGATTGATTTGATATTTTTATTTTTTATAATTTAAAAAATTTAAAACATAAAAAATAAATTTCATTATTTAAAAAAATTAAAAACTGAGTATTCAAAAGTTTAGCTTTTCACTGCCCAATCCAAATGAAGTCTAAAATCAAGTCTGTCAGAGGCAATTGGGGATGGTGGCTACAGTAACCGCAAAGTTGAGTGACCCCCTACACTGGAATCTTGTACCAATCACAGTGGTATGAATAGTGACATAAAGAGAGGCGCCCCCACCCTGTATAGTCCACAGCAGGTGTCTCAGGTCCCGTTGCTTTCTCTGCCCAAAAATATTGGGATTAAAGTTTTTAAAATTTTTTATTTGTGGTTCTCATTGGATTCGTACTAAAAATTTGATGCGAGGCATTTAAGGTCCGTTTGATTAACTAAATTTTTGTTAAAAAATATAATCAAAATAAAAAAATATGATATAAAAATGATAAGTATTAAAATTTAATAAAAAAAATATAAAAAATAATTAAAAATTAATAAATTTTAGTAAATTTTAGTTGGTCAAACTGTGCCTTAAGATGCAATCTAAGTTAGTATAAAATGCAATCTGTAAGTTAATCAACCCAAAGAAAAAAAAAAAAAATTGAAAAAGTAATCTTGCGTTTGGAAAAGCGAGGAAATGAGGCACATGAACTTCCATAAAAAATAAAAATAAAAAAGGGAAAAAATCTAGGCTTTTTACGAATAATCAAGTACTCCCACTGTATAATTTAGATAAATAAAATTTATTCACAATAGTAACATAATTGATTCCACGATTTTATTACAAGAACAAAAAAATTATTTGTTCGAATTCACGATTCAATCATTGACCCCAAGTAAAAGAACAATGAGTTTCATGATAGTAGTTAATGTGGACATTGATTTTTTATAAAGATGTGTTTTGTACTTAAAGTGTATTAGGAGAATTTTCTTTGATGTTCTTCTCTTAAATGATTGGAATCTAAAGAAACTGTTCTAAATTGATTAAATAGATATAAAATTATATTTATATCTATTTAATTATTCTAAAATCAAATTTAGTTTGAATTTAAACTTGATCCTCTTAATACTTTTGATTTTAATTAATTTTTCATAACTAGAAACTCTCAATTTTAATAATAATAAGTTAAATAAAAGATTTATCAAGCAAATTTTAAACAGTTACATCCCACTAAAATGTGTTATGATCATAATATATTAATCTTGTGTAATAGTTTAATTAATAAAATTTTAAATTTATTTCTTAATAATTATTAATTTGAATCTACGCGCACGGGCAGAATAAAATATATGTCGAAAACAACCAGAAGTAAAATATTCAAGGTAATGAACGAGAGGATAAGGATGATATGCATGACACTTGAGGACGTGATGCTCCTGCATCACTCTGCTTTTGTCAGACTTTCTTTCTTCTTTCCTATATTTTTTAGCCAATTGTGAAAGAGCACTTCATACGCAGCATGGACGTTGACAGCCACTGTCTAAGAAATATGTACGCCAGGTGCGGCCGGAGGAGATCAGTTTTTATATCAATACCCTGATCACCCGGACCGTACCAAATTATTTGGGAGTTAGAGATAAAAATAAATAAATAAATAAATAAATAAAAATAAATTAGATTTAAAAAATTTTCAATGATGCAACTTTTGAATTATAAAATTACGATTTAAACTTTTATTCAAAACAAAAAAAAATTGTTAAATATGAAAAGTACATAATTATCTCCAAGTGTCATTTCATTGGTTCAAATAATTTAGTATTAAAATAAATACTTTTTAAAAACTTTTCATGTAAAGATTTAAAATTGTAAAATAAATTCTAAATAAAATGTATATATATATATTATATTGAAATATAAATTAAGCATTTTACTTTTAATGAAATATAAATTAAGCATTTGACTTTCAGCAGAAAAAATATTATTTACATCACACTTAATACTAAAACTAAGAATGATTTTCTAGAGGATTTATTTAAAATATTTTCAAAATTTTAAAACTTAATATTGAAAGATATATTTTTAATTCCTTTTATTTTTAATTTTTTTAACTTGAAAATTTTAATATTGCTAAAATTAAATGAAAAAGAAAGTTACAAGTTTAGTAAAAAAATTATCTCACTGGATTCCTTCAATATAATTAAGGTATGCTAAAAGAGAGAAACTTAATAGACGATGATCTTTTTTTTTTTTTCCCCTTCCATTCAACTCGTTCAGTATCCTTAGGACAATCTAATGTGTATGTAATCATTGTTATGTATATAAATGTACATACATATATACATGTATATATTTAATAAATGAGGCGTTAAATTTACTTGGGTTGACTCACCTAACTTGCATATAAAATAAATGAGGTCTTAAATTTACTAAGGACCCTAGGTAACAACCTAACTTACCAAACGGCCCAGTCAGCCCTGCTAATATTGAATAGAAAAAAATAAGTTTAAATTTTCCGTATGGAGAATTTACGTAAACAAAATGTTTTGGATGCTAAAAATTTAAACGAATGGTTCACATTTAATTTTAAATATTAATAATCTTTTTTTTTTTTTTGTCAAATGGTTCAACTTGATATTGATCAGACTCGATTTTTGAATCGATCTGCTCTAGTTCGTCTCTAATTCTAACTGCTTTTGCGTAGGAGGTATGCAGTGTGAGATAAAAAAAAAATCTTGCTCTAACGAGAGACAAAAGTTTTAATTTTCTAAAAATTTTTCAAAATTAGTTCTAGTCAGGAATCTTGTTTCCTACAAAGGAATTACTTGTGCACATTGATGATATTCACAATAGAGTTTTCTAGAGTTTGTGAGTAAAAAAAAAAAAAAAAGAGCAAAACAAAAGAAAAACAAAGATTAATGTGAAAAGGGTTTTTTTCAAGCTTCTTTCTTCTGTTTTGTAATATGTACTTTTATTGTTAGAAAATGCTAATAGTTAACTGGATATAGTACACCTGTGAATATAAATAATTACTACGTATGATCGAGCATGCGATGCTAGTGTCAATCACGAACTAATCATCTATGTGAGATAGGCAGTTGCGTCAGTACTTATTATTCTTCGAGTTTGGTGTCTTAAATTAATATTATTATCCTATAATTTCTAAATTGTTCTCTAGTACTACTACTATTATGTTATAACTAAGTTGATTGTAAATTATAATTCCTACGCAGTTCCTTTTAAGTTTCTGTAAATGTGTGTTACGGTATGTATTTACAAGAGTGTGATTGTTGTACCCAACTACTACTATATTGTAACATGATTACATTTCATAATTCATTTGAGCTCATGCGTGTAAAGTAATTCATTTGCTATACGTAGCTGACAAATTAGTTTTGCATTTATTAAAAATAGTAGGCACAGCTACAATACCCTTATTGTATGTATTCCTTTGGAGCAAATAGGGGGTGTTTGGATAACTAGAAAATTAAAAAAATTGGTATAAAAATGACACGTGATTCAGGTATGTTTACTCTTTTATAGAATTCTTGATAATTTGACATGAGACCCTTTGACATATATGATAGATTGAACTTAAGATTTCATTAATTTGTTTAAAATCAAGATCCTACAGTTGGCCCATAATTTAATTTTTTATCAAAAAATTCATATATATAGTATTAACATTTTTTCGAGCTGAGGGATGTGACATTATTTTGAATTAAATAGAGGATAAAAATTACTTTAGTAAAAATTACCCTATGTTCCCTCCAAAAGAATGATGCCCTAACGGTGGCAAAGGAAGTGCGTGGAGTGATAAAAATTGAGATAAAGTGACATCAGGGGCAGAGATAGAGGTGAGTAGCGGCAATTGCTCCCATTCAGTTTAAAAAAATATTTATATATATATATTTTTCATTATTATCCCCACTAAATTTGTTTTGACCCCATTCTTCTTATCTTTTCTTTGGAAGATTAAAAGTTAAATTACTTTTTTTTTTTTTGATAAAGCTATTCACTTTCTCTCTAATCTCTCTCTTCTTTCTCAACAAACACCATCAGTTTTTCTGAGTATTGCAGTAATATAGGTATGTATCTATAGATATATATACATATTAAATTTTTACCATTACTCTACAATATTATAACTATAGCTTGACGAACCTCATTTTTGCATCGTTTCACATTCTCAGCCTTGTTTTTTTCTTAAAAGCTAGATGATAATATCTGGGACCATTGAATAATTCAATTCATTATTAAAATTAGTCAATAAATACATTCCAAAACCAAGCTTTCCAAGCCCTTCATCACCGACAATAGTGAAAATGAAGATTCGAATTTCGATTATGACCACACCTTTGCCACTTGAAGACAACATCCATTAAAGCGTTCCACCTTATACAAAGACGAAGAGAATGTTATGCACGTGACTATTTTGGGTGCGCACGGTGCAGAAAAAAAAGAAGTAATTTAATGGACCGGGCAATGCTATCATGGAGGGGCCTGCATGACGAGGACTTGAAGTGGTACAGTGCCGTTAATGAAAGCGACTAAGAGTTTGAAGACTAATCGAAGGCCGCGAAGTTTTATTTATTCATCATTTATTTTTTCGCTTGTCAAAAAGATATAGTGTTTCTTTTTTTTACCTTACATGACTTTTTTTACCAAAATTTGTTTTTACAAAAGTTACAACTTTAAGCATTTTAATCGTATTCATAAAAGAATTAAAAAAATATTCATAAAAAATTAAAAAATTTATGTCTGTTAAAATAAAAGTTATAAAAATAAAAACAAATTTCAATTTTTTGAGTTATTTTTTGACTTAAACGAATAGTGTTTACTTAATCGACATGAATTTTTTAATTTTTTTTCCGAACTAATTTACACAGATAAAAATTATCGTTTCTAAAAAAAAGTAAAAAAATTATATAAAAAGTTAAAAAAAAGAAAACAAACAGTAACTGCAAAAGTGATTGAGTGACTCCCAGCCCTGCATTTTGGATCAATATCTGTAGTAGGAATAGTGACTCATCTAAAGAGAGGGACCCCCACTATGCAGTCACAGCCGCTGAAGTCGACTCGATCTCTATCAACCATATGGATGTTCCCACGCAGGGCAACAGGTGCCCGTGGAAATTAAAGAGATGGGTCCCTCATTTTTGTCTTATTGGTCACTTCTCTTACCATTCTTATCTTTCAAGCCCAATAATTAAAAATTATTATTATTTTTTAATTTTATATTGAACTAAACTAAAATGCATGACGGAGATGCGTGCTTATAACCTTCTTATATTTTATAAAATGTACATACAAACTTTTTAATTAATTATAAATATAACTACAACGTTGAATTTTAATTGAATGAGCCGAGCAATGCCGTCCCGAACTGCAAATCCCTCTCGCCCCGTTATCATGGACGGGCCTGCATGATGAAGATTTTTCATCAAAATTTATTTTTCATAAAAATTGTAACTTTTAAGTATATTAATCGTATTTGTAAAAAATAAAATAAAAAAATTTACGTTCGTTTAGATAAAAGTTAAAAAAATAAAAAAAATTAGTTTTTTTTTCTTACTCTCTTTACCTATTAAAAAATTAACTTATAATAAATTTTATAAAAAAATAATTGAATTTATTAAAATAAAAATTAAATTTAATAAAAAGTAATTTATTATTGGAATGATTTATCTTTAAATAATCAAAGTACATAATAATTTACTATTAAAATTAAAATTAGTTATTACTAAAAAATTCTATTATATAAATAAATAATATTTTATTAATATTATTTGTTACTATTTATTCAAATTAAAATAAATTATCGTTAAATTAATAATTTGTCGTTAATTTTTTTTTATCAAACTTCACCAGCTGAAGGATACCAAAATAAGTGTTAATTACAAAAGTAAAGATAATTACTATTGGTGTTGTTTTAATTACAAAAGTAAAGATAATTACTATTGGTGTTGTTTTAGGTGAGAATTGTGTTCATAGAAGACAAACCAACAAGGTGAGGAGGCTCTTGTGTACATATATGTATGACAAAATAAAAAAATTCCAATAGTAAATTATTATTTATTAAAATTTAATTCTTATTCTAAAAAATTCAATTATTTTTTTATAATATTTATTATAAATTAATTTTTAAACAGATAAGGCGAGTAAGGAAAGAGTAAAATTTAAATGTATATGTATATTTATTATTTTATTTATTTTATTATATTTGAGGATATTTTGATTTTAATAAAGTTGTATTATAAAAAAAGTGGTTGTTTGAAATTCTACGTAATAGTGGTTCTATTATTTTAAGTAATTATCATACAAATTTTATATTTTATTAGATAAATTAATTTTTTAATTTATATTTTAATATAATTTAATCTTAAATATATTAATTTAAATTTATTTAATTTGGAAGCAAGCTGGTATATCTCAAGTGGGCTCGGTTCTTGGATATGATAAGTCCTGGCTTGGACAAACAAATCAAGTGAATCCAAAAAAGCCTTCACGTTGAGTGAATTGACTATTTTGTTATTTTGCGGAAAGCAATTGTCAAGTGGGGTTCCCGTGAATTGTTGCGGGTAAAGGTCGCAATTACCCCTTGAATTTGTGAATTCCTCTAATTAAATTTGAATTAAATATGTTTGAATTCGATTAAAATTATTAATGAATATAATTAATTGGATAAGATAATATTTATTTAATTAATGAATTTAAATAAATTAATGATATAAGTCGTTAAATACCTAACTATTATTAAGATTTTTTTACTAAACTTATGAATTGGATACTGGTTTGCTGCCTGATTTTAATTAGGATTTTTTATTATTTTTTTATTTTTTAAAAACTAATTTACTGATTTTATTATTAATTTAATAATATTAATCAATATTTTTAATGTATAAATATTTACAAACTAAAAATAAGAATGAAAGTGTTATTTGTGCTAAAAAAAAATAAGAAGTTAGGCTTACTTTCGCTACGGAGAAATAATTTGCTTTTTTTTTTTTAAGTTTTTTTTGGTCTTATATGACTTTTTTCACAAAAAATTAATTTTCTTTTTAGAAATTGTATTTTTTAGGCGTGTTAACCGCATTCGTAAAAAAATAAAAAAAATCACGTCCGTTCAAGTAAAAGTTAAAAAAAAATAAAAAAATTAACATTTTTCATTTTTTCAACCCAAATGGATAATTTTTATTTAAATGGAGGTTAATTATTTATTTTTTTTTCAACGAATACGGTTAACACGCTTAAAGATTACATCTTTTATAAAAAAAATCAAATTTTGGTGAAAAAGTCATATAAGACAAAAAAGATCTATAAAAAACTAAAGACTAACTTTTTTTAAAACCAAATCTACCCTTAGTCAAGTGCCAAACGGTAAAAATAAAACAAAAAGCACTTAAAAAAAGTAGCTTTTTAGCTATATTCCCAAACCACCTATTTCGTTTGGCATCTTAATATTTAGATTTCTTTTTTCAATAGTTTTTGTCTTAGAATAATTTTTTCATCAATATTTAATTTTATGAGTCAATAATATATTTTTTATACGACTCATATATATATATATATATATTTTACAAGCACTCATGCTTTTTATATGGATTGCTCACTTAGTACAAGCCAAGAAGTAAGCATATGGGAGAGGTAAAGCCAACACTTATTCCCCCACACATATTTTCTCAACATTTCTGTAGGTGAAAGGAAGAAACATCACCCTCTACTTTAGGAGTCATAATGACTCTAAACAATTTTATATAATTTTGATTTTTAATACGTCAGTTGTTATAAACTCGTAGACATGTAAATCAAATTATAAATATACAAAAAAATGTCAAAAAATTAAAATTTATAATTGGTTTTGCGAGTTTAATATAATCAGTATCCAATTTACCCAATAATAATCAATTATTAAAGAAATATAATTGAGTTATACTTTTTTAATCACAATCATCCAACTAAATTAGTCCAAACTCACTAGTTTGGGGGCTCTAGTTGTGAGTTAGAAACAAATTAAATTCGGCAATTTTTTTATTTATTTTAATTTCTTTTAGTAAGTTGGAGTAAAACAACTTGTTAAGTCCCGCGCTACCGCTGTCTATGCCGGAATATTCTACCTCTGCTAGTATTTCTCATTGGGCACTAGTTGGAAGAAATGGTGACGTATTTTCTCAGTTTGACATTGCTGGGGCCAGCGAATGGTTATTTAATTAAATTTTGAGATTTTCTAGTTTGCTATGCTAGTATAAAAAATGCAATCTAAGTTAATCGACCAAAAAATAAATTAAATTAAAAAGTGAAAGTAATCATACGTTTGGAAAAGTGAGGCATATGAATTGTTATAAAAAAAAAAAAAGAAAAAAGAAAAAAACTTAAATGGAACGAAAAAAATCTCAAGCTTTTTATGAAGGATCCAATATTTTGTTGTGCAATTTTGGCTAATAAAACTTCTCTATCGTAGTTACACAATTGACTCCACGATTCTATTACAAAAAATTATTTGCTCGAATTTACGGCTCGAACGCCGACTCTAAGTGAAAGAACATCGAGCTCCATGATAGTAATTAACACAAATATCAATCTTTTATAAAAATGTGTTTTGCAGCTAGGTGGATTGAGAGAATTCTCTTTCAACACAATATAACATATTGTCATTCTTTTAAGTGACTGGAACCTAAAGAGAATGTTATAAATTGGATAAATGGATGCAAAATTATATCCATATCCACTTAATGAGATCTAAATTCAAATCCAGTTTGAATTTAGACCCGATCCGTTAATATTTCTAATTGTGATTAATTTTTTACAAGTAAAAACTCTCTAATTTTGTAGTAACATAAGTTAAATATAAATTCATTGCATAAGTTTTAAAAATTCACGTTCCACTAAAGTGAATCATGGTCAAAATTTATTAATTTTGAGCAATAGTTTAACTAAAATAAAATCTTGAATTTATTTTTCAATAGTTATTAGTTTGTGGGGCTTACCCAATTTTTAGTTCTTTGAGTATTAGAAAGAAAAATCAAAATATATCAAATTTTACAGGTAGCAAACTTTTCTGTGGCCTAACAACCACTTCTGCTTAAGCTTGCTTATCAACCCATTTTTAAACAAAATAACATTGAAAATAAAATATATGTCCATAACAACCAGAAGTAACGTGAAAAGATAAGGAATGAGAGGCTAAGGATAACATGCATGACATTTGAGGACGTGTCTCTCTTGCATCACTCTGCTTTCGTCAGACTTCTTTCTCTCCTTTCTATATTTTTAGCCAACTATAAAAGAACATTTCATACTCAACATGGATGTTAACAGTCAGTGTCCCTTAAGAAGAAATAGGCAGGTCTAATGCGACCGGGGCGAGGGGGAGGAGGAGAGGATCAATTTTTATATCAAATTTCTGGTATTGAATAGAAAAATGAAATCAAATTCTCGGTACTGATAAACAAAATATTTTTAGTACCGAGAATTTAAACGAATGGTTCACATTTAATTTTAAATATTAAAAATTCTTTCTTTTTGTTAAATAGTTCTACCCGATGATGTTTAGACTCGTTTTCGAGTCGACCTAGTCCAATTTGTCTCTGACTGTAGCTGCTTTTAAGTAGCAGCAATGTAGTGTATGGCAAATTTAGTTTTAGCTAGGGTTCTTATTTTCTACAAAGGAACTGTTGTGCGCCTTGATAATTAATAATTGAAAATTATTATGCATTAGGTTCAAATTTGTAAAAGTTAAAAACAATTAAGAAAAGTTAAAAAAAATAATAATTTTGTGTACGGTAATTATTATTATTATTATTTTTTTCTTACATTTAGTAAAATGTGTAACTTTTCATTAAAAATTTAAAAAACTTGACAATTTATCAAACACATAGTTAAAAGTACCGGCTTATAAATAGAGGGTGATCGCTTACGTCCACTCCCTCCAGTTCAATCATCATCCCTAGTCAGACACTAGAAAAACATTATATGGATCCCGATCATATGGATCCCGATCCCAATTTGATGGAGGCTGCTCAGGCAGGGAATATCAATGCCTTGTACGAAGCCATAAAGAAGAACCCTAATGTTTTGGAAGGGATTGACGAAATCCAATTCGTCAACACTCCATTACACGAAGCAGCCTCTGCCGGACAAACCAATTTCGCCATAGAGATGATCAGACTAGCGCCATCATTCGGGAGGAAGTTGAACCCAGACGGTCTCAGCCCCTTGGACCTGGCTGTGATCAACAATCACTACGAGACCGTGAAAAAGCTCGTACGCTTCGACAGGGAGCTCGTCCGTGTCAAAGGGAAGGAGGGACTTGTTAAGAATAAAAGAAGAAGGAAAGAATTATGTATTAATATTTATTTCTGTGTATGAGAATACAAAACTACAAGGCCCTTTATATAAGAGGACAATAATCCTAATCCTGATAGGAGATAGTAATCCTAATTATGATTGGATATACAAAATAAGGAATGGAATAATAATCCTAATTATGATATAAGGAAAGACATAAAATAAGGAAAGGTATAAAATAAGGGAAACTAATTATATACGATTATACATTACTAATCTAACACCCCCCCTCAAATTCAAGGTGGCAACGCAGGAAGCAGCTTGAGTTTGGAGATTAACTCGAAGAAACGACCAGGAGGATGAGCCTTCGTGAAAAGATCGGCAGTTTGATTTGCTGAGGATACAGAAATGAGACGAACAATACCACTTCTGACATGTTGACGAATAAAGTGACAATCTATTTCAATGTGTTTAGTGCGATCATGAAAAACATCATTGTGAGCAATCTGAATAGCACTTTGATTGTCACAATATAATATAGTGCCTGTAGAATGAGTGACACCCATATCAGTAAGAAGCCATCTAAGCCAAATGAGCTCTTGAGTGGTATCGGCGAGAGCACGGTACTCAGCTTCAGTACTAGAACGGGCAGTGAGAGTTTGTTTCTTGCTACGCCAGGCTATGAGAGAAGTCCCTAGAAAGAAACAGAACCCTGTCGTAGAACGACGATCAGTAGGATCACCAGCCCAGTCGGCATCAGAAAAAGCATGTAATTCAAGTGAGGACTGGGCTGAGTAATGAAGACCATGAAACATAGTGCCTTTGATATATCGGAGAATGCGCAGCAAAGCAGTAAAATGATGAGAACGTGGAGCAGCCATGAATTGACTAACAATGTGAACAGCATAAGCAATGTCAGGGCGAGTGACAGTAAGATAAACAAGACTACCAACAAGTTGACGATACAAAGTCGCATCAGATAATGGTGCACCATCAAGAGGGGTAAGACGGAGCTGTGGATCAATCGGAGTAGTAGCAGTCTTGCAGTCAGAAATACCAGCCCGTGTTAAGAGATCAGAAGCATACTTAGCTTGAGAGAGAAAGTAACCAGAAGAATCTCGGGAGATCTCCAAGCCCAGAAAGTAATTGAGAAACCCCAAATCCTTCATCTCAAACTGTCGACTAAGAAATTGTTTGAGAAGAGAAATGCCAACACTGTCATCTCCAGTAATAATCATATCGTCCACATAAAGGAGAAGAAGAACAGATCCAGCTGTAGTCGTGCGGATAAACAAAGCAGAGTCATATGAACTGGGGATAAATCCAAGCTCACGAATAGTAGAGCTAAACTTCGCAAACCAGGCACGAGGAGCCTGTTTCAGCCCATATAGTGCTCGACGAAGCTTGCAAACATGAGAAGACGGAACAGAGGAGCCCGGAGGAGGTTGTATATAGACTTCCTCAGTAAGATCGCCATTTAGAAAGGCATTCTTAACATCCATTTGATAAAGATCCCAGTTACGAGCAGCAGAAATAGCAAGTAAACTGCGAACGGAAGTAAGCCTAGCAACAGGAGCAAAATTTTCTTCATAGTCAATACCATATTTCTGAGTAAAACCTCGAGCAACAAGACGAGCTTTGTGTCGCTCAATAGAACCATCTGAACGGGTTTTGATTTTATAGATCCATTTGCAACTGATAGCAGTCTTCCCAGGAGGAAGGGGAACCACATCCCAAGTATGAGTTTTCTCAAGAGCCTGTAACTCATCATCCATAGCTTGCTGCCATAAAGGGTTAGTACAAGCCTCACGGTAGGAAGAAGGTTCGTGAGTAGAAAAGGCAGCAGAACCAACAATATAATCACGAAGACGAACAGAAGGTTGTGTTACTCGTTTAGGACGTTCTGAAGGAGGAGATTCGTCAACAAGGGATGGAGGAGAAGACTCATCAGGAGTGGTCACAGGTCCAGCAGAAGACCCAGGTGTCTCGGGATGAACCGTAAGCAGTGGTGTCTGAGAGACTTGTGGACTATCTGCATCAAATATGTCAGAATGCAAATCTTTGGAAATATCAGTAAAGAGAGGATTATGGGAAGAGGTAGAAAGATGAAATGGAGAAAGAGTAGAAAACATCTTGTGTTCCCAAAAGACAACATGTCGAGAGACACGAAGACGTCGAGAAATAGGATCCCAACACCGATACCCCTTATGTTCAATACCATAACCCAAGAAACAACAAAGACGAGAGCGTGGTTCAAGTTTAGTTCTTTCATGGGGTTGAAGGAGAACAAAACAAGCAGACCCAAATACTCTAAGATGAGAATAATCAGGAGGGGAGCCATATAAGCGTTCAAAAGGGGTAGAATTACCAAGGACAGAAGTGGGAACACGATTAATGGTGTAGGCAGCAGTAAGAGCAGCTTCCCCCCAAAATTTTTCTGGACAGGAGGAAGAAATAAGAAGGGCACGGATCGTGTCAAGAAGATGACGATGTTTGCGTTCTGCCCGACCATTTTGCTGAGAAGTACCAGGACAAGAAAGATGAGACTGTGTCCCCTGAGAGCGTAGAAAAGATAAAACCTCAGAGTCAAGATATTCCATAGCATTATCAGTTCGAAAAACTTTGATTGTACGAGAAAATTGAGTTTTCACCATTGCTGAGAAATCAGAGTATACCTGTTTAAGTTCAGAACGTTTAGTTAAAAGATACAACCAAGTATAGCGAGTATAATCATCTACAAAAATAACAAAATAACGAGAGCCCCCCATAGTGGGAGTGGGTGAAGGGCCCCAGATATCCGAGTGAACGAGATCAAATGGTGCAAGAGAAACAGAATTACTTTTATTAAAAGGTAAAGCGGGTTGTTTAGCAGTTTGACATGATAAACAATCAACTTTCTCAGAAACCACATGACCCAATTGACCACTAGAAACTAAAGTTTTCAAACGACTAAAAGACACATGACCCAAACGACAATGCCAAAGATTAAAAATAGAAGACGTGGAAGCGGAAACAGCAGTGGAAGCAGCAGAGGATGGTGGAAGTTGGAGGTGAACAATCTCAAACAGACGTCCATGCTTACGGCCTATCCCAATAACCTGTTTCGTCTGTGGGTCCTGCACCAAACAACCAGAAGCAGAAAAAGTAACAATCAGACCAAGTTCACATAATTGACCAACAGACACAAAATTTAAAGCAAGGGTAGGAATGTGGTAAACATTAGAAAGAGAAATAGATGAAGTAGAAATATGACCAGTGTGGGTAACAGACATATGAGTACCATCAGCAGTATGAATAGTGGGAATAGAGGATGATGAAGCAATAGACGAAAAAATTGTAGAATTAGAAGTCATATGATTGCAACATCCTGAGTCAAAATACCAAGAGGAAGTACCTGGCATGACGGAGAGGGCAGTAGAAGGAGATGTACCAGTTTTGGCAAGTACTTGCTGAATGATAGACTCCACTCAGTCATAGAAAAGGATGGGCCAGAAGAGGAGGACCTGTCTGAAGTAACAGCAGCAGTGGTATGAGAACCATGAGATTTACCAGAGGACTTAGAGGATCCCTTTTTGGAATGAGCTCCAGAGGAGGAAGCCTTGGGACAGTCACGCTGAAAATGACCAGGAGCTATTTTGTGGCAAGTCAAACACTCACGGATGGGACAATGTTCAAATGAATGATTGTGTGGTAGACCCTTTTTTAGACAGTAGATGCAGGAGTGAGGAGTCAATGGGCCAGAAGATCTACCGTGAGACATGGCAACAGCGGCATCTGGAACTAGAGATGGTGGTATAGCAAGAACTGAATCCAACGCCTTAGTTTTGAGACCTAGACGAGTTTCTTCAGACAAGAGTTCTGAAATAGCTTGTTCAAGAGTGGGTAGAGGCATGCGATGGAGCAATGAGGCACGAACCGACTCAAAAGTGTCATGGAGAGCCATAAGAAATAGCAAAAGTCGCTGATGATTGCGGTGGATAGTGTACAATTGAGCATCCTCAGAGTGTTTCCAGGTAGGTTCACATAAAGCGAGCTGATCCCAAACAGAAGACATTTGAGAGAGAAAGTCATTGATGCATTGCCCAGGCTCTTGACGCATATGATGAAGAGTCTGAAGTAACTGATACTGGTGAGCATGACCAGTGGTCTGATAGCGATCCTTTAAGAAATCCCAAATAGCCTTAGCAGGAGAGGGATACTGATCATCGTCTTGGAATCGGCCAAATTGAAGACTGATGGAAGGAATAGTAGTGGCACGAAACCAGGTGACAATTTGATAATTCTTGCTTTCCCAATCATCAAGACGATCCTCAAAAGCATATTGATCCTCATCGTCTTTTTGGATGGGTTTTTTCTGAGAGCCAAAGATAATACGCCATAAACGACGTCCTTTGATAAAGCCAGAGAGAGCTTGTGCCCACAAAACATAATTAGTCCCATCCAAAATGACAGAGAGGGACGTAATGTTGTCGGAGCGATCCACAGAAAAAGCTTTCATAGTACCCAATAAAGATAAACAATAAATCCAAGTAGAATAGAGATCACCAGTGCGTCCGGAACGTCGAAAAAGGTAAGAAACCGGTTTGAACCGGTTGAAAATCTGCCAAAAATGGCTGAACCGGCCCAAAAGAAGCACTGAACCGGTCTGGGCGGACCGGTCTGACCGTTGGAGCAGCTAGGGCTACGTGGCAGATCGCAGTTCGCTGGCGTGAGCGCGATCCAGTGTGGCAGATGCACCAACGAATAGTCTGCACGGCACACCGTGATTCGTCAAGATGACGTCAGCGAGGCGAATGTGAAGACCAGCGGCGCGTGAATTCGCGTGAAGTCACGAGCAATTTTCAGGCGGCGCGTGGAAGCAGATCTCCGGTTCTGGTTGGTGGCGTTGGGTTCGTCTATGAGAGACGAATCCGATGATGTATGTAGATGTTGGAATATTCACCAGAAGAGTAATACAGAAGCGAAAAATCAAGGCTTCTTTAACTCTGCTGATGATATATACCAACGCAAGATTTCGCCGGAAAATAATGGCCGACGAAGAAGAGAGAAAAAGAAAAAAAAAAATTAGAGCCTCTGCTCTAATACCATGTTAAGAATAAAAGAAGAAGGAAAGAATTATGTATTAATATTTATTTCTGTGTATGAGAATACAAAACTACAAGGCCCTTTATATAAGAGGACAATAATCCTAATCCTGATAGGAGATAGTAATCCTAATTATGATTGGATATACAAAATAAGGAATGGAATAATAATCCTAATTATGATATAAGGAAAGACATAAAATAAGGAAAGGCATAAAATAAGGGAAACTAATTATATACGATTATACATTACTAATCTAACAGGACTGACTCCTCTGCATCGCGCTGCGGAATCGGACGACAAGATCGGATGCTTGATTGAACTTATGCTCGCTTGCCCGGCTTCCATCAAGGACTTGACAATTCGTGATGAGACTGCACTGCACGTTGCTATGAAAAGCTCTTCTAGCGCTGAAGCTTTTCAAATCCTCTACGAATGGGTTTCGAGAGCTGGTGACAAACAGCTGCTTCTGAAGATAGACGCCGAAGGAAGCTCTGCGGAAGCCTACCGTAACAAGCTGCAGCCACAGGCATGAATTCTATCCTTCAGTTTTTGTCAAGTACAATAGAAAAAGTTAGGAAAAAATATAATGCCTTTGTTATTTTTTGGCATTTGAAAGTTCGGGTTATTTAATCCGTTTCAATAGTTTTAACTATTAAAATTATTGAAAAGTTGACAGAAATTTGACAAAAGTTGGTAAAATTGATAAAAATTTATAAAATTTAAAATTTTAAAATAAATACACAGAAATAAAAATGGGTAAAAATTAATAAAAATTTGTAACATTTTTAGGTAAAACTATCCATTTGGGTAAAAGTTATCTTTTTATTTAAAAACTATCGGTTTGAATAAAAAAAAAAAGCAATGAAAAAACTGGTGCTTTTTATTTTTAAGCTTTTTCCAAATAAACAAGAAGTTTTCAATTTTTGACCAATTATTGGAGTCAATATCGACTAATCGAAGATTTTTTTTTTCTTTTTTGTTAGGATTGTATATACAAAATTATGTAATTAAATTTTATACTATTTTTGTACATATAAATTCAGAATTTTGTTCTGTTTTATAGTATTAATATTTCATTTTATAAAATTTTTAAGTAAATGCAAAACAAGCACAACTAATGTTTCCAAAAATAAATAATATTAAAATTTTTAAAAAATAAATATTCTAAAATAAATTATATTAAATAATTTAAAATAAATAAAAAATTAAAAAATAAAATATTGCGACTGCCTGAAGCGAGCTGTTAATACTAAGTCACGATCACTAAAACATTTGTGAAGATCGATGCATTAAATAAAAAAATTATAATTACCTTTAATAGCAAAAAAGTGGTGGCTAAAGATTTGCGAAGACTTGCTAAAGTTTCCGCGAAATGGTGTGAATCATTAGTGATTACTCTGACAGTCGTAAAAGCCAATTAAGTGATCGCAAATTATATTAACGAAATGATCATCGATAGTCGTTATTGTAACCACTAATAATTATTAACAATGACATATTTGCAACTCTCAATCGCTAGTTATGTCACTGGTAATTATTAGCAATCGCAGCATCCATTTTAATTGTCGCTTATAACAACTACTAAAATTCTTCTTTTTCCAGGCAGTGGCCAAAAAGTTTCATCTTTTCTGAAAACATTAAATTTTAATGAAAAAAATTATATAACAAAAAAAAAAAAAAAACAACAAAAATGTTAAAAGTTGAAATGAAACCAAACTCAGAATATCAATTTTCTGCTTTTTATGCGCTCCGATTTTGAGGTAGGGAAGAAAAGAAGTTTTGGAGGCGTGTGTATTAACCAAATTGAAATTAACAAGTTAATAATTTTTAGAACAAAATTCAAATTGACTTCATAGTAGAACCAAAATCGACCTAGTCCCAGATTGATTAGTTTTCGTGTGCTTTGTATATTGGTAGTTACGAAAATATTAATATCTATACTAATATATGAAAGAAGAACACATTTTGAACTCTGATTGTAATGTAAAATATTCGTCGAAAAGTACTTTCTCATGTTTCAAGAAAATATTTTTTTAAAAGTTGAGTAAATAAAATCTTTAAAAAATATTTTATTTTGAAACAAATAGAGCACTGGTGTTTTTTATTTTTATTTTTAATTTTTGTGTAACTCACTCGTGAATTTACTTTACAAAAATGCGCTTTTGAATCTGCAATAACTTCCCATTTTTCTCCTTGATAAGTTCCCACTAATATGTTACAGAAAAACAATTACACAGTCAGAAAAGAAAAAAGATGGAAATGGAGGCCCCTCCACTAGGTTGCACAACAAAACGAAGAGTCTTATCACTTGCCAAAAAGAAAAGACTTTACAACAAGAGATCAGTATTAGTCCACAAACGAAAAAGAAAGACTTTGCAACAAGAGACAATCAATATTTATTTATATATTGATTTGTGTACACACTTGTTTTTTTCATTACACAGAATGTAAAGTCATTACGAGATGTACAAGTAGAAAATCCTTCACTTGCCAACGCTGACGATGATACTCAAAAGATGTATAACTATTTGCTCACTCCAGAGCGATTTTACGAAAGCCAAGTTAGAAAAATGCTTGTATATGTTTCGGAATCGAAGGGGTTTAACAAATGAGAAGCACAATGTGATGATGGTGGTGGCTATCCTAATCGCAACTGCTTCATTCCAAGCAATATTTAACCCACCAGGCGGCGAACATGACGACAGTTCTGTCCCTAAGATTCCTCTCCAGGACTTTCTCTTCAATACAATAGCCTTCACTACATCAATGGGGGTGATTGTGGCTTTCCTCCAGTTGGGGTCCTATACTTGGATACTACACGTGTCTTTGATGTTTATGATGATGTGTTACTGGGTTTTCTTGAACAGTGGTGAGGTTGTCACTAAGCCATGGAAATATGCCGTTAACATTGGGTCATCGGTTTATCTATATTGGGCTTTTTTTCAAGACTATATTCTGGGCCACAGAGAATCGTAAACCTGAGTTGCTAGTCATGCTGTTGTTCTCGCCCTGTTTGAAGCAAAAGCTTCGTTGCCTTCAACAAATGGGTGTTCTTGAAGTAGTCGACCATCCATCTAATTACTACCATCTAATTACTACGCATGATCGAGCATGCTATGCTAGTGTCAATCGCGAACCATTCATCTATGTGAGATAGGCAGTTGCGTCAGTACTTAAATTAATATCATTACTCTATAATTTCTGGATGTTACTACTACTACTACTATTTATGTTGTAACTAAGTGACCAATAAATTATAATTCCGATATACTTCCTTTGAGTTTGTGTAAGTGTGTGTGTGTTTCGGTGTGTATTTGCAAGACAGTGATTGTGTACCCAACTCTAAATTGTAACATGATTATATTTCATAATTCATTTAAGCTCATGCGTATGTATATATAAAGTAATTCATTTCGCTATATGTAGCTGACAAATTTAGTTTTGCATTTATTAAAGATAGTAGGCACAGCTACAATACCATACCTTATTGTATGTATTCCATTGGGGTATATAGGGAATGTTTGGATAGCTAAAAAATTAAAAAAGTTGGTATAAAAATGACAACAAGATTTAATTAGAAGAATTAGTAACTTTGATAACTTTTAGTAAAATTTGATAAACTAAAACACCCCATAATATGCAAATTTACTAATTGTAATGATACACCAAAAAAAAAAAAAGGTGAACTGGGCAACTTTTAAACGTCAATCATTAAACTATTACTAATACATAGAAGTTGTCAGATTGAGAAATGGTCTAAAAACACTCTCAAGCTATACCATCAGCTATTCAATAATTAGACATCCTTTCAAGGAGGAATTGTACATAAAGCGTGTGACTTTTTAATAATTCTTTAAATGTACTTTGTTTAGACTTCTACAAAATAAACATGCATGACTCTGCTAGTCTAATTGATCCTTGTTGTTCATCAATAGCCCGCTGCTTTTCAGCTTTCACCCCCAAAATTAATGTATATTAATTCAAAATTGTCTAATCCGGATACAGATTAAATACCATGTGCCTCATCCACCCACATTTCTCAAATTAATCCACAACTGTTGACTTGGAAGCCTCTAGATTGATGGCTTTTGGTGGCTATCGAACCCAAGGAAACAGATTCATTTCATTCTTACATATTTTAAAATTATACTGTGACTCACTGAACGATATAAAACAAAAATGAAAAAAAATATTAAAAAAATTGTCTACCTATTCACATTTTCCCCGGTCTTGTGTTCTGTGGACCTACCTAAACAACTATAAATATGTGTTATGCATATGTGAACTTCGCATGAAAACCTTTTCTTCGACATCTTCTCAATACCATTGTTCTTTGAAAACTCTCTAATTCTTCATCTTCTCACAATCCTAGTGTTGGGAAGTTATACTTTTGTGTAAGAAGAAATGGGTTTTGAACCTAAAAGCGTTTACTTTCTTCTTTGTGTCATGGTGTTTTTGCCCGCACTTTGCTCCTCAATGGACCATTATGTGTCCTTTAGAGCTACCTGCTACCGTAGCTCTGATGGCATTGGTACTTCAAGTATGTATAATATTCTCTTGTTTTAATTTCACATTTATATTTGTTATATAATCAGAATATTTTATTAAAAATTATCAGATTAATATAGTAAATTAGTATATTTTTTTTACACGTCAATCTAATTCCTTCTTTTGTGATAAAGTAGCCATTTCTTGTATTAAATTGTCTACGTTGATTAATTTATTATGCATGGTTTGTATTTTCAAAGTAGCTGGAGCATGTCGATTTGGTAAATATGGAAGTACGATTTATAATGGCTTGGTCACCGCGGTATCCAATAAATTGTATAGAAGTGAAATAGGTTGCGCGCACTGCATGCTATTAGGTAATTTAATTTTTGTGCTATCATTCAAATTAGAAAGTAAATAGGTGTTCACTTTTGAGGAGATTGTGTATTTTTAGATCAAAATTTCAAATAATAATGTGTAATTATTGCGAATTATAACTTAGAAGCATTTGATAGATATGGTGAGACGTTTTTGAGTAAATTTTGAAATACTATGAATAAGAATGTTCATCAATGTATGTTAAAAGTATTAAATTAAGTAAAATAATAAGCTTTTTGTAGCAAATCAAATGGAAGATGATTTATACACAGTTATTGTTTGCTTATGTATGAAATAGGTTAGGTGCAAGATTCCAAAACTTTGCAGCAGAGAAAGAGTGAAGGTGGTGGTGACGGATCCTAAATAGTAAGGCTTGTGAAAGTATGGCTCGTCATCCAAAGTCGGCCTCCAAGTTGATATCTTACGGGGTGGTTAAGTAGAATACAAAGAGTTTCTTGTGAGTACAAAGGTCGCTACCTTGCAGTGAAAGTTCATGAGTACATTCCTGACTATCTAGCCATAATCCTTCTGTATCAATCTGGCAAAAACGACATCAAATCAGTTGAACTATGGCAGGTAGAGTAGTCAACTAACAAATTTAATTTAGAGCTAGTTTGGTAAATTGAATAGTTGATTGATTTCATTCTAGTGTATAAATATATATATATATATATATATTGTCTCGAAACAGCCGATTAACAGAGAATGGAACAGCATAAGAAACGCCTATGGTGCAGCATGGGACATGCCAAACCCGCCAAAAGGTGTGCTTACCCTCAGAATCAAAGTGAATGGCAGTACTGGGAAGAAGTGGGTAGAGCTGGTTCGAGTGATTCCTACTAAATGGAAGGCTGGTGCTGTCTGTGCAACAGATGTCAAGCTTGCTTGATGAGCTCCATAAAATCCTAATCCTAATGTCTACTTATATATATATATATATATCTAAATATGTATAGCGAAAAAGCTCCTTATAAAGTGTTTTTTAATTAGGTAAATAAAGTTGTGTTCTGTGCAGTAGACTTAGAGCAAGTGCTCTTTGCCGTACTGAATAATGGGTATTGGGTTATGTGTGTTGTTCATCAACGAAATACGAATAAAAGGTCAACTTAATTTGATTTTTATTTTGTTTTTATTTTTATTTTTTTCTTTAGAGTTAATTAAAGTGTTAAATGGATGTTTTCACTTCAGGAAATAGTAAATGGTAGTACTTAGCCCGTTGGTGGTAAAATACGTGACTTAAATTTACCCCAAAAAAAATAAATTAACTTGAGAAAATTTTGTGAAAACATTAGTAATATATATTTGAGCTAAGTACGTACGTGCAGACTAGTAACTCAAGAGTCTCATGTTAATCACCGTCAGGCTAAATTTGGCATTTTTGTTTTTAATTAACTCTTTTTCCAATTCTTCTCGTCTGCTTTTATCAAAATCAAGGAAATTAAATAAATTGAAGTATTATTTTTTGTCGAAATATTTGCATAATATAATTTTATTTATCTTTCCATAAAATGTAATAAATTGAACATAAGATTAAAAACACTTTTATAGTATGCTAATGTTCAAAATGTAAATCTTTAAGTTACTAAATATAAGTTTTTAATCCATTTTACAAATTTTACATGTTTAATAATGTGTAGATAATTTATATTATGTAAATATTTTGATTATGTCATTATTATTTCAATTATGTAAAAAAAATATTATGGTTAGGATTTACTGTAAGTAATATTTGTAAAAGGGTTGTTATTATAATATTCAAATTATGCATGGCCTATTTGTATTTAACTCGACGTTCATGGGATGTCCTTATAATTACCCCAAAAAGTAAGTTCAATTTACCATTAAAAGTATCATGTTAATTTGAAAAATATTATCGCAAAATATATTTAGTATCCTCGAAATACATCTAACGTTAGATTATTGTGATGATGATAACATTACATCACTAAAAGCATTTTTAATTATAAAATTTTATATAATGACTACGCTTAGAAACATATTCTTATTGAGTCGAGTAAGGTGGAGTTGGATATGAAATTATTAAAAAATTTATATATTCATGCATAGATCTAAATTTATTGAGTCCATTATTTCTCGATGCATATCAAGACCTATGAATAATGGAGTATCGAATTGAATTACTGGACTAACAACATTTATATATTATAAAATTTATATTGTCCAAAATTTATATTTGTTTAACATTTATAATATTATATAAAATTATGTCTATATCTGCTTAATGAAGAATGGAATCCGAGATTACAATCAATTCATTAACAAGTCTAATTAGTGTGATCAAATTTTCAACACTAAGACCCTCCATCCTTCTTGTAATAATTAGCTAAATTTAACCTAATGCATGTACATTATATATGAACCAAATACACTTCAATTTTATATGTAATAACCTGAGGCTTTTGCATACAATGGCGGGCATAAAATTTGAGTTGCAGAAAATCAAGATAATTCTTTTTTATATTTGAAAAAAATACAATAACATATCTCAAAGCTTATGGAAGAAGGACAATACATTATATATTAATATAAATACTTGTAAAGTGAATGATATATATAACAATTTTTAAATTTTAAATCGTCGTGCCCCGTTTTTCCCATTCTGATCTGCCATTGCGTCACTGTTGCTCTGTTATAGTAACATAGAGTTTGAAAAGTAAAAACACTAGTATTTTTTTAGTAACTATTAGCTAATTATTAAAAAGTTAATATTTTTTATATTTAAGAAGAAAAAAAACTTAATTTTTTAACTTTTTATTAATTTAATATTTTTATTTTTTTATAATTTTAAAGAAGTATAAAATGTAACAGAATAAATTTAACCATTTAAAAAAATTAAAAGATCAGCTAGCTAGCTATAGCCACTACTCTTTCCAAACACAAATTTTTTCTCCTTTCTCATATTATTAGCCAATGATAAAAGAATCATAATTCATACACAATCTACATGTTCGGCAATAAATTTTACCCTCTTCTCCGTAGACCCATTCTCTCCCTCGTTCATTGAGATCCCCTCTTGGCGGCCTGTAAGTAAGAGAATAGTAAAATGAAGCGGTCGGAATTGATTCCAGACCAAGGACACTCCGATACTCAAGTCAGTAACTCATATATGTAATAAGCTCACTCCGATACTCAAGTCAGTAACTCATATATGTAATAAGCTCACATAAATCAATAGAGATAGAGAGAGAGAAAAGGATTAGAGAAAAAGGAGTTGAAAAAAAAAAAAAAAAAACCCTGCCTTGTCTTCATTTTTGGTCTTTATAGATGGAGTGTGTAACATGCTTTTGCTAATTTGACTGTTGCTTTATTTTGATATGACTTAAAGTGGAGGTAGGTGGCTAACATTAAATGCCAGATGATGTAAGCTTTGGGAGTTGTTCTCTGTAGATCTTTTCTCCTATTGCACTTGAGTGTAATATGTAAAGTAATTATACAATGTAACTAGTAAACTATTTAGTCTCAATTTAACCGGAATATACCCTCTAGTCGGGGGTGCAATTTATGGTCGGCGGACCACTCTTGTGGTCGGGCAAGATATTTTTATGCCACACATTATGCCCCCACTCTGGTCGGGATAATTTATTACCCGAGTAGAGTATAGTAGAACTTGTAAACCTTTATCCTTTCCGTATTAATAGCAACAAAATAAACAATATGTACTCAAAAATTAAAATTCAGCAACAGTGTAAACGGTTCATGCTCTTTATGAGATGCAAAGATAGACTCATGCTAAATTGATTTGCATGTGTTAGTAAATATGTAAAGCCATAAGCCATAGACATATGGAGAGCTTCTCACAACTTTTCATAACTTTTCTTGCCGCCTGACTTGTAATGATACTTTAAAAATTAGAATGTTGATGAATTATTAATACTCATTTCAACTTTATCAACAGAAGAAAATAGGAAAGTAATTTAAAGGCAGAACGTACTTGAATTCAAAAAAGTAACTTGTGATATTGTAATGAAAGTACCTTTACCACCTTATATATATTATAAAAAATGATGTACCTGGCTTTCCTGAGTCACAATTTTGATACTGATAATTTCTTTAGTAGAGTTTAAAAGAGAAGAGGCGAGTAAGGCAAGTTTGAGCTTGGGCATCGAACTCTAAAGAACTTAAGAATTGAACTTGAACGATACGAGATAGAGAAGATTCTACTTTTTAATAACCCTTTGTCTGCAAGACTGTTCGACATAGTTTGTTTTTGCTACGCCGGTAGGCTTAATTCAACTCTGAATAATTCTTCATAAACCATTTGACGTTCGGACTGCTAGAAATAATCAGCTTTGAATGGGTAAGAGCCAAAGAAAAGGTAATTATCTTGAAGAAGTGAGGTGCCTTCGTAAGAGTGATTGTCCGACTTATCTCGGTGTCAATTCGCCGTCGACAAGAGCTACTCTTAACCATATTTATGGGTTGGACAATCTTTGTAAGTGTAATACATGGATGTACATGGATGTTATAATGAACCTATATATGTATATAGAATTGAAAGCCTTACACAGCTACACAAACCCCCTCTTTCTTTCCCCTTCAAATTTGACTACTGACCAACCGATCTTCCAATATAATTAATGGACATTTATGTGGGTAACACAGGGAGTTCAAGTTATTCTCAATGTTCGCCATTGAATCCCGAAATATCTCACGTAATCTTAAAACTATCCTTCGAGTCTGTTCATCTCATTTATGCATAATTAATGCTCTTCTTCCGCTTCCATAACATATTTTCCTTATAGCTTGTTGGATCATGTTGGATAATGTTGGATATGCCTTCTATGCTTGTAAAATTCAGACAAGTTGCTCGGCAACACAAGTTGCTCAGCAATGAAGTTGCTCGGCTATGCCGACCACATTCAGTTGCTTGGTTGTTACCCTTATCAACTTTGGCTGTCGCTTGATGCTTTTGGAGCATAATACTAGCACCTAACAATGTAAACCATGACTAAATAATTGCAGGTCTCTAACACTTCAGCTAAAAATCATATGAAAGAACCCGAGCATCGATAAACAAAAATGTGACTTAAATTCAGCATTTGCTTGATCGAAGGGCCAAAATCAGGGCTTTGATAACTCTATCTGAACATAATCAGGGCTCAATCATTAAAAAGATGAGAGAAATTAGTGTAATATGATTTGCTTTTGAGATCGTTTAATTGCAGATACTCTTAATAGTGCTAGCAGGAGTAGAAGAAGAGAAAAAACCAAACTAAGTTGGCCTTTCTAAAATGAAAACTTTAGATGGTCATAACTTTCTGCTCAGGTGTTCGATTTAGGTGATCTTAGTGTCTATTTCATGTATTTTTTTGAGATCTAGGTCAACGGTGGTTTGCGATGGTCAGAATTACAAAATAAGCTCATCTTCATCAATTTTTCAGACTTTTTCCTTTGGATATGCTAACTGTGGCTTTACTAAGTGTTTAAATGCTGATAATTTTGCTTGGGAATACCTTTGTCTTGCTCAAGATACTTCTAATGACAAATAACATTGCTCAATTGCTCAAAGAGAGAAACCATGCTCGAGATACTCTTCTTACAAAATAGTTATCTTATTTGAGGACACCAACCTTGCTCGGGAAAAAAGCCAGGCTCGGGATGTGCCTTAAACTTTGCTGGAAAGAGAGAGTCGAGCTCAGGTGTGCTTTAGACTTCGCTCAAGAAGAGAAGCCGAGCTCGGGATTTGAGTTGAACTTTGCTGGAGGACAGTGGCCGAGCTCGGGTATGCTTTAGACTTCCTCAAAGGGAGAAGCCGAGCTCGAGTATGCTTTGGTCCTTGTTCGGGAATAAGCTTAAAACCTGCTTTAAAACTACTCGCGAATGCTCGTGGATGACTTGCTCGAGAGTATATTTAGCATGCTTGGGACTAGCTTTGTTTGGGAGGTACCCTTGCTCATTAGTACCCTTATTCATTTGTTCGAGATAACTTTCCTCGGGGAAGAACTTGCTTGGGATTGATAACACTTCTTTGATCCAGGAAAATGTTCACTATGCTGGAGGAAGAATATGCTCTAGATAATTTTATTCCTTTCGATATGCTCGGCATACTATGGATATGCTCGGCATGGGATTTCCTCATGCTTGGAAATAAGCCTTTTGCAATGAACTTTACAGAAATATGCTTGGAAATATGCTTATAAACTGAATTTTACCACCATTTGCTCGTAGATAGGCTTTTGAATTGGATCTCACCATAAAACGCTTGATAATATGCTTTCAAATTGAATCCAGCCACCACAATATGCTTTTCAAATATGCTTAAGAAATAGCTTTTAGAAATGACATCGAGAAAATGCTTCTGAAGACAACCAGACCTGAATAAGGTCGAGACATAGCTTTCTAAAATAAACTGAGTTAGAACAACCTCGGGCATATACTTTTTGAGATGACCCGAGCCAAATCATGCTCGGGAATTAGCTTTCTGAAATGAACCTAGCCAGAAGAATGTGCTTTTCAAATATAAATCAACCAGAATATACTTTTTGAAGTGAAATTAACCAAAACAGACTGGTGATCTGGCTTTTGTAGGTAACCCAACTAGAATTTTGGTTGGGACTTTGCCTTCTGAAATGAACTGTCAGAACAACCTTGGGGACATGCTTTTGTTGATAACCCGATTAGAATATGCTCGGGAGTATACTTTCGTTGAGAGCTTTGGCTTTCCAAACCGAAGTTGAGCTTTCATTAAGAGCTTTTGCTATTGTATAACGCTGAACTTCCTTAGTGAAAGCTTTTGCTTTTTGAGAGCTTTTGCTTTTTGTGCCAACGCTTGACAAGCTGAGCGTGGCTCCTTTTGTGTAATACTTTTCAATAAACCAAGGAACTGAATCTTGGTTCAAAGAAAAATCTGGTCAGTCAATAAACCGAGGTTGTCGCAACTGGGACAAGCCAGTTGGACGCACTTTTTGATAATCCTTTTCAATAAACCAAGGAACCGAATCTTGGTTTAAAGAGAAACCCGGTCAGTCAATAAACCGGGGTTGAACCACCACCTAAAGGGTGCGGTTCCCTTTCTGTACCAACGTTCGACAAGCTGAACGTGGCTCCATTCTGATAATCCTTTTCAATAAATCAAGCCAAACGTGGCTCCATTCTGATAATCCTTTTCAATAAATCAAGTGACTGAATCTTGATTTAAAGAGAAACTCGGTCAATCAATAAACTGGGGTTGAACTAGCACTGATTGCACTTGAAAAGTGCTATTACAAACTCCACTTTTGTATAACTTTTGATACATTTAAGTAGTTTATTTTGAAGTTTTATTATTATTTTATTACTTATAGTATTTATTTTCTTAATTGTAGGGAAAATGGCAAAATAAGTGAGATTAGCAGCGATGAATGTGGCTGCCAAGGAGAAAAAGATGGTCTGAAGTTCAAGATGGTTGAAGTGGTGTGCAGCTGAAATTCCAGCTTGACACCCTGTCAGTATTTTGACCATATCTTTTCACTCACAATTCCAATTGACCTAATTCTTTTTGGATTGGAAAGAAGACTCAAAGGGCTACAACTTTTGTGTTTTAGCCGAAGCCTGAATCCATCATCTTCAAGGTCAAAATCACATTGGAAGTTGAGGACAGAAAACTGTCAGAAGCAGCAAACGAGAAGCAGAACTTGAAGAGCAAAGTTTCTGTGGTCCGGACCCCCTGCCAAACGGTCCGGACCACAGTGTGTTATGCATGCGCAACTTAATTCCATCTTTTAGGGTTTTCCTTACAACTTCTTTATAACCCATGCTACATAGCTGACCTTAGGAGAGCCATAGTTTAGTTTTACATAGCCTTAGTTTAGTTTTTTTCATTTTTTTAGAGTTTTAGATAGTTTTTAGAGAGTTTTAATGTTCGTGTAATGCTTTTACAGATCTTCAAAGCTTTCGTAGTTTTCGTTACAGCCGTAGTTGTTTAATACTCCATTTCAGCGTTGATTTCAGAGTACGTTTACTTTCGTTCTTCATTTTAATAATATTGTTTCTTCATCTTATTCTTTAGATTCTTTAAATATGTGTTCGATGATTGATTTTATTTCGTTTAAAGTTATGTTGCGTAAAACCCTAGTTTTTGATTCAACAAATCAAGGAACGGTAGGTTATTCTGATCTATGGGATGTGCGTAGAGACCTTCGCATGGTTTGCGAAAACTCATGCGTAGGGATCTACAATTTTTAAAACCTAATTCAGTTCTTTCAAAGCTTTCGAAAATGAAAACCTTTGACTATATTCTCTGTAATCACTAGTAAAGGTTTTTGATTAAAATTTTCTTAATAATTTTGAAGAACTGAAAATTCAGATTTTGAATCCAAATTTGAATTGGTTTATTTTAGAAACATTCAAAAACAAAATCTTTTGACTATATTTTCTGTAATCACTGGTAAATGTTTTCGATTAAAACTTTCTTAATAATTTTGGATAAACTAGAAAAATTAGATTTGAATCCGAATTCGAATAGGATTATTTGAGAACCCTTCGAAAACAAAAGTTTTTGACTATATTCTCTATAATCACTGGTGAAAACTTTTAATTAAAACTTCCTCAATAATTTTCAAACAAATCCTAACTTAGGTTTCAACGCAAGTATTACAACACATTCTATAGTGAAGACGTAAGCTACCCGGAATTGAAAGTTGAATCAAGAATTGCAAATTATCTTGAATACGTAGTGTTATTGCTTTCTTTTTAGTTTAATTTAATTGTTGCTATTTATTTTATTTATTTAGCAGTTAGTAATCAACACTTTTCAAAACCCAACATAAATTTTATTTTCCTGTTTTTAAAACAAAACCAGTAGGTAGAAAAACTTAGAAAATCTTAGTGTTCAATCTCATAGTTTCCTGTGGATTTGACCTCAGACTCACCAAGTTAAACTACACCGCACACCCTTGCACTTGGGGGTTAGTTTAGACGCACTATTTAGAAGCGGTCAAATTTTTGGCGCCGTTGCCGGGGAACTTAGTTTTGATTTATTAGGATAACTCTAGGTTACTCTTCTACTGTTTCCTAAAAAAAAAATTTTTTTTTTGAACATGGATTATTTTTCTTATAATTTTAGTTCACCAGACACCATTCACCCACTCATTAGTTATTTAGGCAGCATTTAAGGAATTGAATTTTGCCTAGAAACTTTTTCTATGCTACCTAAATTTTATGGACTTCAACATGAGGACCCTAGAGTTCATTTAGAACGTTTTGAGTCAGTTTGTTTCTATTGCATGAGTGGTTACATAGATAACACACTTAAGTATAATTTTTTCCCATTATCATTATGTGGAGTAGCCGATGATTGGTGTCGTGACACTACTTGATCCATTAATATTTGGGAAGAGTTACAAAATGATTTTATTGCAAATTTTCTCCCCAATTTTCAAAACTTCACTTTCCGCTTTCAAATTAGAAATTTTTGTTTTAAGAAGGGTGAAGTATTTTTTAAATGCTGGGAGAGATTTAAAAACCTTTTAGAAACTTTCCCAAATCATGGACTAGATTTAGGGTACATTCTAGGAATATTCTATAAAGCTCTACCTTGTGAGTTACACCGAGGATTTGATAAAAACTTGGGTAGGGAATTTCTTGACCTTACCCCAGAAGAAGCGTGGTCATTTTTTGAATTTTTCTATGAACACACCAAGCCACGAGAAAAACTTGAACCTAGTTTTGAACCTCATTCACTTGAAAGCCACATTGACCCTTTCCCACGTCCCCTTACTTCACTTGATTCTCATGCTCGATCCTTAGAAAATAGAGTAGGTGTGGAGTCCGATTATTTGGATATTACATGTCCCAACCCCACTCTACTCACCAAGGGCCAGTATAAGGAACCCCTAGATCATTGGCTTACTGAATCTAGCAATACACAAGTTGAGTCACTCTGCGAGCAAACTCAATATAGGGAAGAAGTTAACTTAAAATTCGATTTTAGTACACATGAGACTTCTACACACACTGACTCTACATTAGATGATACATTGTTTGAGTCCACAATATGTCCTTATATTCGTCCACGCACTGAAGCTGAAATAGCTAAATCTAGGGCCTTTTTGTTACGTGCACGAGAAAATTCTAATTCAAAAACCTTAGACTTTGAGTGGAGCGATTGTTCAGATAATGGGTGTGATAATGAAGGGAATGAGTCCTTTGACTCATGCCCAGTAGACTCTAACATGCACAAGACTTTATCTGTTGAGAGTTTAGAGGACATGCCAACCAACACCACCACAGAGCTTGAAGCTCATCCCACTCTAACAACACAAGTGAGCTTGGAGAAGTCCTAATACTCATTATGAGAGCTTTGATGCTATAGGTTCAGGGAAGCACATTGTTGAGCCAGTCAATTTAGCTTCATCATGTTCTACCACACCACTCACTAAGACCACTTTTGATATATCTTTTCCTACTGGGGCTAGTACACTTGATGACTTACCTATTGAGACCCCTATATTTGAGTGGCAGTATGATTCTAATTATGGTTGGGTTCCTACTTTAATCCCACAGGATATTCATGACAGTGAATTTTCTTTATCATCTTTTGAGAGTTCAACAAATAGGCTTGAGAGTGAGAGTGGTGCACACCTCTCTTCTTTTGCTGTCACCTCAACTAGGAATCTTACTGAGGGAACTGAACATGTTTTGACTAAGATTGACCACACATTTAGGGAAATGGTGTCGACCAAAGAGATAGTTTGCATTGACTTCTTAGGTGTCGAGGGGATACTAGAAAATACATAACCACATTCTATGTTCACATATGCATATAACCTTGGGCCATATTTGAGATTCAAGGATCCCCACAAAGCCATGCATTCGCCAATGTTCTCTGCACTAGGAGCACACTCATTTTTGGTACCTCCTGGACTCCAGGATAATATTTCATTCCTAAAACCATTTGGTGAGATTTGGGAGAGATTAGGAGTTAGATAGTATATTTTTGCATTAACCCTTGTATATTAGTAGATTAGATTTGTCTTTCTTTATTTTTGATTTATTGTTAGTTTAACTTTTCTTTCATTTTATTTTTATTTTGTCTTTCTACTAACTCTTTTCTTCTTGTTTTATTTTTCTTTTATTTTTATCTTCTTTTAATTCTAACATATTTCTTGTATAGTTCTTTTGTTTTTCTTCAAATAAGGAAGCTCTTGAGGTAATATCCTTCCTCTCTCTTTTATTTAGTTTTGCACTTTCAATTGGTACTTCACATATATAATTGTTGTTGTTGGGAGTGCTGTAGAATCTAAGTTGGGAGGATGTATTGGGTGATGCCTTAAGTGGTTTGAATAATGGGTGCATGCTTGGTTTAATTTGTGCTTTGTTCTTATTTGTGCCGTTGTTGTTATTGTTGCATGCTCATCATTATGCTCACTATTGCACACTACAGACCCACATATGCATCATGAATCTCACATTGAGGATAATGAGAATTTTAAGTTGGGGGGTAGGGTTCGCATGATGACCTTTTGTGTCAAAATTGCAAAATTTTAAAATTTTTGAGCGTATTTAAGCATAAATACATGAATTTAGCACATTTGTACCTACATGCCATCCCTTCTTTTTTGTTTGGTTGATTGTGGAACTGAGTGAGAAAGTGATGAGTGAGTTTTGTTCAAGCTTTAATAGGAAACTAAGCTCAAGTTGATTGTATAATGACCTTGTACATTTTTGACTATCATAGAGAAGAGTTTATATGCTTAGGAGTAGACTTTGTTTAACATTGGTTAATTGAGCATTCTTGGACTAGGTGGAGACTTATACCCCTTAATGGTGAGATTTTGAGCCTATTATTCTTTTCTTGAGGGGTTGCACATAATCACAGCTCTTTTATTCTTCACTTTGGTTTCCAATGCACTAATTGTATCACACACACTTGCATTAGTTTCACTTGGGATATTATGAGTTGTTGCAAGCTTTGAACATGATGCTAGGCCATCTTTGCTATTGTTGGGCCTCTTTATCCTTTCTTGGTTATGAATTATCCTAGGAACCAACTTGAAACCTTTTAAATAAAGTGTGTGACATATTTATATATATATTTTTCTTGGTTCTTACCTCATATATTATCCCTTAGCCTCATTCACACACTTTTAGCCTTACCCTCACATGTCTTGGGTTGTGAAAGTGCCTTAATGTCAATGATGTGAATGGGGATTGGGAATGAAAATTTTTAAGAGCACATTGAGAGGAAATATTGGGTGGAGAATCTAGTTGATGTATTTTCATTATTTCAAAAAAAAAAAAGAAAAAAAAAGAAAAAAGAAAAGAAAAAAAGAAAAAAAGAGAAAAAGAAAAAAAATAGAGAAAAAAAAGGTTTTTCATTTCTTTTTGCTTGGGTAGTTCGGGACTTGTGCATTGTATTATAATTATTGAGAATGTCCCATGAGTAGTTCGTAAGTTTGTGAATAAGCTTCTTGTTGGGATCCTTGTTGGGTTTGGAAAGGAAATGGGTATTATGGGATTTGTGTGCACTTACTATCTTTATCCGAAGACATGTGCTTTGATTTTCATATCCTCGGTTGTTAACCATTACCCTTGGCCAAGTTACGACCAAAACAAAGACCTAGTGGATTCCAAGCAAGCAACTCCTATATTGTGCATGTAGTGGTCTTATGTAGGTTGTGTGGTGTGATCTCTTACACTTGCATTGGAACATGGTTATGAGCTGTCCACTTTGAATTTCATTTCAGTTCACTCACTTATTTTTTGGGTTATGTGCAACTAGGATAGCATCATATGCTAATAGGTATGTGTGAACCCTTGATGAGTGAATTCCTTTCTATGAGTGGTACCCTGTGAGCATTTGAAGTCAAAGCCTAGTTCCGTTTATGCTCTTGCAACCTTGTTGTAAAAATGAAACAATTTTGCACACATGCTCTTTCTACTTTGATAGTCCATGCATTAGTGCTTAGCACTTGGGAATTACACATGATATTTAGGTTTTGTGACTTGTTGGGCTTGAGCTTGATTCATTTTTTTATCTAGATTACTTTTTGACACTTTGAGACCATGCCATAGATGTTTGTGGGTAGCATCACTGCAAACCCTCACGAGACCTTAGTCGTCCACTAAGGGGAACCTAGGGGTTTAAAGGGCTTACTACACGTAGCTAAATGTAGCCGTGTTTCCAACGAAAAGAGAAATAGGATCATAGTTGCATTTCATTTTAATAAAGGGCATTGCTAGGGACTAGCAACACTCAGAGATGATGCCATTTTGTCACTTGACATAAATAAAGAACATTGCTTGGCAAGTTCAGAAATCCGATCAGAATGCTCGGGATTTTAAAAAATGAAGTGCTTTGTTTTCGGCATATAAAGATGAGCTGGCACCTGACAATGACACAGTGACTTAGGCAATATAACAATCATAAAAGAAAAATATTTAGGATAAGGAGGTATAATCCATTGCAATGCCCATCAAGTCATAGTGACGTCGGGTTGCTCGGCTACAAATGTGCTTAGAATCGTATGAGTGTTGTGCCGCCCTTGCTTGAGATTGATGAACAATATACTTGGCAGGAGAGTCGGGTGGAGTCAACAAGTTGCACGGCTAATCGGACCTCACATGTTACTCGGGAAAGAAGTCGCCTTAGTCGACAAGCTCCCTGTTCGGGAACCATATAAAATATAATATGCTCAGGCAGAACAACAGACTATGTTCAACATATATAATATACTCGGCCAAAGGCTTATGTTCGGCATCATCAAATGGTTTTGGTGGAGTTGTTCAGTCATCAAATTTGCACGGACGTTAGTCGGCTGATAAAGCAGAAGAGGCGCTAGAAAGCTTGTTGCTTGCTTGCCACATATAAAACGGCATTGCTGCTCGGGTTGGTTACTCGGACAAGAGGCTGGTTACTCATGCAAAATTTGAACAATAGGTAGCTGGGATGCCGCTTGGACAGAACACAATCTGGTCTGACAGCTATACTCAATAGTATATTCCCACTCTTATCCGTTACGCTTCGATCAGAAGAATTGCCCGTCCCAAAAAGTTCCAACCATAACTCGCAAGTTGCAACATGAACTCAACCAAACTATGTCCACCGTTCATGTATTGGTTAGGAATAACTTCACAAACAAGATATATATATATATATAGTTTTGCTTAATCATGTGACCTAAAGTACATACTCATCTTTCCAAATGCCAGTGCATGCATTACACATTTTAAAATATGCTTAGCTATTTGAAGTCATGAGTAGGAGTTTTATTACTTTAAAACTATGTAATTGAAACTTGTTCTCAGATATTTTGAAAACGTTCGGCAATTCCGCAACTCAAAACATATGCCAAGAACTATGTTCAAGAATGTGGACTCATGTGCATCATCGTGAATTGATCTATACTGACACATACTAAATTATCAACGCTCAAGCTATGTTTGACTCTAACACCAGTCATGTGTACTATGCTCGGCAATTAGAAATATCGTTCCGCGTAAACCTTTCACTATTTACTTGGCCAAAGACCAATTTATTTGTGACCTAGCGTATTCATCAATATAAAATGACTATATTACAAAGCTCGAGATTTATAAATAGTTATAGATATCACCTGATGGAATGCAACTCTAGGAAGAGTACTATTCGGACAGATTACTTGGGCGAGTCCAATGTATTAAAGTTATTCGATGAGTCGGTTTGAACTGGCCGAGCAACAACGAATGAATGCATAGAGATATATTTATATATTTATTTATCTCAGCCAAAGATATACTAGTGCTTGGGCAATATTCGATCTCAAGATTTACACAGAGAGCTCCATAGCAAACGCGGCCATCAATCTACCATATCTGGGTGAAAATGCTGTAGTACTCATTTTTGCATTTCGATTGCTGTAGCTAGACGGATTACCCCCATCATGACGTGAAACTCCCTAATGTCAACATTTTCTGTAAACTTAGATAACTTGACACCCAGTAGCAGAACTTGTAGATGGGGAATCAACTCGAGCCCCACGGTGGGCGCCAAATGTTCGGCAATAAATTTTACCCTCTTCTCCGTACACCCATTCTTTCCCTCGTTCATTGAGATCCCCTATTGGCAGCTTGTAAGCAAGAGAATAGTAAAATAAAGCGGTCGGAGTTGGTTCCCGACCAAGGACACTCCGATGCTTAAGTCAGTAACTCATATATGTAATAAGCTCACGTAAATCAATAGAGATAGAGAGAGAGAAGAGGATCAAAGAAAAAGGAGCTGAAAAAAAAAACCCCTGCCTTGTTTTCATTTTTGGTCTTTATAGATGGAGTGTGTAACATACTTTTGCTGATTTGACTGTTACTTTATTTTGATATGACTTAAAGTAGAGGTAAGTGGCTAACATTAAATGCCAGATGATGTAAGCTTTGGGAGTCGTTCTCTGTAGATCTTTTCTCTTATTGCACTTGAGTGTAGTATGTAAAGTAATTATACAACGTAACTAGCAAACTATCTAGTCTCAATTTAACTGGAATATACCCTCTGGTCCTGGGTGCAATTTATGGTCGGCAGACCACTCTTGTGGTCAGGCAAGATATTTTTATGCCACGCACTATATATATATATATATATATATATATGTGTATGTATGTATGTATGTATGTTAACAAACAGGAAACAAGACAAAGTAATGCATCTGGTCATCAAAGAGGTATCCTGTCACACTTTTTCTTTGTCTTTTATTTGTTTCTTCTTTCTCTTTTTAAAATTCTTTTAAACCAATTAACCAATGCATGAATACACTCGATGAATCAATCCATTATTATTTATATAATTTTTATATAATATTAATTGTACTTTATTGTCTTTGTGATTTAAATAAAAAATATATAATCACATTTAATTTAAAAATCAACGCATAATGACCGCTTCTAATTAGTGTGTCTAAATAACCCCCGAGTGCAAGGGTGTGCAGTGTAGCTTTAAACTCGGCAAGTTCGAGGTCGAATCCACAGGGAACCTTATGTTATTTTTTTCTAAGTTATTTCGGTTTAATTATTTTACTATTTTAATTTATTAAACGAAAATATTAAAGGTTTGATTTTGTTTTGAAAGATTGTTTACAAAATAAAATAAGGCTAATAAACTAAACATAACAACTCAATAAAACATAAATTTAAACTAAATAATTCAACACCAACTAATTAACTATTGAAAACTAATAAAATACTAAAAGAAGAATTTAAATTCAGTGTCAACAAGTCTAATGAACACATATTGATTTAGCTTACAAATTAGGGCGGATCTAATTTTTAGGTTGAATAACAAAGATTACCTCGAATTGAAATCACATTTAGGATTAACAACCCGGTAAAGATTTTCAATAGAGATTGTTTAAATAAAAAGTTCCCTCAACCCAAAATCACGTTTAGGATAAATAGGTTGGTAAAGATCTTCAATAAAAATTCATTTGAAAATTAGTTTAGCTCAATTGATCCGAAATCGTGTTTAGGAAAACGGATTGGTAAGAATATTCAACAAAAACTTATTTGATTCGGATTAATTTTTATTTATTTCAAAAGTATTAGGAAAGTTTTAATCTTATAAAATTATAAGGGATTTTAGAGAATGTGATCAATTTTATAAGTTTTCGAAAGCTTTTGTATAAATGAAAATTGAATTTGTATAAATGTATTCCACCCTAGTTTTCGATCCGCCTATCTTTGATGAGCTAAATCAATACAAGCTCTTAATCTAATATTATAACAATCAAATAAACAAAATAATGAAAAAGTAGAGAAAGAGATACATACTTCATAGATGAATTCTTGAAAATGAATATGCAAACTTCAATCCACAAACTTGAATGTACAGAAACTCTCTCTCTCTAAAAATCTCTATTCAGAAAATAAAACTAAAACTAAACTATATAAAAAAAAAACTTCTGTAATAAAACCTTCTCTGCCGAAATCCCCCTCCTCATTTCTCATGTCAATCTCTGTCTCTCTATATATAAATTACATCAGATCGATTCTCAATATGGCATTCCATGGCATTCCGTAGCATTCCCAAAAACAAAACAATTACTACCTTTTTCCATTCAAAACTGCCATTCACGAAGCTGTGATTTTGGATCTGTATGTAGAGGTGGTCCGGACCAGGAGCGAATTGTGCTATCACCAAATAGAGACGTTGGAGCCTTGAAGAGATGGTCTAAACCAAGGGTTGGGTAGTTGGGACCACATGGGTTACGGTTGGGACCGTACCTTGGGCTACTATTTTGTCATTTTATTCAAAAACATAGTAATCCCGTTCTTCTCAAATCTTTTCTGTTTTTTTCCTCTCATTCAAACTACTGTTCCTCTTCTACTTTTTCGCTATTATCATTTTTTTCATGCATTTTCTGTATTTTCAAATATAAATAAAATTAAACTTCAAATATATATAAATAAAATAAAATTGCATGATATAAATCTAAATTATAACTAAATGACTACACTTTTCTAGTGTAATCACACCCTCTAATTTGAGGGTTGCTAGTCCCTAGCAACGGCATTATTTAAGGTAAATGCAACTACTATCCTATCTTATTTTTCATTGAAAACACGACCACACTTAGCACGTGCAATAAGCCCTTTAAACCCCTAGGTTTCCCCTAGTGGACAAGTAAGGTCTCGTGAGGGTTTGCAGTGAATCTATCCACAAAATTCTATGGTATGGTCGCAAAGTGTTAAAAAGTGATCAAAATAAAAAAATGAATCAAGCTCAAACCCAACAAGTCACAAAACCTAAATATTATGTGTAATTCCCAAGTGATAAACATAAATGCATAGACTATCAAAATGGAAAGAGCATGTGTGTAAAATTGTTTTATTCATTCAACAAGGTTGCAAGAGCATAAACAGAACTAGGTTTTGACTTCAAATACTCATAAGGTCGTAGAAAGGAATTCACTCATCAAGGGTTCACACATACCTATTAGCATATAATGCTATCCTAGTTGCACATAACCCCACAAATAAGTGAGTGAACTGAAATGAATTCAAAGTGGACAGCTCATAACCGTGCTCCAATGCATGTGTAAGAGATTGCACCACACAACCTACATAAGACCACTACATGCACAATACAAGAGTTGCCTTCTTAGAATCCACTAGATCTTTGTTTTGGTTATAACTTGGCCAAGGGTAATGGTTAATAATGGAGGATATGAAAATCAAAGCACATTGTCTGGGGATAAAGATAATCAAGTGCACACAAGTCCCAAACTAACCATTTCCTTTCCAACCACAATAAGAATCCCAAACAAGAAGCTTATACACAATAAATACTACCCTTGGGACAATTGAAAATATTACAAATAATGTACAAGTCCCATAATTTCATAAACAAAAGAAATGAATTTTTATCTCTTTTTTTTCTTTTTTTCTTTTTTTTTTTGAAATAATGAAATAAACATAAACTGAATTCTCCACCTAACATACTCTCAGAAGTTTCCATTCCTAACTCCCATTCACATCATTGACATTAAGGTACTTTTACAACCCGATACATGTGAGGGTAATGCTTAAAGTGTGTGAATAAGGTTAAGGGGTAATATATGAGGTAGGAACCAAAGAAAAAGAGATATATATATATATATATATATCACACACTTTATTAAAAAGGCTTCAAGTTGGTTCCTAGGGCAATTTCATATCAAGGAATGATAAATAGGCCCAAAAGTAGCAAAGATAGCCTGGCATCATGTTCAAAGCTTGCAACAACTCATAATGTGACAAATGAAACTCATGTGAGTGTGTGTGATGCAATTGGTGCATTGAAAACCAAAGTGAAGAACAAAAGAGCTATGATTATGTGCAACTCCTCAAGAAAATGATAATAGGCTCAAAAGCTCACCATTAAGGGTATAAGTCTCCACCTAGTCCAAGAATGCTCAATTAACCAATGTTAAACAAAATCCAATCCTAAGCACATAAACTCTTCTTTATGATAGTAAAAACTGCACAAGGTCATAACACACTCAATTTGAACAGAGTTTCCTATTAAAGCTTAAACAAAACTCAATTCCACAATCAACCAAAGCAAAAAGGGCTAACATGTAGGTACAAATGTGCTAAATTCATGTATTCAAGCTTGAGGATGCTCAAAAATTTTTAAATTTTACAATTTTGGCACAAAAGGTCATCATGCGAACCCTACCCCCAACTTAAATTATGTGGGTCCGTAGTGCGCAATAGTGAGCATGATGATGAGTATGAAACAATAACCACAAAAGGCATAAGTAAGAACAAAGCACAAAATAAACCAATCATGCACCCATTATTCAAGCCATTTAAGGCATCACCCAATACATCCCCCCAACTTAGATTCTATAGCACTCCCAATAACAACAATTATATATGTAAAGTATCCATTAGAAGTGCAAAACTAAATAAAAGGGAGAGGAAGGATATTACCTCAAGAGCTTCCTTATTTGAAGAAAATAAGAGAACATGAGCACTTTATTCCTTTGAATTAAATTTTACTAACAGAAAAATAAAACTTCTATGAGAGAAAATGTTAGACAAGCAAATAAAAGTAAACTAAAAGAAAAATAACATTTAATCTAGGTAGAAAGAAAACAAAAATAAATAAATAAAATCTAATCTACTAATATACAAAGTTTAATGCAAAAATATATTATCCAACTCCTAATCTTTCCCAAGCCTCACCAAACGGTTTTAGAAACAAAATATTCTCCTTGGGTCCAGGAGGTACCGAGAATGAGTGGGCTCCTAGTGTAGAGAACACTGGATAGTGTGCGGCCTTGTGGAGATCCTTAAATCCCAAATATGGCCTAAAGTCATACGCATATGTGAACATGGAATGTGATTGTGTGTTCTCTAGTATCACCTCGACACCTAAAAAATCACTGCAAATTACCTCTTTGGTCTCCACCATTTCCTTAAATGTATGGTCAGTCTCAGTAAAAACATGTTTAGTTCCATTAGTAAGATTCCCAGTTGGGGTGAGGGTAAGAGAGAAGAGGTGTGCACCACTCTCACTCTCAGGCCCGTCTATTGAACTCTCAAGGGATGATAAAGAAAATTCACTCTCATGAGAGTCTTATGGACTTGAAGTAGGAACCTAACCATAATTAGAATCATACTTCCAGTCAAATGTAAGGGTCTCAACAAATAAGTCATCAAACATATTATCCCTAGTAGAAAAAGATATATCAAAAGTAGTCTCAGTGAGTGGTGTGGTAGAACACGATGAAACTAAATTGACTGGCTCAACAGTGTGCTCCCCTAAACCTATGGCATCAAAGCTCTCAGAATGAATATTGGGACTCTCCAAGGTCAATTGAGTTGTCAGGTTGAGATAAGCTTCAAGCTCCATGGTGGTGTTGGTCGGCATGTCCTCCAGATTCTCAATAGATGAAGTCTCGTGCATATTAGAGTCTGGTGGGAATGAGTCAAATGGCTCGTTCCATTCACTATCCCAACCATCATCGGAATAATCATTCCACTCAAAGTCTAACATTTTTGAATTAGGATTTTCTTGTGCAAGTAACAAAAAGGCCCTAGATTCAGCAATTTTAGCTTCAATGAGTGGATGGACGTAAGGACATACTGTGGACTCAAACAATGTATCATCTAATGTAGAGTCAATATATGTGGAAGTCTCATGTGCACTAGAATCTACTTTTAAGTTAATTTCTTCCCTATGTTGAGTTTGCTCATAGAGTGACTCAAAAAAATTCCATGCCAATTTTGGAGTAAAGTCAAGAAACCTACCCCCCAGATAACTCCTCAACAATGTGGCGTATCTCTAAAAATAAACCATTATAGAAATTTTTAATGATGCACCATAACTCAAGATTATAATCTAGATAAGAGTTTAATATATTTTTAAAACACTATAATTAGAATCTTACAGCATGCATCATTTTGAGCTGATAGAGATAAAGAGTGATGATAACCAACTCTAACAATTTTATTTTCATAGAATCAAACACCTATATTTTTGCCTAAAAGACTCTCAAATAAGAATGTAAATAGGTTAGGCGTCCGTCTAATTAGTCATTATTAATACTAAATTTATTTTTTTTTTTATCTATTATTGTCTCAAATCTTTAAAATTTCAAATCCGTTTCATCTGACCCTTTGTATTAAATTGTAGTTATAATTATAATTATCTATCTATCAAAATTATATTTGTGTTTGTGAAAACTCAATATGTATAATAACGCCCCAGACTACACACACCAATAATCACATATTGAAGAGAACAAAGGATGGACATACCTTTCTGTAAAGAGATCCTCTCTTCTCACTTTATGAGAAATCTAATGCCAATAGCAACAGGCGCACACGCAAGCGCGCGCGCATATATATATATATATATTCCTATCTCAAGAGCAAGGAATTAAGCAAAATGGGAAAAAATTCTTCTGATTCAATTGAAGTTTGTCCCAATTAAGGAAAATTAGAGGCACGTGCATATATTATATGTGTAATTTTTTTAAGTAAATATTTATTTTTTAATTTTATATAAATTATTAAACAAATTTAAATAAAAATTTATTAAAATACTTGTAAAATATTAAAAAATTAGTTGTAAATATCATTTAAGTAAAGAATTAATAATTATATGGCATTTAGAAAAGGTAAGAAAAAAGTGTAAAAGTAGGGGATAGTTAAAAAGGACATTTACGAAATATTATAATACGTAAAATTAAAATTATTTAATTAAGTGGTAGTTACTAATTTTTTTTTAATTTCTATTCAAAATATTAATAGTTGTAGAAAGTTTAGGAATATTAATGAAAAAAAAGTAAACATTTTAATGTTTCATCTATATAATAATATAAAGTTTATATATATATATATATATATATTTGAATTGTGCACAAGAGAAAATATTACAATACGGTATTAATTTTTTTTCCCAAAGCATGCAATGCTAATTAATTTATTTATAAAATAAATACAAATATAATGATAAGTCATGCTCCAGTAATAATTTTTCATTAATTAAATATTTTTATGATGAATTAGTGTTGTTATTAAATATATTAAAATTACGAAAAACATAATTATTGTATCATTATATACTTTTACAGATGCACCTATATGTGACGCGCGGCTTGCTGATAATAACGTTATTAGTAAATAAATTTTTATTTTGGTGATGAATTGATTCATCACTAAAATTCATAATTTTTTTTTAGTGAGCATCACTACTAACAAGAAATAATGCTTTTAGTGTCGCACATATTATGATAATTTTGTGATTGAAAAACCAATCACTAAAATTCAACTTCTTTTTTTTTGAGGTGTATATATTGCATAAAGCATGTTATGTAAAAACACATTATCTAATGTGAAGCATATTTTCTTTATCTGCACGAGAGGATGCAGACGCTTTTATGGCATATTTCCATGGCTTTGGTTTGGATATAGAGACTGAAGGGTGATATATTTTAGCTAAATCCGCTAATCCCAGATTAGCTTTTTATGTGTGATTATGGTTGAGTTTTACGTATTAATTACTATTTTGTTATTTTGGTTTAATATTATTATTGATTATACTATCATTGTTTTACGATAATAGCATAATATAACATTTTTATACAATCTGTCACATAATTAGCACACATAGTTTAATACTCGTTTTTTTAGCTGATTTTACAGGTCCAAGCACCGCGAAATAATAGTATTTTGTATTGTAATTAGAGCTAGTGAGAGTTTTATTAATTTTTTTTTTTTTTTGGGCCTTAGGTTTGATTTTTTTTGGAGTCTAATTTGTATGCAGTGTTTTGTCACCCAGCTGATATTTTATATTATAATCTGCTTTACTTAAGATGCAATTATTAGCCCTGATATTAAGTTATGATGGTTGCTTATGCACAATTGCAAGTGATTAGCTTAATTACGTCCCGAATTGTGAATTTCTGGAGTACAACAATATCACTTCGTTAACAAAAAGAATAATTTAGTGTCAGACTTGCATTACAATGCAATAAACTAACCAGAAAATTATATATATATATATATAATAAATTTGTCTCTTTTAAATCATCATTTAATTAGTTCCAAGAGTACGTAAACACACCGTCATTCGATCTTTATGATTGTCAAAATAAATCCAACACTGCTAAGAGTTATTTTGATTAATGATAAGATATTATTAAATATTTTATTGCTTAATGATATTACGGGTTCGAATAATGTGGAGTCTAATAATTCAATTGAGCTCGTTGGACGAAGAACTTAGTTTTTTTTTTTTTCTCTAATTTTCACAACTTTTTGGTAAAATTTTGATAATTAAAAATATTTATGTTTTGTAAAAGTTAGAAAAGATAAAAAAAAATTAATAATTTTGTGTGTGAAAATTTTGTAATGCATTTAGAAAAAGGAAATAATAAATGTATTCAGTTATTAGTTTTCTTTATTTTACACTTATATTTTTTTTATTAAAGTTATTATAGAGCGAGAAAAATTAATGAAAAAATATAAATATTTTTATCATTCTAAAAAAACAAGTAATTTTTTCTACGAAGAAAGTTTAAGAAAATTGAGAATTTGCCGATTAAGGGGATTCACCGACACGCAGTTAAAAGCTCCCGCTTAAAATGTTATCATCATCACAACGAGACCGTGAAAAGGCTCGTAAGCTTCGACGGCGAGCTCGCCCGTGTCAAAGGGATGGAGGGACTTACTCCTCTGCATCGCGCTGCGGAATCGGACGACAAGATCGCATGCTTGATTGAGCTTCTGCGCGCTTGCCTGGCTTCCATCGAGGACTTGACAATTCGTGATGAGACTGCATTGCACGTTGCTATGAAAAGCTCTTCTAGCATTGAAACTTTTAATATCCTCTACGAATGGGTTAGGAGAGCTCGTGGCAGACGGCTGCTTCGGGAGAAAGACGTCGAAGGCAAGTCTGCGGAAGCCCACCATAACGAGCAGCCACAGGCATCCATTCCATCCTTTAATTTTGTCTCAAGTATAATAGTAGCTAGCAAACCCTATTTAATTGAGAATTTGATGGAGGCTGCTCGAGCAGGGAATATCGACGGCTTGTTCGAAGCCATAAAGGAGAACCCTACTCTTCTGAAAGAGATTGACGAAATCCCCTTCGTCAACACTCCGTTGCACGAAGCAGCCTCTGCCGGGCAAACCAATTTCGCCAGAGTGATGATCGACCTAGCGCCATCATTCGCGAGGAAGTTGAACCCAGACTGTCTCAGCCCCCTGGACCTAGCTGTGATCAACAATGACCACAAGACCGTGAAGATGCTCGTAAGCTTCCACCGCGAGCTCGTCCGCGTCAAAGGGAAGGACCGACGGACTCCTCTGCATCGTGCAGCGGAATCGGACGACAAAATCCGATGCTTGATTGAGCTTCCGCGCGCTTGCCAGGCTTCCATCGAGGACTTGACGATTCGTGATGAGACTGCACTGCACATTGCTATGAAAAGCTCTTCTAGCGCTAAAACTTTAATATCCTCTACGAGTGGGTTTCGAGAAGAGTCCGCGGGCGTAAACGGCTGGTTCAGCGGAAAGACGTTGAAGGCAACTCTGTGGAAGAATACCATAAGCAGCAGGCACAGGCATGCATTCTATCCTTTAATTTTGTCTCAAGTACAACAGATGGTAGCTAACAAACCCTATTTAAGATCAGTTTTCCGATCGACCCTATTTTTGTTGGGACAAAATATTTTAATGCAGAAAGCGAATCAGAAAATATTAAAGAAGGTGGTAACCCTGCCTCATATGATCGGTTCGGATGGTGAAATGACGCATATTTTACGTAACAATAAGCCAGCTAAAATTAAATAGGCGTGTTTACAATAAAATATTAATTTAATAGCAATAATAATTGTCACTTCTAATGACATTTTTTTAAACTAATGTTATTTTAAAGAAATACAAATAATACTCATGTCATGATAGTTGTTAGTGACACTCTTAGTGACACTTAAACATGTCATTACAATAATGACAATGAAATGGATTGACTTACTGTATAATACCAAAATATACATTATTTATTGACACTCTGAAATGCCGTTACCGGATTTTATTATTTTAAAAAGTCATTACATGATCCTTAGATGGAACTTTAAGTGTCATAATTAAATATTTTGTGGTATTAGTAAAGGCCATTAAGATCTAATTATTACAACAGAGATAAGTAAATTATTATTTAAACATTTTTATTTATATTTTTTAATTTAATTTAATTTTTATTTTTATTTTTTGAATTAATACCTAGTGTATTTAAAATAGATAAATTTTGCAACTATATTAAATTTATAAACAAATAGATTTTTTTTAGAAATCCATGTGTTTGTTCACATCAATTATAATTTTATGCCACAATTATAGTAGTTTTACTTGCCAAAAGAAGAGTAAAATTGTAGTGTTGTATCGATACGATGTACAACAAAATAAACTTTGTGAATAGAAAAAATGAAGAGAGTGGGAGAAAATAAAGGAGAAGAAAGTGCCACAATTGTTATAGATTGTGACATTTTCTAATAAAATGCAATTAAAGAACTAGATTTTATTAAGGGGCCTATTAGGCATTCCTAAATAATGGTGAAAAATACTAAAAATTTTTAAAATTTTTTATTACATTTTACACTCCTTGTATTTCATAAAATTTCTATAAATTTATATATATCTATATATCTCAAAAATTTTATAAACACCAACAAATTTTTTACAAATCCCAAATAATATTTCACGAGCCCCACTAACTTTTTATGAATCCCAAAAAACTTTTTAATCACTTTCAATAATTTTTCCATAAAATCATTCCAAACAGAACAAAAAAAAAAAAACCGTTCGGTCAGTTTGTCTTTTAAAAAAACTAACACAAAAGTTAAAAGAATTTGACTATTTATATCTGAAAATTGTGATTTGGTAGCTGTACACCAAATGCTAAAAAATTTTCTAAATCACATTTTTCACTATTTTTCGTTATTTTTCACTGCGCCAAATGGACCCTAAATATTTAATGACATTTTCTAAAAGTACCAAAATGAATAGTGGCATTAATTCTTAAACTAGTATAAAATGTTATTAAACTATTATAATATATTTATTATTTAATGACATTTCTTAAAAATGACATAACTAGCCGGTAAAGATGACATTTTCATAAATGTCATGAAATCAATTTACTTGCAATTCAATGATATTTTTTAAAAAATGTCACAATTAATTGAATAAATAATGGTATTCTTTAATAAAGTATCATTAAATGATTACAATTTATTATTATTTAATGTACATTAATTAAAAAATTCACAACTAATAAATAAGGGTGACATTTTGATAGAAAATTCATTAAATCACTTCTATTTATTTATCTTTCAAAAATACTTTTTTAAGAAATGACCATATCATTTATTCATAAAATATTCTTAAAGTAGTGCCATCAAATCTGATTTTTGTTGTAGTAGAGGATCGAGTTAAAAAGATAAATAAGTCAGTCAATCAAAGAACCAAATCGAAATTACAAATAGATAATTTTTAGACCAAAGTTCAAATTGAACTCCTAATAGAACCAAAATCAACCTGATCCCGGGTCGATTGTTTTTTTCTACGTACTCTGTATATTGGTAATTACGAAATATGCTAATATTAATATTAATATATAAAGAGAGAGAACACTTTAAACTCCGTTCATTGTAGTGTAAAATATTTTTCAAAAAATATTTTATTCATGTTTTAAGAAAATATTTTTAAAAACATGAGTAAATTATATTACAAAAAATATTTTACTTTAAAGACAAACGAGTTGTTTTAATGTAGCTCACTCGCAAATTTACTTTAAACAAAAATACCAAGGCCCGTTTTAATTTTCATTAACTTCCATCTTCTCCTTCATAACGTCTCACTAATATTTAAAGAGAACGAGTATAAAGTTAGAAAAAAAAAATTAATGCAAATAAATAGAGGAAGGAAAATCAAAGATGCAAATGGAGGGTACCTCCACTAGGGGTGCACAAAAAAATTTGAGAAACCGTCATGACTTTTCAAAAAGAAATTTACAACATAAAAGCATAATATTAGTCCATAACCAAAAGGAAAAACAAAAAGAGGGAATTTAAAAGAAGAGACATCGATATTTATTTAGACATTAATTTGTATATTATATATATATGTTTTTCTTTACACATAGTATGAACTTGCGAGTTTATAATTAAATTTATGCATAACATTTAATTAAATATATAGAATTTGATATTCAAGTTGATATTCATATATTTTACTGTAATTTATATAATATAGTAAAAATACATATACCTCGAGCTATTGTTAAAAGAAATTTAAATGCAGAAAGTTATCTCAAATTTTGTTTTGAATTTTCTATTTTAACAAAAAAAAAACCTTTTTGAAATATAGAATTTTTTCATTTTGCCTATAAACCCTGAATATTTTATAATTTTGTGTGCATAAATTGATAGAATTCATCAACTATTTATAGAGAGAGAGAGAACCTATTTTTTTAATTAAACTTTAGTCCTCTACTACCTATCAAAATAGAATTTGATTAGAAAACTAACTTACAATCTTTTATTAATAATGACTTTTAAATAAATTCTTATCAAATAAGAATTTTATATGGGTCATTTTAATTAGAAAACTAATTATAGAAAGTATTAATTGATTTCAACAGAACTCACTGCAAGGTTTACAAGCCGAAGTACCTTTGTCACTTGCCGACGTTGATGCTGATACTAAAAATTTGTATAACTATTTGTGTACCCCAGTGCCGTTTAGGCGAAAGCCTAGTTAGAAAATTGGTTATATGTAGGTTTCTGGGGCCAGATGGATTTAACAATGGAGATGCGCAATGTGGTGCTGGTAGTTGCTGTCTTAATCGCAACAGCTTCATTCCAAACAATACTTAGCCCACCAAGCGGCTTGGAAAATCACAACAAAAATTTAGCTCAACGTCTTCACAGCTTTTATTTCTTTTGGCTGAATTCAGGGGTCTAATCGATATGGTGATATGTTACTGGCTTTCCTTGACACTGGTTATAAGCCTTTTTCCAGCATTTTTCTATTTGATTTTATTGTCCGTTTATCTAAACTGTGTTTATTTGTAAAGGCTCTACTCTGGTGCGTAGAGATATGTAATGATAAGTCGGTAGACTTACCGATCTTGTCGCCGCGTTGGAAGCAAAACTTCCGTGGTCTTCACCAAATAGGCGCTCTACCTTCGAATAATTGAGCATCGACAGATCTAATTATTGCATATGAGTATGCTAGCATCAGTTGCGAAACCGTTTATTTATAGTGAGATGGTAGTTGCATCTGTATTTATTGTTTCTTCAGTTTGGTGTTTTAAATTAATCATTATTGCCCAAGCGATTCTGGATTGTACCCAAAACTGCTAAATTGTAGCATAATTAAATCTCCTAATTCATTTGAGCTCATGCGTCTGTACTAATACGTAAAGTAATTCATTTGCTGTTTGTAGCGGGACACTCATCTTTGTTGTTATAATAATGGGTCTGATTTGGCTTGAGTTTGTGATTTGAAATGATAGTTTGAAGTATTGATTGCCTGAGCTGAGTGGTCCATAAAGAGTTCGGTAGAGAAGCTTCAATGTGATTTCATTTCATTTGTAAACGGTGGTTTCATGCCATTGAACTATTCCATGGTGTCGAAGTTATGAACCATGATTGTTTCTGTTGTTGGTTGGAGTGTTCAAGACATTACACACTGTAAGAGATGCTACTGTATGTTCACCGCTAAAAGTATTGTATTTTCAACTTTTCAACCCAATTTTGTAAGCGAATTTTTTTGAGAAAAATTCATTTAATTTGGTGAGGAAAAGTATGTAGAGTTTAGGTAAGTTTTTGTAGAATTGTTATCCTATTTAAATTGTTTTAGTAAATAAACGTGCTTGGTATATAATTGACTTACTTTTAAAGTAATAATTATTAATTAAAAGAATAAAATAATAAAAATATTCATAAACCTAAATATATTTTCGATTTGATACACTATTTAATACGAATCTTTACTCTACCATTTCATAAAATCTAAAACTAATTGATTATTGTGACAATTTGTTTTCAATTCTTGATCATATCGCTAAAGTTAGTATATTGGAACGTTAATATATTACGTTTCAGAATGTGTATACGTTTTTCGCTGGGATAGTAGTGATTTTTAATAACTATACCTACTCCTTTTCAATATTTTTATATACTCTCATTTTTTGGCTTTCCGGAGTTTCTTGTGCCCTTTGGATTATTGTGTGTTTTGGGTATGGATAGTTATGTATTAGTGCTTGAAAGTAATGAAAATTTTTATTAAGTGCTGCTTTGCGCGGGAGAGCTATGCAGTTTTCTAAGATTTTAAATGAGAGTAAATGTGATTTTGGACTTTTGCTGCTTTGGTGCTGGTTATTTGGATTGAAGTACTATTATTGTGTGTCATTTTTAGGATTATGACTATGATTCGTGTCCCACCCGCCAAACCTACCAATTTATGCCCCTTTATACCCTAGTCTGCTTGTGCTGCAGTAATCTGTGACGAGTTAATATTTTTTTGGCACCATGCGAGCTACGCGAGGACTTATGTTTGGTGTAATTAAGGCTCTTTTTCCCCCTCTTTCCTCTTCTATTTTCAATGTTTTATGCAGCAGCAGTTATTGTTTTCTGCCGTGAATTTGCAGAAAACAAATAAGTAATATTGTGATTATATTACTATTTTAATTCAGATATGTAACAAAATATTGTTAATTGGAATTTACTGTTAATAACATTTGTAAAAAAGGTGCTACTATAATATTTAAATTATGTGAAGCGTGTTTGTATTTAACTAGATGTTTAGGGAATGACTTTATAATTATCCTAAAATTATTAGAGATAAAGTTTGATTTACCATTAAAAATATCATGTGGTGATGAAAGTAATATTGTCCCGGAATAATGTTGTGAAGTGAAATCCTACTTTAGTGTAATAGCTGTATTTTTTCTTTTTATTCTTGATTTATGTAGATTAATTATCATGTTTTCATTTTCAGCATAAGTATAAATTGCGAACCTTGTATTGTTTGGGAAAAAAAATATTTTGTCCAAACACAAATATCATTTTGCAATCTTTATTATTTTTAAGTATGTTATCTGATTTAAAAATAAAATTACAAAAAAATATTAAAATAGAAAAAATCTATGTACGTGTTCATTGCTTTTTCTTGTTGTTTTTCTTGGCCCGTGCATGATTTTTTTTTAAGCAATTTTTTGCATTTTTTAAAAAAGTAAACAACATAATAAAAAAAAATAAATGTAAGTAAAAATTTAAATTTAAAAAAAAAAAAAAAGCAAACAAGAGTTGCCTTATTTGGGTAATGCCCGAAATTTTGCATATTATTGTAATTACTTCGAGATTTCAACTATGGGTCATCGAACTCTTTCATACATTAGCATGTGAGGAATTAATGGTGGCGCTTTATTTTTTACAATATTAATTTTTTTCTATGTTTGGGAAAGGAGGAAAGTTTTTTAATAGTAATTTTATTTTAATTTTTTGTTCATTTAACAAATCTATTCTCCATAATTTAAAAAAATTAAAATGTAAGAAAATAATTTTAATTATTTCCAAAAGAAATAAATAATATAATAGTCAAAAATTACTTTTAGTTAACCTTCCCAAACCAAGCTTAAGTTAATTCATCCAATTTCGATTACGGGCCAAACCTTCGTTTCAGGTGATGCACGTTCTGCTAATCAACATCCACTAAATATGTGCCACTATGTACAAAGATGAATTGACTATTAAACGATTCAATTGGAGTAGAACTAAATCATACCACAAAGTTCAAATCTTTATTGTTATGCTTGTTTATAATTTACCATCACACATATTGAGATGCTTGTGAGTGTTTCTTCAACTAATCACTCCCAAAGATTAGGAGTAAATCTCAGGATGGTGAAACATTTTCTCTCGCTCTCTAAACCCAACAATCGAATGAGTAGGGAGAGAAAATTTTATTCTCTCTCTTTTGTCTCTAATTCAAATGTCGTGTTAGATTACGTTTGACTACATTGGTAATTACAGTTTCTTTTTTCATAAAAAATAAATTGGGAGTGCAATATCATATTTTTAAATACTTTTGTAATTTTTTTCAAAGAAATGTACATAACATACTTAAAACCTATAGAAAATAGATGTCAAGTAAAACTTAATAGGATTTGAATTGTATTTGATTTTTTTATTAAGTTGTAATCCTAATAGCACTTGAATTAATTTATTTATTAAAATGTTCTATTTAACAGAATCTAATCTTTCTTTGTTTAGGATTAATGTTTTTTTATGAAGTTAATTTCTTATAAGTTTAGAAGTTTCCTAATTTGCTTCTAAGTCTCATACACTTAGATAGTCAATGTGTCTTAGGTCCTAACTTGAAAATAACAAAGATCACAAAGATTCACAAAATTAAAAAACTGCATAATCCTATTCAATCTTATCTAAGATTAGATTATTTTTATCCTCTATATAAAAGGACTTTCTTCTAAGGTTTTAGAGTATCAACTAAAGAGAGAAGATGATATTACCTCATTGAATTTCATAAAAACTTTTTTCAACTTAATCACAAAAGTTCATAATTTCAACAGCTTGAACATAGGTTCTTCAAATGCGCTAGGAGGCATGAGCGTTATCTTCATCAAGTGCCAATAAAGATTTATTTTCATGGTTGGAGAAGACATTCATTGTATTGGTGCAGCAAAAATAAAAGAGTAAATTATGTATGTTACTGTAGTTTTCTTTGTAATCATTTGCGTATATTGGATATTTTTATATTCATAACCGAATTTTTTTACCCTTGTTTGTTAAAGGTTTATGTCTTTAATTTTAAGTGTTCAATATTTTCATTTTTCGCATTTTGAGGTTGATTATTATTGCTTGATTATTTATATTATATTATGGAATTAAATGTCACGTTAGATCTAATTATCACAAGTTATATTGGTTGCCATCTATCTATGTTGACACATGCACTTTCAGGAAACCTAGTCTTCATATGTCAGATAGGTTCAAGCCATTAAGATTCCATCAGTCACACTTTAATTCTAAATCTCATGTGTATAGGCCAATAAAAAAGAATGAAAAGTAAAAATTTTACAAAATTCATTGGTCCTAAACCCAATGCCCTTAGGAATCAAAAGGCTATTTCTAAGACAATAGTTATTAACTTGAGTTAGGAAGGAGAACTCATATGTCACCAACATGCCTAAGAAAGTTAAAGGGTGGACCTTGTTAAATAGAGATAATTTTTTTTTCATAGATTAGTTTTGTATAATTATAATATTTTTATCCTAATTCTATAAGATAATGTAAATCAGATTTATCGTTATTGGCATAATTAACTTTTGTGTTTTGTTTCCATTATGATAAATAACAAAAAATAAAATAAAAAAAATTGTGAATGTTTATACTTTAGTACTTCGTGTTAGTTTTTGCTTATTCAATTATCTTATCTATACTTGACCAAAACAAAAATATATATATATATATATAATCTTATCTATACTTGTAAAGACCCGAAATTTTTAATTTTTTATTATTTGAAATTTATAATATTTAAAATTTTGATATTTTGGACCACTATTTATATTTATGTAGGGATTTGGTGTTATATTTAGTTTTTTTATGTTGTATGCATTAATGTGTGCCTCATTATGTATGTAATTATATTTATCAGTAGAGAGGGGAAGCGTTGATAGTTATTTATTTATTGTGGGGAGATTAGAGTTGGCAGGTTGTATAGGAGTTAGAGAAAGTATTAAGGAGGGTTTTATGAGTTCATTGATCTGAATAAAAGAGAGGGGGACTCTTACGTTGTTTAAAACCTTCATCATCTATATCTTCCACCAAGAAAAAAAATTCTGTATTTTTTTATTTTGGCCTCTGAAATTTAAGAGAGAGGGGGAGAGAGAGATCATGCTATCGGTTGTACGTTGGTAAAGATCGTAGAGAGATTTTTGAAAAATGTGTAATTGCATTTTAAAGAGGATTACCAGATCGTGTTAAGGCCAACTTGAGTTGGTGTTGATTGCTTTACACATCGATCGTCTACGTGTGTAGTGAGGTAAGTGAGATTGTGTTTATTTGATATAATTTTTTTATCATGTTATATATGTGTGTGTGTGTGTGTGTGTGTGCAAGGGATGAAAAACCTATTCTATGAATTGATTCTGATTATGCATGTGAAATTCTGGACCTTTCACACTGAATAGGTATACTATTTCTCATAAAAGTCATACTTAGAGATCGATCTAATTTATGAAAAATTTTATATGTTAATTAGACATATAGAAGAGTTCCTGTAAAAATTTCATAATTTTTAGAATTTAAATGAATTTATTAAAAATAGTCAAACTTGACTAACTGGTTGGGATTTCTGTACCTGGATCAGTACACTATTTTTAATATGAAATTCATATTTAGAGGCCGAATTAATTTTTGATATTTTTATGTATGGGAGTACATATCCAAAATAGCATCCAGTAAAAATTTCATATTTTTTTGAGTTAAAATGGATTTTACAAAAAATCGTGAAAGATGACTGTTTGTTTTAAATTGCTGTGCTGACAGGAGTTTGATTTTTGATATAAAAAATGATACCTAGAAATTAAATTATTTCTAAAATTTTATATATGAAACTAGACATGTTAGAGATTCTACAGTAAATGTTTTATAAATTTTTGACTAATAATTTATTTATAAAAATATTGAAACTTAGCTGTCTGATTTACATTGCTGTACTGACAGCAGTCAGATATTTGGTATAAAAGGTATTGATAAAAGTTGATATAATTTTTGAAATTTTTATATGTTAAACTAGAAATATGAATGAGCTCTCTGTGAAAATTTCAAAATTTTTGGATCTAAAATGGATTTTATAAAAATCATGAAAGTAGGCTGTTTTGTAAGGTTCTAACAGAAATATCCATTTAGTATTTTTTTTTAAATCTGTATTTTATGGCTTATTGAATAAATTTTAAGTCTTGTTTTATGAAACTAGACTTAATTATAAGTATTTTAGGCTTTTGAATTAGTATAAAATATTTTATTTTCTATTTTTCATAAATTTGTCATGGAATGCTCGATATAAAATTTTAATTACCTAGCTAGCTGCATATATATATTCCTGATTATGGTTGCATGATATTTATTTGATAAATTTTGTATGACAATATTTTTATGAAATGACAACATGAAACTTAGACCCGAAACACATTCATACTTCATAAAACTTATAAAGTAAAGGGAAGAACACACAAAAATCAAATTAGGAAAAACTTTTGTGTATGTTGTGCTGTTAATAAAAGAAATTACTTGTGATTTGATTTTTGGGTTATTGGGGTCGTTAAGGGTACTAGAAAGAGTGGGTTATAGAGCCCAAGGGTTGAAAGCCCCAAAACCTGCGCAGGGTGATTAGCATAACCAGTAGGCTAGAAACCTACGAAATGTATATACGACTTATTATAGCGTATATTTAGTACTGGGACTGCGGGACCGGTTTGCCTACTAAGGCAAATGAGTACATTTAGGACTGCGGGACCAATTGTATCCTATGACTGAGATCTGGGGATGTAATGAGTACATCTAGGACTACGGGACTAGTTGTATCCCACGGCTTAGGCCTGGGATTTTATTTGGGTTTAGTTCTGAGGCCACAGACTAGACTTGCAGAGTACCTGACCCATAGTATGATATTAGTGTGTGGTAATATGAATAAAGTGATATGATTTATTTTTAGTATGAGACTGCGGGATCATGGTTAAGTAACTTTATAATTTGAATGTAGTGATTAAATATGGCTATTTTGAAAATCTTAAGATTTTAACTTCTTTTCTTATTAATTAGTGTTAAAAGCATTGCATGATTAAGAAATTGTATTTTATAAACACTCTCTGAGCACACGTGAAATTTAGTACTCACCCCTACTATAGTTGATAATGCAGGGGTTGATACTCGTGATGGACCAGTGGGTTAGCTAGCCATCTTGGGTTGTGATAGCTGGATGATTTGTTTTATTTTGCATTCCAAAATTTACATTATAATGTAATGAAGTTTTGACTTGGGCCCATATTTGTGGCATGGTTTATAACCCATTTTGAGGGCATTTTAAAGTTATTTTGAGTATTCAAGAAATTGAATAATATTTACTTTAATTAGCTTCCGCTCTGATATGGTACATTTTTCATGGTTTGATATTTATTTTTGGATTTTGTTCCCACGTGCCTAGTTGTGGATTTAGGGACGTGACAATACTAGTAGAATATGAATAAAAATTTAGCACATAACATAGGTACTGTATTCGTCTAATTAATTATTATTAAATTTATTTATTTGTTTTACTCGTTGTCATGACTTCAAATTCATTTAGGGGGCGTTTGAAGTAATAAAAAATTATAAAATTTGATAAAAGTTATGTGTTCGTAATTCGTATAGTAAAATAAAAAATTATAACTTTTCAAAATTTTTAGTATTTTTCAATAATTTTTAGAACTCCAAACTAATTAGAATTTCGAACTCGGCTTATTTCATCTATTAAATAACCTTTTAAAAAAATTTGCTAAATTCCTATTTAAAAAGTAAATTTTTTAAAACAATTGATATGATATTTATAATGCAATGCAAATATATTTTTGAACCTTTTACCATAAAATTTCATAAATGTTAACTTTTTATACATCTCATCAATTTCGAGATTACAATTTATGAAGTTTTATGGGATTTTAAATGCACTCATATGTAAATTTTTGTGCATTAGAGTGATATCTCAACTAATAAGATCTTAAATCCGCTTCCCAGTAATTACTAATTTGACATATTGAAGAAAAAAAAATCTTCTATTAAGATTTTATTATTCTCTATGTCAAGCAAAAATTAAAAAAAAAAATTTCACTCAAATAACTACAAAAAAAATATATAATATATATAAGTTTAACACTATTTATTTATTCAGAAGACATTAAAAAACTATTCACTTAACTATCACTTTAACATATCAACCACCTAAAATAATTCACAATCAAATTCTCATATAGCAAAGAGTTCAACTGCTTTTATTTTAGCACGAAAATTGTAATTGTTTAAATATATATTATTATATTAAATGGGTATTTAACTGGTACTTTATAAATATAAATGAATATCGGGTACCCTATAGACAGGTCTTAAACTTGTTCCAAACTTGCACAATTATTAAATTTCAATCTCAATCTATCACAATCTTATTACGGTATTTTTCAACAGATTTTTATGAATTTAGTTAAGTCGAGTATCCTCTTATACCCGTCCCATTAGTATCCCTATCAATGAGTTAATTTGGGTAGCGTAAGGAGTTTTTGTGTTTTTCTTTGCTTTTTATTTTTTCCTAAGCTTATTTTTGTTTTATATAATTTTTTTACTTCACCTTATAATTTTTAGACATGTTAATTATATTTATACAAAAAAGTTGTTAAAAATTAAAAAAAAATTATGTTCGTTTTAAAATAAGCTAAAAAAAACAAATCTTGATAACTTTCAATCCATACAGTTGGAGGCAAGGGGGAGGGAATACACCATTCAATTGACCCATGTAAACTCTGGAAGCTTTTCATTATTCTCCGTAAATTGTTTTATAAAATTTGATAGGAGGAGGATAAAGAGTACCATTTTTTTACAATTCCTTGTGCACCAGAGATTACCAAAGTACCGTTGGAGGATAAGATGAAGGTGACATGTGGGCAGGGAGAAAAGATGAATCTCTATGAAAAGTGATCTGAACACACATTGGAGGAGAGTATTTTAGACATTCTCGAGAAGGATAGAGTGGAACTCCTATTTACTAAACTGCCAATAAGGAAGTGGAGTCATTTCAATATTTTCAAAAGATTGCCTGTTCCAGGGGTTCTTCTGACTTGCATATGAATCAAATGAGATGTATGTTATATATGTATTTTACGAAAGGAAAAAAGAGCTCCAAATAGAGTTATTATAATATCGTTTTGGTAAATATTTTTAGTTATAGAATATTACTCTTCAAAAAAAAATCTCTCTATCTCTTTGTACTTTCAACTATTTAAGTTCTGTTTAGCGCATTAAAAATGTTGACAAATTTTAAAAATATTTGAAAATTTTTTAAAAATTATTTACTTTTATCTTATTGCACAAATTACGAACTCACAAATTATATCAAATTATCTCATTTTATTTTTACTTTTATCACTCATCACACCTCCTTATTAATAGCTAATCTCTCTCTCCTCGATTTCCTCACACCTGCCCCCAAGCTTGAGAATTTACAGACAACCTGATAGACCAACCCCCCCCCCCCTTTTTTTTTGGGTTTCTTTTTTGGGGTTTGAGAATATGTTTGAGCCCGTTTTGTTACGTGGGCCGAGTTTGAGATTAAGGATGTTGGTTTGACAAAATTTTTTAAAGCATATCTTTTCATATATTTTATGTATTTATATATATTTTATATGTTTTATTAAAAAATTAAGTTTTTATATCAAAATTTATGAAAAAAATATTTATTTCACTACTAAAAACTTTTATAAGTATTTAAATTGTTTATTTAAAAATATAATTTAACCTTTTCTTCAGTCTCTATCTCTCTTTCTTTTTATTTATTTTTATTTTTAAATGCAAAAGTCTTCTCTCATCTTATGACAAAGGAAATCGCTACATTTTATAAAAAATTTTAACTGATGATTATTGTGAAAATGAAATTTGTGTAAGATAGAAGACACATAATGGTGTTTACTTTTTCAATGTGATAGGTATAAAGACTTCCAAAGCATTCTCGTAACCTTGTTAAAAAAATAAAATAAAAATAAAAAGATTTCTTTATTTTTTCCTCCTTTTATCATTTAATAACTAATATCTCTCTCATTTGTTCACGCATCCCTCTCTAGGATATATATTTTAAGTTGGACTTGCTAAGCTTACCTTTTCTTTTCATGGTTTGAAAAATTATTTGAGTCCGCTTAATTATTTGGTCTAAATTTGGGATTGAGCAAACGGCCTAAACTAAAATTTTAAAACATATTTTTCAAAATATTTTATGTATTTACATATTACTTTATTTGTTATTTTTTTTTATAAATTTTAAGTTTTTTATTAAATTTTATAAAAAAAAGTATTTATTTCAGTACTAGGAAAGTTTTCTAATTTTTAAATACTTTAATTTAAAAATTATAATTTAAATTTTTCAAAAACGATACATAGGTTTACATGGGTGGATATAGGAATCAAACCTAGGCCCATTTGTTTGTAATGCTTGGCCCAATGGACAAAAAACCACTCTGGGCTGACCCGTCGTCCATCCCTGCCTCTCTGTTTCTCTCCTCTCTCTCCAAAATCGCTTTGCTCTTTCTCAATTTTTTTTTTTAATTTTGGGTAAATTATATCTACCGCCCCACCATTTGAGTAATACACTTACTACCAACAACATTTAAAAGTTACACTTATCTTTCTTATTTTAAAAAATGTTGCTAATATAATAAAGTCGATCATTAAAATTTAACATACAATGTAAAACTAAACAAAATTTTAAATATTTTTCTTATTTTACCCTATCTCTTTCATATTTTGTCAGTTTTTATTACAAAAATTCTTAAAATTTTATATTTTTACTACCTATTTCAAGAATTTTTGTAAAGAAAGTTAATAAAAATGTGAGAGAGAGAGGAATGAAATAGAAAAAATGTCTAAAATTGTAGTTATTTTAATATTTTTTGTTAAATTTTAACTGTTGATTTTATCAAAAGAGAGTCAATATTAATAATATTTTAAAATAATAAAGGTAAGTGTAACTTTTAAATATTATAAGTGCTAAATATAATTATGCAAATATTAGGGGTAAAAAATGTAATTTACCCTATTATTTGTAGTGCACTTAATTATTCTACTAATAGTTTTTTTTTTATTTTTGGGTCACTTGCAGGTCAACGTCCACTAAAGCATTCCGCCATTTACGAAGACGAAAAGACCGTCAACCCACGTGATTACTTTAGGTCCTTTTGGCATATAAAAAAGTAATTTTTTTTTTATAATTTTTATTGAGATACTGTATTATTTTAAAAAATATTATGTGATTGTTAAAAAATTATAAAATTAAAAAAAATTTATAGAAAAAATTTTAAAAATTTGAAAAAATTTTGATAAAATTTTCATGAAGAAAGTTAAAAAATTAATAAAAATTGGTAATCAGTGAAAAATTAATAAATGGAGGACTTTCAAACCAATTTTTGTATTTTTATTTTTTAACAATCTTTTTTTGGGAAGCAAGGGTAAGAATGGCATGCAGGACACGCAGATAATGAGGTAACCACCTTGCGTCACTCGCTTTACTTCCCTCTTTTCTATATTTTTTTTTAATTTTTTAGTTTAAATTTTTTTTTTCATCTTTTACGATCTTTTTTTATCAAAATTTTTATTTTTATTTTATTTATAACGTTAGAAATTTTATTTTATTTATCAGAAATTATAAACAATAAAAAAATTCACATACTGGTTTTAAAAACCCAAATTTTGAAAGAATAAATTAAATTTTTATATACATATCAATTTTTCTTTTGGAAATATTTTTTGACAATAATTTTTAGTGAATACAAATAACTTTCTCAAAAACTACTAAATAAAAAAAATCAATTTTTGTCCACAAAAGTCATATCAAAAAATTATTATTATTATTATTTTATGAAACAAAAAAGTTAGTGTGCATCTGTAGTGCTAAATTTGGTTTTCTCTAATTTTTATCATTTTTTTATTTTCTTTAAATTTTACTATTTTTTAATGTTTTTATACTTTTTGAGGGATAATTCAAACACTAAATAATTTAAAATTTATTTATTTTTTCCTCAAAATTTGCCACCACAAACAAGTTCTAGTCAAAGGTAAAACCACCATATTTCACGTCTAACAACCATACCTTTGTTTTCACGTAGGGCAACATGGTAGGTAAAACGTACACTCAAATGCCCGCGATGATTAAAGAGGTGAGCCACCCATTTTCTTTTTCTCTCGTTCTTCTATCATCCTTATCTTCTAAGTCCAATAATTAAGAATCTTTTTTAATTCTTCTATCATCCTTATCTTCTAAGTCCAATAATTAAGAATCTTTTTTAATTTTATACTGAACTAAACTAAGAGACATGATGGGATGCATGATTATAATCTTTTTAAATTATTAGTGGCTATAAATATTAAAAGAAGGTAAATATTGTTTAAAAAAGTAAAATTACATAAATAAATGATATTGATAATTATTGTTTATATTATGTGCCTATTTAAAGTATCAAATTTTGTGATTAAAGAGGTAGATCGCTCATTGTCTTTTTCTCTCATTCTTCTACTATTCTTATCTTCTAAGCCCAATAATTAAGATTTGTTTTTTAATTTTATATTAAACTAGATTAAGAGACATGATGGGGATGCATAATTATAACCTTTTTAAATTATTGATGGCTGTAAATATTAGAAGAGGGTAAAAGTTGTTTAAAAGTGAAATTACGTAAACAAATGATATTGGTAATTACTTTATATATTATGTGCCTATTTAGAGTATCAAATTTTGTGATTAAAAAGGTCGGTCACCCATTGTCTTTTTCTCTTATTCTTCTACCATTCTTATCTTCTAAGCCCAATAATTAAGAATCGTTTTTTAATTTTATACTAAACTAGATTAAGAGACATGATGCGGATGCATGATTATAACTTTTTAAATTATTGATGGCTGTAAATAATAAAAGAAGGTAAAAATTGTTTAAAAGTGAAATTACATAAATAAATGATATTGGTAATTACTTTTTATATTATGTGTCTATTTAGAGTGTTAAATTTTAACCAAAAATAAAAAAATGGATAAATTTTAAATTGTTGGTGTTTGGTGTGTTTTTCAAAAAGTGTAAAAAAATTAATAAAAATTCAAAATTCAAAAATTTTTGGTGTGGAGAAAATTAAAAATTTTTTAATCAAATTTAATATTCCAAACATACCCTGACTACTATTAGTTTGTGTTGAATTAAGGGAACTGTATTGTACATTTATGAGTCTCACTTAATCACATGCTTACTTGAGAAAAATGATCCAAAATTTCACTCTGTTCAAGTGTTTTGATTATCTCCAAACCTTGGACATTTATATCCTTCAACACGATAAATTCGAAATATTGAAAATATTAAAATGAACTTTTGAAATAATGACTTTAATGGTGAAAGTTTATCGGTTAAAAATTTGTAAGAAGAGAGGGAGTAGCCAAACTATTAGAAATCGTCCACCCAAAATTTTTGTGTCAGCAATTTTTTAATCAAATAAAAATTTAATTATTGAATTATCAAATAACATGGGGGTGAATATTCATATTTTTTATGCTTTTCTCCAAACTTTGGTTATATTTGGTAAATCACCAAAAAAAAACTCCATCTTTCAACTTTCTTTAATTTCTTTAAATTTTTCCAATTTTCTCTACTAAAATTTATCATATACATAATTTATTCCCGCTTATAAACCATCAACTTTTACCAATTTTCTTAACAATTTTCAATTTTTAATTAAATTCATAAGTTTTTATGAAATACATAATATAAACACATGTCAATGCCAAAAAATTAGTAAAAATTTGCATGCTAAAAAATTAGCAAATTTTTTTTATTAAATAAAAAATTAATAATTGAACTGTAATTTATTAACGTGAATGACAATTTTACCTATATTGACAGATATACGTCCGACTCCAATTTCATAAATGTGATTATTTTTAAATTTTATAGGTAATAGAGTGAGTTAAAATATAAAAATAAAAAAATTGTATGGTTCAAGTACAGGAATGATAATTGTAACGTACTCGACGAATATTATCTGAACTCATCGTGATTACCCATAATTATAAGGTGTCCGATTTGTATTACTCAATTGCAACCCAAATTACCCACACTGATTGTTCGTTTACTAAGGGTATTACTCATCTATTCTTCTAAATTACTCATTACTAGTCAAATTTTTTATATAAATAATACCATCAATTTGGATACTAAATTATATATAAATTTCATTTAATTAGTATAAAAAACTCAAGATTCTGATATCAAATAATTTATTTTAAACCTAGAATTTAGTTCTCGATTTAACAAAATGACACAAATTCTCTCTCTCTCTCCCCCCTCTCTCTCTCTAACCTAATTATGGTAGTGGTTTAAAATAAAATCAAATATGATTTTTTTAATTTTTTTTATAAAAGTAATATAATAAATTTTACTAAGTAAAAAATATTTAAAAATTTTATTAAAAAATATTTTTTCTTTTAAGATGTAAAATTACTTAAAAAAATATTATATTCAAAGAATCTTTAGTCCTTGTTCTTGATATAATTGCCTTATATTTGGAAGTTATGAGTATCCAAATTATCCGATGAGTTAGAGGATGATAGCCAGTTAAAAATACTTGTAGAGTATCTACCTAATCTGAGTATTGTTTTTATCCGATGAATTCAAGAATGGTATAGGTAATACTTGATCGCGATCCGTTCTATTACCATTCCTAAATAAGACTAAGATTGTTGATTTGTAACACAAAAGCATTCCTACTCTTACTTTGGTTAGGTTATAAAAGCTCTAATCAAGAATATTTATAAAATAGGTGTATATTAAATTTGGCCAAAAATCTTTAATATTTTTAGTTTTCTAATTTTCACCAGACAAAGAACCTCAAATTTTTAACTTTTACCATTTTTTTTATCTATTTACCAACTTTCTTTTATTTTTTTTAAAATTTTGCTACTTTCTCCAATTTTTACTAGAATTTTTTTATTTTTTAAGAAATATATCAAATATTCAATAATTTAAAATTTATTACATTTTATTTTTTTGCTAAAAATTGACACTTCAAACAAACACTAGGTAGTTAAAGTTATCCAAGCTAAGAGATGCTCTAACAAGTAAACAAATAATAAAACGATATATTTAAGGAGGATGATCATATATTTCACTTTTATCTTCTTACACTACATCTGTTTTTACAATAAATGTTAATTTTTGAGCAAGAAAAACTAAAAATAAAGTGCATTTCTCATCTTCTTTTGTTTAATTTAGAAGTATGAGAATCTCAGTGAAGTAGTTGAAGAGGGGAAGATGATCTTACTCCAAAAGCGTGAGAGAAAAAAATAAAATAAAATCTCATAAAATTAATGGCTCGATAGATATGAAATTAAACTTTTCACTTCGCTCTGATTATGATTAAAATTACAAAAAATGTTTTTACGAATCTCACTATATACATTGGCAAATTGAAGTAGTTGTATTAAAATATTTGTTTTTTATTTTATTAATTTATATATTAATATTTCTTTTAATAATAATTAATTTGTATATATTTTATTTTTTAAAGTAAAATAATAAAATATTAATAATTTTAATAAAACGGATCAGGACCCTAAACTTGAAATATCCATCACAATACAAAAAGTGAGAAAAACAAAATTATTTGATGAAGCGAAATTGGGCGGAAAGACGCTACACCATTCTCGCCTGCATGACGAAAGACTTAGAAGTGGTCCCCTGCCTTTAGGCTCGGTCTAGGAAGTAAAAAAAGGTCGACTTTTCTTTTTTTTTTTTTTGGGGGAATTGGTTAGTAGTTACTTATTAAAAAATTAATTTTTTTATATTTAAAAAAGAAAAAATTAACCTCCTAGTAATTAACTTTTTAGTTTTTTTGGTAGTGACTTTCGCTTGGAGTCTTAATGACTTTACAACCTTTTTAAAAAATATTCTATTTTTTATTTAAAAATTTTTAATAACTAATAACTAGAGTTACCAGTTGCCGGTCATCTTCTCAAACGGAGTCTTAATGAAATGTCTTGGTAGTGACTTCCACCTGGAGTGAATTGACAATTTTCTCTGAATTGCTGGGAAGCGCAATTACGAGTTTGAAAAGTAATCAGAGGCGGCCAAGTTTTTTTTTTTTTTTTTTTCTAATTATTCTCTTGACAAATTAAGTTCGAGTGAAAAAAGTAATGATCCTATCGGCATAATATAATATTATTTATTTTGAATTTGATTATCTAAGACATCTCAATAACTTTCACTTAAACACGTTTAATTTTTACTGAATCTAATGTTCTTACGGTTTTAAAACAGATAATACTTTATAGATATCGAATATTATATATATGTCATTTTCTTTTATTACACGAGCGATATGGTACAAAAAATATTACCTTTACTATCCCACAAATAGAGCCGCTCACATCACAGGCTCTCACAAAAAATATAACGCTTAGTTTAGAAAGAAAAAAATAATTTTTTTTGCACTTAGTTACTAAAATATTAGTATTTTTGCGTGTAAAAAGAAAGAAAAAATTAACCTTCGGTAGTAATTTTTTAACTTTCGATTAATTTGATATTTTTATTTTTCATAATTTAAAAAAATTTTAAATGTAAAAAAATAAATTTATTCATTTAAAAAAATTAAAATTTAAATATTTAAAAGCTGAGCTTTTGGCTACCCATTCCAAATGAAGTCTAAATTCAAGTCTGTCGCAGGCAACTGGGAATGGAGGCTTCAGTAACTGGAAAGTTGTGTGACTCCCTGCACTGCAATCTTGGATCATTTACTGCAGCATGAATATTGAATAATCTAAAGAGGGGCGCCCCCATTCTGTAGGGAATGTTTCGTAGGACGAAAAATAATAAAAAATACGATTTGAGTAATTTTTTAACGTTTAATGTATATATACTAAATTATATTTTTTATATATGAATAGTAAAATTTTTTAATTTTTATATCAATTTCTTATAGAAAACAATTGTTGGAATGATTTTTTTAGTCCAACGGAACGGTTTTATGTCAGAATTTATTATAAGTTGCTGAAAAGTTTCTGAAATTTATAGAGAAGTTATTAAGATTTGTGGAATGTTATTAGAATTTATAAAAAAAATTATTGTGATCTGTAAAAAAATTGTTGGAATATTTGTAAACACATATAAAATTATAAGAATTTTATGAAATACGAGAATTATAAAATATATTAGAGAATTATAAAAATTTTAAAAAATTTTTAACATTTTTCATCCTACCAAACACTCCCCCAGGGGGCGGCGGTCGCGGCGCGGCGTAGTCACAACAGGTGTCTCAGGTCCCGTTGCCTTCTCTGCTAAAATTTATTGGGATTAAATTTTTCTCGAATTTTTTATTTGTGCTTCTCGTTGGATTCGTACTAAAAAAAATTGATGTGAAGCATTTAACTCTGTCCTTTTCTATTATTTTTTTATTTTTTAAAATTCTTGAATTATGAAATTAAAGACCAAATAAACGTTTAATGAGTGAAAAGAGTTAAACGAATAATTATTAAAAAGTTAATTTAGTATTACCAATTAGGTTGGCCTTACAATTATTTTTACATCTATCCCTAACTGAGAATTCAATGAAATTTTGTTAGGACAAGTGAAGTGTTTGATGAATTTACTTTTCTAATTTGTAGGATTTATTTTCGATAATTACTGCGTATCCTGTGTAAACTTTTTTCGGGAGAATGGAAAAGGAGAAGAAGTGAAGGGAATTAAAGTAACGAGGGGGGAAAGGATGAGAGGAAAAAGAAGAGAAGAGGTTGGAGGTTAATTTTTTGTCTTTATTTGAGAGAAATGAGAAGGGAAATAGAGGGTAAGTTAAAAAATATAGTTAAGAATACTATTATACCCTTTAAAATATATTTGTTTGTGATAGATATTTGTAAAAATAATAAAAAATACTAGGGAAAAAATAGAGAAAATATATTTTAAAATATTTTTACACCAATTTCTCTCAAATTAGTGGTGAAAGAAAATTGATTAATGAAAGTGAATGAGTTACTTCTATTTACTTTCCTTCCCTTCCATTCGTGTCCTCCCAAACAATGTAAATTTTTTTTTCCCTCCTATTATTTACTTTCTTTCATCTCCATTTACTTTTTTCCAAACAAGGACTAAATGAACGAACCTTACGAGGTTTCTAACGTACACAAAAGACATCAAATATTTTCAAGAATCACAATTTTTTAATTCGTACAGTAAATAGAAAATTTAAATTTTATAAAAATTTATAAAATTATGTGAAATTTTATAAAATTCAAAATAAGTCTCAAATTGGAGGTATATATGGTTCAATACGTACTAATTTATCTTTTAGTGTAAAAATTACACTAATTTTTACATGTAGATTCCATTATACATGTAACAACAAAAATTTAACTCTTTTAAATTTGAAACTTACATATTGGAATCGATGTAATTTTTATACTCGGAGACAAACAAACCGGTTCACACAACAGCAGACATACCCCCAACCCAAAAACAACTTGTTAAGTCCATCGATACCGCTGCCTGGGCTGGCATATTCTGCCATTAATTCATTGAGTTTTTGCTAGATTTATTAGTATTTCTCATTGGGCACTAGTTGGAAAATATGATTCTCAGTTTGACATTGCTGGGGCTAGCGAATGGTTATTGAATTAACTTTTGAGATTTCTAACTTGCTAGCCAGTATAAAATGCAATCTAAGTTAATCAACCCAAAAAAAAAAGAAAAGAAAATTAATCACGCGTTTGGAAAAGTGACGAAATGAGGCACATGAACTTTATAAAAAAAAATTATAAAGAATTTGGAAAAATCTCTGGCTTTTTACGGATTATCAAACTCTTCCATTGTATAATTTTAACAAACAAAATTTCTTCGCAATAGTTAAACTATTGATTCCACGATCTTATTACAAAAATTTATTTGTTTGAATCCACCACTCAATTGTTGACTTCAAGTAAAAAAACAATGAGCTTAATGATAGTAATTAACATAGGCATTGATCTTCTATAAAGATGTGTTTTGTAACGAAGTGTATTGAGAGAATTCTCTGTAAACACAATATAAAAATATTATCTTCTCTTAAATGATTACAACTTAAAGAGAATGCTCTAAATTAGATAAATAGATATAAAATTATATCCTTATCCACTTCATTAGACATGAATTCAGATCCAAGTTGAATTTAAACCTGATCCCATTAACACTTCTAATTGGGATTAATTTTCATAACTAAAAACTCTTAAATTCTTGTAATAATAATAAGTTAAATATAAGATTTATCATGCAAATTTATCACATCATGTCCTACTAAAATGGATCATGATCATAATATATTAACATTGAGTGATAACTTAATTGACAAAATTTTAAATTTACTCTCTAATGGTCATTGTTTGAGTCTGGATGCAAGCTGACCGAATATTCTGAATATTAAAAATATAAATCAAAATATATTAAATTTTGCTGATAGCAATTTTTCTCTGGCCTAACAACCAGCTTAAGCAAACATATCAACCCATTCTTATTTAAATAAAATAAAATAAAATAAAATAAAATAACCAGAGGTAAAATATTCAAGATAATGAATGAGAGGATAAGGATGATATGCATGACACTTGAGGACGTGAAGCTATTGCATCACTCTGCTTTCGTCACACTTTCTTTCTTCTTTTCTATATTTTTAGCCAATTATAAAAGAACATTTCATACTCAACATGGATGTTAACAGCCACTGTCTCTTAGCAAGAAATAGGCACGCCAAATGCGACCGGAGAGGATCAGTTTCTATATCAATATCCTGATATTCAGGACGAATCAAATTATTTGTGAGCTTAAGGTGAAAAAAAAAATTTAGACCTAAAAAATTTTTATTTGTATAGTTTTTGAATTATAAAATTACGAATCAAATTATTATTCAAAGAAAAAAATATGTAAAATATAAAAAATATAGAATTTTCTTCACGTTTTACTTACATTTCATTGGTTTAATTAAGCAATTTAGTATTAAAATAAATGCTTTCTAAAAAACATTGATGTAAAAATTTAAATTTGTAAAATAAATTCCAAATAAAATAATATATATAATTTATTGAAATATAAATTAAGCAGTTTACTTTTAATGAAATATAAATTAAGTATTTGACTTTTAATGGGAAAAATGTTAATTATTTACATCACACTTAATACTAAAATTAGGAATGATTTTTTAGAGGATTTAATTAAAATATTTTCAAAATTTTGAAAATTAATATTGAAAGATATATTTTTAATTCCTTTTGTTTTTAATTTGTTTGAACTAAAAAATAATATTGCTAAAATTAAACGAAAAAAGAGATACAAGTTTAGCCCAAAAACTGTCCCATTGAATAACTTCAATACAATAAAAGCTATGCAATAAACGAGAGAAACCTAATAGATGATGATTTTTTTTCCTTCAATTCAACTCGTTCAGAATTCTTGGGCCAATTTAATGTATATATAATCATTGTATTGTATATAGACGTACATACATACAAGTGTATATTTAATAAATGAGGCCTTAAATTTACTTGAAGCTTTAGGGACTCACCTAACTTGCATATATAATAAATGACACCTCAGATTTACATGGGGCTTTAGGCAATCACCTAACTTACCTAATGGGCCAATCGCGCTGCTGATATTGAATAGAAAAAAATTGACACGCCCTGAATTTTTCACAAACTCGGGAGTATGAACGAACAACCACAATTATCAAAATTATCAATTCAAATTAACCAGAGCCAATCATATTTAATAATAAGAATTAATAATCCCCAATTCAAAGAAATTTCAAATAAATAAATCCATCTCTAGTCTCCCAAACCGAGACATATATATACCATAAAAATCCAATAAATAAAATAAACTGAAAACAAATGTATAGTTCTCTTCCTAAAATAAAATTAACGAACAAAAAATCTCTACTTTATCCAACGAAAAGAGAAATGGAATGATAGTTGCATTTATTTTTAATAATGTTATTGCTAGGGACTAGCAACTCTTAAGTTAGGGGGTGTGATTACACTAATAAAATGTAATTATTTAAATATAATTTATCTTTATTTAATGTATTTTTATTCCTGATAATACAAATTTATCAATATTGAGAATTAATGTCTTTTTGGCTAACGTTGCAGGAATATTGCACAAGTAGTGGTCCCAACCATTCAAGGTATGGTCCCGACCACTCAAGGTATGGTCCCGACCATTCAAAGGGTGGTCCGGACCATCTTCTCAATGGCCCCAATCACTCAAGGGATGGTCCGGACCATTATTTCAAATCTCCAACGTATATATTTGGTAATAGCGAAATTTACTCCGGTCCGGACACCCCCCGCTCCTGGTCCGAACCATTACCTTACGCAACCCCAAAATCAGAGTTCCTGATTGGCAGTTTCGGGTGGAAAAGAAGGAAAGAATTGTTCTGGTTTCGGCAACATTATGTTATTTTCCTTATAGAAAATTCGGATTGTAATTTTTATGGGGGAGGATATTTTTTTGGAGGCGGTCAATTTTTGGTTTTTTGTTTTTGGGAGGACAGAGGAATTTTGAGTAGTTAGTTTTTGCAGTCTTCAATTTTGAGTTCTAGAAAATATTATTAGTTTTGGTTTTTGAGAGTTTGGAGAAGAGTTTTGGAGATTGAAAGTTCGTTGAATATTTTATTTCAAGTTTTAATCTAATACGAGGTATTCTTTTTTATCTGCAGTATTCTTATTAGTTTGTATGAAAATATCAATAGTTTGTGTTATGAATATCATGTCTGGCTAAAGTTTATTTTCTTGATTCAATAACTTAATGAGGGGTGGAAACATATTTCTAAATTAATGTTTATGTGGTTATATTCGAGGTATGAAAACCTTTGAATATAAGCCTTTAATTATTTTCAATTCAATATTTTTTTAGATCAAGTATATTCGAACACAAAAATTCTTGATCATATTTTCTATAATCACTGATAAGAGTTTTTGAACCTATAAAAATTCCTATTAAACATTTGAAATAAAGAAATTGAATTGGACTCACGGATATTTTAAAACGATTATTTTCCGATCTTGTAATCCTAAACGTGAATACAAGATTGTGACCGTGGGATTTTATGAACGTTCTTTTCCGATTTATTATTTCCTTTACGTGAAATATAAGTCGTAGTAAAAAATAAAATTTCCTACATTAATTTATGAAATATGCCTTCCACTCAGAATTAGTTATTGAATCGAGAACTTCCTTTCTGTTATTGATATTTGTTATTTTTATTTGCTATTACTTGCAATTTAAATTCAATTGTTATTCTAATTTATTGAGAACGCTCGTTGATTTTCTGTTTAATTTTCGTGATTTTACTTTGCTAATTTTTATCATTCAGTAGTTAAAGTAGTTCTAGTTAATTTACTTAATTTATTTCAAGTTCTTAACTTATAAAAAATCTACCCAAATATAATTTAAATTTGTCTATTTTTTAACTTCAATAACTTGGAAAAATAGTTAATATTAGGTTCCCTGTGGATTCGACCTCAGACTCACCGAGTTTAAAGCTACACCGCACACCCTTGCACTTCGGGGTTAATTTAGACGCACTATCTAATAGCGGTCAAGTTTTTGGCGCCATTGCCGGGGAATCAAGAAAAAAAAATTCTATTTTCCTAAGATTATTGTAGGTTAATTTTATTTGCTATTTTCTAATAAAAATTTTATATATATAAAATTTGTTTTTTTTATATTTCAGTTTACTTAAGTTTAAAAAAAAAAAACTTGCACTGTTTTTTTCTGTTTCAGTAAAAAAAAAAGTAATTTATTTTATATTTTAGTTAAAATTTTATATATAAAAGTAATTACGTTATATCTCGTTTTCGTAAAAAAAAAGGTAAAAAGTAAAAAAAAATTTACTATTTTTTTTTCTTTTTAGTTTCTAGACATAATCTCAGTGGTCCCAACCACCCAAAGATGGTTCCGACCGTTGGTTAGATGGTCCCAACCACTAGTTAGATGGTCTGGACCGCTTAGTTGCTTTTTCTGTTTGTTTTTTTTTCCCAGTTAAGTTTACTCAATTTAAAAAAAAAATTAATTGAATAATTTATTTTCAGGAGTAAGGAATTTTAAAATTTTATTTTCTGTTTCTTTTATAAAATTACATTAAGAAAAGAAATTTATAAAAATCTTATTAATTTAGAATTTAATCTAAGTATTTACTATAGAGAACTTAGTTATTTTTAGGAAGAACATTTAAAAATAGTATTTTAAGTATTTTTCAGTTCCCTGATTTTTTTTATTTATATAAAAAAAATAAAAACAGATCCTGATAATTTTTTTAGTTTCTTTTATTAAGTGTGCTTTTATACTTTAGTAAAAATAATTACTTTTGTCTGGATTCCCCATAGTGCAATCTAGGCATCAATATTTTTCCCAGCATTTTAATTAGTGTATGAGCAATTGGAATCGTGGGGGAAAACGGTAGATTAAGGTGATTAGACTTATCTAGGTTATTCGTAGACATTTACATACCTCCATCTTCTACTTCTGAAGAAATTTCTATTTCTGAAGAAGAAATGGCGGGTGTTAATGGGAATCAAGGTGTTGATAACGGTGAGGTAGTTGCAAGACGTTCTATGAGAGATATAATGCAACCCGATAGACAAACACCTGAATCATGCATAGTTTGGCCAGAAAATCAAAGGACATTCAACTTTAAACCTGGAATGATCCAACTGTTGCCTACATTCCATGGTATGGATTCTGAGAATCCATATGATCATCTAACACGTTTTAGGAACATCTGTGTCACCATTAGAGATCAAGGGTTTCCTATAGACTTGGTGTTTCTTAAACTCTTTCCATTTTCATTAAAGGATAAAGCCGCTAGGTGGTTTGAGTTCTTACCTTCCAATTCCATAAGAACTTGGGATGAAATGCAAGCCAAGTTCCTTAAGAAATTCTTTCCTCCCAATAGGACTGATGCCATTCAACATCAAATTTTGAATTTTGCCCCTCATCTCAATGAACCCTTTTATCAGTGTTGGGAAAGATTCAAAACCCTATTGCATGCTTGTCCACATCATGGATTTGAGATTTGGCGTTTAGCTAGCATCTTCTATGGATCGCTAACACCAATTTAAAACAATTCGTGGAAACCATGTGTAATGGTCAGTTCTATGATAAAACACCTGAGGAAGCTTATGACTACTTCGAGTTTCTAGCTGAGAATGCACAAACATGGGACACTACAGGAACCCAAAATACCCAAGCTACCAATGTAGTCCTAAGTAGAGGTAAACATCAGTTGAGTGAAACTGATGATCTCAAAGCCAAACTAGCAACTTTGACTAGGGAAATAGAGACTTTAAAAATTAGGAAGGATACACCTGTAGTTAAAGAATCTGTAGCTAATGTCTACTGTCTTATGTGTGACAGTCAAGCACATGCAACAGATGATTGCCCTACGATCCCAGTTTGTAGAGAGATAGTGCAAAACCAACAGGCGAATGAACTCCCAGTTAATGCAGTTAACCAATTTCGTCAACCGCATAGGGGACAAAACCAAGTAGCAAACCCATTTTCTGAAACCTATAATCCTGGTTGGAGGAACCATCCAAACTTTGGCTAGGAGAACTGAAGGAACATCAATGCCTCAACAGTTTCAGACTACCCCACCTATACCAATCTCTCACTCTGGACCACCTCAGAATTTGGGACAACAACTACATACACATTTTCCTCAAAATAGAAGGTCCACTGAAGAAACACTTCAGCAGTTTATGAGCATGCAATCTTCACTGTGGGCTCAAAACAATAGAACTATGGAAGATATTAAGGGCCAGTTAACCTTGATAACTCAAGCCTTGAGTACTCAACAAAAAGGTAGACTGCCCGCTCAACCACAACAAAATCCATCAGTTCAAGTAAACCAAGCTGAAGGATCTTCCAGTGCCCGGAACAATATTGAGCAAGTATAAGTTGTCACGACACTGAGGAGTGGTAAAATCATTAATAAAACCATCCATACTAAGGAATCTGAACCTAGGAAAGAGTTAGAACCTGAGCAAATAACGCAAGATAAATCAAGGATAGAAGAGGAAGAAAAGGGTAAAGAAACGGATAAGGATAAGGAGAAAGAGAGAGAGAAAGGGAAGGGAATAGAGGTTATATCAAGAGAGTATATTCCTAAACCTCCATTTCCTCAAAGATTTTTAATCGCAAGAAAAGAAGCTCAAGCAAATGAAATGCTAGAGGTATTCAAACAGGTAAAAATTAATATACCTCTCATTGATGCGATTAAACAAATCCCTTCATATGCTAAGTTTCTGAAAGAACTTTGCACAGTAAAACGGAGATTAAATGTTAAGGAAAAGGCTTTCCTGACTGAACTAAGCTAGTGCAATTCTACAATGTCGTACACCTCCTAAGTATAAGGATCCAGGATGTCCCACTATTTCATGCCATATAGGAGAGTACTACATTAGCCGAGCACTACTTGATTAGGGGCTAGCGTCAATCTGTTACCATACTCAATTTATGAGCAATTAGGGTTTAGGAGAGATAAAGCCCACTCGTGTAACTCTACAACTGGCAGATAGATCAATAAGAGTTCCACGAGGAATAGTTGAAGATGTGTTAGTGCAAGTGGAAGACTTTTGCTTTCCAGTTGATTTCATTATCCTGGATACACAACCCTTAACCAATTTATCTGCTCCAAATCATACACCTGTTATATTAGGCAGACCATTTCTTGCAACCTCTAATGCACTTATCAATTGCCGAAATGGTTCAATGAAAATGTCATTTGGAAATATTGAGTTTGAAACTAATATTTTCCATGTGAGCAAACATCCTGATGAACAGCCTGATATACAAAGGGTGGATTTAATTGAAACAATAGTTCAAGACTATGTGGATCGTGAATTTATAGAGGATCCTCTGGAAAAAGCAATTTGCTTCAGTGAGGGAAATATCAGTTTCACAACTCAGATGGTTGAAGTGAAAGCAATATACGATTGGTTAGAGGTATGCCCAATTATGTCAATAGGAAAATGGGTACCAACCTTTGAGGAGATAGGACCACCTCCTAAGAAAGCAGAACCATCTGAATTGACAGCTCCTAATCCTGATAGAAAACCCTTGCCCAGTAATCTAAAATATGCATTTTTAGGAGTAAAAGAGACTTACCCAGTAGTCATTTCATCGGAATTGTCAATTGAACAAGAATCCCAATTAGTTCAGTTGCTTAAAGGCCACAAGAAAGCTCTAGGTTGGTCGGTGGCAGATTTAACTGGCATCAGCCCTCTTCTTTGCACGCATCGAATATACCTAGAAGAGGAGGCTAAACCGATTCAGTCAAATGCAAAGGCGGCTCAACCCGAATATGAAAGAAGTCGTAAGAGCTGAAGTCTTAAAATTACTTGATGTAGGAATCATATATCCAATATCTGATTCGAAATAGGTTAGTCCTACACAAGTAGTTCCAAAGAAATTGGGCATCACCGTGGTCAGAAACGAAAATAATAAGTTAGTCCCAACTCGAATTCAAACTGGTTGGAGAGTATGTATTGACTACCGAAAGCTCAATGCTGTAACGAGAAAGGATCACTTCCCTCTTCCTTTCTTGGATCAAGTGTTAGAAAGAGTGGCTGGCCACGCGTATTATTGTTTTCCTTGATGGCTATTCAGGTTATAACCAAATAGAGGTTGCTTTAGAGGACCAAGAAAAAACCACATTTACTTGTCCTTTTGGCACCTTTGCATATAAAAGAATGCCTTTTGGCCTATGTAATGCCCCAGCCACAGTTTCAAAGATGTATGATCAGCATATTCAGTGAAATGGTAGAAGAGATTGTAGAAGTATTCATGGATGATTTCTCTGTTTATGGTGATACATTTGAACAGTGTTTACATAACCTTGATTTAGTACTAACGAGGTGTGAAGAGAAAAATTTAGTCCTTAACTGGGAAAAATGTCACTTCATGGTAAACCAGGGTATAGTGTTAGGACACATAGTGTCAAAAGAAGGTATGCGAGTGGATCAAGCTAAGGTTGAGTTAATTCAAAAATTACCAGCTCCCCAAACTGTCAAAGATATTAGATCATTTCTGGGGCATGCTGGATTTTACAGGTGATTCATAAAGTCCTTTAGTGAAATTGCTAAACCTTTATGTAAGCTTTTGGCACAAGATATGCCATTCGAATGGACCTCCCAGTGTCAGAAGCATTTGATAAACTTAAGGACTATTTAACTACAGCACCAATTCTTCAACCTCCTGATTGGTCACTCCCGTTTGAACTTATGTGCGATGCTAGTGACCATGCCATAGGTGCTGTATTAGGGCAAAGAAAAGATAAAAGAGTGCATGCTCTTTACTATGCCAGCAAAACTCTCAATGAAGCACAAAAGAACTATACAACAACTGAAAAAGAACTTCTAGCAGTTGTGTTTGCCCTTGAAAAGTTTCAGTCATACCTCATCGGTTCAACAGTAATAATTTTTACAGACCATTCAGCTCTTAAGTATTTATTGACTAAACAAGAAGCTAAACTGAGGCTTATCCGTTGGATTCTTCTCTTACAAGAATTCAATATCGAGATACGAGATAAGAAAGTCGTTGAAAATGTGGTAGCTGATCACTTATCACGTTTACCGACAGAAGTTCAGTCCAACGAAGAAGTACAAATTAATGATAGCTTCCCAGATGAACAACTGTTCAATGTCACTGCAATCACAGCTGCCACACCCCCGTGGTATGCTGATATTGCCAATTATTTGGTTACTGGCGAAATCCCTAGTGAATGGAATTCTAAAGATAAAAGAAATTTTTAAGAAATGTGAGAGTTTTCTTTTGAGATGATCCATATGTGTTTAAATACTGCCCAGACCAAATAATACAACGTTGTGTTCCAGAATGGGAGGTGCCTAGCATCATTGAGTTTTGTCACTCACAAGCTTGTGGTGGTCACTTTTCCACAAATAAAATAGCAGCTAAAATCCTTCAATGTGGATTTTACTAGCCTACACTTTTTAAAGACGTCCATCACTTTTGCACTGCATGCGATAAATGTCAAAGGTTAGGATGTTTAACCCGTCGAAATATGATGCCTCTTTCCCCTATTTTACTATTAGAAATATTTGATTGTTGGGGGATTGACTTCATGGGCCCTTTTCCAGTTTCATTTGGATTTGAATACATTCTGGTGGGGGTTGATTATGTTTCTAAATGGGTTGAAGCAGTGGCCACACGAACAAACGATAACAAAGTTGTGATAAAATTCCTCCACGAAAATATATTCTCACGCTTTGGGGTACCTCGAGCAATCATAAGTGACGGAGGTAAACATTTCTGCAATCGGTCTGTGGATACTTTATTACTTAAATATGGTGTTATACACAAAGTAGGCACATCATATCATCCACAGACAAATGGCCAAGCTGAACTTGCTAACAAAGAAATCAAAAACATCCTTGAGAAAACAGTTAATCCTAATCGTAAGGATTGGTCACTTCGGTTGATTGACTCCCTATGGGCTTACCGAACAGCTTATAAAACAACGTTAGGGATGTCTCCATATCGATTAGTTTACGGAAAAGCATGTCATTTACCTGTTGAATTAGAACACAAAGCCTATTGGGCTATTAAACAATTCAACACCAATATTGACGAGGCAGGCTTACACAGTAAGCTTCAAATTGTAGAAATGGAGGAACTAAGGAACGATGCATATGAAAATGCACGGATTTCAAAAGAGAAAATGAAGAAGATACATGACCGATATATTGCTCGCCGCTCATTTCAGGAAGGTCAGAAAGTACTCCTTTATTGTTCACGACTTCACCTCTTTCCTGGAAAACTCAAGAGTAAATGGACTGGACCATTTATGGTAAGACGTATTTTCGAACATGGTGCTATCGAAATAGAAAATCCTAAAAATGGGAACTATTTTACAGTTAATGGACATCGCCTTAAGCCGTACCTCGAGAGTTTTGTTGGAATCATTGAAGTTTGGGATCTTTTAGATCCTACACCCTCGATGTAATCTACATTTCAAATTTTTTTTAATAAAAAATAATAATAATAATAACTAAATAAAAATAATATTTGTACAATATTTTAGTTTATCCTATAGTTTTATTTAGCGCTTTAAATATTTATATATAAAAGCTTTATATATATATATATATATATAATTTCGTTTATTTTATAGTTTTATTTCCCTAGTACTTTAAATAAATATATTTTTATTTATATAATAGTTATTTTATATATATATATATATATATATAAAATATATATAAAAAAACCCTGAAAATCCCAAGAACCCGAGAGTCTTTGACCCAAGGTTCTAGCGGTCGGGACCATCCATCTCCGATCCGGACCATTCGGCTCTGGTTGGGACCACCCATTAATCGGTCCAGACCCCACCTCAAATCTCCAAACACTAACTGCTGAAACTTCCTTTTCTTCGTCTTTCTTCTCTGCAAAACCTTCTCTCTAAACCACCTAGCCCCACTACCCATTATATTGAAGACATAGCATCACCCATACTTCCAAGTGTCTGCGTAGGACTCTTTCAAGTATCCAAATCCCATTGACTTGATTCGGGTAAGTCATCTCTCACCATTCGAGCCCTAGCTTAAATGTCATTCAAGTTCACAGTGAAGATCATCTTTGATTAGCTACATGAACTAAGGATTCATGGTCAAGGGAGTGATTTTTACTCCAAATCACATTTACACGAGATTCTTGGCTGAGTTTCATTTCTCTTTTGTATTACCAATTTGGCTACCCTGAATGGTATGTCTGAAGACCCAATTTTGTGATTAGCAAATTGGGGCATTAGCGGGCCACTGAACTTGTGTGGACTTAAGGGATGTTTTCAATTTAATTAAAATAATATATTCTTTCTCTTGTCTCAATTGTAGTTACAAATGCCTCCAAGAGTTAGACTCCCTGAAAGAAGTCAAGCAGAATCAAGAAATTTTGATGGGAATAGATTCTGGGGTTATGAAGCTAATAGAAAATTTGATACAACTTGGATTTACAAACCGGTTGTAATTGAGAGGAGATGGCAAATTGATCAATTTCAAAGTGAAGAATTCCTTTTATTCCAAAACTTTGAAGGAAGAAGATGGCTTCACTTAACAAAATTTACTCCTAGGTGTGTGATGGAGGTAGTTAGAGAATTTTTTGCCAATGTTAAAGAAGAGTCAGTTAACAGGAACAGAGGAATAGAAGCTATAACCAGCTGGGTCCGGGGAATAGAAATAATATTGACACCTAATGATTTTGCCTAAGTATTTCAACTTCCTCGAATTAGTCAACCCGAATTTCACTATCCATTTGATGGGGTACCATCCATGGAGGTAATAGCACCAGAAATACTCACAGAAGGTCTTACATGGGTCAGGAGAGATGAGGAAACCAGTCTCTGCACTAAATAATAAATACTGGCCCCTTCATATGTTCTCATGTACCAACCTATTACCTCAAAATCGACATTCAGACTGTACCCCATTGAGAGCGAAATTACTTTATGCTATCGGAAAAGGGATGACAATAGATTTACCAGCATACATGTGGCAGCAAATACTTTACACTTTTGAACATCCCACTGCACTAACGAGTATCCCATTTGGGGGCGCTTTAACCCAGATTTTTAGGAATAAAGGAGCTTATATTTCAGATAATTTTCCTATAGCTGATTCCCTCCTACCTATCACATACACTTCTTTTTCAAAATCCCGAGGCCTTCTACTTAAGAAAAGGAAGTTGAAAAATCAAAGTGAATCGAGTAGTAGCTCACAAGTTGAAGAGGAACATGGCCCAGAGTACACCATTGAAGACCTAGCTGAGAAAATAGGTGAGACAAACTCTGCTATTGGTGATCTGTCAGAAAGGATGTCCCAATTAGAATACACTGAGGAACAGAATAGCAGGATTTTGCAACAAATACTGAAAAACCAAGAAGAGCAGGGCCGGTGGATGCAGCACTTTTTTGCCTAATTTCCAGGATATCAGCCACCGTCCTTTCCGCCACATTGACTTTTAGTCCAGTATTTGTTTTTCTTACTGCAAATTTAATTTTGTCTCACTAAAACTCTATGTATTCGTACTTATCCCATGTAATTACTTAATATTGGACTGTATTAATTCTGTTATTCCTTTCTTATTTTTATTTTTATTATTATTATTTCATGTTTAATGTCTACAACTCGTTATGCTCAAACGTTAATTATTTCATGCATTGAAGAGAACAGGTTCATATGGAAAATACTTTTGAAAACATAGAAAATGAACAAAAGGGCTCACTGATCATGACTGCACTCATTTATGATTATGAGACTGACCACTCTGATACTGAACTAGATGAGTGGTCGGATGAAGTATTTTTAGATAGTAATTATCTATACCTACCGCCATTTGTCCCACCATTCATCGTCTTAAGTCCCCATCAGTGGCATGAAGCTAATTGGTGGCATGAGGCTGACCTTGAATTAACCATCAGAATGGAGTGGGCAGAGGTAGATATAACTACAGCTTGGCCTGATGCCCCACCATTAGATTTTGAGCTTACCATGGATTCCAGTAGTGTTACTATTTTAGAGTCTGCTTTTGTTGCTGATATGCCACCACTGGAAGACATCATTGATGCTGAAGATTACTATGACTGTGATGATCAAGGTTGGGTGTGTGACTGTTCTACCATGAGGTATTATTTAACCTTTTTACATTACAGTTCTCTTTATTACCATAGTCACACTCTCTATTTATGTTTATTTCACGCACAAAGAGGAGTAAAACTTCATAATTTTTTTTCCTATATTTCTACTCCTTGCATTTCTATTTATTTCTACTTGCACACATTAGGGACAATGTGCATCGTAATTTGGGGGGGTGAACATAGAAATGCTATGAGCAGCATGAGCATAGCAAATTAAATCTAAATTAATAAAATATTGATTAGTAAAAGGATCAATGAATTAATTTCAGTTTTAGTAAAAGGGTGGATTTCAAAATGAGCATAAGTTTTTTTTCTAAGATATAGAAATTCACTAGTTAAATTGTGAGAATGAGAATGTGTTAAGGAGTAGAGTTTATGATAATTGATTGCCAAAGTATGCCAAAACATAGGTAGAAATTCAAAAAAAAAAAAAAAATTGCCCTACATATTTTGAGCTTTAGAACCTTATTCTCTTTTTTAAGAGAGATCACGCAAACTCTAAAAATTTCTTTTCATCTCAGATTCTTTTTGTTAGCCTCATTACATCAAATTGTTTTGGTATAAAATGCACAAGATGTTTTGTTTGATTTTCACATTTAAATTGATGCTCTGAAAAAGATGTTATTAGCCTTTAAAGTGATATTAGGCCATCTTTGAAAAATTTGAAGCCATACCCTTTTTTTCTTTGATAACATTACATTGGAGCCAAGTTGAAGCCTTAGAAAAAATATATATAGGTTATATATATTCTTGCATAGCTACAATTATGAACCCTAAACTTTAGATTATAGGCAAACCAACCCTTGCATGATGAAAGAGTTTTGTGCAATTTTCTACTGAAGGGTTTTGAAAAAAAAAGAATAAGAGGTATGTAAAGGGACGGAGAAAGTTTATTCCCTAAAAAAAAAAAAAATCGTAAAGCTTCGTGATTTGGTTCTAAAGTTGATTCCCTATTTCAAAAAAAAAAAAGGGAGGGGGAGAAATGGAGTTTGAACCTTATTGCACAAATCCTTAAAACATGCACTTTGATTTTCCTATCCGTTCTTGTTTAACCAACACCCCATGGCCAAGTTATAACCATTTAAAGACCTAATGGACTTTAGGTGAAAGATATTTTTGAAAGAGCATTGATTTGGATTGTGCGATCTAATGAAATTTTCTTGAATTGTGTTGATACATCCTTCCATGAGGCTGTTTTATATATTTACATATAATCTGGTTCTTCATTATTCTATCGAGGTTCGATGCACAAATGTGTTTAGTATTCCCGCATGAACCTATAAGTGAAGCCTTAACTCTGAGTGAATTCATTTGCTGAGTGATCATCTTGGTGAGGATTGGAATTGAAGCCAGTGTTTGTGAGCATACTTGGTAATTGATTTGAATGAATGATACAAATTGATACATTGATTTTAAACAATTAAAACTAGTTGGATTGATATGTCAAAGAGAGAAATTTATTCAATTTTTGAATGAAATCATTTACTTAATACTGACTTTAATTCATTACATTCTTGTAACTAACTAATAATAATATAAATATTTTTACATATTTAGAATTTTGTGGATATATTCACTGCAAACCCTCACGAGACTTAATTCGTCCACTGAGGGAAACTTAGGGGTTTAAAGGGCTTGCCTCACGTGCTAAGTGAGGCCGTGTTTCCAACGAAAAGAGAAATGGAATGATAGTTGCATTTATTTTTAATAATGTTATTGCTAGGGACTAGCAACTCTTACGTTAGGGGGTGTGATTACACTAATAAAATGTAATTATTTAAATATAATTTATCTTTATTTAATGTATTTTTATTCCTGATAATACAAATTTATCAATATTGAGAATTAATGTCTTTTTGGCTAACGTTGCAGGAATATTGCACAAGTAGTGGTCCCAACCATTCAAGGTATGGTCCCGACCACTCAAGGTATGGTCCCGACCATTCAAAGGGTGGTCCGGACCATCTTCTCAATGGCCCCAATCACTCAAGGGATGGTCCGGACCATTATTTCAAATCTCCAACGTATATATTTGGTAATAGCGAAATTTACTCCGGTCCGGACACCCCCCGCTCCTGGTCCGAACCATTACCTTACGCAACCCCAAAATCAGAGTTCATGATTGGCAGTTTCGGGTGGAAAAGAAGGAAAGAATTGTTCTGGTTTCGGCAACATTATGTTATTTTCCTTATAGAAAATTCGGATTGTAATTTTTATGGGGGAGGATATTTTTTTGGAGGCGGTCAATTTTTGGTTTTTTTGTTTTTGGGAGGACAGAGGAATTTTGAGTAGTTAGTTTTTGCAGTCTTCAATTTTGAGTTCTAGAAAATATTATTAGTTTTGGTTTTTGAGAGTTTGGAGAAGAGTTTTGGAGATTGAAAGTTCGTTGAATATTTTATTTCAAGTTTTAATCTAATACGAGGTATTCTTTTTTATCTGCAGTATTCTTATTAGTTTGTATGAAAATATCAATAGTTTGTGTTATGAATATCATGTTTGGCTAAAGTTTATTTTCTTGATTCAATAACTTAATGAGGGGTGGAAACATATTTCTAAATTAATGTTTATGTGGTTATATTCGAGGTATGAAAACCTTTGAATATAAGCCTTTAATTATTTTCAATTCAATATTTTTTTAGATCAAGTATATTCGAACACAAAAATTCTTGATCATATTTTCTATAACCACTGATAAGAGTTTTTGAACCTATAAAAATTCCTATTAAACATTTGAAATAAAGAAATTGAATTGGACTCACGGATATTTTAAAACGATTATTTTCCGATCTTGTAATCCTAAACGTGAATACAAGATTGTGACCGTGGGATTTTATGAACGTTCTTTTCCGATTTATTATTTCCTTTACGTGAAATATAAGTCGTAGTAAAAAATAAAATTTCCTACATTAATTTATGAAATATGCCTTCCACCCGGAATTAGTTATTGAATCGAGAACTTCCTTTCTGTTATTGATATTTGTTATTTTTATTTGCTATTACTTGCAATTTAAATTCAATTGTTATTCTAATTTATTGAGAACGCTCGTTGATTTTCTGTTTAATTTTTGTGATTTTGCTTTGCTAATTTTTATCATTCAGTAGTTAAAGTAGTTCTAGTTAATTTACTTAATTTATTTCAAGTTCTTATCTTATAAAAAAATCTACCCAAATATAATTTAAATTTGTCTATTTTTTAACTTCAATAACTTGGAAAAATAGTTAATATTAGGTTCCCTGTAGATCCGACCTCAGACTCACCGAGTTTAAAACTACACTGCACACCCTTGCACTTGGGGGTTAATTTAGACGCACTATCTAATAGCGGTCAATTGGAGAGGTGGGTTACTCATTTTCTACTTCTTTCATTCTTCTACCATTTTTATCTTCTAAGCCCAATAATTAAGAATTGTTTTTTAATTTTATATTGAACTAGACTAAGAGGCATGATAGGGATGCATGATTATAACTTTTTTAAATTATTGGTGACTATTAAAAGAAGGTAAAAAGTGTTTAAAAGTGAAATTACATAAATAAATGATATAGATAATTACTTTTTATATTATGTGCCTATTTAGAGTGCCAATTTCTCTCATTCTTCTACCATTCTTATCTGCTAAGCCCAATAATTAAGAATCGTTTTTTAATTTTATATTGAACTAGACTAAGAGGTTTGATAGGGATACATGATTATAACTTTTTTAAATTATTGGTGACTATTAAAAGAAGGTAAAAAGTGTTTAAAAGTGAAATTACATAAATAAATGATATAGATAATTATTTTTTATATTATGTGCCTATTTAGAGTGCCAATTTCTCTCATTCTTCTACCATTCTTATCTGCTAAGCCCAATAATTAAGAATCGTTTTTTAATTTTATATTGAACTAGACTAAGAGGTTTGATAGGGATACATGATTATAACTTTTTTAAATTATTGGTGGCTGTAAATATTAAAAGAAAGTAAAAAGCATTTAAAAGTGAAATTACATAAATAAATGATATAGGTAATTACTTTTTATATAATGTGCCTATTTAGAGTGCCAAATTTTAACCAAAAATTGAAAAATGGATAAATTTTAAATTATTGGGTGTTTGATGTATTTTTCAAAAAATGTAAAAAAATTAATTAAACTTCAAAATTCCAAAATTTTCGGTGTGGAGAAAATTAGAAAATTTTTTTATCAAATTTAATATTCCAAACATACCTTAGTAGCTCTAGTTATTAATTTTTATTTTATGTGTTAAAAAACTCAAAATAAAAAATAAAAAATATTATTTTTTTATTTAAAAATTTTTAATAACTAATAACTAGAGCTACCAGTTGCCAGTTATCTTTCTCAAACAGAGCCTTAATGAAATATCTTGGTAGTGACTTCCACCTCGAGTGAATTGACAAATTTTTCTGAATTGCTGGGAAGCAATTACGAGTTTGAAAAGCAATCAAATGCGGCCAAGTTTTTTTTTTTAATTATTCTCTTGACAAAGTTCAAGTAAAAAATGTAATAACCCTATTTGCAGAATCTAATATTATCTATTTTGAACTTGATGACTTAAGACATCTCAATAACTCCCACTTAATCATGTTCAACTCTCACTGAATCTAACGTTCTCACGATTCTAGAATAAGTAATATCTTATAAATATCGAACATTACATATATGTCACTTTCTTTATTACATGAGCGATGTGGCACAAAGAATATTCTCTTTACTCTTCCACAAGAAGCGTCCCTCACCTCGCAGTCTCTTACAAAAAAATATAATGACTTAGTTTGGGAAGGAAAAAAAATAATTTTTTTGCACCTAGTTACTAAAATATTAGTATTTTGGTGTTTAAAAAAAAATAACCTTCAGTAGTAATTTTTTAACTTTCAATTAATTTGATATTTTTATTTTTAATAATTTAAAAAAAATTTAAATTAAAAAAAATAAATTTACTCATTTAATAAAATTAAAAATTAAATATTTTAAAGTTCAACTTTTGGCTACTCATTCCAAATAAAGCCTAAATTCAAGTCTGTCGTAGGCAACCGGGGATGGAGGCTACAGTAACTGCAAAGTTGAGTGACTCCCTGCACTGCAATCTTGGATCAATTACTGTAGCATGAATAGTGAGTAATCTAAAGAGAGGCACCCCCACTCTCTAGGGAATGTTTGGTATAACGAAAAATAATGAAAAATATAATTTAAATAAATTTTGTGTTTAACATGTAACTGTTAAATCACGTTTCTTAGATATAAATAATAAATTTTTTTTAATTTTTGTATCAATTTTTATAAAGAGAAATTGTCAGAATGATTTTTTTGGTCTGTCGAAATAATTTTATATCAGAATTTATTAAAAGACATTGAAAATTTTTTAAGATTTGTGAAAAAATTAATGAGGTTTGTCGAATGTCATTAGAGTTTGTAAAAAATTTATTGGAATTTGTAAAAAAAAATTATTGAAATATATAGATATATATAAATTTATAAGAATTTTACGAAATACGAAAAGTACAAAATATGTTAGAGAATTATAAATGTTTTTAAAAATTTCAACGATTTTCAGTCGACCAAACACCCCCTCTAGTCACAGCAGGTGTCTCAGGTCCCGTTGCTTTCTCTGCTGAAATAACTCTAGTCACAGCAGGTGTCTCAGGTCCCGTTGCTTTCTCTGCTGAAATATAGTAGGATTAAATTTTTCTCGAATTTTTTTATCTGTGCTTCTCATTGGATTCGTACTAGAAAATTGATGCGAGGCCTTTAACTCTGTCCCTTTTTTAATTATTTTTTATTTTTTTAAATTCTTGATACATGAAATTAATTATTTTATTTTTAATTTTGTGTGTGGTAAATTTAGTGGGAAAATACTTAATTTGGTTTGATTTGGTTTGTGTGTAGTAACTATTATTATTATTTTTTTTTTCGCATGTACTAAAATATGTAAGTTTTCATTAAAATATGTAACTCTGTCACGCCCAAAAATCCATGACCGGGACGTGGGAACGAAACCCAAAAATAAATATCTATATATAAAAATGTATCATATCAAAACAAATGCTAATTAAAATAAGTATTATTCAATTTCTTGAATTATTCAAAATAAATTTAAAATGCCCTAAAAATGGGCTACAAAACCATGCCACAAATATGGGCCCAAATCAACACTCCATTACATTAAAACTTAACTATTAGAATGCAAAATAAAATAAATCATCCAGCTATAACAACCCAAGATGGCTCGCTAACCCACTAGTCCATCATGAGTATCAACCCCTGCATTACCAACTGTAATAGGTGGTGAGCACTAAATTCCACGTGTGCTCAGAAAGTGTTTATAAAATATAATTTCTTAACCATGCAAAACTATTAACACTAACTAATAAGAATAAAATTTAAAATCTTATAATTTTCAAAATATCTATATTCAATCATAACATTCAAATTATAAAGTTACTTAGTCATGATCTCGCAGTCTCATACTAAAAATAAATCATATCACTTCATTCACATCACCACACATCAATATCATACTATGGGTTAGGTACTCTGTAAATTTAGTCTGTGGTCTCAGAACTAAACCCAAAATAAATTCCCAGACCTAAGCCGTGGGGTACAACTAGTCCCGCAGTCCTAGATGTACTCATGACATCCCTAAATCTCAATCATGGGATACAATTGGTCTTACAGTCCCAAATGTACTCATCACATCCCCAGACCTCAACCATGGGGTACATTTGGTCCCGCAGTCCCAAATGTACTCATTTTCTTTAGTAGGCAAACCGGTCCCATAGTCTCGATACTACATATACGCTAGAATAAGTCATATATACATTTTGTAGGTTTCTAACCTACTGATTATGCTAACCACCCTGCGCAGGTTTTGAGACTTTTAACCCTTGAGCTCTAGAACTCACTCTTTCTAGTACCCTTAATGACCCCAATAACCCAAAAATCAAATCTCAAGTAATTGCTTTTATTAACAGCACAACATACACAAAAGTTCTCCCTAATTTGATTTTTATGTGTTCTTCCCTTTACGTTATAAGTTTTATGAAGTGTGAATGTGTTTCGGGCCTAAGTTTCATGTTGCTCTTCCATAAAAAAAAAATATTCTCATACAAGATTTATCAAATAGATATCATGCAACCATATTCAGGTATATATGTATGCAACTAGCTTGGTAAATAAAATTTTATATCAAGCATGTCATGACAATGAATGATTCAAGGCATAAAATTTGATAATTCATAAAAAAATAGAAAATGAAATATTTTATACTAATTAAAAAGCCTAAAATACTTATAATTAACTCCAGTTTCATAAAAAAAATTTAAAATTTATTCATAAAGCCATAAAATACAGAATTTAAATATACTAACTGGGTATTTCTGTTAGAATCATACAGAATAGCTCATTTTCACGATTTTTATAAAATTCATTTTTAATCCAAAACCTTTGAAATTTTCACAGAAAGCTCATTCATATATCTAGTTTAACATATAAAAAGTTCAGAAATTATATCAACTTTTATTTATACCTTTTATACCAAATATCTGACAGCTGTCAGTACAGCAATGTAAACCAAAAAGCCAAGTTTTAATATTTTTATAAAATAAAATATTTCTCAAAAATTTATACAAAATTTATTGCAGAATATATAACATGTCTATTTTCATATATAAAATTTTTAGAAATTAATTTAATCTCTAGGTATCATTTTTATACCAAAAATCAAACTCCTGTCAGCACACCAATTTAAAACAAACAGTCAAATTTCACGATTTTTATAAAATCTATTTTAACTCAAAAAAATATAAAATTTTTACTGGACACTATTTTGGATATGTACTCCAATATATAACGATTTTGATGGGAAAACAGTATACCCATTTCAGTGTGAAAGTTCCAGAATTTCACATGCATAATCAAGAATCAATTCATAGAATAAGTTTTTCATCTCTTGCACACACACACACACACACACACATATATATAAAACATGATAAAAAAAAATTATATCAAATAAACACAATCCCACCTACCTCACTATACACGTAGACGATCGGTGTGTAAAGTAATCAACACCAACTCAAGTTGGCCTTGAACACGATTCAGTAATCGTCTTTGAAATGGCAATTATGCGTTTTTTTCGAAAATCTCTCTACTGTCTTTACCAACCTACAACCTACAGCATGATCTCTCTCTCCCCCTCTCTCTTAAATTTGAAAGGCCAAAATGAAAAGTGCAGAATTTTGTTGGTGGAATACCATAGATGGTGAAGGTTCTTTTAACAACCCTAGACACCCCCTCTCTCTTATTCAAACGCACTCATAAAACCCTCCTTAATTTCCCCTATAACTTCCATAACCTTAACCTCCCATCCCTAATTGTGAGTTATTAACCTAACTACATACACATAACATAAAAAAAAAAAAAATTAACACAAATTCATAAAATATAAATGGGGTCCAAAAATATCAGAATTTAAAATATTATAAATTAAAAATAAAAAGAACCAAAACTTTCAAGTCTTTACAAATTCGTACTAAAAAATTGATGCAAGGCCTTTAACTCTGTCCCTTTTTTAATTATTTTTTATTTTTTTAAATTTTGATACATGAAATTAATTATTTTATTTTTAATTTTGTGTGTGGTAAATTTAGTGGGAAAAGGCTTGATTTGATTTGATTTGGTTTGTGTGTGGTAACTATTATTATTATTATTATTATTTTTGCATGTAGTAAAATATGTAAGTTTTCATTAAAAAAATTAAGAAAGTTGACAATTCGTCAAACACGTGGTTAAAAGCTCCAGCTTATAATTATGTAGCCACGAATAGTCTTCCACCAAAACCTTTAATGATCACCTTAATAATACACCTTTAGCGATAGCCTGCTTGATCACTAATGAGTTGTAATTTTTTTTGGGTTAATTACATGGACACCCCTTAAACTATATTTGTTTTTCAATTTATCCCTTCATCTATCAATCCTAACACTTTAACCCCCTCATCTATTTAAAAGGGGTTTTATTTAGTAACCGTTAAAAAAGTTAAGTATTTATTTATTTATTATTCCTTAATTATCTCAATAAATTTTTAATGTGATTATTACTCATATGTTCAAATTTAGAACTTATTACTAGAGGTTTGCATGGGTTAAGTCACGTAAAATCATTTAATTTTCTGTTATAAATTAAATAAATCAAATTTTTTCTTATCCCATCCAAAAAAAAAATTCAATCTGAAAACAAAAATAAATTATATGTATTATTTTTGTTTTTGATATAAAGAAACAAGATGAGTAAAACCTAATGAAAATCAAAAAAATCAAATTAAACCTGATAACAATATTTTCATTTAATTTAGTTCTTTTTTAATTTAAATTTAGCTTAAATTTTTAAATAAAATTTGATGATATATTTTTTATTATTTATGATTAAAATTAAATATACGCAATAAATATAGAAAAAAATAAAAATATTTATTATTAAGATCCGAGAATTAACTTGGTTAGATTCTTTATCGACATTAGGTTCGAGTCAATTTTTTTTTGGATGAAATAAGAAAAAAATCAATTTATTTAATTTATAATAAAAAATTGAATGATTTATCTGATTTAATCTATACAAATCTTTAGTCATAAGTTTCAAATTTGAATATATGTAAATAATAATCACATTAAAAATATACTGAGATAATTAAAGAATAATAAATAAATAAATAATTAACGGATTTTTTTAACAGTTACTAAACAGAACCCCTTTTAAATAGATAAGGGGGTCAAACTATTAGGGTTAATAGATGAAGGGGTAAATTGAAAAACATGTATAGTTTAAAGGGTGTCAGTGTAATTAACCATTTTTTTATTAATTTTGAAAATACTTTTTCTCTCACATTTGTCTATTTTCATAATACATCTGTATTCAGTATTCAACACAATAATGAACTTATAAATATAAATATATATAATATTAAAGTTATAAATAACATTCCAAATTAAATTACTTATACTATTTACAAAATTTGGTGGTGTTTGAATGATAAAAAAAATTGAAAAAATTATTTTAAAAGTGATACATGACAAAATTTAGTTTAAATAAGTTAATAAAATTTTTGTAATTTTTTATTTTTTATAAGTCATGGTGAATTTTTTCATCCTCTAAACAGTACCTAAAATATACAGGTAACATGGATGACATGCTGATAATGAGGTAACGATCTTGCGTCATACTTCTTTGGTCCCACTTTTTTTTTTTTTTTAATTTACGAGTAGTGCTATGGGTACATCTTCTTGTGTACACCCTTATGTACACTATTTATGTGGCAGATGGGTGTTGGCTTCCCGAGTAGGTGAAGTGGGTCCCGAGCAAGTGAAAAGGCACTTTCTTACCTTTTCACTCGGGAAGTTAACACCCATCTGTCACATAAGCAGTGTACACAAGGTGTACAAAAAAGGGTGTACATAAAGCATTATTATGTTTTTACACAACGATAAAAAGGTGATAAAGAGAAGAAGAGTCAAATGCATGTGGTGGTGGGCCCACTCTTTTTTTGTTTTTTTTTAATCATTCATCACTCTTTTTCTTCTTATCGTTTTAGCTCAATAATGAAGAGGCATATTCTCCGTACACTGAACAAGACTGGAGAGGATGAGTTTCTATATCAACATCCTGATATTCAGGGCGAATCAAATTATTTGTGAGCTTAAGGTGAAAAAAAATTTTTAGATCTAAAAAATTTTTATTTGTATAGTTTTTGAATTGTAAAATTACGAATCAAATTATTATTCAAAGTAGTAAATATGTGAAGTATAAAAAATACAGAATTTTCTTCACATGCTACTTACATTTCATTGGTTTAAGCAACTTAGTATTAAAATAAATACTTTTTAAAAAACATTGATGTAAAAATTTAAATTTGTAAAATAAATTCCAAGTAAAATAATATATTGAAATATAAATTAATCATTTTACTTTTAATGAAATATAAATTAAGTATTTGACTTTTAATAGGAAAAAATGTTATTTACATCACACTTAATACTAAAATTAGGAATGATTTTCTAGAGGATTTAATCAAAATATTTTCAAAATTTTGAAAATTAATATTGAAAGATATATTTTTAATTCCTTTTGTTTTTAATTTGTTTGAACTAAAAAATAATATTACTAAAATTAAACGAAAAAAGAGATACAAGTTTAGCCCAAAAACTGTCCCACTGAATAACTTCTATACAATAAAAAGTATGCAATAAACGAGAGAAACCAAATAGATGATGATTTTTTTTCCCTTCAATTCAACTCGTTCAGAAATTCTTGGGACAATTTAATATGTATATAATCATTGTATTGTATATAGACGTACATACATACAGGTATATATTAATAAATGAGGTCTTAAATTTACTTGAAGCTTTAGGGACTCACCTAACTTGCATATATAATAAATGACACCTCAGATTTACTTGGGGCTTTAGGCAATCACCTCACTTACCTAATGGCCCAATCGCCCTGCTGATATTGAATAGAAAAAAATAAATATAAAATTTTCCACCCTGGGAATTTACTGAAACAAAATATTCTCGGTGCTGAAAATTTAAACGAATGGTTCACATTCAATTTTAAATATTAAAAATCTTTTCATTTTGTCAATGCTTCAACTCGATATTGATCAAACTCAGTTTTTGAGTCAACTTGGTCCAATTTGTTTCAGATTCTAGCTGCTTTTGTGTAGGAGATATGCAATGTGAGGCAAAAATTCATGTTCTATTGAGTGACGCAGATTTTTTATTAAATTATAAAAATTAATAAAAATTATTTTTTTTCACAAAGGTTGATGAGACTACACAGCTTAAAAGAAGGTAAAAATTGTTGAAAGTGAAATTATATAAATAACTGTTTGTTTTTTCTTAGCATCCATACCATGTGGGATCGCAGTTATAATTGGGGGAGGAAAGACAGGGCACTTCGGGGCTCAATCCTGGGAGACGAGTGAGAACTTGAGAGTGTAAGAAAGAATGGAGACCAATTTGACGCAAGGCTGCTTGAGCAGTTGACATCACTGCCTTTTATTTAAATTGTTTTATTTAAAAATATAGTTTAACTTTTTCTTTATAGTCTTTTGATGTGATTAAATGGCATATTTGTTGAATTATTTTACCTTTTTATTTGTTTAGAAATTTTGCACTATCAAATGCACCGATGGATTGAGGATTCATAAGGTTCAAAACATTCATTAAAAAGAATTTATATAATGTGAATTTAAGATGAAATTTGACGTTGTGTTTTATTTAGGTTGAGGGGTACTGAAAATATCGGGTATACGTACCAAAGGGTTAAAAATCCCGAAAATCGCTCGGAGTTGGTTATCGATTCCAGTAGGCTAGTAACCTACAAACGAGCAAATGTCTAAGGGTGGCATGTTACATTTCTAAGGCCTTAGCTTAGAAAGCAGACACCGAAGGAGGGTGTATATTGGTTGGGTCCTGTTTCTACGGGACAACCAAGCAGATATCAAGGAATGATGTATATTGGTTTGGGTCTTGTTTATATGAGACAACCAAGCAGAAGTACCTGAAAATAAATTTATTTTTCTTTAATGTGTGATGTGGTGCTAAAACACAAATGATTGTAATGAAGATAAATTGATAAATTAACTTAATTTTCTTTCTTGAGTTTGCTATTTGTGCATAATTGTTTCACTTAGTAGCATGCTAAGACATTACTGCATTTATATTATTATTAAAGTTCTGAGCACACGTGGTATTAGTGTTCATCCCCTTATAGTTTGTGATGCAGGTAATGAACTTGAGTCAAGTGCTGGGTCTTCTGAGCATAAGATTTGAAACTTTATTTATTTTATGTAATTATTTTTAGTGGATTTTAATAAACCTCTGTTTGTGAGTTAACAGTTAATTGTTTAATTTTGAGAAATTGTTTGGATTAGTTTTGGAGCTTTGTTGCCTAGTTAGTTTTGACTAAGGCATTTATTTAAATTTAAAGTTTAGTTTTATTTATTTTCTTTACTCCATGGTGTTTGTGTATGGCCCTGATGTGAAACAGGAAAAGTTATTTAATGGTGTAATGTGTGTTCATTTGTTCACATACTCGGGTTGTGAAACCCGGGGCATGACATTCAATATTTAAAAGTTACACTTATTTCTCTTTATTTTGAAAGTTGTTATAGTTGACCCCCTTTTAATAAAATCAGTTATTAAAATTTAACATAAAATGTAAAACTAACCAAAATTTTAGATACTTTTCTTATTTTATCCTCCCTTTTTCACATTTTATCAGTTTTCGTTGCAAAAAAAACCTCAAAAATTTTATATTTTTACTTTTTTAACTATTTTAGAAATTTTTGTAAAGAAAATTAATAAAGATGTGAGAGAGGGAGAGATAAAATAGAAAAAAATGTTTAAAATTTTAATTATTTTAATATTTTTATTAAATTTTAATAGTAATTTTATTAAAAAATGATCAATATTAATAATATTTCAAAATAAGAGCGATCATTTTCAAACCAGCTTTTACATATATATATATATATATTTTTTGACAAGCATTTTTTGTGAAGCATGGGAAAAGATGGCATGCAGGACAAGCAGACAATGAGGTAACCATCTTGCATCACTCGCTTTACTTATCTCTTTTCTATTGTTTTTTTTTAATTTTTTTAATTAAAAATTTTTTCATCTTGTACGATCTTTTTTATCAAAATTTTTATTTTTATTTTATTTATAACTTTAGAAATATTATTTTATTTATCAAAAATTATAAACAACAAAAAAATTTCACATATTGGTTTAGAAAACCCAATTTTTGAAAAAAAAATAAATTAAATTTTTTATATACAGATCAATTTTTCTTTTAAAAATATTTTTTGACAATAATTTTTAGTGGATACAAATAATATTCTTAAAAACTACTAAATAAAAAAAATCAGTTTTTGTCAACAAAAGTCATATCAAAAAATTATTATTATTATTATTTTATGAAATAAAAAGTTATTGTGCATCTGTACTGCTAAATTTGGATCTCTCCAATTTTACCACTTTTTTATTTTCTTTAATTTTACTTTTTTTTTTAATTTCTTTTATACTTTTGGAGGGACACTTCATACACTAAATAATTTAAAATTTATTTATTTTTTATTTTTTATCAAAATTTGCCACCCAAAACAAGTTCTAGTCAAAGGTAAAACCACCATATTTCATGTCTAACAACCATACCTATGTTTTCACGTGGGGCAACATGGTAGGTAAAAGGTTCACTCAAATGCCCGCGATGAAGAGGCGGGCCATCCATTTTCTTTTTTCTCTCGTCCTTCTATCATTTTTATCTTTTAAGCCCAACAATTAAGACTTGTTTTTTAATTTTGTACTGAAGTAGACTAAGTGATATGATAAACATGTTTGATTATAATCTTTTTAAATTATTAGTGGCTGTAAATATTAAAAGAAAGAAAATTTTGTTTAAAAAAGTGAAATTACATAAATAAATGATATTGATAATTACTTTTTATATTATGTGTCTGTTTAGAGTATCAAATTTTGTGATTAAAGAGGTGGGTCACTCATTTTCTTTTCCTCTTACTCTTTTACCATTCTTATCTTCTAAGCCCAATAATTAAGAACCTTTTTTTAAATCTTATATTGAACTAGATTAAGAGACATGATAGGAATGCATGATTATAACTTTTTAAAATTATTGGTGGCTGTAAATATTAGAAAAAGGTAAAAGTTGTTTAAAAGTGAAATTACATAAGTAAATGATATTAGTAATTACTTTTAATATTATGTGCTTGTTTAGAGTGTCAAATTTTGTGATTAAAGAGGCAGGTCACTTATTTTCTTTTCTCTCATTCTTCTACCATTCTTATCTTTTAAGCCCAATAATTAAGAATCATTTTTTAATTTTACACTGAACTAGATTAAGAGACATGATGGGGACGCATAATTATAACCTTTTTAAATTATTGGTGGCAGTAAATATTAGAAGAATGTAAAAGTTGTTTAAAAGTGAAATTGCATAAATAAATGATATTGGTAATTACTTTTTATATTATGTGTCAATTTAGAGTGTCAAATTTTGTGATTAAAGAGGTGAGTCACTCATTGTCTTTTTAAGAGGTGAGTCACTCGTTTTTTAATTTTACACTGAACTAGATTAAGAGAAATGATGGGGATGCATAATTAATTATAACCTTTTTAAATTATTGGTGGCGGTAAATATTAGAAGAATGTAAAAGTTGTTTAAAAGTGAAATTACATAAATAAATGATATTGGTAATTACTTTTTATATTATGTGTCAATTTAGAGTGTCAAATTTTGTGATTAAAGAGGTGAGTCACTCATTGTCTTTTTACCTCATTCTTCTACCATTCTTATCTTCTAAGCCTAATACTTAAGAATCATTTTTTTAATTTTAATTAAACTAAATTAAGAGACATGATGGGGATACATGATTATAATCCTTTTAAATTATTGGTAGCTGTAAATATTAGAAGAAGGTAAAAGTTGTTTAAAAGTGAAATTACATAAATACATGATAGTGGTAATTACTTTTTATATTATGTGCCTATTTAGAGTATCAAATTTTGTGATTAGAGAGGTGGGTTACTCATTTTCTTTTTCTCGCATTCTTCTATCATTCTTATCTTCCAAGCCCAATAATTAAGAATCGTTTTTTAATTTTATATTGAACTAGACTAAGAGGCATGATTATAACTTTTTTAAATTATTGGTGGTTGTAAATATTAAAAGAAGGCAAAAAGTGTTTAAAAGTAAAATTACATAAATAAATGATATAGGTAATTATTTTTTATATTATGTGCTTATTTAGAATGCCAAAATTTAACCAAAAATTAAAAAATGGATAAATGTTAAATTGTTGGATGTTTGATGTATTTTTCAAAACATGTAAAAAAATTAATGAAAATTCAAAAACTTTCAGTGTGGAGAAAATTAGAATTTTTTTTTTTTATCAAATTTAATATTCCTGTAAGTGTAATTTAGATTAGCTTTTATGTTGGCAATATCTGAGACAGCATCTTTCGTGTAATAGTTCATTCTAATTTTTGTAGAATGTCACAAGTTGGGTTTTTAGATGCTTAGGCATATGCCAAAGAGTGTTTAAGCATTCTTGTTGATCGTTGAGAAGAGCATGAGAGTTGGATGAGAAGTGGTTATTGGTTCAACAAGCTGTTGTTCATCCTATTTGGACCTAAATTGTTACTGTCCAGAAAATTGAGAAGTCTCATAAGCAGTTCGTGAGGAGTTTATGCCCACGAAATGTCTGTGACATCTGAAAAATTCTGTCCAGTATGTAAGGGGTCTTGTGAGCAGTTCATGTGTGGTTTGTGCCCACGAACTGCCTGTGACGACGTCCAGATTTTTTTTAAATATGTCCAAATGAATTTTTTACCCTTCTCTTTTGATATAAAAAGTTTTGTTCTCTTCTTAACCCTAACCTTTTGGACAGAACGTCACTTTTACAAAGCTTATTTGAGATAGAAACCAAAAAGGGATGATGGGATGAATAGCTTGCTTGATTCTTAACATCACCAACCATCTTTGGTATAGATTCATCATTAACTAGCTCAGATCTGTGGGTGTACATCAGATTGGGCGAGCTTTTTCAGGTTTCTGAAGGTCTTATTCTTCACGGGCTGAGGTGCATTGCAGGATGTCTAGCAATCAAGGTTAGAATGGGTGTTTAGGAAAGTAGATCAACGGGTAGTTGGTTGGGGAAATTTATAATCCATTTCTATATACCTTGTAACCTCTGATTTTATAGTGAAGATGGTTTAGTCTGATCTGCTTAAGGATCTGGGGTTGTTTTTTCCTTAGTGTTCTAAGGGATTTTTTACCCTAGTCAATAAATCCTTGTGTCTTTTTGGTTTATCTTGTTATTTTCAGCTATGAATGTTTCGATTGGGATACTATTGTGAGAATTTTTGGGACTTTCAAGTGGTATCAGAGCCTTGGGTGCTCTCTGTTTAATATTTAGACTTTCTGTCTGAGAGTTGGTCCATAAAGTATCCATGGATAGCCAAAGAGAGGGACAATCAACTATTAGGCCTCATTTTCTTGATGGTTCTAACTATCACTACTGGAAGGTAAGGATGAGAGCTTTCCTCAAGTCTATTGATGAACGAGTCTGGGATTCTGTTGTTGATGGATGGAGACTACCTACTGTGAGTGAGACTGACCTCACACCAAAAGCAAAAAGGGATTGGTCTTCTGCTGATCATGAGGCTGTTGGATGGAATAGTAAAGCCTTGAATGTAATTTTTTGCAGTGTTTCTCAAGAAGAGTTCAAAAGAATTTCTAACTGTGAAGTTGCAAAAGAAGCCTGGGATATTCTTCAAGTGACTTATGAAGGAACTATGACCGCTCTCTAATTTGGTAGTGGCTTACTCTCAAGTATAAGAGGTCGGTTGAGTTTAGTCTAGGTGAGTCCTAGGTCATCATCCATAGGGAGCAAGGGTGTGACTAAATCTTTAGAAAACTTGGTTTCAAAAACACTTGCAAAAATCTTAAAAAGAAAAAATGAAAATCTTTTTGGAGTTTTCAAATAGGGAATTGTGATGATGGTTTGAAAATTGAAAACACAATTTAAACGAAAAATGAAAACACGAAGATGTAAACTTTAACAAACTACGCGAATTGAACTTAAGCAAACTACGTAAATTGAAACGCTTGGCTTTAACCCAACCCTGTAATGTCCTCGAAGGGCTGAATTCAGATAAGTATTTAACGCAACCTAATTCTTACACCTGTAATATTAGGTTGGAAGATTCAACGTTAAAAACCTTATTTCGTAAAGAAATTGTAATTCCAGGGTTTTGAAGTCAAGTTCGAAATCTCTGGGACATGGAATTGAGTTCCGATTCACGCTAGTGTAACAGAGGTCAATTATATCACAGGGTTTTGTTTTTGAAAATCAAACTAAAATTACAATTCTTATGTTATCATTCAAAAGAAAATAAATTCATTTCAATTTGCTTTATCCGAGCCCAAGACCTTCAATTTTATTACGAACCTAGGTTAAAACCAAGAAAAGCCCTAGCCTAGCATAGCGAAAGTATAAACAAAGTAGTTCGAAAAGAGAAACATCTTCATCATGCAACAAAACACAAGAACGAAATAGACTGAAAAGATTTAAAACAATTTCGAAAGCAAATCAATCCAAACTAAGACTACGAAATACTACAAAGCAAAAATAACAAACAAAGCTATAGAGAATAATAAAACTTTAATTCAAATGAAGTAACAAGTAGAACTTACAGATTAATCTTAATACGAAGATGAAACAAAGGATGAACAATCCAAAGCGAAATCAAAACCTTAACCCTAATCTAAACTAAACTAAGAAAAGAGAAGAAGTGCGTAGGGTTTCGACCCCTCCTACATCAGATTTTTAATCTTTTATATCAACGTATATTACAAGGGCATAAAGGTAAAAATATAGCTCAAACTTATTCTAAACTTGTGCTAGAAGAGTCCTCATGGGCGCCCATGGCTGAGGTGGGGCGCCTATGGTACAAGTGTTTGATAAAGTCCTCAAAGAGATAGCCAAAAATAGTAGTCAGAACTCCCTCTCTGTGGGCACCCACCTGATGAAGAGTGGGGTGCCCATGCCACCTATGGGGCGCCCGTCTGCAACTACAGTGAATAGTTCTTCTTTGACAGCTTTCTGTCCCTAACTTCCAGTGCGATTTGCCCCTCAAGATGATAGATTCAAGCTTCGGCTAAACCAGCACAGTTGTAGGGCTTCGAGTCTTCTTTCCAACGCAACAAGAATCAGGTCAATCGGAGTTGTGGGCAGAAAGGTATGATTAAAAGATTAACAGGGTGTCTAGTAGAGTTGAGCCTCGGCGGGCGCCCATGGTTTCACTCAGCCGGGCGCCCAACCTCTTGTGTGCCCAACACTCGTGCATCCATGGTGCTTTTCAAGACAACTCCTCTATGATCCCTCCTCTGTGGGCGCCCATCCCTTGCTCAGTTGTGCGCCCAAGGATGACTAATTCCTTCCAGACTTGAAATTTTAAGCTCTAACTTGACTCCCTTGTGTTACGTTTCTCCATTATCCTACAAAACATACAAGGAAGAAGTAAATAATAAAAACATGATAAAAATGAGTTTTACTTAGCAAAATGTTGATGAGAAGAGTGTGAAATGAGCTTAAAGAATGTCAATGATTGCATGCAATCAAACTACAGCAGTAAAAATAGCCAAGTTACAGGACTCACTTCTGCATTTGAGGTACTTCGCATGGCAGAGAATGAGACATTTGATCAATTTTACATTAAGCTCAGTGATATTGTAAATTTTCGGCTAATCTTGGTGAAGCTTATCCACAATCAAAGATTGTTCGCAAGATTTTAAGGTCATTACTTGATAAGTTTCAACCAAATGTTACAGCTATTGAGGAAAGTAAAAATGTAGATCAAATGAGGGTTGAAGAATTAGTTGGTTTCTGTAAACTTATGAAGTTAATATGAATCAAAATAAAAGAAACAAAGGAATTGCCTTAAGTTCAGTCTGTGTAGATGAGAAAGAAGAGATAGACACTTCAAAAGTAAGTGCTGAGGATATTATTTTTCTAGTCAAGAAGTTCAAAAATTTTTCTAAGAAGCCTTCTCAAAATAAGTCAGAGTTCTTTAAGGGAAAGAAAAATGTTGTTGAAGGTATCAAAATTGAGAAAAAGTAAGAGAAATCCAGTGAGAAGCAATGTTTTGAATGTAAAGGTTATGAACATTTTGCTAATGAATGTGCAAACAAGATGAAGAGAAGAAACAAGAAAGTTTTTAATGCTTCTTGGAAAAATGAAGATGATTCAAGAACTGACAAAGACCAAACTGATGATGATTCATCTGGTTCCGAGGATGACTCCTCAACTGTGCTAGCTTTTATGGTGAAAGCTGATGATTGTTCTCCAAAGAAGAAATTTGAAATTAGAGGTTCACAGATAAGTCTTGATGAAAGTGATGTGAGTGACAATTTTGATTCAAATTCTGAAGAAGACATTCAAGATAAGTTTGATGAGCTGCAAGATAAATATGATAAGTTGTACCAACAATCTCAAACATTTACCAAGCAGAAAGCCAAAGCACTTTCCAAACTAAATAAATTTGAATGTGAGAAAGAGAGTTTGAAAAGTGAACTTGAAAGCCATAAAACACATGTTGATGAATTAGAAAAAATGGTTGAGAGTTGGAAAAGAAATGAAGAAAACCTGACTTCCTTGAATGTGACATTGGAAAAAGAAGTTGAAGAATTGAATGAGAAAGTTGCAAAGGTTTCTAGTTCTTTTAAAAAGTGGGATGCTGGAACGAAGAAATTGGAAGACATTTTGGAAGCTCAAGAAGCTGTTCTAATGATAGAACTGGAATTGGATGCATGAAGCTGCCTTATTCTTCTTCAAATCAAGGAAATGTCCCAATTAAATTTGTCCTTGCAACTATGAAAACTGAAAACAAGTCAAACAATTCTCATCTCACACCAAGTGTTCCTAAAGCTGAAAAAGGTCAATCAAAAGGAGATTCAAGATGAAGCAAAATCCTTCAACAGAAAGTGTTCTCGGGTGCAAGTAAGATGAAAAATCACTTTCAAGGTAATTGTCTTCCTAGTTACTTTTCAGTTTTTGGAAGAAAAAATGTTATGAAATCTGGTTTGCACTTTTCAAACTCTGCATCTTCTAGGAAATTTATTCCTATATGTCATCATTGTGGAATTAGAGGACACATAAGACCATTTTGTCACAAATTGTATGGATTGCCATTGGATTATGTTAGATCAAAAGCTAATTCTAACAAAAATCTCAAACGAAAAGAATATTTGTCTAATAGGTTCAATGGTCTTCAATTTCATGATGACTATGACATCTGATCTCCATTCAAACCAAAAATAAATAATTCTAATGGAAAATTGTTAAAATCCAATACCAAGAACATTTAAAAAATAGTTTTCAAAAGTAAAATGACTTCACAAAGCAAAGTTAGCAAAGCATGGATTAGATGTGATGAATTGAATTGCTTTGTTGCACACACTGCATTGAGAGCTCAAAATTCCAACATGTGGTACTTGGATAGTGGGTGCTCTAAGCACATATGTGGTGTTAAGTCCATGTTTTCTTTTTTGGTTGATTGTGATGAAGGCTCAGTCACATTTGGTGATGGCAGCAAATCCAAAATTCTTAGAATTGGATGCATTGATCATCCAGGTCTTCCTAAACTCAAGGATGTGTTGTATGTTGATGGTTTGAAGGCAAATTTGATTAGTATTAGTCAAATTTGTGATTCACACTACAATGTTATGTTTGCTAAAAATGAATGCTCAATTCTAGACAAGGATAACAATGTGGTGTTGAAAGGAGTTAGAACTTTAGATAATTGTTATGGACTTTCCACTAACAAAAGTTTGACTTGCAATGCAGCACAGGATGACACTACAGAACTTTGGCATCAAAGGCTTGGACATGTGAATTATAGAGACCTTGCAAGATTATATAAGTCTGAGATTGTAAAAGGGTTGCCAAAATTAGCACAAGTCAAGAAAGTTGTTTGTGACCATGTTAGAAAGGAAAACAAACAAAGGCTATTCACAAAAAGACCAATAGAATAGCTACTTGTTCTCCTTTAGAGCTTGTGCATGTTGATTTAACGGGTCCTATAAGGACTGAAAGTTTAGGTGGCAAAAGATATATTTTTGTAATGGTTGATGACTTTTCTAGATTCAATTGGGTAAAGTTTTTAAGAGAAAAATCTGACACCTTTCAATCTTTCAAATCCTTATGCAATAGACTTCAAAATGAAAAAGGTGTTAAGATTGGGAGGATCATTAGATTGAGAAGTGACCATGGAAAAGAATTTGAAAATTCTGAGTTTTCTAATTTCTGTGATGAATGTGATATTTTGCATGAATTTTCTGCTCCTAAGACACCTCAACAAAATGGGGTTAAAGAAAAAACAGAGTGCTTCAAGAAATGACTCGTGTCATGTTGCATGGTAAGAAAATACCATTGAAGTTTTGGGCTGAGGCCTTAAATACTCCTTGTTACATTAACGACAGGGTTTATGTGAGATGAGGAACTAAAGCCACTTCATATGAACTTTGGAATGGTAAGAAACCCAGTGTTAAATATTTTCACATCTTTGGGAGTAAATGCTACATTTATCGGCATAGAGAGTCCTTGGGTAAATTTGATGCAAGAAGTGATGAAGGAATTTTTCTTGGTTACTCCACAAACAGTAGAGCTTATAGAGTCTTTAATTTGAAACATTCAACTGTCATGGAGTCCATAAATTTTGTTGTAGATGATGATCCTATTAATTCAACTTGCAGGTTAAATACAAATGAGGCTGAACAAGAATTCACCATCTATTCTCATGAAGAATCCTTGCTAGAAAACCAAGAAAATGAAAAGGAGATTGAAGCTGAGGCAAGTGAAAATCTGCCGAGAGGTGAGGAAGAGGAAATTGAGGAAAAGAATCAACATTCGACTCTAAATCCCTTATCAAGAGTGAAGCTAAATCATCCATTAACACAAGTCATTGGTGAGGTAACTGCTCCTATAAAAACTAGGAGGCAAGTCCACAATGAGGTAACATACGTGTGTTATACATCATGCATTGAGCCTAAAAATGTTAAAGAGGCTCTTCTTGACTCTCATTGGATTAATGCCATGCATGAAGAACTAGAACAATTTTCTAGAAATGAAGTTTGGGAACTTGTGCCTAGACCTAGTGATGCTAATGTTATAGGAACCAAATGGATCTTCAAAAACAAAACTGATGAATTTGGCACCATTATTAGAAACAAAGCTAGACTAGTCGCACAAGGGTACACTCAAGTTGAGGGAATAGATTTTGATGAGACATTTACACCCGTGGCTAGACTAGAATCAATTCGAATCTTGTTGGCTATTTCTTGCTACTTAGGATTCAATCTTTTTCAAATGGATGTGAAAAGTGCCTTCTTGAATGGTTTTATAGAAGAAGAAGTTTTTGTTGAGCAACCAAAAGGTTTATTGATCCTAAACATCCCAATCATGTGTTTCGTTTAAATAAGGCATTGTATGGTTTAAAACAAGCTCCTAGACCATGGTATGAGAGACTTACCAAATTCTTAGTAGAATCAAACTTTTCAAGGGGTAGTGTAAACAAAACATTGTTCATCCATAGAGATTCTAAGGAAATTACCATTGCACAAATTTATGTGGATGACATTGTTTTTGGCTCTACTTCACAAAAACATGCTTTGAAATTTGCTGAACACATGAAAACCCAATTTGAAATGAGCATGGTTGGTGAGCTAAATTTTTTCTTAGGGTTGCAAATTAAGCAATTGAAAAATGGAATTTTCATATCTCAATCCAAGTATGCAAGAAATTTGGTTCAAAAGTTGGGGCTTTCAACAACTAAGCATGCAAGGACTCCCAGGGGCACAAGTACCAAACTGAACAGGGATGAATCAGGGAAATGTGTTGATCAAACTCTATACTGTAGCATGATTGGTAGCCCATTGTACTTGACTGCTAGTCATCCAGACATTGCATTTAGTGTGGGAATTTGTGCTAGGTATCAATCTTGTCCCAAAGAGTCTCATTTGACAGTTGTCAAACGCATTATTTGTTATGTAAATGGGATTGTAGACTATGGTATTTGGTTTTCTAATGATTCTTCTTCAGAAATTTCTTGCTATTCAGATGCAGATTGGGCCGTATGTTGTAATGATCGTAAAAGCACATCTGGAGGTTGTTTTTACATAGGAGGAAACTTGGTGGCTTGGCATAGTAAAAAGTAGAACTCAATCTCTCTCTCAACAGTGGGAGCTGTTGTGCTCAAATTTTGTGGATGAAACAGATGCTTTTGGATTATGGAATAGATCAAGGTACCATGTCTTTGTTTTGTGATAACTTGAGTGCGATCAATATTTCTAAAAATCCTATTCAACACTCTCGCACAAAACACATTGACATAAGGCATCACTTTATTAGAGATCTTGTTGAGAGACAAGTGTTAAGTTTAGAGCACATTCCCACTGATTAACAACTTGCTGATATGTTCACAAAACCATTAGAAGCTTCAAGATTTGAATATCTTCGTTCATCTCTTAGAGTGATACTTCTTGAATAGTTTTATCTCAATTTTAAGAATAAATGGTCTTACAATTATTGCTATGAATTTAAATTGAAAGTAAGATCATATTGTGTCTTTTAAGTGTCTAAAGTGTTCAAAAAAGTAAGAATTTGTTTGCTCTTGATATTCCCTTACACTTTCAATTTCTGGCCAATTGTCCTGTTTTTGTGGATTTCTTGTCTAATCTCATGGTGCGTGGAGATTGTATTGAAAATGTTGATTATTGAATTCACATTTATGTTTTACTTTTAACTTGGCTGATGTCGAACACATGGTCAAATAAGATGGAAACTTTCTTGAATTTCTAGTATGATGTTTACTTTGGATTGACCCATAATTGATTAGCCCACAATTCCCTCTACTCCAAGCTACACATGTTGGAAGTATTAAAATTGTTGAATTTGTTTCACATTCTAAGTGATGAAAAGGGTTACCACTTTGTGCTCTAATGTTCACCAGAAAGTAGTTGAACATAAAAAAAAAAAAAAAAAAAAGTGTGTGAAAACCATCATCACATTGCACATATTGAATTAAATTTTGTTTTGGAGAGATAAGGATGTTTGAATTTAAATTGCTATATCAAATTTCATCTCTCACATTTTTGAGAAAGCTGTTTTATTGTTATGGTTGGGCAATCGATTGGTTTGACTTCCAAATAGACATCTTCTAGAGGATTTGAATGTGGTTCTACAGCTAGTATCAAGCCTCGAGATGTCGATTAAGTAAATTGAAAAACATTTGCGTGAATTTAAAATCTTATTTAAAATGCTTCTCTGCCCATTATCTGTATTTTTAAAATATTTTTACAAGGATATGGACATTGAGTTAATTATTTATTGTGTAAGTCAATATCTTGTTTTTATGAATTCTGAAAATTGAGTATTTTGACTCTTAATTGAAACTGTGTGTTCAAACAGTTGACTTTTATTCATAACTCTAATTGTCTGAATCAATCCTTTTATGTTGAGATAAATCTATATAAGAAAGTATATTCATTAATAGTGGTTTTTGTTGACAGGCTTTTAGCATAAATTTGCTTCTTTGTGAATTCTGGTTCTGTGCAAGGCTTGTGGGAATTTTATGTGATCCTTGTGGGCACAAAATTCTCCTATTAAATCTCTTAAATTCTGAGGGAGATGTTTTGTTTGAGAAAATTTTCTTAATGGGCTCTGTGAAAAAGATCCCTTGTCTTTATTTGTCTTTTATTAATTCTGTCTGGCAGGTTAATTTTGTCTTTTTTATCTTTTTGTATGCCCCACTAATTTCTTTTTGCTGCAGAGTGAGGAGTGGAATGATTGACTTGGAAAATTTTCTGATTTACTGAGTGCACCGTACAGATTTGGTACAAAATTGTGTTGATGTGCTGATGTCATTTCCATGTGTTGATATTTAATTGGCTTGGGTCTTTTTCCAGTTGATTTTCTTTTTCCTATTTGGATGTAGGGTTTACCTATTTGTAAGTTGATTAACTGACACGTGTCCACCTTTGTCCTTTCCTCTTTATTTATTATTTGGTGGTTTTATCTTTTAGGTGCTTATCTCAAACACGGGTTTCATTATTCAGTCGAAGCATTAAATTTTTCACTTTTCCCACCAACGACTGCCATCTCTCTCTAACTGCTCACATTGTTTCACTCATACAAACCTCTTCATCTTTTTTGAAGCACCATAAAACCCTAATCCTTTGGAAATCACCTTCATGCCTCAATCTCGAAAATCCCATCTTGAAGGACTCCTTGAAATCATCTTGGACTTTTCCTCTCCACTCTTTCTGGGCGCGTGTGTCTTAGGTTTGTGTATATACCTATATCAGATTACATCAATACCCTCTCTCATGCCTCATCAGAAACACTTGCCCTTTGGATGTCATCTCTTCATTCTTCTCCACTTCACATACCTTCATCCACACTTAAAACCCTGTTCCAGTCAACAAAAATGGCAAAGATCAGACTACCCAAAGGCTACCGTCGATCAGGACCAAAATCGACCAAAATCCCCCTCAAATCGACCATGCAAAAGAAGAAGGGTTCTTCCTCCCGTGGTAGGTCTTTAACCTCTACCAGAACCAAGGCAGCATTCGTTAATGGAGGATGCTCATTGAAACCCTCCTCTGCATCTCCGGTAAGGTGTGACTTTGACTCTTCATCTTCCGAGTCTGAAACCTTTATTTCTAGTGGCCAGAACCGATTTGAGTCAGTTTTCTCTCATCGATCGGTTCTCCCTGAATGGCCGGTTGATTTCTCCCAACTTACTGGGGATTTTGTCTTCATTAAAGAGATCTTTTATAACCAGGGCTGGGTAGGATTTTGTACTGAGTATGGGCATGCATCAGAAAACATTGTGCGTGAGTTTTATACAAACATGCACAATTTCTCACATGGTTTTGAATCCTTTGACACCAAAGTCAGAGGGGTGTCTTTCACTTTCACCATAGACTCTCTGGCTTTATACTTTCACATTCCTCATATTTCTGATGCCCAATATCTCAATCTAGATTGGATGTCTCTTCCTCCTCCGTCTGAAATGGCTAACCCAATGAGAGATGCACCACAACCATGGTTCTCAGGCATGAGTTTCAAACACCGTGAGTTCACTGTTCTATTTAGGATTTTAAATTTGATTGTTGATTCTATCATCTCTCCTACACATCACTGTTCTGACATCTCTGAGGAAAGGGTTAAATTTCTCTACTGTCTCACCCATGACATTCCTATCGATCTTCCCTCTATTTTGTTCCAAAACATCTGTAATGCCTTCGAGCAGAAGGGCACTCGAGTTGGACTGATTTATGGTGTTTTTATCACCAATCTTCTCAAGTCCCAATTTAACATAGTCCGTCGAGTTGATGAGTTAGCCCTTGCTCAAGAAAAACCCACTAACCGAGTAACCATCTCTCGTACAATAGCTCAGAAGAAACCCACTGTGTCCTCCTCTGAACCACAGTCATCTGGTCATTCTATGGGTCACTGTTCTCCTCCATCAGTCCCTACTAATCTTCCTTTTGGCAACTCCCCTTTTGATCCTAACTTTGTCATTGTGTTTGCCCTTAATGCCTTGACCAATCAACTTACTTATTTTGAAAGAACTCTGTCTGACTGTCTCTCCCACCTTGAGTAAGTTGTTTTATCAGAGAATGAAGGTACTCGTACCTCTATGTTGCGTGATCTGAATGCTGTCAGCAGTGCTGCCACTTATTGCAAGACACAGATGGACTTCTTTGTCACCTCCCTTGGCAAAATTGCTACATCTGCTCGCTCATCCCTGACCTCCCTGGGTGACAGAGTTACTGCTCTAGAGACTAAAGTCAGAGATCTTGTTGGTGTCTTCAATGAAATCAAAGCTTACTCTCGTTGTGGCCGTAATCATCCTTAATTCCTTTTTGTTGGATCTTCTCTAGTTGCTGCTGCCTATTTTGGCTCATTTGGATATTTTGTCTAATGTTTTGACTATCTTGATATTGTTACTTTTTTGACTCTCATGTTAATGATGCTTTTTTTTTATGTTACTGAGAGTTGCCCACTTGGTGCATTGGTCTCATATGTTTTCATTCTTGTTATTTGTTTATTATTTGTCAATTTCAAACAAAAAATGGGAGAACTTTGGATTTAGTGGGATTGATTTCTGAATGATTTCTAGTGGTTTAATTCTACTTAAAGAGGGAGCAGGTGTTGTTGAATAGATTTATGGATTTGATTTTTGATTGGTGCTGTTGAATGGATTTGATCTTTGATTCTGCTTACTATTGAATTGCTTTTCTGGTTTACAGCTATAGTTGCTGATCAAGGTTAGAACTTGTGACAATTTTTTTGTAACTTTGGGACTTGGGGTGTTTTGTCTCGGAATTGCCAAAGGGGGAGATTATAAGTGTAATTTAGATTAGCTTTTATGTTGGCAATATCCGAGACAACACTTTTCATGTAATAGTTCATTCTAAATTTTGTAGAATGTCACAAGTTAGGTTTTTAGATGCTTAGGCATATGCCAAAGAGTGTTTAAGCATTCTTGTTGATCGTTGAGAAGAGTATTGGAGTTGGATGAGAAGTGGTTATTGGTTCAACAAGCTGTTGTTCATCCCATTTAGACCTAAATTGTTATTGCCTAGAAAATTGAGAAGTCTCATAAGTAGTTCATGAGGAGTTTATGCCCACGAGATGCCTGTGACATTTGAAAAATTCTGTCCAGTATATAAAGATGTCTTGTGAACAGTTCATGTGTGGTCTGTGCCCACGAACTGCCTGTGACGACGTCCAGATTTTTTTTAAATCTATCCAAATGACTTTTTTACCCTTCTTTTTTTGATATAAAAAGTTTTGTTCTCTTTTTAACCCTAACCTTTTGGACAGAACGTCACTTTTACAAAGCTTATTTGAGATAGAAACCAAAAGGGGATGATGGGATGAATAGGTTGCTTGATTCTTGACATCACCAACCATCTTTGGTATAGATTCATCATCAACTAGCTCAGATCTGTGGGTGTACATCAGATCGGGTGAGCTTTTTCAAGTTTCTGAAGGTCCTTTTCTTCACGGGCTGAAGTGCATTGCGGGATGTCTAGCAATCAAGGTTAGAATGGGTGTTTAGGCAAGTAGATCAATGGATAGTTGGTTGGGAAAACTTATAATCCATTTCTATGTACCTTATAACCTCTGATTTTATCGTGAAGATGGTTTAGTCTGATCCGCTTAAAAATCTGGGGTTGTTTTCTCCTTACTATTCTAAGGGGTTTTTTACCCTCGTCAACAAATCCTTGTGTCTCTTTGGTTTATCTTGTTATTTTCAGCTGTGAATGTTTTGATTGAGATACTATTGTGGGAATTTTTGGAACTTTACAATTCCAAACATACCTTGGTAGCTCTAGTTATTAATTTTTATTTTATGTGCTAAAAATTTCAAAATAAAAAATTTAAAATATTTTATTTTTTATTTTAAAATTTTTAATAACTAATAACTAGAGCTACCAGTTGCCGGTTACTTATGATAGACATTTGTAAAAATATTATTATTTTTATTATTATTATTATTATTATTATTTGCATTTAGTAAAATATGTAAGTTTTCATTAAAAAAAATTGAGAAAGTTGACAATTCGTCAAACACGTGGTTAAAAGCTCCAGCTTATAATTATGTAGCCACGAATAGTCTTCCAGCAAAACCTTTAATGATCACCTTAATTATATACCTTAAGCGATAGCCTGCTTGGTCACTAATGAGTTTTAATTTTTTTTTATTAATTTTAAAAATACATTTTCTCTCACATTTGCCTATTTTCATAATATATCTGTTTTCAATATTCAACACAATAACGAACTTATAAATATAAATATAAATATATATAATATTAAAGTTATAAATAACATTCCAAATTAAATTACTTATACTATTTACAAAATTAGGTGGTGATTGAATGACAAAGAATTGAAAAAATTATCTTAAAAGTGATACATGACAAAATCTAGTTTAAATAAGTTAAAAAAATTTTATAATTTTTTATAAGTCATGGTGAATATTTTCATCCTCTAAACAGTACCTAAAATACAAAGGCAACATAGATGATAATGAGGTAACGATATTGTGACATACTTCTTTGGTCCCACTTTTTTTTTTTTTAACACAATGATAAAAGGTAATGAAGAGAAGAAGAATCAAATGCATATGGTGGTGGGCCCACTCTTTTTTTGTCTTTTTTAATCATTCATCACTTTTTCTTCTGCTTATCTTTTTAGCTCAATAATGAAGAGGCATATTCTATATACACTGAACGAGACTGAACCAAATTATGATGGAGATGCTTGATTACAGAAATTTTCGATAATTTATAAACAATTAAAAAAAAGTTGAAAAAATAAATAAAATTTCAAGAAATTAGAGAAAATTAGTAAAAATTTGAAAAAGTTAATAGAATTTAATCTTGTATATAGTGAAGAAAGTTAGAGAAAATTAAAAAAATTAATAAAAATTATTATTTTTTTAACAAAAGTTGAAAAAATCACGTAATTTAAAAGAAGGTAAAAACTGTTGAAAGTGAAATTATATAAATAACTGATTGTTTTTTCTTGACATAACATATAGGATAATTAGGGGAGGAAAGAGAGGGTACCCCGGGCTCAATCTTGAGAGACGAGTGTGAGAGACTAGGAATATAAAAAAGAATGGAGACTAATTTGACGTAAGGTTGCTTGAGCATGAGATGATACCGCCTTGTGCGCAACTGCATACATCTATCAAGAACAGAGTATTATTTTGAGAGAGAATTGATGAAATTTCCTTTTCCAAATACTCGTGTGAACAGAGTATTATTGTACTTTTAACAATTTAGTAAAAGAAATTTGTGTGAATCATCTAATCATATAAATCTAGAACAAGGAAACAATGTGAGCCCAGAAAAAGCTCAATTATTCAAAAAAGTTGTTCACGGACCATACTTACAAAAGGGAAATATCTCAAGCTAATGGACTTTATTCCTTTTTCAGGCATAGGTGTATTTTATAATTTTAATTTTTATATAATAATATGAATTCAATTCCTAAATTAATTTAACTACATCACTACTAAAAAAAGAGGGTTTTACTGTTGAAAAATTTAATGATTGTACACTTTTATCATTAAACATACTTCTAGTTAGGATTGTCACAATAAATCAAATGTTACTAGAAAGTATTTTGATTAATAATAAGATATTATTAAATATTCTATTCTTTACTATTTAGCCCTCGTTTGGTCCTGTTTTTGTTTTTTATTTTCTATTTATATTTTTAAAATTTTGTAAACTAATAACAAAAACATATTTGTTAAATTTGTTTATATTTTTTGTTTTCAAAAAAATAAAAATTTAGACAGAAAAATGTGAACCTAGAAAAAGTATTTTCACTCTATTTTTTATTGCAAATATTTTGTTAATTTTAACACTTTGTCCATTTTCTTTTCCATTATAATAAAATAAATTATTTTATTCAGGGATTTTAGTAAACTAAAATTAATTTTGATAAATAATATTATTTAATTAAACTAATAATCTAAATTAGTATGTAATGCATTTTATTAATTTAGTTAATGAATATTAAATTAATTACTTATTAAATTAATCAATTTAATAAAATATATTCTATTAAATTATTTTTAATAAATAATAAAAGTAAATTAATTAATTTCGCTTAAATTTAATAATAAATAATAAAATAAAATAAATTAATTAATTTAATTTAGTAACTAATTAAGCTACGCTTCCATACTACACTTGTCTCCAGTCTTTATGATTGCATGCTACTGGTCTGCCTTGAGCCGGGATCTAAGTCCTTTGGCGGCATTTATCTATGGAGAGTCGTAAACCTGATTTTCTAGCCACGGTGTTGTTCTCGCCCTCTTTGAAGCAAAAGTTCCGTTGCCTTCACCAATGGGTGCTCTTACCTTGAAGTAATCGATCATCGATCTAATTATTGCATATGAGCATCATGCTACTGCTGCTACTACTGTTACGTTGTAATTAAGTTGATTGTAAATTATAATTCCTATGTAATCCCTTTTGAGTTTGAGTGTGTAGTGATATATAAAATAAAAGAAACTCTTGTTGATATTAAGTAGAATTATCCAACAAATTTAGAATGGACAGTGTTGAAGTCTCTTAATAATTTGATTTGGAATAATTTTGTTGTGTCCAAAAATTAGATGAAAGATTTTAATTGATAGAATGACTCCCACGTGGATATGGGTCGATATAGATGGATTTAGTAGTTATGTATAGGTGGTTTTAATGTTGTATTAATAAAGTAGAGTAAATCATTTTGTTAATCTTAAAATGAGAGATTGAAATTGACACCGATTAAGTATAATTCATCAAACTTGTTGATCTTTAAATGAGATTGACAAACTTATTTTACAATATATTAATATCCAATAAACAGAATGAAATCAAACAACACTGGAAGTATAAATAAAGCAAGGCCATTACTATCTTGATAGAGTTACAAAGTAAGTAAATTACAATTACAAGTGAAAATAAAATAATAATTAAGCTAATTTATCAACTACTCGAACAAAAAGAATGAAAAATTCTGGAGTGTTAGAGATTTGTGTGCTGTGTTGAGATCATTTTTGCTGTATTCTCCATGTATTTGTAGACAAAATAATGCAACAACTTCTAATAATTGTTCAACCACTTGTTCTCTCATAATATGGTAATTAATCCATCACTTGAATAAACATTTCTTGTTCTTAATTTTTTTGAACTTGAAAAATAATATGTCTAAAATTAAATGAAAAAAAAAAGTTACAAGTTTAGTAAGAAAATTGTTCCATTAAATACCTTCAATATAATAAAGTTGACAATTTGTCAAACACGTGGTTAAAAGCTCCTGCTTATAAATAGAGGGCAATCGCCTGCCTCCACTCCATCCAACAGAAATCATCATCACTAATCAGACACTAAAAAAAAACAAATGGATCCCAATTTGATGGACGCTGCTCGAGTAGGGAATGTCGATGGCTTGTACGAAGCCATAAAGAAGAAACCTACTCTTCTGAAAGAGATTGACGAAATCCAATTCGTCAACACTCCATTGCACGAAGCAGCCTTTGCCGGACAAACCAAGTTCGCAACAGTGATGATCGACCTAGCGCCATCATTCGCGAGGAAGTTGAACCCAGACTGTCTCAGCCCCTTGGACCTGGCTGTGATCAACAATCACTACGACACCGTGGAAAGGCTCGTGAACTTCGACGGCGAGCTCGTCCGTGTCAAGGGGAAGGACAGACTGACTCCTCTGCATCGCGCTGCGGAATCGGACGACAAAATCCGATGCTTGATTAAGCTTCTGCTCGCTTGCCCGGCTTCCATCGAGGACTTGACAATTTGTGATGAGTCTGCATTGGACATTGCTAGGAAAAGCTCTTCTGGCGCTGAAGCTTTTGAAATCCTCTACGAATGGGTCACGAGAGCTGGTGATTACAAACAGCTGCTTCAGAAAAAAGACGCCAAAGGCGAGTCTGCGGAAACTTACCATCAGAAGCAGCACCATCAGAAGCAGCAGCCAAAGGCATGCGTTCTATCCTTTAATTTTTTTTCTCAAGTACAATAGAAAAAGTTAGAAAAAATATAATGACTTAATTATTTTTTGGCATTTGCAAGTTCAGGTTATTTAATCCGTTTCAATAATTTTAATCAGAAAAGTTATCGGAAAGTTCATAGAAATTTGATAAAAGTTAATAAAATTGATAAAAATTTATAAAATTTAAAGTTTTAAAATAAACGGACTCAAAATAAAAATGACTAAAAATTAATAAAAATTTGTAACATTTTTAGGTAAAACTATCCATTTGGGTAAGAGTTATCCTTTAAATAAAAACTATCTATTTTGAATAAGAACAAAAGCAATGAAAATGTTGGTATATTTTATTTTTCTAACTTTTTTTTAAATGGACATGAATTTTTCAATTTTTGACCAATTATTGGAGTTTGATATCGACAAATTGAAGACTTTTTTTTTTCTTTTTTTTGTTAGACTTGTATATATAAAACTATGTAGTTAAATTTTGTATTGTTTTTGTATAAATAAATGCTGAATTTTGTTCTGTTTTATGGCATTAGTATTTCATTTTATAAAATTTTGAAGTAAATGTAATGCAAGCACAATTAATGCTCCAAAAAATAAATAATATTAAATATTTTTAAAAAATAAATAATTTTTAAATAAATATTCTAAAATAAATAATAGTAAATAATTTAAAATAAATAAATTAAAAAATAAGATATTGCAACTGTTTGAAACAACTATTAATACTGAGTCGTAGTCACTAAAACATTTGCGGATACTGATGTATTAAATAAAAAAATTATAATTACCTTTAATAGTAATAAGGTGGTCACTAAAGATTTGTCGGGACTTGCACCAAAGTTTCCTGGGAAATGGTGCAAATCAATAACAACCACTTTAGCGGTTGTAAAAGCCAATTAAGTGATCGCAAATTATATTGGTGAAATAATTGTTGGCGGTTGTTACTACGATCACTAATAATTATTAGCAATGACGCGTTTACATCTTTTAATAGACGATCTTCATGTCGTCGCTAATAATTATTAGTAATCGCAACGCTCATGTTTAATTATTGCTTATAGCGGTTGCTAAAAGTTTTATTTTTTTTTTTTTTGGTGACCTAAAAGTTACATCTTTTTTAAAAAAAATTAAATTTTGATGGAAAAAATCATATAACACAAGAAAAAACCAACAAAAATGTTAAAAGCTGAGGCAAAACCAAACTCAGAATATCAATTATCTGCTTTTAATGCACTCCGATTTTGAGGTAGGGAAGAAAAGAAGTTTTGGAGGTGTGTGTATCAATCAAATTGAAATTAACAAATTGATAATTTTTAGAACAAAATTCAAATTGAATTCATAGTAGAACCAAAATCGAACCAGTCTCAGATTGATTGATTTTCGAGTACTTTGTACACCGGTAGTTACGAAATATATTAATATCCATACTAATAAATGAAAGAACACATTTTAAACTCTGATTCTAATGTAAAATATTTGTCTGAAAAATACTTTTATTCATGTTTCAAGAAAATAGTTTTATAAAAGATGATTAAATAGATTTCTTTAAAAAATATTTTATTTTGAAACAAATGGAGCACTGGTGTTTTTTATTTTTATTTTTTGTGTAACTTACTCGTAAATTTACTTTACAAAAATGCCCTTTTGAATCTGCAATAACTTCCCATCTTTCTCCTTGATAAGTTCCCACTAATATGTTAAAGAAAAACAATTACAAAGTTAGAAAAGAAAACCAAAGATGGAAATGGAGGCCCCTCCACTAGGTTGCACGACAAAACGAAAAAAATCTTATCACTTGCCAAAAAGAAAAGACTTTACAACAGGAGATCAGTATTAGTCCATAAATGAAAAAAGAAAACTTTGCAACAAGAGACAATCAATATTTATTTGTATATTGATTTGTGTGTATACGTGTTTCTTTCATTACACAGGCTGCGAAGTCATTGCAAGGTGTACAAGTACAAAAACCTTCAGGTGCCAACGCTGAAGATGATACTACAAATATGTCTAATTATTTGCTCACTCCAGAGCTAATTTACGAAAGCCACGTTCGAAAAATGCTTGGATTTATGCTTTGGAGCCAAAGGGGTTTAACAATGGAGATGCGCAACGTGGTGCTGGTGGTGGCTGTCCTAATCGCAACTGCTTCATTCCAAGCAATATTTAGCCTACCAGAGGATGAACATGGCGGCTTGGCAAGTCACGCCAATAGTATTTTATTCCAAAACAGAAGCGACAGTTTTGCCTCCGCCTTCTCGAACGGAACAAAGTTCGATTCCAAAAAATTCGAATGGGATACCGAGTTTTATCTCCTGAATACAGTAGCCTTCACTGCGTCAGTGGGGGTGATTATAATTGTCCTCCATTTGAGAGCCTATACTTCGTTACTACACCTGTCTCTGATCTTTATGATGGCATGTTACTGGTCTGCCTTGAACCGCCGTATGGGTGACAATCCTATAGTGAGATTTCCCTATAACATTGCATCATCGGTTTATCTATTTTGGGCTTATTATTTCAAGATTCTATTCTGGACCATAAAGAATCGTAAACCTGAGTGGCTAGCCTCACTGGTGTTGTTGCCCTGTTTGAAGCAAAACTTTCGTTGCCTTCAACAAATGGGTGTTCTTACCTTGAAGTAATCGACCATCCATCTAATTACTACGTATGATGGAGCATGCTATGCTAGTGTCAATCGCGAACCAGTCATCTATGTGAGATAAACAGTTGCGTCAGTACTTATTATTCTTCTAGTTTGGTGTCTTAAATTAATATCATTACCCTGTAATTTCTGAGTTATTCTCTAGTACTACTACTATTATGTTATAACTAAGTTGATTGTAAATTATAATTCATACGCAGTTCCTTTTGAGTTTGTGTAAGTGTGTGTGTTACGGTGTGTATTTGCAAGAGTGTGATTGTTGTACCCAACTATTATACTGTAACATGATTACATTTCATAATTCATTTGAGCTCATGCGTATAAAGTGATTCATTTGCTATACGTAGCTGACAAATTAGTTTTGCATTTATTAAAAATAGTAGGCACAGCTACAATACCCTTATTGTATGTATTCCTTTGGGGCATATAGGGGGTGTTTGAATAACTAAAAGATTGAAAAAATTGGTATAAAAATGACACATGATTCAAGTATGTTTACTCTTCTATAGAATTCTTGATAATATAACATGAGACCCTTTAGCATATATGATAGATTGAACTTAAGATTTCATCAATTTGTTTAAAATCAAGATCCTACAGTTGGCCCATAATTTAATTTTTTATCAAAAAATCCATATATATAGTATTAACATTTTTTCGGGCTGGGGGATGTGACATTATTTTGAGTTAAATAGAGGATAAAAATTATTTCAGTAAAAATTATCCTATGTTCCCTCCAAAAGAATGATGCCCTAAGAGTGACAAATGATATGCGTGGAGTGATAAAAATTGAGATAAAGTGAGATCAGGGGCAGAGATAGGGGGTCAGAGTAGCGGCAATTGCTCTCACTCAGTTTAAAAAAAATATTTATATATATATATATATATATTTTTCATTAGTACCCCCACTAAATTTGTTTTGACCCTATTCTCCTTATCTTGTCTCTGGAAAATTAAAAGTTAAATTACTTTTTTTTTTTTTTTGACAAAGCTATTCACTTTCTCTCTAATCTCTCTTCTTTCTCAACAAACACCATCAGTTTTCCTGAGTATTGCAGCAATATTGGTATGTATCTATAAATAAATATATATATATATATATGTATATATGGATTATTTAGTTTGCCTCCACTCACTGCAATTTTTATTTACGTCATTGAGTGAGCTAAGTTGTAAATTCATAATTCGTGCAGTGAAATAAAAAATAAATAATTTTTAAATATTTTTAGAAATTTTAAAAGTATTGTTAACCAGCAAATCAAAAATAACTAAAATGATTTGTCGCGCATTGTTAACGATTTATTGCAGTACACTCGCGTCACAAACAATTATTGGAGTTATCACCCATTATTTTGATGTGGCGGGAACTGTTGCTGCTATAAATATTAGCTATAAATATTATCAATAAAATTGGATTTTGTCTCCCATAATGCTGTGGTTCATAAATTGTTGTTAAATTTCATGCTCGGCGCCTATACGCTTAACTAGGTCACGAAATTGTTTTCATAACTAAGGATTTATTTGTTATATTATGTGTATGATTTTTGTTAAATTTTTTATTTTAAATAAAATTATAAAATTTAATAAAAAGTGCCTCAAATAATAAATATTGAATTAGTTAAGAGTATCTAAGTAGATATTAACTAATTAAAAAATATTTTTAAAAAAATATAAAAACTATGAAAGAAAGGGGAAGTTAAAGGATATTTAAAAAAAATAAAAATTTAAATAAATAAAATTACTTATTTATATGATACTTGTAAAAATTTTCTTTTCAATAGATAAAAGTTATAGTGGATTATAAGAAGTTTAAAGGTATTATAAAGAGAAGAAAAAAATTTTCATAAAAAAAAAATTTCATAAATTTTTAAATTTTTACCATTACTCTACAATATTATAAATATAGCTTGATGACCCTCATTTTTGCAGAGTCACATCGTTTCACATTCTCAGCCTTGGTTTTTTTTTTTTTTTTTAAAGTTAGCTGACAATATCTGGGGCCATTGAACAATTCAGTTCATTATTGAAATTAGTCAATAAATACATTCCAAAACCAAGCTTTCCAAGCCCATCATCACCGACAATAGTGAAAATGAAGATTCGAATTTCGATAATGGCCACACCTTTGCCGCTTGAAGACAACATCCATTAAAGTGTTCCACCTTATACAAAGACGAAGAGAATGTTATCCACATTACTATTTTGGGTGCGTATTGGGTGCGTATGGTGCAGATAAAAAGAAGTAATTTCATGGACCGAGCAATGCCATCCCCTAACTGCAAATTGTTCTCGCCCCGCTCTCATGGACGGGCCTACATGACGAAGACTTGAAGTGGTACAGTGCCGTTAATGAAAGCGACTACGAGTTTGAAAACTAATCGAAGGCCGCGAAGTTTTATTTATTCATCATTTATTTTTTCGCTTGTCAAAAAAATATGGTGTTTCTTTTTTTTACCTGACATGACTTTTTTTTCCAAAATTTATTTTTACAAAAGTTGCAACTTTAAGCATCTTAGTCATATTCATAAAAGAAATCAAAAAAATATTCATAAAAAAATTAAAATATTTACGTCTGTTAAAATAAAAGTTATAAAAATAAAAAAAAATTCAATTTTTTTGGTTATTTTTTGACTTAAACGAATAGTGTTTACTTAATCGGACATGAATTTTTTAATTTTTTTTTTTGAACGTAATTTACACACATAAAAATTATCGTTTCCAAAAAAAAAAAGTAAAAAAAATTATATAAAAAAGTTAAAAAAAGAATAACTAACAGTAACTGCAAAAGTGATTGGGTGACTCCTGCCCTGCATTTTGGATCAATTACTGTAGTAGGAATAGTGACTTATCTAAAGAGAGGGACCCCCACTATGCAGTCACAGCCGCTGAAGTCGACTCGATCTCTATCAACCATATGGATGTTCCCGTGCAGGGCAACACATGCCCTTGGTAATTAAAGAGATGGGTCCCTCATTTTTGTCTCATTGGTCACTTGTTCTGCCATTCTTATCTTTCAAGCCTAATAAATAAAAAATCATTTTTTTAATTTTATATTGAGCTAAACTAAAATGCATGGCGGAGATGCGTGCTTAAAGCCTTTTTATATTTTATAAAAGAATTTTTTTATGGAAATATCTTTCAAACTATTCATTATTTTTTTTATTTGATCTTTAAACTATCAAACACATTATTATATCATTAAATTATCAAATTTTATTCTATTTGATCCGAACACCAAAAAATTGTCATGTACGGGTTATATGACTTTTTTGACCCTACCCTAAGGTATAATAGTCAAATCATATTTATTTATTTTTATAAAATGATAATTTATTATTAAAAATAATTTAATTCAATAAAAGAAAATATATTAAATATAATTTAATTATATTATTTATTAAATATAATTAAAAATATTTTATATTAAATTATTTAACTAAATAAGTTATTAAGTTATTTAATTATACTATTCATTAAAAATAATTTAATAGATATATTCCATGTTAAATTAATTAATTAAATCAATAATTGATTGAATTAATTATATTATTTATAAAAAATAATTTAATCAGATATATTCAATGTTAAAATAATTAATTAATTTAATTATACTATTTATTAAAAGTAATTTATTAAAATATATTCCATAGTAATTTAATTACTTAAATTAGTTAAGTTGTATTATTTATTACATTAAATAGTTTTAGTTTAATAAAATATTTGAATAAAATAATTTTTAATTTAATATAATGAAAAAAATGAACAAAATGTTAAAATTGATGAATGGTTAAAAGAGAAAAAAATATAAGAGTGGAAACACTTTTTTATGTTTTTTTTTTAAGTTTTCATTTCTGTTAAATTTGTTTTGATTTTTTAAAATTAATCAATTACTGATTTATTTAATTAATTTAATATTCAATATATTTTCTTAAATTAGTTTTATTAAATAATGTAATTAAATTAATTAAATTAGTCAATAATTGATTTAATTAATTAATTTAATATTGAATATATTTTATTAAATTACATTTATTAAATAATATAATTAAATTAATCAATAATTGATTTAATTAATTAATTTAACATGAAATATATCTTATTAAATTATTTTTAATAAATAATATAATTAAATTAATTAAATCAATCAATTATTGATTTAATTAATTAATTTGATATGGAGTGTATTTTATTAAATTATTTTCTATCAATCAGTTATATTATTAATTTAATTTATTAAATTATAAATTAAATTAATAATATAACTGATTTAGTTAAATAATTTAATATAAAATATATTTTATTAAATTATATTTAAAAAATAATATAATTAAATTATATTTAATATATTTTATTTTTACTGAATTTAAATATTTTTAATAAATAATATAATTAAAATAATTTATAAACTATCATTTCATAAAAATAAATAAATATGGTTTGACTATTATACCTTTGGATAGGGTCAAAAAAGTCATGTAACCCACACATGACAATTTTTACGTTAACTTTAACGGATGGAGTTAGTATTCGGACTAAACAGAACAAAATTTGATAGTTCGAGAATGTAATAGACGTATTTAATAGTTTGAGGACCAAATAAAAAATAAAGGATAGTTTGAAGGATATTTTTATAAAAAACTCTTTCTAAAATATATATACAAACTTTTTAATTAATTATAAATATAACTACAAGTCTACAACGTTGAATTTTAATTGAATGAGCCGAGCAATGCCGTCCCGAACTGCAAATCCTTCTCGCCCCGTTATCATGGACGGGCCCGCAGGATGAAGACTGAGGTGGTCCAGTGTCTTTAATAAAATCTCTTGGGCAGTGGTTTTCACCCGGAGTGAATTGACAATTTTTGAAAGCGATTAGGAGTTTGAAAAATTATCGAAGGCCGCGAGGTTTTATTTATTTATTTATTCTCCTGACAAAACTCTAGTAAAAAATATAACGTTTCGTTTGATTACAAAAAAAAAAAGTATTATATATTTTTTTATTTTTTTGTCTTGTAGGACTTTTTTTATCAAAATTTATTTTTTATAGAAATTGTAACTTTTAAGTATATTAATCGTATTTGTAAAAAAAATAAAAAAATAAAAAATTTACGTTCGTTTCGATAAAAGTTAAAAAAATAAAAAAATAATTTTTTTGTTATTTTTTTTATCTAAATGAATAGCTTTTACTTTGCCGGATATGAATTTTTTGATTTTTTTTTTTATGAATGTAATTCACACATTTAAAATTATAGTTTCTATTTAAAAAATAGTAAAAAATATTGTATAAAAAAGTTATTAAAATAAAAAAACAGTAACTACAAAGTTGAGTGACTCCCTGCGCTGCATGAGCTTTTCGATCAATTTACTGTAGTACGAATATTGACTTAATCTAAGGAGAGGCACCCTGCTAGGGGACTGTTTAGATGGTAAAAAATTATAAAAAAAAAAAGTATAAAAAATTGATGTAAAAATAATATTTAGTAAAATTTAATTAGAAGAAAATAACTTTTTGTAACTTTTGATAATTTTTAGTAAATTTTGTAAATCAAACACCCCCTATATACAGTCTCTGGCTCTGTTGCTTTCTCTGTTAAAAATTATTAGAATTAGCGTTCTAAGTTTTCAAAAAAATTACAAATTTTTGAAATTTTCTTAAAAAAAAAATTAGAGCCCCAAACAAAACAAATTTTACTCAAATTTTATTTGTGCTTCTCACTGGATTCATACTAAAATTTGCCGTGAGGCATTTTCTAAGCCTGCCACTAACTAATGAGAATGCATGGAAATTTTGCTAGGGCAAGTAATTAATGGCATTTCCCTCATATTAGTGGTGAAAGAATTGATTAATGCAGGTGAATGAATTGCCTCCATTTATTTTCCTCTCCTCCCATTCATCTTTTCCCAAACAATGTAAATTTTTGTACCTCCTATTATTTACTCCCTTTCACCTCCATTCACTTTCTTTAAAATAGGGGCTAAATAAATGTACCTTCTAGGGTTTCTAAAAATATGCAAGAGATATCAATAGCTTCAAGATATATGTTTGTGGCCCCTTCGGGGGTGGTCGAGTGGGGGTTCGGGGGCCTAAGGGCCTAGGCTGCGTGCAGTCTCAGGTTCGACTCTCCTTCGGGATGGTGGGTTACCACTTTGATGGGTTTCTAATAGTCCCCTCGATCGAGCCAGTCAGCTAGGGATTGCCTAAGCGACTTTACCACTTTGTGAGCCATTGCCGGCTTGGTCCATGGGGAGGGCTTCACCTAGTGTACACCCTCGAGTAGCGGCTGCGGGCTTCTTCCCGACCCTAGAAGATATATGTTCATGGTAAAAATTACTCCTCACATGCTTACCATGTTACCTAAACCTTCTTTTCAGAAAATGTACCTGTAAAATTACTTCTCATGTGCTTGTCATGTCACCTGGTCTTTCTTCTAAAAAAATGTACCTATAAATAGAGAAATTGTCAAAGAAACAAGTCAGGAGGGGTTCTCGATCAAGAGCTTTGGAGGATTTAATCGGACGAAAATTATGAATTTGGGAAGTATAAAATTGTTAATTATGATGAATATAAAATTAGGTTAATTACACTGACCCATTCAACTGTATATGATTTTTAATTTATCCCCTTTATCCATCAATTTTAACACTTTGACCCCTTGTTCTGTTTGAAAGTCATTGAAAAAGTTAGATGAGATAATGTCAATAGTTAATTTTTTTGAAATACAACTTTACTAAAACCAAAATATCATCAAATATAAGAAAAATAAATACGATAATACATATACGTATACGTATACATACACATACAAATTTTATTCTTCTCTTACTTTCTTTATCTATTGAAAAATTAATTTATAATAAATTTTATAAAAGAATAATTGAATTTATTAGAATAAAAATTAAATTTAATAAATAATAAGTTATTATTGGAATGATTTATCTTTAAATAATAAAAGTACATAATGATTTACAATTAAAATTAAAATTAATTATTACTAAAAAATTCTACTATATAAATAAATAATATTTTATTAATATTATTTATTACAATTTATTCAAATTAAAATAAATTACCATTAAATTAATAATTTGTCATTAATTTTTTTAATCAAATTTCACCGGCTGAAGGATACCAAAATAAGTGTTAATTACAAAAGTAAAGATAATTACTATTGATGTTGTTTCAGGTGAGAATCGTGCTCATAGAAGACAAACCAACAAGGTGACGAGGCTCTTGTGTACATATATGTATGATAAAATAAATCATTCTAATAGTAAATTATTATTTATTAAAGTTTAATTTTTATTTTAATAAATTCAATTATTCTTTTATAATATTTATTATAAATTAATTTTTAAACAGATAAAGCGAGTAAGGAAAGAATAAAATTTATATGTATATGTATTATTTTATTTATTTTATTGTATTTGAGGGTATTTTAATTTTAATAAAGTTGTATTATAAAAAAGTGGTTGTTTGAAATTCGACATAATAGTGGCTCTATTATTTTAAGTAATTATCATACAAATTTTAAATGTTATAAGATAAATTAATTTTTTAATTTATATTTTAATATAATTTAATCTTAAATGTATTAATTTAAATTTATTTAATTTGGAAGCAAGCTGGTATATCTCAAGTGGGCTCGGTTCTTGGATATGATAAGTCCTTGCTTGGACAAACAAATCAAGTGAATCCAAATAAGCCTTCACGTTGAGTGAATTGACTATTTTGTTATTTTGCGGAAACAATTGCCAAGTGGGGTTCCCGTGAATTGTTGCGAGTAAAGGTCGCAATTACCCCTTGAATTTGTGAATTCCTCTAATTAAATTTGAATTAAATATGTTTGAATTCGATTAAAATTATTAATGAATATAATTAATTGGATAAGATAATATTTATTTAATTAATAAATTTAAATAAATTAATGATACAAGTTGTTAAATACCTAATTATTATTAAGATTTTTTACCAAAGTTATGAATTGGATACTGGTTTGCTGTCTGATTTTATTTAAGAGTTTTTTATTATATTTTTATTTTTTAAAAATTAATTCACTGTTTTTATAATTAATTTAATAATATTAATCAATATTTTTAATGTATAAATATTTACAAACTAAAAATAAGAATAAAAGTATTATTTGTGCCAAAAAAAAAGTTAGGCTTCATTTCGCCACAAAGAAATAATTTACCTTTTTTTCTTTTTTTTTTTTAATTTTTTCACCTTATATGACCTTTTTCACCAAAATTTAATTTTTTTTTAAACTGTATCTTTTAAGTGTGTTAATCACATTTGTAAAAAAAAAAAAAAAAATTTCACATTCGTTTAGATAAAATTAAAAAAAATAAAAACTAACATTTTTTTTTTACCCAAATGGATAGTTTTACTTAAACGGAAGTGAATTATTCGATTTTTTTTCAACGAATGCGATAACACGCCTAAAGATTATTTCTTTTAAAAAAAATCAAATTTTGGTGAAAAAGTTAAATAAGACAAAAAAATTATAAAAAATTAAAAAATTAAGGTGTCATTTGGTTTGTTTTCCTATTTTTTGTTTTTCGTTTTTGTTTTCTATTTTCTATATTGAGCTTATTTGCTATGTTACGCTTTTGAAAATAAAAAAAAAAAAAACAGTTCAAAACTCATTTGGTTATGTGTGTTTTCAAAATTTGTTTTAAAAAATAGAAAATAGGTTTACACATTAAATAAAAAATAACAAAAAGTTGTTTTGAGCATTTTCAATCCAAAATAAAAAAAATCTTAAAATAAGAAAAATAAAATATTTTTTGCTCATTTGTTATGTGATTTTTAAAATATAAAATATAAAAAATAAAAAAGCAAACCAAATGCTATTTTCTTTAGAGTCTAAAATTAACTATTAGGCGAAATCTTTAGTGATTCTGAAAAAAATTACTAAAAATAAATTTAAAATATTATTAATTGAGTTATTCTTAGAATAATTTTCTACATCAACCACTAACTGAGATCCCTGAAATTTTGTTAGGGCAAGTGAACTGTTTGCTAAATTAACTTTTCAATTTTACAGAATCTATTATAGATAAGTATTGTGTTTCTGGTTTAAGCTTTGTTGGGAGAAGGGAAAAGGAGAAGAAGTGAAGGGAATTAAAGTAATGAGAAGGAAAGGATGAGAGGGAAATTTTTAAACTTGCTAGCTAGTATAAAATGCAATCTAAGTTAATCAACCCAAAAAAAGAAAATGAAAAAATAGTCATGCGTTTGGAGAAGTAAGGAAACGAGGCACATGAACTTTTATTTAAAAAAAAAAAAAAAAGGAAAAATCTAGGCCTTTTACGAATGATCAAACAATAGGGGTGGCAAAATGGGCGGGTTGGGTGGGTTGGTGACAGGTTTAAATGGGTTGCAGGTTAAATGGGTGCAACTCAAACCCACCCATTTAAAAGGCGAGTTGGATATGGACGGGTTAACTATGGGTTAGTACAAACCCATGAACCCGTATCCAACCCATTTACTTATGACTCAACTTTAAAAAAAAAAATTTAAAATTAAGGACGTGTTTCCCTATTTAACTCCCCAACTTCTTACCACACTACATAAATAATAACAAACTTTTTTTTTTTCGTTTTTTGACATTCACAGCAACTTAAATTTTAGAGACCAATTACATACATAACTGAATTGCAATATAAGAATATGAGCTAAAGTATGAATGATGAATCTCTTGTGTAAGACCACAAAACTGCAAGGTTTCTCACCAAATATTTCTTCACCAAACATTTCTTCTCACTCCTCTTAACAAATATATCTACATGTATATATAAACATATCCAGCCAGCAGAACTTAATTTGCTAAACCTGTCACATGAAACTTCAACCAGCATTCGTGGGGTGCAAAAGGCCAAGGCAGCAATTCAACGCCAATTTAATCACTAATTTTGCTCTCTGTGCAACAATGTGACCAAAATTTGCTGAAAAATTTTCCCAGTACCAACTTCACATCCACAAGGGCAACCACCATCCCTTTCACCATGATTTCAACTAGAAAAATTTAAACAAACCCATAATCAAAAATTAAATGACCAAAATAACTTATCCAAAGTAATGTTTTTTTCTCATCCATGTTGTGTAAGAATGTTTATGTCTCATTTGGAGCAAGTAAAACAAAACAAACTCCTAATGAAAAGCAAAGGAGTAAAAGAATTAATTATTCTATAATTTCACCTCTAGCAATGAGATATGTTTAAATCGGTGTCGAGTTTAGCAACTATGCTTTCAAAATCCTCCACAAGTCCTTCATCTTCTTCATCTAAAACATCTGCAGCTACATCCAACAATCAATTAAAAAAAAGGATAAAGAGAGGTCAAAACAACTTCAATTTTATTTGTATAAGATTAAAATCAAACTTGATTTATTTACTTACCTCCTGAACCAAATAGCCAGTCTCGGGTGCATAATCGTGCCTCCACATTCTTTGGCATGATTGAAGAGCGATATTTATCAATAATTCGGCCTCCAATGCTAAAAGCAGACTCTGAAGCAACTGTGGTGATAGGAATACTCAAAACATCACGTGCCATCAAAGAAAGTTGTGGATACCGACTGCTATATGCCTTCCAATAACCAAGGATGTCCAAATTCAAGTTTTGTTTTCTATCAAGCCTAGGCTCTTCCAAGTACAAATCTAATTTTGACTTGATTCTATGCCGCTGAAATTGTTGACTCTCAAATAAATCAAACTCCTACATAAAATTTTTGTATTTAGTATATCACAATAATGTTACAGAATATCAAATATAAATAAAAACATATAGTAATTGTAAATAATAAACTCTTTTACATCCATTTCATCAAGTATCTCTTTTTCATTGCCACCATTTGTACCACATGTTGATGTATTGGATGTAGAACTAGGAGCATGGTGCATATACTCTTCAAAAAGCAAGTACAACTTGTCTTGGATAATTCTTACCCCTTTCATGTATGTCACAAGACTTAGCTTTTGAAAACAAATTCAACAAACTGTAACTTGTAACGTGGATCCAGTATTACTGCAAAAGACAACACCATACTGTAACACTCCCAATACTTATCAAATTTCATTTTCATATTTCTTGCCATAGAACTTATCACATCATCTGGGTTTTGCATTTCCTCCAAAATAAGTAGTTGTATCTTCCACACCCCATGAAAATACAAATTTGCTGTAAGGTACAAAGATCCTGAGAAAAAGTATGGTAATATCATAAAATGGTTTCAAAAACCTGGCTATTTGTTCAACTCTAAGCCATTCATCTTTTGAGGGCATGTTTTGAAATTTGGATCAATCAACTGCAACTGATAGAATGCAAGACGGTGCATCAGAGCACATTCAAGCATGAGGTATGTTGAGTTCCATCTTGTGGGCACATCTTGTCGTAATTTTTTGATACACTTCAATGATAATTGAGAGATTCAATCGGCAAATTTTATCTCTTTCCCTTCTGAACCTCTAACATACTTTACACTCTCTCGTATATTAAAGATTGATTCCTCAATTACTTTCAACCCTGACTGAACAATAAGATTTAAGACGTGTGCGTCACAACGTACATGAAAGAATTTACCATCACACAATAATGTATCAGCTAGACAAAGATGGCACTTTAATATATTTACAAGACCATTATTATACGAAGCATTATCCAAGGTAAGATTAAACACTTTTTTGTCAATGTCCCAGTCTTTCAATAGGTGAATAACCATCTCAGCCAAATCGGACCATTATGTGGAGGTGGCACATGACGAAAATTTAGGATTTTTTTTTGTAGCACCCAATCCTCATCAATATAATGAGCAGTAAGTGCTAAATATCCATCGGTTGTAAGAGATGACCACAAATTCGATGTCAAGCATATCCTACTTGATATGGAACCCAGCACATGCTTCAATTTCTCCTTCTCTCTTCCATGTACTTTTAATATATCTGACTTTACAGTGTTCCTTGTGATGGATTTTGCACTTGGATTCAAAAAACAATGCAAGTCCCTAACGCCTTCATGTTCCACAAACATAAAAGGATAGTTATGTCTAATTATTGTCATTGCTATTTTCTCACGATACATGTTTTGATCAAATATAAGGGAACGATGGGGATCATGGACCTCTTGTTTAGAGCAAACATTAATGTGGCGTAGCAAATTTGAGGTGCCTGTTTTTATATATGCACATGATGTTCAAATTAGAGTTTTCGATGGTTTGTAAAATAAATAAATAAATAAAGAATAATATGAAGAGGATTTTTCCAAGATTCCTTCTTGATTTTTTGTAATATTTACTTGAAGTTACTAATGATACTACACCCATGAATATAGATAATTTGTAGAATTTTATAATTCAATTCGGTTGTTGTATGTTTGTTTTTCAATTCTTTTTTTTTTTTAACATTTATTTACCATTGTTACTAGGATTATTTTGAATTCTACGTAATATTAGTACATTTTTTATGATATTTACTTTTGTGATTGTATATTAGTACTTTTTGTGTCTGTTTGGTATGATAATTTTTTTAATTTTCATAACTTTTATGTAAAAAATTTGAAAACTTTTATACATTTGGTAAAAAGTTGCAAAATTAGAAAAAAATTTAGAAAAAGACGGTGGTTTGGTGTATGGTAACTTTTTTATTTATTTAGTAAAATATGTAATTTTTGGTGAAAAAAAATTTAAAAAACTGACAATTTACCAAACTGCCCTTCGTATTTTACTGCCACGTGGTTAAAAGCTCTGGGTTATAAATAAAGGGCGATCCCCCAACTCCACTCCATCCAACAGAATCGTCATCACAAATCAGACACTAAAACAAACATTACATGGATTCCATTCACAATTTGACGGAGGCTGCTCGAGCAGGGAATGTCGAGGCCTTGTACCAACTCATAACGGACAACCCTGCTGTTTTGAAACAGATTGCCGAAACCCCATTTGTCAACACTCCATTGCACGAAGCAGCCTCTGCTGGACGAACCGATTTGGCCATGGATATGATCGGACTAGCGCCATTATTCGCGAGGAAGTTGAACCCAGAACGTCGCAGCCCCTTGGACCTGGCTGTGATCAACAATCACTACGACAGCGTGAAAATGCTCGTGAGCTTCGACAGCGGGCTTGTCCGCGTCAAAGGGGAGGGGGGACTGACTCCTCTGCATCGCGCTGCGGAATCGGACGACAAAATCGGATGCCTGATTCAGTGTCTGGTCGCTTGCCCGGCTTCCATCGGGGACTTGACAAATCGTGCTGAGTCTGCACTGCACATTGCTATGAAAAGCTCTTGTAGCGCTGAGGCTTTTCAAATCCTCTACGAATGGGTTTCGAGAGCTGGTGACAAACAGTTGCTTCTGAAGAAAGACGTCACAGGAAAATCTGCGGCAGCCCACCGTCACAACCTGCAGCGAAAGGCATGAATTCTATCCTTTCATTTTGTCTCAAGTACAATAGTAGCTAGCAAACCCTATTTAATTAAGATCAATTTTCTGCTTTTTGTACTCCAGTTTTATAGGTGTGTGCATGAGCCTGGTGATACGATGAACCCTATTTTTGTTGGGACAAGACTTTTTTAATACTGAAAGCGAACCAGAAATATGATCGGTTTGGATGGTGAAATAATGCATATTTTATGTAACAATATTTCTTCAAAAAATTTAGTAAATGTATTTTTTGAAAAACATTTAGTTTAAAGGAAACAGAGCATTGGTGTTCTTTTATGTAGCTCACTCGCAAATTTACTTTACAAAAATGCCCGTTTTAATTTGCAGTAACTTCCACTCTTTTTCCTTGCTGACTTCCCACTAAAACGCTGAAGAGAAAACAATTATGAAGTTAGAAAAAAAAATTAATGAAAATAAATGGAGAAAAGAAAATCAAAGATGGAAAAGGAAGGGAAGAAAGCGCACACGCCCTCCACTTTCTGGTATAATCCTTCATGTGCGACACAATTTTGAATTCCAAAAATACATTTATAAATTCCCTAGCCTAACCGCTCTAATTAGGTTTGGTTTAGGAAGAGAAATAACTAAAAATATGTTAGTTATTTTCGTGTTTGGAAAGGAGAAAAAGTGGCTTTTTTAGGTGATTTTTTTAATTTTGATTAATTTGACATTTTTACCCTTGAAGGTTTAAAAGAAAATTAAAATGTAAAAAGATAAATTTAGTCATTTTACAAATAAACAAATAAGCCAATTAACCCATAAACCAATTAGTTCTTGCTTTTTAAACGATACCTTAAAACTATTGCAATAACTTATAAAACACAAAGGCGCAGAGGAGTAAATAGTAAAGAGTAAAGAGATTAGTATATGGGCTTAGGCGTACATAGGGATGAAATAGAATGAAATGAAATCTATTCCCACTATAATCTGTTTTATGTTCGGTGTCAAAAAGTTAAGTTGGAATGTTATTCCATGTGAATAGTTATTTCCACGTCAAGTGGGAAAAGAAATTCCATATTTAAGTGATAAAATACTCATTTCATTACAATCAAAATTTGATCTAAAAATTAAAAAAATTAAAAATAAAAACAAGTGACTATTTTGAAATAAAAAATTTTTTCTCAATTACTCTTTTAAGTTATAAAATGACAATTTTACCCTCTAACCTTATTTTTGAACTAGATTCAAACTCGGGTTGCAAAATGACTGTTTTAACCCAAGCCTTTTTTTTAATTCATATTTTGGCCTTTTGAAAGACTAATACAAATATTTTTCTGTATTACTTAATAATTAAACAAATTTTGATCTGATCTAAACTCGGGTTGTAAAATGATCCTGTTACCCTTGGGTTCATTTTTTTGTCCAAATTTATATTTTGAGCTTTCTAAAAGGTTAAAAAATATTTATCAAAGTGTTTCTTGATAACTGATAAAATTTCATCTCAATATAAACACAAATTGTAAAATAACAATTTTACCCTTAGGTCATTTTTGTCTAAATTTGCATTCAAAGTTGCCCAAAAGGCAAAAAATATTCTTAATATATTTCTTAATAATTAAAGAAATTTTAGTCTAATTTGAATTCAACTGTAAAATGACTATTTTGCCCCTGTGCCTTTTTTGGCCAAATTGATATTTTAGGCATACAAAAAACTAGAAAATATTTATTAACATGTTTATTAATATTTAAGAAAATTCTAGCCCAATTCAAACTCGGAATGTAAAATGAAAATTTTATCCCTAGGCTCTTTTTTCACTCAAATTAGTGCTCCAAAAATAAAATTTATTTTTATGGCTTTTAAAAAATTAATGTTAGTAATTTTTATTATATTTTATTTTATTTCATTATATTTAAAATATATAATCAAATTATAAAAATTTAAATATTTATTCCATTCTTATTATTTTCATGTTGGCAACCAAATAACCATTTCATTCTATTCTTACTTACATTTCATTTCCACATTTTATTTCATTTCATTTCATTTCATTCTCACGTACTAAACAAACCAAAGAATATAGAAAAAAGGGATAGAGGATAGAGGTTCAAGAGATGAAATATAAGAAAGAGAGAGAGGAGGGATCAATCCGATCAAAGAAGAAGAAAATTTGAAATAAAAAAAAAAAGAAGAACAAAGAAAAAAAGAAAAGAAAAGAAAACGAGTGAAATTTACACATATAGCCACTGCGAGAGGTGCTGGATATGACATTAAATTTATTTATATATTGATTTGTGTATATATGTATTTTTCATTTATACAGGTTGTGAATAAGTCATTACAAGGCGTAAAAGTTGAAAAACCTTCACTTGCCAAAGTTTATGATGGTACTCAAAATCTGTATAACTATTTGCGGACTCCAGAGACGACTTTTGAAAGAACAGTTAGAACAGGGCTTCAACGTATGGCTCGGATCCGAAGGGATTTGACAATGGAGATGCGCGACGCGGTGCTGGTAGTGGCTGTCCTAATCGCAAGTGCTTCATTCCAAGCAATATTTACAATATTTAGCCTACCAGGCGGGAACGGTGGCGGCTTGGAATATCACAATAATAATTCATCAGCCCAACATCATGACAGCAATTTTGACTTCAGTGTCTTCAGCAAATGGTTTATTTTGTTGAATGCAGTAGCCTTCACTTTCTCGGTGTATATGATTATAATTGTCCTCCCGTTCAGATCCCATACTTGGATACTACACTTGTCTCTAATCTTTATGCAGGCATGCTACTGGTCTTTCTTGAACTGGGTTTTAACTCCGGCTGTAGCATTTAAATATTGCATTTTATCATTGGTTTTTACATTTTCGATTTGTTATTTCAAGATTATATTCTGGACCATGGAGGGTCATAGACCTGAGTTCCTAGCCATATGGTTATTTTTGCCCACTTTGAAGGTAACGTTTCGTTGCCTTCACCTAATGGGTGCCTTGAAGTGAACCGTTCATCTCTGGTGATCAGACAGGAGTTGCGCCTGTACTTGTTATTCTTACAGTTTCGTGTTTTAAATTAATCATTACCTCTATGGTTTCTGGATTTGTTACTACTATTATGTTGTGATTAAGTTGATTGTATTCCTATGTAATTCCTTTTGAGTGTATTTATGTTATAGTGTGATTTGTAGGAGTGTGATTTTTGTACCTAAAATTACTAAATTGTAACATGATTACAGTTCATAATTCAATTGAGCTCGTGTCTGTTTCATTTGCTATATGTAGCTGACATTTATTTTTTGTTGCTATAAGAATGAATCTGATTTGGCTTGAGTTATGATTTGGAATGATAGTTTGAAGTATAGATTACCTGAGTGGTCCATAAAGACACTGGCAGAACAGCTTCGATGTGATTTCATCTCATTTGTAAGCAATGGTTTTATGCAATTGAACAACTCCCTTGTGTCAAGTTATTGTACCCTGGTTGTTACTGTTGATGGGAGAGTTCAAGGGATTACACAATATGAGAAATACTACTTTATTTTATCGCTGAAAGTACGACATTTTTTTTTACTGTTTGACCAAACTGTTGTGAGCGAATGTTTTTGAGAAAAGTTCACTCTTGGTGAGGAAAAATATGTAGATCGGCTTAGAAGAAAAAAGATTTCCTCGCATGTAGTAAAATTTCTGGTAGTGATATATGAAATACCAATCAATAAAAAAAAAAAGAAAAAAGGAAAAAAGAAAAAAAAAAGATATATGTAATGAAAGAAACTCCTTTTTTTTTTACCAAAAAAAAAAAAAAAAAAAAAATTGAAAGAAACGCTTGTTAGTATTATGTACAATTACCTAATAGATTTGGAACGGACAATGTTGAGGTCTCCCAATAATTCGATCTGGGACAATTCTGTAATATCCAAAAATCAGATGCAAGGGTTTTGCTTGATACAATGATTGCCACATAGAAATGATCAATAAAGATGGATCAAGCGATTGTGCATACGTAATTTAGATGCCACATGTTTAAGACTTCCTTGAATATCAAGTGAGAATGAGAATAAGGGGAGGAAAATAGGCTTGTTAATCTGTTAATTACAAACTGAGTATACTTCACAAAACTCACTAATCTTCAAATGAGAAGAGCAGACTTAATTTATTAATATTCAATAAGCCGACCAGATCAAATGCCACTTGAAGTGTAATAAACCCAGCCTATTACCATCTCGATAGAGCCACTAAGTGGATTGCAGATACAAGTGAAAAGAATATAGTAAAGATCCGTCCAGTAACATTGTCGTTTTTTTTATTTATGTTTTTTATTTTTTATTTTCTATTGTCGTTTCTTCTTTTTAAAATAGAAACTAAAATTACATTCAAAAGTACAATTTTTTTTAACAATTACTAATTTTTATTTTAATAAAATATTTAATTTTATTAATTTTTTAAAATATTAATTGAATTTAACAAAATATATTTCATATCCATTTAATTTAGTATAATTAATTTGATTAATTAAATTAAACTAAATTAATCAATCAAATTAATTGATTGAATTGAATTGAATTGAATTTAATTATTTATTAAAATAATTTAATTCAATAAATATAAATATATTAAATTATAATTTAATTATATTATTTCTTAAAAAAAATTAAATAAAATATATTTCATAATAATTTAAATAATTTACTTATGATATTTATTAAAAATAATTTAATAAAATATATTTTATTAATTAATTATTAAATTAAATTAAATTTATTATTTATTAAAATTAATTAATTTAATTATATTATTTATTGAAAATAAATTAATAAAATATATTACATATTAATTTAGATAATTAAATTAATTTAATTTACTTACATTATTTATTAAAAATAATTTTTGTTTAATAAATATTTGAATAAAATAATTCATTTTAATATAATGCAACAAAAAATGAATAAAGTGTTAAAATTAACAAAGTGTTTGTAACAGAAAAAAAAAAGTGAGCGAAAACACTTTTTTTTTTGTTGACATTTTTCTATTTAAGTTTTTATTTTTTGGAAATAAAAAAATATAAATAGATTTAACAAACATATTTTTATTACTAGTTTACAAAATTTTAAAAATATAAATAGAAAAATAAAAATAAAAACGTTACCAAACAGAAACTAACCAAACTAAATTAACAACTACTCCAACAAAAGAAGGAAAAATCCCTGAGTGTTGGAGATTTGTGTGTTGTGTTGAGATCATTTTTTTTGTATTCTCCATTTATTTAGAGGCAAAATGATGCAATAATTCCAATAATTGCTCTCCTTCTGTGATATGGTAACTTGTCTATCACTTGAATAAATACCTTTTGCTTCTCTTTTTATTTTATGTGTGTCATTTATGCTAGCAAAGAGATCAAACTTAAATAAATAACTTAAATTAGACAAAGAAATTAGTAAAATAGTGTTTTTGATCAATTCTCAGTTCTATAGACAGAGCCATCACATTCTATGAAAACGACCATAAATTTTTCTAAAAAATTTGACATAAATTTGTGATGTTAAAAACTATACTCAAACTTCCTCTACAAAACCCAAAACTTCTACTTCAAAGTGTGTTGGTTTTTTTTTTTTTTGGGAGGGGTGGTTTTTTTTTTTTTGGGAGGGGGGGGGGAAGTGTGTTGGTTTTTTTTTGGGGGGGGGGGGGGTGGGGGAGGGGGAGTAACCCTGTTTGGTATTGGCTCCAAAAGTATTCTAACTTTTGAGTAAATAGAAATTTTGACCAAACCTAACTTCAAACCCCGATCTTTCAGTTATAATTTAAAAGACCTAAGGTTTTAATTTGTTGAAACATTAAACTCCCCGTTAGAAAATCTCCAATCAAATGACAACGTTCCCTCGTAATAGATGGCCATGTGATCCTTTTAACGGGAGATTTGCTAATGGGACTCAAAGGGTTAACATTGCAACAAAATAAGCTTCAAGTAATTAATTATTACAATTAAAATGTTAGGCCCTAAGTGAAATTTAGCGGAAAGTTCAAGGATGTTGTAATTTACCCGCCACCTTTGTATCCATCGATATGACCACTCAACCATTTCACCGTGCATAATATATTACACGTATGTCAGTACTCACTAATTAGTCATTAGCAGCAAAATAAACGTTTCGTAACTATGGTTTTACCCGCATCAATTCAGACTTTCGAATATGAGTTCTAGAATCATCAATAACATTGACTAAAATGTTTTGGGTATACTTCCTGCCAAGATAATCCAAATTCCTATCAGCTAACAAGCACGAGTAGTTCGGGATAATTTACTTAGATCTTGTACTGCTGATGTTTAAATTCATCATTTATAGATCTAAAATTCCAATGCCAACCAATTGTTGTCATATTCTAAAGGTCCATTTCTTTTCTGTTTACATTCTCTAGAAAAATTAAATAGGGAACCAATTTCAACTCTGCCAAAAAAGACAACAATTCTGCAAGAAAATCAGTAGATCAAAGTAGCAGAGGAAAGGAATTGAAAATGCTAGCTTTTGCAAGAGAGGCAAAATTAGGAGATTATTATAGCCCAAAATAACACAAAATCTTTTGAAAAAAAAAATTACCAGCATCAATCACAGAATCCCAGTCGGTCTTCCCATTTTTCTGAAACTGCTTCAAGTCCCAAGTCCCTCCCACCCACCTAGGATCCCGAAATTTACCCACCACCTTCTCCACCGCCGCTGCCGCGGAACCATTGGACCATAAAGCACCGTCTTCCGCCGCCAATTTCTGATCGGAATCGGCCACGGATGATTCAGAAACCTTCGGCTCAACTTTCTGATCCTCTACAGTGGCAGCAGAGGCCACCTCGCCGGACGCATCGTCGGCGGCCCTTGTGGACACTGAGATGAGGAGTCTCTTGGGTTTGAGAGAAAGATAAAACTTATGGGTCAAATGGGTTTTTGCAGAAGAGGGGGGAGGGGAATGGTGGGAGATGGTTTGGAGGAGACGAAAACATAGCCACGGACATGTTCATCCAAGTCGAAGTGCCGAAGCTCAGAACGTTGCTTTCTCTTGAGCTGCCCTCAAACCTAGAAATTGGATATTTATTTATTATTATATTTTAAGCACACAATACGGGTCGGGCATTTGTCTAATTAATTATTATTATTAAATTATTTATTTCTTTTACTTGTTATAAGTTCAAATTCGTTTAGGAGCATTTGAAGTAATAAAAATTATAAAATTTGATAAAAATTATGTGTTCGTAATTTACGCAGTGAAATAAAAAGTGAATAATTCTTTAAAATTTTCAATATTTTTCTACGATTTTTAGAACTCCAAACGAATTAGAATTTCAAACTCGACTTATCCTATCTGTTAAATAACTATTAAAAAAATTCGCTAAATTCTTATTTAAAAATTAAATTTTTTAAAACAACTAACATGTTATATATAATGCAATGCAAATATATTTTTGAACTTTTTACCATAAAATGTTAACTTTTTATACATTTCATCAATTTTGATATTACAATTTATGGAGTTTTATGGAACTTTAAATGCACTCATATGTAAATTTTCTTCTATCAGAGTGATATCTCAACTAGTAAGATTTTAAATCCGCTTTCTGGTGGTTATTAATTTGATGTATTGAAAAAAAAAATCTTCTATCAAGATTTTTATTATTCTCTATGTCATGCAAATATTAAAAAGAAATTTCATTCAAATAAACTATGAAAAAGTATAGTACGTGTGTAAGTTTATTCTCTATTTATATATTCAAAAGATTTTAAAAAACTATTCACTTAACTATCACTTTAACATATGAACCACCTCAAAAATAATTCACAATCAAATTGTTATAAAGTCAAAAGTTTAACCACTTTATTTTAGCATGAAAGTTGTAATTGTTTAAATAGATATTATATTATATTAAATGAGTATTTACTGATACCTCATAAAAATAAACGAATATCAACTACTCTATAGGTAAATTTCAAACCAATCCTAAACCCACACAGTTATTAAATTTTAAACTCAAATCCATCGCAATCTTGTTACGATATTTTCAAGAGATTTTTATGAGTTTAGTCGGGTCGAATATCCTATTGTACCTATCCTATTAGTATATCTATCAATGAGTTAATTTGGTAACGTAAGCAATTTTTGTTTTTCTTGTCTTTTTTTTTCTTACCTTATTTTTGTTTTATTTGACTTTTTTTCTTCACCTTATAACTTTTAACCATGCTAATTGCATTTATAAAAAGTTGTAAAAAAAAATTATGTCCGATTTAAAATAAGCTAAAAGAAAAAAAATCTTGATAACTTCCCAACCCATACAGTTAGAGGCAAAGAGGAGGGGAATACACCATTCAATTGACACACGTAAACTCTGTAAGCTTTCTCATTGCTCTCTGTAAATTATTTTATAAAATTTGATAGGAGGAGGATAAAGAGTACCATTTTTTTACAATTCCTTGTGCACCGAAGATTACTCGAGTACCGTCGGGACTCGGGGGATGAGATGAAGGTGAAATGTGGGCAGGGAGAAAAGATGAATCTCTATGAAAGGTGATCTAAACATATATTGGAGGAGCGTATTTTAGAAATTCTCGACATGGATAGAGTAGAACTCCTTCTTTATACTGAAACTGCCAAATAAGGAAGTGAAGTCATTTCAATATTTTCAAAAGATTGTTTGCTCCGGGGGTTCTTCTGACTTGCATATGAATCAAATAAGATGTATTTTATGTATTATTTTATTTATTTATTTATTTATTTATCAAAAACTTAAGTTTTACAATAGAATTTATAAAAAAAAAGTATTTATGCTAATACTAAAAAATTACTTTTATAATTTTCTAAAAGTAATTTAGCCATAATTAATATATTAATGTGAAAGTGCTTTGTCTAATATATGAAAAATCTAATGAATTTAATTTTTCAATGTAATAAATATAACAAGAAAATTTTATAACATCGTGAGTATTTGGAATTGTTTAAATTTATTTAAATTCGTAAAAGTTATAATTTGGTAATTTGTGAAATGAATAAAAAATTTAAATTTGAAAAAAATTTGCAAAGATTTGAGGAGAAAAAATAGCTCCAAATAGAATTATTATAATATCGTTCTGATATATATTATTTTTGGTTATATAATATTACTCTTGATAAAAAAAAAATCTCTCCATCTCTTTGTACCTAATTAACTATTTAAAGTTCGTTTGGCGTACTGAAAAATGCTGACAAATTTTAAAAATTTTTAAAAATCTCTTAAAATTATTTACTTTTTATTTCATTACACGAATTACAAACTATCAAATTATATTAAATTATCTCATTTTATTTCATTTTTTATCACTCCAAACATCTCCTTATTAACAGCTAATCTCTCTCCTCAATTTCCTCACGTCTGTCTCCAAGGTTGACAATTTACAGACATTCTGATAGACCAACCCTTTTTTTTTTTTTTTTTCCTTTTCATTTTTGGGGTTTGAGAATTTGTTTGAACCCGTTTTGTTACGTGGGCCAAGTTTGAGATTGAGGATGTTGGTTTGGCAAAAATTTTTAATGCATATCTTTTCATATGTTTTATGTATTTATATAATATTTTATATGTTTTATTAAAAAAATTAAGTTTTTATATCAAAATTTATGAAAAAATTTTATTTCACTACTAAAAACTTTTATAAGTACTTAAATTGTTTTATTTAAAAATATAGTTTAACTTTTTCTTTATAGTCTCTGTCTCTCTTTCTTTTTATTTTTTATTATCTATTTTTTAAATGCAAAAGCCTTCTCTCACCTTATAACAAAGGAAATCGCTACATTTTATCAAAATTTTTAACTAATTTGTGTGAGATAAAAGACACGTAATGATGTTTACTTTTTCAATGTGATAGGTATAAAGACTTCCAAAACATTCTCGTAACCTTGTTAAAAAAAAAAAAAAAAAAGATTTCTTTATTTGTTTCTTCTTTTATCATTTAATAACTAATATCTCTCTCATTTGTTCTCGCATCTCTCTCTAGAATATATATTTTAAGCTAAACTTGCCAAGCCTACTTTTCTTTTCCTGCTTTGAAAAATTATTTGATTTCGCTTAATTATCTGGTCTAAATTTGAATTGAGCAAACCACTTAAACTGAAATTCTAAAAACATATTTTTTGAAATATTTTATATATTACTTTATTTGTATTTTTTTATAAAATTTAAGTTTTTTTTTATCAAAATTTATTAAAAAATATTTATTTTAAGACTAGGAAAGTTTTCTAATATTTTAAATAATTTAATTTAAAAATTATAATTTAATTTTTTCAAAAAAGAAACGTAAGTTTACATGGGTGGATATAGGATTTAACCCTAGGCCCATTTGTTTGTAACGCTTGGCCCAATGGACTAAAAAACCATTCTGGGCTGACCCGTTGTCTACCCTTGTCTCTCTATTTCTCTCTTCTCTCTCTAAAATCGCTTTGCTCTTTCTCAATTTTTTTGTTTTTATTTTTGAGTAAATTATATCTACCTCCCACCATTTGAGTAACACACTTTCTACCCACAACATTTAAAAGTTACACTTATCTTTCTTATTTTAAAAATATTGCTGATATTGATCTCTTTTTAATAAAGTCAGTCATTAAAATTTAACATAAATGTAAAATTAAACAAATTTTAAATACTTTTCTTATTTTACCCTCCCTCTTTCATATTTTGTCAGTTTTTATTACAAAAATTTTCAAAAATTTATATTTTTACTACCTATTTTAAGGATTTTTGTAAAGAAAATTAATAAAAATGTGATTAGAGAGAGAGAGGGGGGAATGAAATAGAAAAAAATGTCTTAAATTATAGTTATTTTAATATTTTTTGTTAAATTTTAATGGTTGATTTTATTAAAAAATAGTCAATATTAATAATATTTCTAAATAAAAAAGATAAATGTAACTTTTAAATATTTAAGTGCTAAATATAATTATGTAAATATTAGAGAAGAAAAATGTAATTTACCCTCTTATTCGTAGTCCACTTTATTATTCTGCTAATAATTTTTTTGCTTTTTTTTTGGGTCACTTGCAGGTCAACGTCACTAAAGCGTTCCGCCATGCACGTGATTACTTTGGGTCCTTTTGGCATATAAAAGAGTAAATTTTTTTTTTATAATTTTTATTGTGATACTATTACGCATTATTTTTAACAAAATATTTTGTTTTTGTTGAAAAATTATAAAAATTAAAAAAGTTTATAGAAAAAATTTTAAAAAATTGAAAAAATTTTGATAAAATTTTCATGAAGAAAGTTAAAAAATTAATAAAAATTGGTAATCATTGAAAAGTTAATAAATGGAGGATTTTCAAACCAGTTTCTGTTTTTTTGTTTTTTTTTTTTAACAAGCTTTTTTTGGGAAGCAAGGGTCAGAATGGCATGTAGGACACGCAGATAATGAGGTAACCATCTTGCGTCGCTCGCTTTGCTTCTCTCTTTTCCATTGTTTTTTTTTAATTTAAATTTTTTTTTTCATCTGTACTATCTTTTTTTTATCAAAATTTTTATTTTTATTTTATTTATAACTTTAGAAATTTTATTTTATTTATCAGAAATTATAAAAAATAAAAAAATTCACATACTGGTTTTAAAAACCCAATTTTTGAAAGAATAAATTAAATTTTTTATATACATATCAATTTTTCTTTTGGAAATTTTTTTGACAATAATTTTTAGTGGATACAAATAACTTTCTTAAAAACTACTAAATAAAAAAAAATCAATTTTTTTCCACAAAAGTCATATCAAAAAATTACTATTATTTTTTTTTATGAAACAAAAAAGTTAGTGTGCATTTGTAGTGCTAAATTTGGATTTCTCTAATTTTTATCACTTTTTTATTTTCTTTAAATTTTACTATTTTTTAAATGTTTTTATACTTTTCAAGGGATACTTCAAACACTAAATAATTTAAAATTTATTTATTTTTTCATCAAAATTTGTCACCACAAACAAGTTCTAGTCAATGGTTAAACCACCATATTTCACGTCTAACAACCATACCTATGTTTGCACGTAGGAGAACGTGGTAGGTAAAAAGTCCACTTAAGTGTCTGGGGTGATTAAAGAGGTGGGCCACCCATTTTCTTTTTCTCTCGTTCTTTTATAATTCTTATCTTCTAAGTTCGATAATTGAGAATCGTTTTTTAATTTTGTATTGAGCTAGACTAAGAGACGTAATGGGATGTATGATTATAATTTTTTTAAATTATTAGTGGCTATAAATATTAAAAGAAGGTAAAATTTGCTTTAAAAAGTGAAATTACATAAATAAATGATATTGGTAATTACGTTATATTATGTGTCTATTTAGAGTGTCAAATTTTGTGATTAAAGAGGTGGATCACTCATTATCTTTTCCTCTCATTCTTTTGCTATTCTTATCTTTAAGCCCAATAATTAAGAATCATTTTTTAATTTTATATTGAACTAGATTAAGAGACATGATGGAGATGCATGATTATAACCTTTTTAAATTATTAATGGTTGTAAATATTAGAAAAAGGTAAAAGTTGTTTAAAAGTGAAATTACATAAATAAATGATATTGGTAATTACTTTTTATATAATGTGCCTATTTAAAGTGTCAAATTTTGTAATTAAAGAGGTGGGTCACTCATTGTCTTTTTCTTTCATTCTTCTACCATTCTTATCTTCTAAACCAAATAATTAAGAATCTTTTTTTTAATTTTATACTGAACTAGATTAAGAGACATGATACGGATGCATGATTATAACTTTTTTAAATTATTGATGGCTGTAAATAATAAAAGAAGGTACAAATTATTTAAAAGTGAAATTACATAAATAAATGATATTGGTAATTATACTTTTTATATTATGTGCCTATTTAGAGTGTTAAATTTTAACCAAAAATAAAAAATAGATAAATTTTAAATTGTTGGGTGTTTGGTGTATTTTCAAAAGTGTAAAAAAATTAATAAAAATTAAAAATTCAAAAATTTTTGGTGTGGAGAAAATTAGAATTTTTTAATCAAATTTAATATTCCAAACATACCCTGAATACTATTAGTTTGTGTTGAATTAAGGGAACTGTATTGTACATTTATGAGTCTTACTTAATCACATGCTTGCTTGAGAAAAATGATCCAAAATTTCACTCTGTTCAAGTGTTTTGATTATCTCCAAACCTTAGACATTTACATCCTTCAACACGATAAATTCGAAATATTGAAAATATTTAAATGAACTTTTGAAATAATGACTTTAGGGGCCGATTGGATGGTGCTAAAATTTTAGAGGGATATAGTTTTAGAGAGAGTATAAGATAAGATGGGATATTATTTTTAGAGGGTTGACCCACATTGATGTGATGTTTATGAAGGGGGATAACTTTTGACTTGGTTTGGATGTTTTATAAATAAGAGAAGGTGAATGATGATAAAAAAGAGTCAAATGACTCTTTTGCCATTGTGATGTCCCAAACTTGGTTACCCATTAAATTAAATATTAAATTGTAAAACCCACTCTATTTAATTATTTTTGGACAATTTGAAGTTATATTATTTATTTCATTGAAAATTTAATTTTTTATAAATTTATTTAAAAAACTTTTTTTTAAATATGTACTTTTGAATGGTTGGTTATTATCCAATTTTTTTAATTATGTTTATTTTGACTTGTTGGCTTATCTATTATTTTTTTTTATTAACATTATATTTATTTTAATCAAGTTAATAATACCATTAACGAAGGTTAAAAACGTCAAAAATTTATCCACTTGAAGGGGGATAATTTTTAGCTAGCCCAAACCCTAGCTAAAAATTATTCTCCCGCGGGGGTTAAATTTAATACCATGCAAAATCTAATCTGGGGGAGAAAGGAAGTATTTTGGCTGCCAAACCAAGCAAAAAATGTGGGGCTCACGGGCAAAATTTTTGCCCCCCTTCTTTAGCTGCATCCAATCGGCCCGTTAATGCTGAAAGTTTATCGGTTTAAAAATTTGTAAGAAGAGAGGGAGTAGCCAAACTATTAGAAGTCGTCCACCCAAAATTTTTGTGTCAGCAATTTTTTAATCAAATAAAAATTTAATTATTGAATTATAAAAAAAAATAGGGGTGAATATTCATATTTTTTATATGCTTATCTCCAAACTTTGGTTATATTTGGTAAATCACCAAAAAAAAAAAACTCCATCTTCAACTTTCTTTGATTTCTTCAAAATTTTCCAAATTTCTCTACTAAAATTTATCATATACATAAATTTATTCCCACCTATAAACCATCAACTTTAACCAATTTTCTTAACAATCTTCAATTTTTATTTAAATTCATAACTTTTTACGAAATACATATATAATATAGACACATGTCAATGCCAAAAAATTAGTAAAAATTTGCATGCCAAAAAATTAGTTAATTTTTTTTATCAAATAAAAAATTAATAATTGAACTGTAATTTATTAACGTGAATGGCAATTTTAACCCATTTTGATGGATATTCGTCCGACTCCGATTTCATAAATATAGTTATTTTTAAATTTTATAGGTAATAGAGTGAGTTAAGATATAAAAATAAATAATTGTATGGTTCAAGTACAGGAATGGTAATTGTAATGTACCCAACGGATATTATCTGAACTCGCCATGATTACCCATGATTATAAGGTACCCAATTCGTATTACTCAATTGCAGCCCAAATTACTTGCACTGATTGTTCATTTACTAAGGGTATTACTAGTCTACTCTTCCAAATGACTCATTATCAGTCAAATTTTTTATATAAATAATACTATCAATTTGGATACTAAATTATATATAAATTCATTAATTAGTATAAAGAACTCAAGATTCTGATATCAATACTTTATTTTAAACCTAGGATTTAGTTCTCGATTTAACAAAATGACACAAATTCTCTCTCTCTCCCCCTCTCTCTCTCTAACCTAATTATAGTAGTGGTTTAAAATAAGATTAAATATGATTTTTTTAAATTTATTTTTATAAAAGTAATATAATAATTTTACTAAGTAAAAATATTTAAAAAATTTTATTAAAAAATATTTTTTCTTTTAAGATGTAAAATTACTTCAAAAAATATTATATTCAAAGAATCTTTAGTCCTTGTTCTTGATATAACCGCCTTATATTTGGAAGTTATAAGTATCCAAATTATCCGATGAGTTAGAGGATGATAGCCAGTTAAAAATACTTGTAGAGTATCTACCTAATCTGAGTATTATTTTTATCCGATGAATTCGAGGATGGTATAGGTAATACTTGATCGCGATCCGTTCTATTACCATTCCTAAATAGGACTAAGATTATTGATTTGTAACACAAAAGCATTCCTACTCTTATTATGGTTAGGTTATAGAAGCTCTTATCAAAAATATTTAGAAAATAGGTGTATAGTAAATTTGGCCAAAAATCTTTAATTTTTTAGTTTTTTAATTTTTACCATACAAGGAACCTCATAAATTTTTTAACTTTTACCGTTTTTTTTATATTTACCAACTTTCTTTGATTTTTAAAAATTTTTGCTACTTTCTCCAATTTTTACTAGAATTTTTACATTTTTTAAGAAATATATCAAATATTCAATAATTTAAAAATTTTTACATTTTATTTTTTTGCTAAAAATTAACACTTCAAACAAACACTAGGTAGTTAAAGTTATCCAAGAGACGCTCTAACAAGGAAACAAATAATAAAACGATATATTTAAGGAGGATGATCATATATTTCACTCTTATCTTCATACACTTCATCTGTTTTTACAATAAACGTTAAGTTTTGAGCAAGAAAAACTAAAATTAAAATGCATTTCTCATCTTCTTTTGTTTAATTTTTGAAGTATGAGAATCTCAGTGAAGTAGTTGAAGAGCGAAAGATGATCTTACTCCAATATTAGAATGCGTGAGAGAAAAAAATAAATAAATTCTAATAAAAATTAAGAGCCTAATAGATATGGGATTAAATTTCCACTTCGCTCTGAATATGATTAAAATTACCAAAAATGTTTTATTAATCTCACTATATACATTGCAAATTGAAGTATTTGTATTAAAATATTTGTATTTTATTTTATTAATTTATATATTAATATTTTTATTTTGCTCTTTCAATAATAATTAATTTGTATATATTTTATTTTTTAAAATAAAATAATAAATTATTAATAATTTTAATAAAACGGATCAGGACCCTAAACTTGAAATATCCATCCCAATACAAAAAGTGAGAAAAACAAAATTATTTAATGAAGCGAAATTGGGCGGAAAGACGCTACACCATTCTCGCCTGCATGACGAAGACTTAGAAGTGGTCCCGTGTCTTTAGGCTCGGCCTAGGAAGTAAAAAAAGGTAGGTTTTTTTTTTTTTTTTTTTTTTTTTTTTTTTTTTTTCTTTTTGGAATTGGTTAGTTGTTACTTATTAAAAAAATTAAACGTCCGTTTAGTTTGTTTTTCTATTTTTTATTTTTTTATTTTTTTTATTTTTTGTTTTGAACTTATTTTTCATTTTACACTTTTAAAAATAAGGCGCATTTAGTCACTTGTGTTTTCAAAACTTGTTTTAAAAAATAGAAATGAGCTTGCATATAAAATGAAAAATAACAAAAATTCATTTTGAGGATTTTTAATTCAAAATAAAGAAAATTTCAAAACAATGAAAACAGAGCGTTTTTTGTTTCTTTATTTTGAGATTTTTAAAACATAAAATGAAAACAAAAAATAGAAAACAAAAATATAAATTAAATGCCACCTAATTTTTTTATTTGAAAAAGAAAAAAATTAACGTTTTAGAAAATAGAAAATGAGCTTGTATATAAAATGAAAAATGACAAAAAGTCATTTTGAGAATTTTTTATTCAAAATAAAAAAAATTTTAAAATAATGAAAACAGAGCGTTTTTTGTTTCTTTATTTTGAAATTTTTAAAACATAAAATAAAAATAAAAATAAAAAACAAAAATATAAATTAAATGTCACTTAATTTTTTATTTGAAAAAGAAAAAATTAACGTTTTAGTAACTAACTTTTCAGTTTTCTTGGTTGTGACTTTCGCCCGGAGTGAATTGACAATTTTCTCTGAATTGCTGGGAAGCAATTACGAGTTTGAAAAGTAATCAGAGGCGGCCAAGTTTTTTTTTTTTCTAATTATTCACTTGACAAAGTTCGATTGAAAAAGTAACGACCCTACCGGCACAATATAATATTATTTTTTTAGAACTTGATTACCTAAGACACCTTAATAACTTTCACTTAAACAGGTTTAATTTTTATTAAATCTAATGTTCTCACGGTTTTAAAACATATAATACTTTATAGATATCGAATATTACACATAACTCCTTTTTTTATTACACAAGCGAGATGGTACAAAAAATATTACCGTACATTTTATTGGTTCAAGCAATTTAGTATTAAAATAAATGCTTTTTAAAAAACATTGATGTAAAATTTTAAATTTGTAAAATAAATTCCAAATAAAATAATATATATAATATATTGAAATATAAATTAAGCATTTTACTTTTAATGAAATATGAATTAAGTATTTGACTTTTAATAGGAAAAAATGTTATTTACATCACACTTAATTCTAAAAATAGGAATGATTTTTTAGAGGATTTAGTTAAAATATTTCAAAATTTTGAAAATTAATATTGAAAGATATATTTTTAATTTCTTTTGTTTTTAATTTGTTTCAACTAAAAAAATAACATTGCTAAAAATTAAACGACAAAAGAGATACAAGTTTAACCGAAAAACTGTCCCATTGAATAACTTTAATACAATAAAAGGTACGCAATAAAAGAGAGAAACCTAATAGATAATGAATTTTTTTTCCCTTCAATTCAACTCGTTCAGAATTGTTGGGACAATTTAATGTGTATATAATCATTGTATTGTATATAGACGTACATACATACAAGTATATATTTAATAAATGAGGTCATAAATTTACTTGAAGCTTTAGGGACTCACGTAACTTGCATATATAATAAATGACACCTCAGATTTACTTGGGGCTTTGGGCAATCACCTAACTTACCTAATGGCCCAATCGCCCTGTTGACATTGAATAGAAAAAATAAGTTTAAATTTTCCACACTGAGGTTTTACATAAATAAAATATTTTCGGTGCTGAAAATTTAAACGAATGGTTCACATTCAATTTTTAATATTAAAAATCTTCTCATTTTGTCAAATGCTTCAACTCAATATTGATCAGATTCGATTTTTGAGTCGACTTGGTCCAGTTTATCTCAGATTCTAGTTGCTTTTGCGTAAAAGATATGCAATGTGAGGTAAAAAAACATATTCTATCAAGTGATACAAATTTAATTTTCTAAAAATTTTTCAAAATCAGTTCTAGTAAGAGTTCTTGTTCCTTACAAAAGAACTTTTTGTGCACATTGATGATGTTTACAATAGAGTTGTTTAAAGTTTGTGAGGAAAAAAAAATGAAAAACAAAGATTAATGTGAAAAGTTCAAGATTCTTTTTTCAATTTTGTAATATCTATTTTATTGCTAGAAATTGTTAATAGTTAACTGAATATATTATATCTGTGAATATAAATAATTTAACGAATAATATAAATCTTAGGTTGTAGGTTTGTTTTTTAATTTTTTTTTTTTTGATATCTACCATTGTTACTAGGATTAACTCGAATTCTATTATATTTTTTTTGTTATTTACTTTTGTGATCATCTAATTACTATTCTTTGAGCCTATTTGGTAGATTAATTTTTTTTTTTAATTTTCACAACTTTTGACAAAAAATTAATGATTGAAAACTATTATTCATTTGGTTAAAATTTGTAAAAGTTGCGAACAATTAAGAAAAGTTAAAAAAATTATGATTGTGTATGTGATAATTATTATTATTATTTAGCATTTAGTCAAATATATAACTTTTCATTAAAAAAGTTAAGAAAGTTGACAATTTATCAAACACGTGATTAAAAGCTTCGACTTATAATTATATAGTCACTAATAGTCTTCCATCAAAACCTTTAATAATCACCTTAATTATACACCTTTAGCAATAGCCTGCTTGGTCACTAATGAGTTGTAATTTTTTTATTAATTTTAAAAATACATTTTCTCTCACATTTGTCTATTTTCATAATATATCTGTATTTAATATTCAGCACAATAACGAACTTATAAATATAAATATATATAATATTAAAGTTATAAATAATATTTCAAATTGAATTACATATATTTTTACAAAGTTAGATAGTGTTTGAATGACAAAAAAATAAAAAAAATTATTATAAAATTGATATACGATGAAATTTAGTTAAAATAAGTTAAAAAAATTTTGTAATTTTTATAAGTTATCGTGAATTTTTTCATCCTCCAAACAGTACTTACAATACAGAGGCAACATAGATGATACGTTGATAACGAGGTAACGATCTTGCGTCATACTTCTTTGGTCTCACTTTTTTTTATTTTTGTAAGCCTTTTTACAATGATAAAAGAATCAAATTTGTCTAGCAACCATGCGTCGTGTCACATATAGTACAGAAAAGCTAATAAAAAGAAGAAGCAAATGCATATGGTGGTGGGCCCACTCTGTTTTTGTCTTTTTTAACCATTCATCGCTTCTTCTTCTGCTTATCTTTTCAGCTCAATAATGAAGAGGCATATTCTATATACACTGAACTAGACTAAACCAAATTCATGACGGAGATGCAAAATCACAGAAATTTCAAATGCACATGGTGGTGGGCCCACCTTTTTTTGTTTTTTTTAATCATTCATCACTTTTTTCTTCGAACCTTTTGAGCTCAATAATGAAGAGGCATATCCTATACACACCGAACTAGACTAAACCAAATTCATGACGGAGATGCATAATCATAGAAACTTTAGATAATTTATAAAAAATTTGAAAAGTTCAAATAAATAAATAAACACTAAAAAAATTAGTGAAAATTAGTAAAAATAAAAAAAAGTTAATAGAAGTTAATTTTGTATTTGGTGAACAAGATTAGAGAAAATTAGAAAAAATTAATAAAAATTATTATTATTTTTTTCACAAAAGTTGATGAGACCAGACAGTCTAAAAGAAGATCAAAATTGTTGAAAGTGAAATTATATAAATAACTGATTGTTTTTTCTTAATATACATATAGGATTGCAATTATAATTTGGGGAGGAAAGATAGGGTACTCCGGAGTTCGATCCTGGGGATCAAGCGTGAGAGATTGAGAGTATAAGAAAGAATGGAGACCAATTTGACGTAAGGCTGCTTGAGCAAGAGACGTCACCGCTTTGCACGTAATTGTATACGTACATCAGAAACAGAGTATTTTGAGAGATAATTATTGAAATTTCCTTTTCTAAATATTCGTTTCTATGAGTTAACCTATTTTGGAACTATTACATTGTAAAATACTCATAAATCGAAATGGTCTACATGGTCATTCCTAAATTCAATTCTTATTAAGGCTCTGTTCGGAACTGCGAAAATTGTTAAAAAATATTAAAAATTTTTAAAAATTATTCATTTTTTATCTCACTGTATAAATTACGAACCTACAACTTCTATCAAATTTTATCATTTTTTATTAGTTTAAACGTCCTCTAAGTTTATCGAATATCAATGTTATATCAATAACACATCTGTTAACGAGTGTATCAAAGGCACCCATAGGGACAGAACCAAGAATTTAAGTGGGGGGCCAATTCGTATAAATTTTAATATTTCTTCTCAATCTTGAAAATGCAATATTGGAATCAAGTAGTCTATTTATAGGTCATAGACTTAAAAATAAAGCAAATATATAAATTTCATTACAAATTAAAGAAACATGAGAGTCATAAATTTGCATTTGGATTGCTGTGCCAACAGTAGAAGGAATACCGTGTGTTAAAACAATAGAAGAAATACTGCTGTATGAGAAGACTGCTTTATTGTATCTAACACTTGAGAAGGCATTTCTGATGTGCGTCTTGAAATATGAGTTGCAGATTCCAGTACGGCCATTCCGACACAATGAATATGACAGATTTATAAAAACTGCCTTTCCTTATTATGGAGCTTCATTTTCTACAGTAAGTACTCTTGCTTGTCAAAAATTACTCACTCTGGGGTCTATGATTCCCCTGATGAATAGGCACTAATTATATGGTTTAATGATTTCAGATGGCTGGGTTTTTTTTTTTATCTTCGGCATCGTATACCTATACAACAAGTGAAACCTTTACTTGGAGGAGGACCACTCTGTCGACGCTGGGAAAGTTTTGTTTATTTAAGATGTAACATTGCGAAAAGTTTTTAGAGATGTTTGTTTGTTAAATTTGGAAGTGATTCAAATGAATTTGAGGGATTCTAAACAGTTTGTAGAACAGGTGTAGCCAGGGCATAATTTTATGGTACCAGTTATCATCAGTATTTCTCTTTGATACGTGCCCCTCTTTTTAAGTATAAGGTGTTTTTGATATTCAAGTTGCTGGCTATTTTGCTCCACTAACTCCAGCACTTGGGCGTTGAGACTATTCTTATATAAAGTACTTCTATTCTTATTTTAGATAGGGTTTATTTCATCTACATCCACCATAGTTTCGGTTATGTACATCTAAATCTCATAAGTTTTACAAATTTATACTGATATTTCTGAAATTTTTATTACATTTGCTCAAATTCTCTCTACTAGATTTTTCATCTAAAAAATAACTTTTAATCAATTCAATACTATAAATAACTTTTATAAACTTATTATTAATATAAAAAAATGTATGAAAAGAAAAATTGATAGTATAATTGTTCCATTATTGTTTGAAACTAATAGAAAAAATAAAGAAAAGGAAAAAGTAAGGTGGCATTTGGTTTGTATTTTATTTTTATTTTTTGTTTCTATTTTATATTTTCTGTTTTTTATTTTGAGGTTCATATCTTAAGAAAACTAAAAACGCATTTGGTTTAATATTTTCTGTTTTTTATATTTTGAAATTATCCTTGTTTCGGATAAAAAATGTCTAAAATGACTTTTGGCCATTTTATATTTCATGTATAAACTCATTTTCTGTTATACAATTGATTCCGCGATCCTATTGCAAAAAATTTTTTGTTCAAATCCACGACTCGATCGTTGACTCCAAGTAAAAGAATAACGAGCTCCATGATGGTACAAAAAATTATTTGTTAGAATCCACGACTCCATCGTTTACTCCAAGTAAAAAGACAACAAGCTCCCCAATGGTAGTTAACACAAATGTGAAATTTATTATCTTACTTCTTCTATTATTATTTATCAATTAGGGGTTATTGATGGAATTTTCAAAAAATATTTTATCTAAGAATATTATGCTGCTATGATTTTTATAATGAAAGAAAAATTTGATAAATATTTTAATCTACTTCTTATATATTTTGGTATTACAACTATTTTAGACCTTGGATATAAATATCTTTTTTTTTTTCAATTATTAGATATAATATATGGGTCTAAAAGTACCCAAGAACAATTAAATAATATTAAAAAGTAAATACAAGTTCTAATGGGTCAGTATGATACTAATCGTACAATTACCCAAACAACTACTGCTATAGCGTCCTCCTCTCACCGTGATTTTGGTGGCAATATATCCTTATGGAGAAGAATAACATCTCGGCAGACAGATTCATTAACAAGTGATAGTTCATCAAGTTCATTCGACCTGCATCATTAACTTGGTACATCTCCGATAGAAAATAAAGATGATTTTAATCTTTCAGACTGGTGAAAGAGACAACAATCTAGATTTTCAGTTTTTTCAACTTTAGCTCGTGATATCATCACATTTCTAGTTTTTACTGTAACATCTAAGCAAGGGTTTAGTGCAAGTGAGCGCGTTATTAGTCAATTTAAGAGTCGACTGGGCTCTCCAACAGTAGAAGCCTTGATATGTTTACGAGATTGGTATCTCGCCGAAAATAGACAACAAGAAGATGCTGAAAAAGAACAACTTGCCATTGACTTTGATACAATGTATTTAGGTAAAAGAGAAAAACACATTAGTGGATATAGTGATGAATGATAATGATGTATAGATAGAGTAATATTTACAAATGATAGTCATTCTTATAGGTGCCAACTTAGTTGGGATGTATAAGACGTGAAGTGATATACCTATTTATTACTCTATCAATTTTTTTTATATAATTCTACATTTGTAAATTGTAATTTTAAATTTAATGTTAATTATGTAATTCCTTATTGTTTAATAAATTTTAATTTTTGTCAATTATTTTAATGTATGTGTTTGGTTGAGTTTTATTTTGTATTTTATTTATTTTAAAAAAATTAAAAAATATGCTGGGTTAGCTGGGGTGGGTCAGGGGCGAAAATTGGTGACCCTGGCCTCACTCAACCCGACTCGACCCGACTCAAAAATATGGAGAGGTGGCTGGGGCAGGTCGACCACAAGTCGAGTCGACCCCAGGTCAAGGGGCGGGTCGGACCCGGCTTGACCCATTTGCACCCCTAGTTAGGCAAAGTTACTAACATTTAATTTCCTAAGGGGTGAGTATTCACCAAAGTGAAGATTGTTAGAGTTGTGGCTCATATTAATTCACGAGAGACATAAAAGGTTGGGAGTTGTGGGGTTTAACTCGCGGTACAGAACTCTACCAATTTAGGAATTTTATTCCAGACAAGTTTCTGAGTCCAGTTCTGATTAGATTTATCTTTCCTATATATTTGGGACATGTTATACATTAGGGTTAAATTCAAGTGTTAGAGTTTTCAATAGATATGAATTGAGAGATAAGATAAGAACAAGTGATAGGGTGAGAGGGTTCTTTTGGATTGAAAGAAAAGGTAAGAACAAGTGATAGGATTGTCTGGAATTCTTTAAGATTTTCTCATATCTCTTTCTTAATTTCTTACTTCTCTATTAGAGTTTCTTATAATTAAAAATAAAATTTACCTTATCTGTGGACATTCTGTGGATATAGACAAATTGTTGAAGCACGTAAATTATTTAATGAAGTGAAATTAGGAGAAAGGACTACACTTCATTCTCGCCTGCATGACGAAGACTTGACGTGGTCCCGTGTCTTTAATGAAACGTCTTGGTAGTGGCCTTCACCTGGAGTGAATTGACAATTTTTCTGAATTGCTGGGAAGCAATTACGAGTTTGAAAAGTAATCAAAGGCGGCCAAGTGTATTTTTTTTTTTTTTTAATTTTTCTCTTGACAAAGTTGAGTGAAAAATGCATTGATCCGTTTCTACTCAATTTGATATTGTTGGCTTTGGAATTAGTTACCTAAGATATCTTGATAACTCTCGCTCAAGCATATTTAACTCTCACCCTATCTGATGTCATTATGGTTTTAAAATATATTATATTTTATAAATATTAAATATTATATATATATATATATATATCATTTTCTTCTATTACACAAGCGATGTGGGATAAAAAAAATTACCTTTACTCTTCTTGCAAGTAAAATCCCTCACCTCGTAGTCTCTCACAAAAAATATAACTCTTAGTTTGGAAGGGAAAAATAATATATATATTTTTTTCCACTTATTACTAAAATATTAGTATTTTTTGTTTTAAAAGGACAAGAAAAAAAGAGTTGAGCTTTACAAGAGTTTTTAAACTGATTAATTTGATATTTTTGTTTTTCATAATTTAAAAAAAAGTTAAAATATAAAAAAGTAAATTTCATTATTTAAAAGCTTTTCGTTGCCCAATCCAAACGAAGTCCAGACTCAAGCCTCTCGGAGGCAACTGGGGATGGAGGCTACACTAAATGCAAAGTTGAGTGACTCCCTGTGGCTGGAATCTTGGACCAATTACTGTAGTATGAATAATGACAAATCTAAAGAGAGGCACGCCCATTCTGTTGTCACAGCAGGTGTCTCAAGGTTGAGCTCTCTGCTGAAAAATATTGGGATTAAATTTTTTTCAAATTTTTTATTTGTGCTTCTCATTGGATTCGTACTAAAAAATTAATTGATGTGAGGCATTTAAGTCCCCCACTTTTTTCTTTCTCCCATTTTTCGACTCTTGTAAGTCTTAAAATTAATTACTAGGTAAATTTTTAATTATTTTTAAAGAATTATTAAAAAATAAATTTAAAGTATTACCGATTGAGAGTTATCCTTAGAATTATTCTCTACACCTTTAATTGGAATCCACAGAAATTTTGCTAGGACAAGTGAACTGTTTGCTGAATTGACTTTTAGATTTTGCAGAATTTATTTTAAATAAGTATTGCATCTCCAGTTTAAGTTTTGTTTGGGAGAATTGAAAAAGAGAAGAAGTGAAGGGAATTAAAGTAACGAGAGGGAAAGGATGAGAGGAAAATTTTCTAACTTGCTAGCTAGCATAAATTCAAATCTAAGTTAATCAACCCCCAACCCCACCCCCCCACCCAAAAAAAGTAATCATGCGTTTGGAAAAGTAAGGAAATGAGGCACATGAACTTTTATAGAACAAACAAAAAAAAAAAAGTCGAAGAAAGCTCAGGCTTTTTACGGATGATCAAACACATCCACTGTATAATTTTGACAAACAAAATTTCTTCGCAATAGTTATGCAATTGATTCCACGGTCCTGTTACAAAAAATTATTTGTTCGAATTCACGACTCGATCTTTGACTCTAAATAAAAAAACAACGAGCTCCACGATATATGGTACAAAAAATTATTTGTTTGAATTTACGACTCGATTGTTGACTCCAAGTAAAAGAACAATGAGCTCCATGATTGTAATTAACACGAACATTGATCCTTTGTAAAGATGTGTTTTGCACCTACGTGTGTTGAGAGAATTTTCTTTAAAGTTCATCTATTAAATGATTAGAACCTAAAAGAATTTTCTAAATTAGATAAATAGATATAAAATTATTTCCATATCTATTTAATTAGATCTGGATTCGAATCCAGTTTAAATTTAAATATAATCCCCTTAATGCTCCTAATTGTGATTAATTTTTCACAGCCAAAAATTCTTAATTCTTATAGTAATAGTAAGTTAAATAGAAGATTTATCATGTAAATTTAACACATTCACATCTTACTAGCATCATGGTCATAATATATTAATTTTGAGTGGTAGTTTAATTGGTAAAATTTTAATTTTATTTTTTAGTGGTCATTAGTTTGAGTATACGTGCGAGCTAACCGAATGCTTTGAATATTAAAAAAAAAATCAAAATATATTAAATTTTACTGGTAGCAATTTTTCTTTGGCCGGACAACTAGCTCGACCATACTTGTCAACCCATTCTTATATAAATATAAATTGTAAATAAAATGTATGCAATAAAAGAGAGAAACCTAATAGATGATGATTTTTTCCCTTCTATTCAACTCGTTTAGAATTCTTAGGACAATCTAATGTGTATATAATCATTGTAATGTATATAAATGTACATACATAGAGGTATATATTTAATAAATGAGACCTTAATTTTAGTTGGGCGACTCACCTAACTTGCATATATAATAAATAAGACCCTAAATTTACTTGGGGCCTCATACAATAACCTAATTTACCTAATGGCCCAATTGGCCATGCTGATATTGAATAGAAAAAGATGAGTTTAAATTATCTGCACTGAGAATTTACATAAACAAAATATTTTCAATGCTGAAAATTTAAACGAGTGGTTGACATTTAATTTTAAATATTAAAAATCTTTTCATGTTGCCAAATGGTTCAACCCGAAATTGATAAGACTCAGTTTTTGAGTTGACTTAATCCAATTTATCTTTGATTTTAGCAGCTTTTGCATAGGAGGTATGTAGTGTGAGGCAAAAAAAACTCGTTTCATCGAGTGACATAGATTTTGATTTTCTAAAAATTTTTCAAAATTAGTTCTAGTCGGGGTTCTTGTTTCCTGCAAAGGAACTTCTCGTGCGCATTGATAATGATTATAATGTAGTTTTTTAAAGTTTGTGAGAAGAAAAGAAAACAAAGATTAATATGAAAAAGATTTTTTCAAGATCTTCCTTCAATTTTGTAATATTTACTTTATTGTTAGAAATTACTAATATTTAACTAAATATATTGTATCTGTGAATATAAATAATTTAACGAATTATATAAATTTTAGGTTGTAGGTTTGTTTTTCATTTTTTTTTTTGATATTTATCATTGTTATTAGAATTAATTCAAATTTTAGGTAATATTGATAAATTCTTTATGTTATTTACTTTTGTGATCATCTATTAGCATTCTTTGAACCTACTTGGTATATTAATTTTTTTTTTTTTGAATTTTGATGCAACTTTTGGCAAAAAATTAGATGACATTTGGTTTATTTTTCTATTTTCTATTTTTTATTTTTATTTTATGTTTTAAAAATCTTAAAATAAAGAAATAAAAAATATTGTACTTTCATTATTTTGAAATTTTTCTTATTTTGAATTGAAAATGCTCAAAACAAATTTTTTTTATTTTTCATTTTATGTGTAAGCTCATTTTCTGTTTTCTAAAATAAATTTTGAAAACACAAGTGACCAAATGCGTTTTAAAATTTTTCTTTGTTTTTGAAAGCGTAAAATAGAAAATAGGTCAAAACAGAAAATAGAAAATAAAAACAGAAAATAAAAATAGAAAAACAAATCAAATGAACTCTTAATAATTGAAAACTATTATGCATTTGGTTCAAATTTATCAAACTTGAAAATAATTAAGAAAAGTTAAAAAAACTGATAATTTTGTGTGTGATAATTATTATTATTATTTTTTCTTACATTTAGTAAAGTATGTAACTTTCCATTAAAAATTTGAGAAAGCTGAAAATTTGTCAAACACGTGGTTAAAAGCTACGGCTTATAAATATAGGGTGATCTCCCACCTCCACTCCATCCAGCACAATCATCATCCCTAGTCAGACAGTAGAAAAACATTATATGGATCCCATTCACAATTTGACGGAGGCTGCTCGAGCGGGGGATATCAATCGCTTGTACCAACTCGTAACGGAGAACCCTACTGTTTTGAAAGAGATTGACGAAAAACCATTGTTCCACACTCCATTGCACGAAGCAGCCTCTGAAGGACAAACCAATTTCGCCATAGAGATGATCAGACTAGCGCCGTCATTCCGGAGGAAGCTGAACCCACGCGGTCTCAGCCCCTTGGACCTGGCTGTGAGAAACAATCACTACGAGACCGTGAAAAGGCTCGTAAGCTACGACCGCGAGCTCGTCCGTGTCAAAGGGAAGGAGGGACTTACTCCTCTGCATCACGCTGCGGAATCAGAAGACACGATCGGATGCTTGATTAAGCTCATGCTCGCTTGCCCGGCTTCCATCAGGGACTTGACAATTCGTGATGAGACCGCACTGCACATTGCTATGAAAAGCTCTTCTAGCGCTGTTGCTTTTAAAATCCTCTTCGAAAGGGTCCGGAGAGCTGGTGACAGACAGCTGCTCCAGAAGAAAGACGCCAAAGGCGACTCTGCGGAAGCCTACCATAAGAAGCAGCCCCAGGCACGCATTCTATCCTTTAATTTTGTCTCAAGTACAATATATGGTAGCTAACAAACCCTATTTAAGATCAGTTTTCTGGTTATCTAGGTGTGTGCCTGATCGAACCTAGCTACTTTTTTGTTGGGACAAAAATATTTTAATACAGAGAGCCAACCAGAAATATCAAAGAAGGCAACCAATCCAACCCGATCTTGATATGATCTATTTGGACAGTGTAATAATGCACTTGATGGAATTGTTTACCGGGAGAGGGAGAGAGAGGATCTAATTTTTTCAATTAATCATTTAATCTTTACTGTTTATAAAGATGGAATTTAATTAGGAAACTACTTCATAATTTTTTTTGGGGTTAATAATGACCTTTTAAATAAATTTTTATCAAATTCGAATTGACCACTTTAATTAAAAAACTAATTATAAGAATTATTAATTAATTAATTAATTCCAACAGAATTCATTACACGGTCTACAAGCTGAAGTACCTTCGTCACTTGCCGATGCAGATGCTAAAATTAAGAATCTGTATAACTATTTGCGTACTCCAGAGTCGAATAACGAAAGCCTATTTAGAAAATCGCTTATGTTTATGGTTTGGAGTCAAAAGGATTCAACAATGGAGATGCGCAATGTAGTGGCTGCCCTAATCGCAAATTTTAACATTTTGTTTTTCATTTGTAAACATTTTTTAATTTTAACATTTTGTTTATTTTTGTTTTATCGTATTAAAATAAATTATTTTATTTAAATATTTTATTAAACAAAAACTGTTTCAATAAATAATAAAATTTCATTAATTAAATTAATATGAAATATATTTTATTAAATTATTTTTCAACTTTATTTGTTTTAATGTAAAATATTTTTTAATTAATGTTTTAAGAAAATATTTTTTAAAAATATGAGTAAATATAATTTACAGAAAATATTTTACTTTGAAGCAAACGGAATTTTTGTTTTTTAATGTAGCTCACTCGCAAATTTACTTTACAAAAATGCCTAGGCCCGTTTTAATTTTCAATAACTTCCCATCTTTCTTCTTCATAACTTCTCACTAATATGTTGAAGAGGAGAATTATAACGTTAAAGAAAAAAAATTAATGAAAATAAATAGAGGAAAGAAAATCAAAGATGGAAACCAAGTGGGGCACAAAAAACTGAAAAACCTTCGTCACATGTCAAAACGAAAAACTTTACAGCTAGAGACATAAATTAGTCCATAAACCAAAAAGAAAGACTTTAAAACAAGAGAGATCGAAATTTATTTAGACATTGATTTGTGTGTGTGGGTGTGTACATATATATATATATATATATATGTGCGTGTTTTCATTTACATATATTGTGAAGAAGTAAGTTTATGACTAAATTTACATGTACCATTTAACTAAATATTCAAAATTTTGATATTCATATATTTTTTTATAGCTTACGTAATAAAGACAAAAAACAGACTTTAAACTGTTGCTAATGAAAATTTGAATGTGGAGAGTTATCTCAAAATTTATTCTTGGATCTTCTACTTTAACTTAAATATAATCCTTTTGAAAAATAGAATTTCTCCCTTTTACCTATAAACCTTGATGTATTGTAATTTTATGTGTATAAATTGATTAAATTTATCCATTATTTATAGAGAGAGAAAATACTCATTTTTTTAATTAATCCTTTAATATCTATCATCCATCAAAATAGAATTTGATTTGAAAAACTAACTCATAATCTTTTCTCAATAATTATTTTCTTAATAGATTCTTATTAAATTTTAATCTTTATATGGATCACTTTAATTAAGAAACTAATTGTAGAAATTATTAACTAATTAATTCCAATAGAACTCATTACAAAGTGTACAGGCTGCAATCCCTTCGTCACTTGCCGACCCTGATGCTGCTGCTGATGATGATACTAAAAATCTGTATGACTATTTGCGGACTCCAGAGACGTTTTGCAAAAGCCGACTTAGAGCATTTCTTATGGCTTGGGGCCGAGTGGATTTAACAACGGAGATGCGCAATGTGGTGTTGGTAGTGGCTGTCCTAATCGCAACTGCTTCATTCCAAGCAACACTTAGCCCACCAAGCGGCTTGGAAGATCACAGCAAAAATTCAGCTCGACGTATTGAAAACAATATTTTCTTTTTGTGGAATTCTATAGCCTTCACTACCTCAGTGATGGTGATTACAATCGTCCTCCCGTTGAGAATCTACACTTTCATGCTACATTTATCTCTAGTCTTTATGATGGAAAGTTACTGGCTTGCCTTGAAAATGGTTCTAACTCCTTCCTGGGCATATTTTTCTTGCACTGTATCGGGCGTTTATCTAATATGTATGTATTATTTAAAGGTTCGATTCCGGTGGGTAGATATGCGTAATTATAAGTCAGGAGACATACCGCTCTTGCCGGACTGTTTGAACAAAAACATTCGTTGTCTTCACCAAATAGGTGCTCTTACCGTCGAATAATCGAGCATCGACATATCTAATTATTGCATATCAGTATGCTAGCATCAGTTGCGAACCGTTCATCTATAGTGAGATTGTTAGTTTGGTGTTTTAAATTAATCATTATTGCCCCAGCGATTCTGCATTGTACCCAAAACTACTAAATTGTAACATGATTACGTTTCCTAATTCATTTGAGCTCATGTGTCTGTACTAATATGTAAAGCAATTCATTTGCGATATGTAGCTGACATTCATCTTTTGTTGTTAGAATGATGGGTCTGATTTGGCTTGAGTTATGATTTGGAATGACAGTTTGAAGTATCAATTGTCTGAGCTGAGAAGTACATAAAGAGTTTGGTAGAGAGGTTTCAATGTGATTTCATTTCATTTGTAAACGGTGGTTTTACGACATTGAACTATTCCATGGTGCCAAAGTTATTGAACCATGGTTGTTTCTGTTAATGGAAGAGTTACACATTATGCGAGATACAACTTTATTTCATCCCTAACACTTTGTTTGGAAATATTTTTCTTCTAAAATTAATTTGATTTTAAAGTAAGGAATTAATTTGATTTAATTTAATAAATTAAACTTTGTGTTTTGAAAATGTTTTTGAATTTAAGAATTGAATTAAATTAGTTTAAGGAAATACCAAATTTAGCCATATTAATGGAAAAGAGAAAATAGAATAAATATGATATATAATGGTAAATTTGTCTACTTACTTAAATTGCTTAAGAAATAATGAATTTTTATCAAATTCTATTATTTTTGGAAAGATTTTAAATGGTATAGAAATTTCAAAATTTAAGTTATGAAATAAAATCAAATTTAACTCATAAATTCTTATTTTAGTTCCAAGTATAATAATTGATAGGAATTCTCACCAAATGAAATCTAATCCAATTAATCCACCGTTTCAAATAGAGTATAAAACTATCATATTTTTCAACTTTTTGACCAAAGTTTTGTGAGCGAATTTGTTTAAGAAAGCTCGCTTTTAGTGAGGAAAAGTATGTAGAGTTTAGATAGGCTTTTTATAAGGTTGCCATCCTATTTAAAATATTTTGATATATATAAACATGACTTACTTTTAAAATAATAATAATTAATTAAGCAAATAAAATAATATAAATATTTATGAAAAATCTTTACTAGTTATTATTTCAAAAAATCTAAAACTAATTGGTTATGGTGACAATTTGTTTTTAATTTGTTGATCATATTGTTAAAGTTAGTGTATTAAAAAATTAATATATCACATTAATTTTTCGCAGAGATAGTAGTGAATTTTGATAATTATGTCTACTTATAGCATTTTTATATTGCTTTTCTTTTACGGTTTTGCGGAGCTTCTCGTGCCCTTTTGGTTGATTTGTGTACTGGGTATGGATAGCTAACTATTAATGCTTGAAAGTAATGAAAAATTTTATTAGGTGTTGCTTTGCACGGCGGAGCTGTGCAGTTTTTTAAGGTTTTGAATGAAGGTAAATGTGATCTTGGACTTTTGCTGCTCCCACAGTGGTGCTGGTTATTTAAATTGAAGTCATATTATGAGAGCGTTTGAACGTATAATTTTTAGGGAAAAAAAAATCAAATTTTGTTTTTTTGATTGTTTAACAAAGTAGTTATTTTTGTTATTTTTCTACTTAATTACAGTAATTTCTTAACTCAAAAATTAATAAAAATTACTAAAAATAGATAGAAGTTACTAAAAATTATTAAAAGTTCTTTAAAAATTATCAAAAATTACAAAAAATTTTATCAAACATCCCAAAATTAAGAAAAAATTATTAAGAATTACTAAAAATTACTATTTATTTTATCAAATGTATCAAAATTTTCAATTAACAACTTTTAACAAAAAAATAATAAAAATTACTAAAATTTAAATTTCTAAACGATACCTATGTATATATATGTCATTTCCAGGATTATGATTATAACTCATGTCTCAGCCGCCAATCCTACCAACTTATGCCCCTTTTATATCCTGGTCAACTTATGCTGTAGCACTGCGTGATGAGTTGATATTTTTTTAGCACCATGCAAATATGCGACATTACTAGGGGATGGACTTTCCGCGGTGAGCAAAAGCGCCACCGCCGGTGGCGGACGCAAATGGGGAGCATAGGCGATCGCAACGACGGTCGTAAATGCCCGTTTTAATTTCCCCAGAAACCCATTTCTTCTTCACTTAATTTTCCGTTGTTCCTTCGTTGTCCTGCCGGTGCTATTTTTTTTCTGCCAGAACCGCCACCCGCCGCCGTCGTCGGAGCCCGTCACTGCCTTTCTTTGTGAGTTTCGAGACGTAACTCTCTCTCTCTAATAGTACCTGTCTCTCTAACCATAACTCTCTCTCTCTAACCGTAACTCTCTCTCCCCCCTTGTTTCGGGACTTCTTATTCCTTTTCTTTTTATTTTTTTTTGCTGCGGGTCTCTCTCTCTTTCCCACGGTCCCTCTCTCTCTCTCTCTCACTGTTTTTTGCTTTATTTTTGGACACTGTTCTACTTGCATGAGCCAACTGACTTTGGTTGTTGTTATTGTTGCCTTGCTCTGAAATGGCCTTTTTGTAGGGGTTTGTCCAAACACCCAGGGTGAAACCTTACTGATCTGATTTGGAGATATTATCAAGTAGGTGTTTTCTAATTCTTTTCCAGATTTTTCTGATTTATCAATTTTCTTGATGACATATATTTGTTAGGATTCTTATTGTGGGGTTGTGATTACAATTTTGGTTCTAGTGAATTTATGATTTGGGACATTGTCTATAAATTTATGATTTGGAGATATTGTCTATAAATTTATAATTTTTACCAATGTATGATTTGTTGGGATTCTTGGGATTTTGATTTTGTTTTTTATGAATTCTAATTTTCTAATTTTTATTGGTAATTTTTAGAATGAATTGTTTTTTTGATTGAGAATTGTTAGAATAATATCTGTTTGGTAATTTTTAGAATAATATCTATTTTTTTTTATTGAGATTTGTTTTTTAGAATGAATTCTAATTTTTTGTGGAAGCTAAAACAATATCTATTTGTAAATTTTCTTAAATTCCCTGTCAGAAGATAACCAAGTGTTCTCTCTTGCTACTGACATGAAAACGGATTAGATGTATTAATTAGGAAACTAATAAAATAAAAATATATCCTTGAATATGGAATAAAATGATTAGGGATGACAATTAAAATAATTGTATTTTTCTTAAATTATTTTTCCAAAATTTATTATATTACTGTAATTATTCTTAATAATTTTATTATAAAAACATTCTCATTTTCTTTCAAGATAGTAAGCAGTTTTCCCCTCTTTGACTAAACATACTGATTTCTTCCCTAGCCCCTAATGAACCAACATAAATAAAAAGAAATTAACTCCAAGTTTTCCTTAATTGGAATAAGAAGCAATAAAATAATATATGGCATACTATTCCCTTAATTCTGTTTTTAATGTAATTAACACCGTGTATCATTTTGCTTTTTAACTAAAAGATGGAATGATATCTTTACTTTTAGGGCCCGTTTGACAACGCTGTTATTTTTTTATTATTGTTTTTCTGTTGCCATTTCTTGTCTTTTATTTTCTGTTGCCGTTTATTTTTTTTGAAATGAAAACTGAAACTGTATTTGGAAATGCAAGTTTGTTTATAATTATTAATTTTTTATTTTAGAAAATATTTAATTTTATTAGTTTAAAAAATTAATAGAACTTAATAAAATATATTTTATATTAATTTAATTTAATTAATATAATTAATTAAATTAATACAGTAAATTATTTATTAAAATCATTTAATTCAGTAAATATAAAATATATTAAATTATATCAAATTATATTATTTATTAAAAATAATTTAATAAAATATATTTCATATTAAATAAATAATTAAATTAGATAATATTATTAAATTAAATTATTTATTTTTAAATTAATTTAATTATGATATTTATTTAAAATAATTTAATAATAATTATTAAATTAAATTAAAAATTAATGTAATTTAATTATTAATTATTTTATATAAATTAATTTAATTATTAAATTAAATAAATTAATTATGATATTTATTTTAGATAATTTAGCAATAATTAATTATTAAATTAAATTAATTTAGTTTTATTATTTATTAAAAATCATTTATATTTTTATATAATTAATTTAATTTACTGAATTTAATTATATTATTTATTAAAATAACTTATTTTAATAAAATATTTGAATAAAATAATTCATTTTTATGTAATGTAATAAAAATAGACAAAGTTTTAAAATTAATAAAATATTAGCAACAGAAAAGAAAACTAAATTGAAAACACTTTTTTTCTATTTATGTTTTCATTTTTTTGAAAACAAAAGAACGTAAACAGGTTTATCAAACATGTTTCTGTTACGAGTTTACAAAATTTTAAAAACATAAACAGAAAACAGAAATGTTATCAAACAGGGCCTTAGCATTTCAAAACCTTCACATCTTATGATTGACCAATTTGGTTCTCTTTATTACTAGCTATGGACTTTAACCATTGGGAAGTACACACAACATAAATTCTATTAGTCACTTCAAGCACTACTTGGTCCATATTATGCTTTCATGGGACATATAGCTAGACAACTACTATAACTTACAACAATTAGCTAACTGTCATGTGTTTGAAATTGAAGCAATACTCTTAAATTTAGCATAGGCATTTGGCTTTTGGAAATTTCCCCTATTCGGTCTTCATTCCTGTTATAATCATATAGATGCTACTATTTTCAATATGTTGCAAATTTACATGTCAATGTATTGCTTTATTCATTATTTGTTTTAAATATTTTAATTTAAGCATTAGGTTTTATTAAAGGCAAAAATAATGTTCTCCTTGCAGTCAACTTTTTATAAATTAAAATTAAATTATTTCTATATTCAAAACAATGTTGAGTAACAAATTATTTTCTAAAAAAGTGAACTATTTTGTCTATCATTTTAGAGTTGGTGCTGCATATCCTAAAATTAATTAATTATTTTGTCTATCATTTAACAAATCATTAAATTAATTATTAAATTTAATTAAGAAAACTCTTCCAAAATAAAAATTAAAAATAATTCTTAGTTGGGCCTACTACAATTCAATATTTATTGATTAGGTCCAATCCAATCTAATATATGCTTAGGCCGAATCCAATTTAAATCCAAATCCAATCCAAAAAATAAGAAGAATGAGAGAATTAAGATTATCTTTAATAAACCATTATTAAATTACTTAAACAAAACTCTTCGAAAATAATAATTGAAACTAATTCTTATTTGGTCCCAATCATTAATCTAATATTTATTACTTGGGTCTAATCCAATGCAATATATGCTTAGGCCCAATCTAATTGAAATTCAAATCTAAATCCAATTGATTAGATATTACATAAACCAATAACAGACAACAAACTTAGTAACAAATTAGAAAATAAGAAGACATGATTAAAATTCAAAAGCTATAGGTATCAAGGGTTAAATTTTAGGTTTAATGATAGCAAACAAATTTACAATAGCAGTCGATACTTTTATGTTTCAAGATTTCATTGTTTCTGAACCTTTCATTATAACTTTTATTTATTTACATACATTAGTGAAACCTAGACCCGTTCGAGAATTGTGTATAGCACCCGTTTAGTCATCCTCGATGCAATGGATTAGTCCTATGACTATATTTGTTGCTCTTGTTATGCATAAGCAGAGATTGATGTACATAGTTCTTGAATTGTCCAGTTTGGACAGTTTGGGAATGCGATGATCCTCCAACAACTCATGCAAGTCCGATGTTAGATAAAGTTTTGGTTTTTGTCCTGCTGTTCTCTGGGTGCATACATAGATACGAATTATATTGTTTCTGTGTCGTGTACTTGGAGAACCATGCAGGCATACTGTCGAAATTTTGTCTAACAAGAGGAAAAAGCATTTGAGTTATTGAAGACATAAGATGGATCGTGCATTCTCAAAAGGGATAGGACCAACTGCCCTGTAGTGAGAAGTTTAATGTTTAGGGCTAGGTAAATTGCATGATGCACGATCTCTTAAGCTAATATATTTGCTCAAATCGTACTTTCACAGAAATACTTAGCGATAAGGATAAGAGTTGGATTGATTTGTTGAATAGGACGTCCAGGGAATATGTGGAGGGGATTAAGCAGTTCATTGCCTTCACCAATGAGTTTGATAGCGAGTACATCAGTTGTCCTTGTAGAAAATACGCGAACCGTTATTACTACACACGAGATATTGTGCGGGAGCATTTGATTCTAAATGAATTTTGAAGAATTACAAGAATTGGATTAAATATAGAGAAGAGCATGTTTCCTGTCGTAGAGAGAAAAGCCTTGAGATGGAGGCCGGTGTTACAATAGTTGATCTGATGATCGCGATGCTAAATAATATCGCGTACAAGTTAGCACCCGAAGATAGTAGTTGTAAGACCAATGGGGCAGGTAAGAGTAATCCTCGCTCGGGTACAGATGAAGAAGCTTTGAGGTATTTTGAAATTTTTGATGATACATAGACAGAATTGTATCATGGATGTACGACTTTCAGTAAATTATCATTCATTGTGGAGTTGTTACACTTGAAGGCTTTGAATTAGTGGAAGGACACGTCTTTCGACTTGCTAGTCCAGTTATTGCACAGAGTGCTCCCATTCAGTGCAAAGGTCGTTAATTCGTATTACCATACTCGCAAGTTAACTGAAAACTCAGGTTTCACATATGAGACGTTGAATGTGTTGAAATAAAAGAAAAAATAAAATATTGAAAAGAAAAGAATTGTATTGATGTGTGTATTGAATACAATAGAATAGCAACCCTATTTATAGAGGTGTCAAAGTAGAATCAGAATAGAAATAGAAAACTAAATTAGAATAAGAATAGGAAACTATAAGAAAAACTATAATGAAAAGGAAAAGAATTTCCTAATTATAATTTCTAAATTTCTATATCTTATATATGTCAACACCCTCCCTCAAACTCAAGATGGAAAATTAGATACCAACTTGAGTTTGGAGACTAAGAACTGGAAAGCAATCTCATGAATACGTTGTAACTTTGAGAGATTATACGCCTTGAGAGATCATGAACATAGATTTGACTAGATGCCATAGGATCACGAGTCCAAATCTACTAACGCGCCTCGAGATCATAAAAAAAAATGTAGATCAGGGGGAAACGTGTTGAATGGCCAAGATATACAAAGCCAAAAGCGCAAGATAGCATGTCCATGTCTCCAAATGTGTGATTGGGGTCTTCAATAGAGAAACTGAAGCAGCAACAAATATCTCCAAAAGAGAACATCAAAAGCCAAAAGCGCAAGATAGCATGTGCATGTCTCCAACAGAGTGATCGAGGTCTTCAATAGAAAAGCTGATGTAACAAGAAGTATCTCCAAAAGAGAAACTTGAAATTTAAAAATTCCAAAAAAACTAGATATAGGAATAAACAAAAAATGATATGAAATTGGGTAGAGGAGCAGCGGAGGCAGCGGCGACGCCAGGAAGGGCAACACTGGCGGCCAAAGATGTGGTTGTTAGATACCTAGTCTACCCAGGATCAAAAACATAGGCTCTGATACCATGTTGAAATAAAAGAAAAAATAAAATATTGAAAAGAAAAGAATTGTATTGATGTGTATATTGAATACAATAGAATAGCAACCCTATTTATAGAGGTGTCAAAGTAGAATCAGAATAGAAATAGAAACTAAATTAGAATAAGAATAGGAAACTATAAGAAAACCTATAATGAAAAGGAAAAGAATTTCCTAATTATAATTTCTAAATTTCTATATCTTATATATGTCAACAGAATGCATGCCCAAACAATTGTATGTTATTTAGAAATGAGAATGCCCACCTTGATACGTGCATTGTGTGTAAAGCTTTAAGATGGAAGGACGACGGGGTCGGTCAAAATCGTCAGAGTAATTTGACGAGTCTGAACCATGGGAAGTTGTCACTGTAAAACAAGTGCAATATTTTTCACTTAAGCCAAGGTTGAAGAGACTCTTCATCTCATCTAAAATTTCTAAACCGATGAGATGGCATGTAGAGAACAGTAGGGAAGGTGACAAGTTAACGCACTTAGCTGACTCTCCGGTATGGAAAGACTTTAACAAGAGGCACCCTGACTTCGCCCTAAATAGTCATAGTGTGCAGCTTGGCCTGGCTACAGATAGTTTTAGCCCTTTTAGGTCCATAACTAGGGCAAATCATAGTACGTGGCCGGTGTGTTGGTTCCATATAATCTTCCTCCCTAGTTATGTATGAAACAACACTTTATGATCCTATCCACTCTTATTGATGGACCCAGAGGCCCCGGGGATAAGATTGACTTCTATATGCAACCTTTGATTGACTAGTTGAATGAATTATAGGCCGAAAGTGTGATGACTTTTGACTCTGAAGCAAATGAATTGTTCAAACTTCGTATTGCATTGTTGTGGACAATCAACAACTTCCCCGCGTATACAAATTTGTTAGGTTGGAGCATGAAGAGGGAATTTGCATGTCCTTGTTGCAACCAGAGTAAAAAATCAACCTAGCTAAAACATAATAAAAAGTGGGTATACACGGGTCACAGACATTTTCTACCCCCATTGCATAGGTTCAAAAGGGACAAAATGTCATTTGATGGCACTTGGGAATATGATCCAAAACCATAAATAATGACCGGGGTCGATTTGTTATCACAATTTCACCAGGAGCAAATACGTACAGTATATGATTTCCAAGATCTGTTGACCCCCTACTACCCTCTATTCCTAGTGCAAACAGAAAGCGCAGTCATAACTGGAATAAGAAAAGTATTTTCTACGAGTTACCGTACTTGAAAGACAACATAAAGGCATAACTTGGATGTTATGCACATTGAGAAAAATGTGTGTGATAATATATTATGGACCATTCTCGGTGTCAAGGGGGAAGTTGAAAGATAGTCCCAATGCTCACCGTGATTTGCAGGAAATGGGTTTGAGAAAACCACTGCACTTACAGTTAAGAGAATCTAACAAGGCATACATGCCTCCCGTACAATACATGATGAGTAAAGATGAGAAAGAGACATTCCTCTCCATTTTAAAGGGAGTTAAGGTGCCTAACGGCTGTTATTTTAATATTTCTAAGCGTGTGAACATGAAAGAAAGAACTTTACAAGGTTTGAAGAGTCATAATAATCACATTCTTATTCAACAACTAATTCCTTTTTCAATATGAAATTATTTACCTAAGAATGCCGTTGAGCCGTTGATTGAGATGAGTAATTTCTTCAAATAATCGTGTTCAAGAGTTCATCGCACAAATGATTTGAAAAGTCTGCAGGATAGGATTGCACTAACATTGTGTCATCTGGAGAAGCTCTTTCCATCGTCATTTTTTTTATGTAATGGCCCACTTGACCATACATTTAACGGATGAAGCCTTGCTTGGTGGTCCTGTCCAATTTAGGTGGATGTATCTGATTGAGAGGTACATGAATACATTGAAAAGGTATGTGCGTAACAGAGCTCGTCCAGAGGCATCGATAGCTAATGGTTATTTGATGGATGAGTGTACTAATTTCTACGCTGCATATCTTAATGATGTTGAAACCAAACTAGATAGGTCCTCACATATTAATGATGGTCCTATTAGAGAGGGCACACCATTTGATCTAGATAACATCGAGTGGATTCAAGCTCATCGCTACATGTTGTTCAACACGCCATCAATTGTGGCATTGATTCAGTAAGTCAACGATCATGCATATATTTAACTTGTTCATTTTCTCTCTAAATATTCATGCTCATCATTAACACATGTTGCTCTGCATTGCAGGACACACATTGATGAGCTCAAACGGGACATGCCTCATGCTACAGAAAATCAAATTCGACAGTCCTATTTTCAATTATTTCACAATTGGTTCAAGAATTACGTATGTATAGATATAGTTATTTGTGCTTCAATTTGTTCATATCATATTAGCTTCATGCAACTTTATTCAACGAGTATATGAATTATGTAGGTGTACAATTTTTGACAAACAAGCGATGGTACGTTGACCGATGAAATGAACCAACTAGCTGATGGTTCGTTTATAATAGCACGACGTTACACAACTTGTGATATCAGTGGGTTCCAATTTCGTATCAGTAAAGTAGATGAGAAACAAGCAACACAAAATAGCAGTCTTGGTTGTCCTTCTGTTGATGCGAGTTATTACTATGGCCAATTGAAAGATATTGTTGAAATTATATACAACCACAGGTTAAAATTTTTGTTACTGGGTCAATCTAATCCATGGGACTAAAGTGGATAAGTGCCTATTTATGTTGAAAAATTTCAACAATTTGTTATATCGAGATGAGTGAATAAGTAATAAACCATACATATTGGCCTCGCAAGTTGAGCAATTTTACTATGTTAGAGATCCAATGGATTCTAACTGGCAAGTTACGGTTAAAATATCAAGGAGGGGGTGTATCAAATTGAATGTGATGATCCAAATATTGATGCATTTGCCCAACAAGTTCTCGACAAAAATATAGTTGTTCAACGTGATGATGGGTTAAAGAGACCGTTGAAGGAGATACTATTGACTTGCATGACCAATGAAGGGTTGTCCACTTTTTTCCTTCCAAATTTCAAGGATATGTTTAACTTTTTGTTTAAGAATGATTTTAGTCACTGCATGAAATTTATTTATGTTATGAATATATAAACAGATATGTCAGGACGAAAAAAGAGAGATTGTCTGCGTACGATGGACGAGTTACTGTGTCAAGGCTGGGCTCGTACACCAACAGGGGACCTTAGCCGACCGATGCCTTTGGTAGGTCCCTCCACCACGTCTATAGGGGACCACAGCTCACCGACACCACCAATGGGTCCTCCCACCATACATCACACACCTACACCCAATTTATTATCACCTCAAGTCCAGCCATCCACCCGGGGGCCAACCCCATCGACACTTGCATTGGCACGATCTAGATCTTCCTTGTCCACACTAGTAGGGCCTTCTTCATCTACAGCTACTACTTCAGCCTCCGGGCGCAGTGATATAATTTTAAATTTATGTTTAACACTTAAATGAAATAATTTTAACTTTTATTTAACTAATACAAGTTTAATGTTAATAGGTTCTACTACGACGATTACATCTTCTAGCAGGCAGGGGCCCTGCTAGAGAGATTCCTTCATGGAATTCCGGTACCTGCTATGACGTGCAGTTTGACGACACATTCCACCTAGTTGGGGCAAGAGCTCTTCATGGAATTTCGGTACCTGCTATGACGTGCAGTTTGACGACACATTCCACCTAGTTGGGGCAAGAGCTCGCCAATTTATTAGCCAGTTGGGCCGTATAGTACGGGACCCACACATATTCCCCCTGACTGTGCTAAATTGGACTGCCTTTCCTCAAGATACATTAGATCAACTTTGGGGGAAGGTTAAGGTAAGACATTTATTTTTATCTTAACTTCATGGTTATTATACAATGTGTCAATTTACAATACTTTTTGGCTAATAAAATTTTTCTGTCCTACTCAAGATAATTTGAGGTCGTGTTCTGATGACTTTTAGCTAGTTTGCATGGCAAAGTGTCAGAAGTTGTAGAAAAATCACAAGAACAAGGAGAAAAAAGACCATTGGGAGAAAACATGAATGCCCCGAACCTTCTTCAACGAGTCCTGAGGGGCGTTCTCCCCTCACAATGGCCTGAGCTGGTCCAGTACTGATCGAGCAAGGGGGTGAGGTGAGTAGTTGATACTATTTTATTAATTTCATTTAATAATTAAGACAAGCTTTGTAAACAAAACTATGCAAAACAATGTTCCCTATAACATTGGATCAGCAGCTTATTTATCTTGGGCTTATTATTTCAAGATTCTATTCTGGACCATAAAGAGTCGTAAACTTGAGTTGCTAGCCATACTGTTGTTGTCGCCTTGTTTGAAGCAAAACTTTCGTTGCCTTCAACAACTGGTGCTTTTACCTTGAAGTAATCGACTATCTATCTAATTACTACACATGAGCACGCTATTATTCTTCGAGTTTGGTGTTTTAAATTAATATCATTACCCTGTAATTTCTGGATTGTTCTCTAATACTACTAGTATTATGTTGTCACTAAGTTGAATGTAAATCATAATTCCCATGTAGTTCCTTTTGAGTTTATGTTAAGTGTGTGTGTGTTTTAGTGTGTATTTGCAGTGTGATTGCTGTACCCAACTACTATATTGTAACATGATTACATTTCATAATTCATTTGAGCTCATGCATACATACATATAAAGTAATTCATTTTGCTATATGTGGTTGACAAATTTAGTTTTGCATTTATGAAAGGATGAATTACACTTACACCCCCTAAACATTTGGATAACTACACATACATCTCCTAAACATTTGAAATTTACAGAAACATCCCTTATTTTGAAATGTTACTAACCCAGAGCCCCTCCGTTCGGGTGCCGTTAGGGTTAAAGGTTAAATGATGACGTCACTCATAAAATGATGTAATATACCAACTATGCCCTTCATTTAACCTTTCATCATTCTTTCTTTCATCAGCCCTCTAATGAAGAAGTTGCAATCTTAGGCCAAATAGATACAGACAAAGACAAATGAAGAAGACGAACCAATTGGGGAAAAAATCGAAGAACATCAGTTTTATATTTTTATTTTATGGTAATTTCATTTTTGTTTTCTAAAATAAATTTTGAAAACATAAGTAATCAAATGTATTATGAGCTATTTTTTTTTATTTTCAAAAGCGTGAAATGAAAAATAAGTTCAAAATAAAAAAAATAAAAAATAAAAACAAAAAACAAAAAATGGAAAAATAAACCCAATGCCACCTAATTCTTCGTATTCTTTTTGTAAAATTCTATGTAATTTTTTAATTTTACAAATACTCATCAACTCCTCTTAATTTATCTCAGTTTTTCTTTCTATCTTCTTATCCCATAAATAATAATTGAAATAAAAAAGAGCTGAGTTTATTTGCACTCCAAAAATAACTTATTACACTTCACTTTACTTTTTCATTAAATAAATTATAATGAATTCCAACAAAAACCTTAGGCATTTAGGATAATGAAAAAATTATTTTTAAAAGCTAAAATAATTTTTAATTATATTTATATTTTTAATAACAATATAAAATTAAATTTCATTTCATAAATCAATTAAGTAAAAAAATTAATTTCTTTCAATCTTTTTGTTTACAAACTTTATCATATTAATTCTTATCATCATTCTCGATTTATTTAGTAAGATTTTATATGATTCTTTCAATTCTTATAATCTAGTAATATATTTTAAAAATAATATAATAAAATAAAATGTAAGTGTAGTAAATATTAAATAAATAACTTACCAAAAATTTGTCAAAATAAATAAATAAATATCAAAATGATAAAGAGATATGACAAAAATTTGTAAGTATGTTGAAATAAAATAAGTTATTTTCTTATTTGATTATGTTATAAAATAAATTAAAATTTGTTTTTATATAATTTTTGAAAATGTAAACAAAAATAAAATTTATTTTGGTCTTTTAATTTTTTTTTTACATAAAACCTACGAATATCTTATTATCTTTTACCATTACTATTTTTTCTCACAAAATCATAAATTCAAAATAGAATCTCTCATAATTTTTTCACCATTCATATATAAAAAAAATAAAACTATAAAAAAATATCTAACTAGAAAATTAATTAACTTTTAAGTGTACTGATAGATTTACCAAATAACCGTAAGTATATTTCTTTTGAAAACTTAATTTGATTATTTACAATAACAAATATTTTATAAAAAATCTAAAATTAGAAATTTTTATCATAATAAGGTAATTCATATGTGTAAGTGAATTTAAAAAAAAATTAGATTATAATTGTGGCATGCTTATCAAAATATCCAAGAGAGAATTGATAAGTTGAATTTTGTATATATATAAAAAATAATAATTTTTATTATAAAATAAATGTATTATAATATTATAATTATATCTTGAATTAAATTTTGTATAAGGATTTTTATGATATTATAAGTATGTAAAATATATGTCAAAAGAAATATAAGTAATTGTGTAATTTTAATTAATTAAAAAATAAATTACTATTTGTAAAGTCCAAATGTACTCACATAAAAATTTATCACATTATACGTTTACTCTAGTTAAAAATAAAAGAATAAAAGTGTGTAGTGTCCATCAAGTGTAATTAAGGGTAGTTTTGTTACTACGATTCAAAATTTAATAGTGTCAGGCACAATAGTGTCGGATGGGGGTTTAGGTTAGTAACCGTTCAAAATAAGAGAGATTTCTGTAAATTTCAAATGTTGAGGGGTGTATGTGTAGTTATCCAAACGTTTAAGGGATATAAGTGTAATTTTCCCTTTATTAAAAGTAGTAGGCACAAGTACAATACCCTTATTGTATGTATTTGGTTAGGGCATATAGGGGGTTTTGAATGAAAAAAAATTGAAAAAATTAGTATAAAAATGACACATAATAAAAATTTAACTAAAGAAAATTAATAACTTTTAATAAAATTTGATAAACTAAAACAATCCATAATACGCGTGAATATATTAATAGTAGGGATACACCGAAAAAAAAAAAAAGTGAACTGGGCAACTTTTACATGGCAAGACCACAGTATTTGATGGTATTCATTAAACTATTACTAATACATAGAAGTTGTCAGATTGAGAAATGGTCTAACAGCACTCTCAAGTTATACCATCTGCTATTCAATAATTAGACATCCTTTCGAGGAGGAATTGTACACAAAGCGTCTGACTTTTTAATAATTCTTTAAATGTACTTTGTTTAGACTTCTACAAAATGAACATGCATGACTCTGCTAGTCTAATTGATCCTTGTTGTTAATCAATAGCCCATTGCTTTTCAGCTTTCAACCCGCCCCCCCAACAAAAAAAAATTAATGTATATCAATTCAAAATTGTCTAATCCGGATACAGATTAAAATACCATGTACCTCGTCCATCCACATTTCTCAAATTAAACCACATCCGTTGACTTGGAAGCCTCTAGATTTGATGGCTTTTGGTGGGCCATCGAACCCAAGGAAACAGATTCATTTCATTCTTAGATATTTTAAAATTATACTGTGATTCACTGAACGATATAAAAACAAATATTAAAAAATATTGTCTACCTTGTTTACATTTTCCCCAGTTTTGTGTTCTGCGTGACCTACCCAAACAACTATAAATATGTGTTATGCATATGTGAACTTCTCATCTCTAAAACCTTTTCTTCGACATCTTCACAATACCATTGTTCTTTGAAAACTCTCTAATTCTTCATCTTCTCACAATTCTTGATTTGGGAAGTTATACTTTTGTGTAAGAAGAAATGGGTTTTGAACCTAAAAGCGTTTACTTTCTACTTTGTATCATGGTGTTTTTGCCCGCACTTTGCTCCTCAATGGACATTTACGTGTCCTCTAGAGCTACCTACTACCGTAGCTCTGACGGCATGGGTACTCCAAGTATGTATATTATAATATTCTCTTGATTACATGTTGTATTTGTTATATAATCAGAAAATTTTATCCAAAAAAAAAAAAAATTGTCAAATTAATAGGGTAACGAAAAGCATATTTTTAATTAAAAGGAAGTTTTTGTTACGCGGTTATCATTGTCTTGTGAATATAATTCCTTCTTTTGTGATAAAGTAGCAATTTCTTGCATTAAATTGTCTACATTGATTCATTTAGTAACATTAATTATTATTATTTATGGTTTAATGTTTTTAAATTAGCTGGAGCATGTGGCTTTGGTAAATATGGAAGTATCGTTTACAATGGCTCGGTCACTGCGGTATCTAATAAATTGTATAAAAATGGATTCGGTTGCGGCGCATGCTATCAGGTAATTTAATTTTTGTGCTTTCATTCAAATTAGAAAGTAATTAAGTGTTCATTTTTTGAGGAGATTGTGCCTTTTTAGATCAAAATTCAAATAGCAATGTGTAGTTATTGCGAATTATAACTTAGAAGAAAATAAATAGATCTGGTGAGACATTTCTGTATAAATTTTGAAATACCATGAATAAAAATGTTCATCAATGTATGTTAAAAAGTATGAAATTAAGTAAAAAAAATAATAAGCTTTTGTAGCAAGCCAAATGGAAGATGATTTATATACAGTTATTGTTTCCTTATGTATGAGTTAGGTTCGGTGCAAGATTCCAGAACTTTGCAGCAGAGAAGGAGTGAAGGTGGTGGTGACGGATCACGGTGAAGGCGACAGAACAGACTTCATCCTAAATAGTAAGGCTTATGAAAGTATGGCCCGTCGTCCAAAGTTGGCCTCCAAGTTGATATCTTATGGGGTGGTTGAGGTGGAATACAAAAGAGTTCCTTGTGAGTACAAAGGTCGCAACCTTGCAGTCAAAATTCACGAGTACAGTAGGTTTCCTGACTATCTAGCCATAATCCTTCTGTACCAATCTGGCAAAAACGACATCACATCAGTTGAACTATGGCAGGTAGAGTAGTCAACTAATCAATTTAGTTTAGACCTAGTTTGGTAAATTGAATAGTTGATTGATTTTAGTGTATATATTGTCTCGAAACAGCCTATTAACAGAGAATGGAGCAGCATGAGAAACGCCTATGGTGCAGTATGGGACATGCCAAACCCGCCAAAAGGTGTGCTTACCCTCAGAATCAAAGTGAATGGCAGTGCAGGGAAGAAGTGGATCGAGTTGGTTCGAGTAATTCCTACTAAATGGAAGGCTGGTGCTGTCTATGCAACAAATGTCAAGCTCGCTTGATGAGCTCCATAAAATCTCAATCCTAATATCTACTTATATATATATATATATCTAAATATGTGCAGCGAAAAAGCTCCTTATAATGTGTTTTTTTAATTAAGTGAACAAAGTTGTGTGTCGTTTTTAGCGGATTTAGAGCAAGTGCTCTTTGCCGCACTGAATAATGGGTATTGGGTTATGTGTTTTGTTCATCAACGAAATATGAATAAAAGCTCAACTTAATTTGATTTTTATTTTTGTTTTTATTTTCTTTCTTTAGAGTTAATTAAAGTGTTAAAGGATGTTTTCACTTCAGGAAATAGTAAATAATAGTACTTAGCCCGTTGGTGGTAAAATACATGAGTTAAATTTATCCTAGAAAAATAATTTAACTTGAGAAAATTTTGTGAGAACATTGCGAATGTATACTTGACCTCAGCATGTACGTGCACACTAGCAACTCAAGAGTCTCATATTAATTATTGTTCGACTAAATTTAGCATTTTTGTTTTTAATTAACTCTCTCTTTACCAATTCTTCTTGTCTGCTTTTATCAAAATCAAGGAAATTAAATAGATTGAAGTATTATTTTTTGTTAAAATATTTGCATAACATAACTTTATTTATCTTTCCATAAAAATGTAATAAATTGAAGGAAAGCTCAAAAACATTTTTATAGTATGCTAGTGTTCAAAAAGTAAATCTTCAAGTTAGTAAATATAAGTTTTTAAAACCATTTAAAAAATTTTAAATGTTTAAAAATGTGTAAATAATTTCTATTATGTAAATATTTTGATTATGTCATTATTTTAGCTCAAGCACGTAACAAAATATTATTGGTTAGAATTTACTATAATTAACATTTGTAAAAGGGTTATTACAATAATATTCAAATTATGCAAGGCCTATTTGTATTTAACTAGATGTGCACGAGTTGTTCTCATAATATCCCAAAACATAAGTTCAATTTACCATTAAAAGTATCATGTTTTGAATAATATTATCATAAAATATATTTAATTTCCCCAAAATACATTTAGTGCTAGATTTATTGTGATGACGATAACATTACATCACTAAAATTATTTTTAATTATAAAATTTTATATGATGAGTAGGCTTAGAAACATATTTTTATTGAGTCGAGTAGAATGGAGTTATTACTATAATATTCAAATTATGCATACCCTATTTGTATTTAACTAGATGATCATGAGATGTCCTTATTATTACCCTAAACAGTAAGTCCAATTTACCATTAAAAGTATCATGTTAATTTGAATAATATTATCACAAAATATATTTAGTATCCTCAAAATACATCTAGCGTCGGATTTATTGTGATGATGATAACATTACATCACTAAAAGTATTTTTAATTATAAAATTTTATATAATTACTAAACTTAAAAACATATTCTTATTGAGTCAAGTAGGATAGAGTTGAATATGAAATTATTAAGAAAATTATAAATTCAAACATAGATCTAAATTTGTCAAGTCCATAATTTCTCAATCCATATTAAGACCTGTGAAGAATAGAGTATCGACACTGGCGGTTTGGGAGAGAGAGTCGGGGCCGGAGCCGGAGCCGGGGCCGGAGCCGGAGCCAAGGCCGGAGCCGAAGGGAAGTTGGGGAGGGAGAGGAGTCGAGGTGGGGTTGGTGTTCTACAACTACAACTTCTATTGGTTCTGGGTTGTGTGTGGGGAAAAGAGAGGACGGCCAGAGGGTAAAAGGGTCGGCCTTGTTGCCATTCGCTCTTGGGTTGGGCAGTTGCCTAGTTGGGCCTAAATTTTTTTTCTTCTCGGTCCAAAAATTTTTTCTTGGGTTGTCCTTGGCCTAGGTGTTGCCCAAGCCCAGGGGCTTACTGGGCTCACCCTTGGGTGGACCCATTATTTCTCTATAAATCTCTATAATTTTTTATAAAATTTAAATTTTTTATTCCCATTATGATTTACAAAATTATAACTTTCAAAAATTTATACTAATTTACAGAACTTCAAACATTATTGATACAAATGCATTCGATTTTCAAGCTAACATTCGATACTCGTCACAAACTGGCCGTTAAATACATACCATGCTATATTCAACGCATGGTGTGTACATATTGGCTAAAATTATATTTTTTATAGACCCTCCCCCCTCTTCTCTATATATCATATTATATATATATATATAATAGAGTTTGGTAATGCCATTATGTCATATAAGACTTAATTTGTGTTACGATTGTGACACGTGACACTTAATTATAACTGTCTGGCACTACGTAAAACTTAACTTGCATTACGGTTGTAACACGTGTATGGTTGTGACACATGATTATACATAATTACAACTTATTCACAATTTTTTATTTTGTTTAAAATAGAATATTCATGGATATCACTTGATATATTGATTTAATTTACACTTCTATTTATGATTTAATTTCTTATTTTTATTTTTATTTTTATATGTAGATATAAATTTGGATTTGAGAAATTGTGAGCCGGTTTAGTCATTTGGGTCAGGATTGAGATTGAGCACGTCAATTCAGCCTAAAATTTTTAGAACATATCTTTTCATATATTTTATGCATTTATATATTATTATATGATTTATTAAAAAAAATTCAGTTTTTATATCAAAATTTATGAAAAAAATATTTGTTTCACGACTAAAAACTTACTTTTATAAGTATTTAAATTGTTTTATTTAAAAATTAATTTATTTTTAGTTCCTCTTTTCTTTCTTTTTTTTTTTAACATGTAAAAACCTACTCTTATCTTATAAAAAAAGAAATTACTACATCCTATCAAAAATTTTAATCAGAAGGATCGATTATTGTGAAAATGAAATTTGTGTAAGATAAAAAGACTTCATTGTGTTTACCTTTTGAATGTGATGGGCATAAACTCGTAACCTTGTAAAAATTAAAAGAAAAAAAATTATTTTTTCTCCTTTATTATTTAATAGTTTACATCTCTCTCATTTGTTCTCCCATCTCTCTCTAGAATGGATATTTTAGGCTGAGCTTATTAGGCCTATGTTTTTTTTCTTGATTCGAGAAATGATTTAAATTTATTTAATAATCCGATCTAAATTTGGGATTGAGTAGGTCGATCCAATCTGAACATTTAAAAACATTTTTTTAAATATTTATGTATTTATATGTTATTTTATTTATATTTTTCTCAATGAAAATTTAAGTTTTTTTTATGTATATTTATAAAAAAATATTTATTCAGTACTAAAAAACTTTTTTAATCTTTTAAAATATTTTAATTTAAAAAAAATACAAAGTGGATCAAAGAATTAAACCTAGGCCCATTTTTTGTTACTCTTGGCCCAATAGACTAAAAAAAAAATCGAAAAATTGTATCCAAGTCATACTTGGATAATCTTTTAAAGTTATTAGTCACACTCAAAAAAAAGTATTGCTTTTAAGTCACATTAATGTGAAAAGTTTTGTATTTAAGTCATACTTTTGAGTGGGTCCCACGAGTTTGTTTTGAATATAATTTATAATATGACTTAAATGCCCTTTTTCTATAATTAACGGAGATGGAGTTGCCGAAAATTATGGAACCGAAAAATCACGTTTTCCGTTTTTGTTTCATTCCTTATCAATTGCGTGAACATATAGTGAGATAAAAATCTGTTAAAGGATTATATACGAAGGAATACACACGGATTACGCGAGTTTGTGCTGTGAGATTAACGTCGATCGAATGAATATATACAGATTTGGATTACGTATTTAAACACATGACTGCGGTACTGTTTTTTTTAGGATGCATGCTCGTTCAAAAACAGTACCGCGTTCAAAAACAGTACCGCATGACTCTATCATACAAACATCATATGTAAATAAAAAAATAGTTCACATATCAAACGAATAATCGACAGTACCGCATGTATAACAGTATCACATGTCTGCGGTACTGTTTTTTTTAGAATGCATGCTCATTCAAAAACAGTACCGCACGACTCTATCATGCAAACATCACATGTAAACACAAAAATAGTTCACATATCAAACGAATGACCGACAGTACCGCATGTGTGACAGTACCGCATGTGTCTGCGGTATTGTTTTTTAAGGATGCAAGCTCGTTCAAAAACAGTACCGCATGACTCTATCATGCAAACATCACATGTAAACACAAAAATAGTTCACATATCAAACGAATAACCGACAGTACCGCAGTACCACATGTCTGCGGTACTGTTTTTTTTAGGATGCATGCTCGTTCAAAAACAGTACCGCATGACTATATCATGCAAACATCACATGTAAACACAAAAATAGTTCACATATCAAACGAATAACCGACAGTACCGCATGTGTGACAGTACCACATGTCTGCGGTACTGTTTTTTTTAGGATGCATGCTCGTTCAAAAATAATACCGCACGACTCTATCATGCAAACATCACATGTAAACACAAAAATAGTTCACATATCAAACGAATAACCGACAGTACCGCATGTGTGACAGTACCACATGTCTGCGGTACTATTTTTTTTAGGATGCATGCTCGTTCAAAAACAGTACCGCACGACTCTATCATGCAAATATCACATGTAAACACAAAAATAGTTCACATATCAAACGAATGACCGACAGTACCGCATGTGTGACAGTACCACATGTCTGCGGTACTGTTTTTTTTAGGATGCATGCTCGTTCAAAAACAGCACCGCATGACTCTATCATGCAAACATCACATGTAAACACAAAAATAGTTCACATATCAAACCAATAACCGACAGTACCGCATGTGTGACAGTACCGCATGTGTGACAGTACCACATGTCTACGGTACTGTTTTTTTTAGGATGCATGCTCGTTCAAAAACAGTACCGCATGACTATATCATGCAAACATCACATGTAAACACAAAAATAGTTCACATATCAAACCAATAACCGACAGTACCGCATGTGTGACAGTACCACATGTCTGCGGTACTGTTTTTTTTAGGATGCATGCTCGTTCAAAAACAGTACCGCACGACTCTATCATGCAAACATCACATGTAAACACAAAAATAGTTCACATATCAAACGAATGACCGACAGTACCGCATGTGTGACAGTACCACATGTCTGCGGTACTGTTTTTTTTTTTGGATGCATGCTCGTTCAAAAACAGTACCGCACGACTCTATCATGCAAACATCACATGTAAACACAAAAATAGTTCACATATCAAACGAATAACCGACAGTACCGCATGTGTGACAGTACCACATGTCTGCGGTACTGTTTTTTTTTAGGATACATGCTCGTTCAAAAACAGTACCGCACGACTCTATCATGTAAACATCACATGTAAACACAAAAATAGTTCACATATCAAACGAATGACCGACAGTACCGCATGTGTGACAGTACCACATGTCTGCGGTACTATTTTTTTTAGGATGCATGCTCGTTCAAAAACAGTACCGCATGACTATATCATGCAAAGAATGGTGCTGTTTTAATGAGGTACTATTTTTTTATACGGTACTGTTTTATTATGTGGTACTGTTTTATTATGTGGTACTGTTTTTATGCGATACTGTTTTTATGCGATAATGTTTTATTATGTGGTATTATTTTTTATGCGGTATTGTTTTATTATGTGGTACTGTTTTCCTTAATAGTTTTGATTTTGTTTCCAAAAATCAGTTTTGCTTATTTTGTAAAGAAGATGAAAAGTCGCGGAATTAGGTTTTTCTCAAACAGTTTTGATTTTGTTTCCAAAAATCAGTTTTACTTGCTTTATAAAGAAGATGGAAAGTCACGGAAGTTATGAGTAAAGTGTGCATTATTTTCGGATAAAACTGGCAGTTTTGAAATGTAGTAAAAACGCGTGATATCCTTTTTGGTCTTTTTGTTGCAAGTGTGACTTATTCACAAATAAGATTTTTGGGTATGACTTAAATCTTTATAAGTTCATAAATAGTGACCGGCCTCCAAAAACCCCAAAAAAAAACCCTATTCCCGGATGACCCGTTGTTCATCCTGCAAAAACGCTACTAACAACCACGTGCAAGTCATTTTCAACTTTCACAATTAGACCATAAAAAAAAATTGATGCTAATCTAGGTGGTGTTTGGATGGCAAAAACTTGGAAAAAGACATTTGTATTCATTGTGACTTACACATTCTTTTGCCATTCATAGTATTATCAGTCAACTTTACATCATTAATAATATTTTGTACTCAATAAAAAATTGTAATATACACTTATCAATTGTAATTAAATTCCATAATCAACAAATTTTAGGCTTAATTTAGAAACACTAAAATTATTGTCTTAAATTTTAAACTTCTTTTAAATAAAGAATGACAAAAATGTTAAGTTATCAAAAAGTTAAAGAGTTAGTTACTAAAAAATTAGTTTTTTTCTTTCTCAAACCCAAAAAAAGGCTAGTAACCAAGAAAGGGAAAAAAATTAATTTTTTAGTAATTAATTTTTATTTTTTTATTAATTGGACATTTTTTTCATTCCTTCATTATTTAAAAGAAGTTTAAAATGTAATAAAACAAATTTAGATATTTCACCTAAAAAAAAAAAAGGTTAAAAGGTTGAATGGCCAAAAGTTATTATTACCAAACGAGACCTTAGTTATGTATATATATTTATATAGTGGTATTTGGAGTTGTAAAAGTTAATATAAATTTATAAATGTTATAATCTTGTAATTTATACATTGAGTAAAAATTTTAAATTTTATAACAATTTATAAAATTTTATGAGCATCCAAACCCATAATATGAAGAAAATAAGCGGATTTACCAGAGCAGGGCAACATAAATGGCAAAACCACAGTAGTTGACTGTACTTGAATTATCACTAATACATGGAAGTCAGCCAGATTGAAATGATCTAGCGGCTCTCTAGCGATACCATCTGCTTTTGCAGGGATAAAAAAGTGGAATAAAGTAAGATAATTTAAAATAATTTGTTAATTCATAATTTGTGCAGTAAGATAAAAAGTGAATAATTTTAAAAAATTTTTAAATTTTTTTAATGCACTAAACACACTCTCAATATAAGTTACTCATCAATTAAACATTCATTTTAGGAATTGTAGACGGGTGTACCCCTGCTTTCATAATTCTTTAAATGTGCTTTGTTTAGATTCTCATACAAATCAAATAAAGCTCTAATAATTCTTTAAATGTGCTTTTTTTCTTTTTAAGATTTTCATAGAACTAAAAGTTTGATAATGTGGAGTTGATTTACAATTTTATCAATGATAAAAAGTATATGCAAATCACACGAAATTCAAACCTCTTTATGCAATTAGATTTGCATCAATTTTTTTTTTCTTCAACACTAAAAGTTGATGTTAGATTTATTTTGTTAGAATTAGCAATTTAACATTATAATGGAGTTTTAATCTATATAAATTTAGATGTAAATTAAAGCGTTAGAATTCAGAATTAGAACAAACTATTTTTAACTTCAAAAATAATATCAAATTCATCATTTTACAAGGAGGGCATTATAGTCTTATAAGTCATGAAAAAAAATCAAGAATTAAATTTCCGCGGTTTATCTTCATGAGAAAATTGAGGGAAAGTTGTGTTATCCCATTAAAAGGCCTGGAGAAGACCACTGAAAAGTTTACATGATCTTCCTCACGAACAAAAGCAATTGCAATTAACACAAGACTTCCATAACTAGCTAGCAGTCCCTTAATTTATAATTGATTTCCCCCAGGATTCCTTAATTTGTAGAATTTGAAAGCAAACTAAATCAATAAGGCATGGATTGAAGAAGGTGAATTAGCTCTATGTGGTGAGGTGTGTACTTCATTCCTAATCTGGGATCAAGACGACGAATGCATAACACAATTTTTTGATATTCTTTTTTTTAATAATTTTTTAGTGTATAATTTTTATGCATGTTATTCACATACAACAAAAAAAAATTATAATTAAACATAAAAAGAAATTCAAATACGAGTCAATTCTTTTTTCGATTGATATATGAATTTACCTATTTGTAAATTTTTTTTTTAATTTTTCTTTTTGACAAATGTGAATGAGATGCCTATGGGTTAATGATTAATCACATAAAGTGACAATTTAAGCATACTAAATGTAATTAATCATACATAATTAGAGGCTAAAATGAATTAGATATTCATAAATATTGATTTTCTCCCATTTCATATGCTTATGAGAAATTCTGGATCATAAGTGTGAATTGAAGTAAAAAATGAAGCAAAAGAGCCAAAATGGTCATAGATTGTTCAAACTCCTGTTCGAACAACCCATCATCCTGCACTCCCATTCACATGACAGAAAGCAAAGAATCTGAAATGGAGAAAAAAAATGTCTAAGTGTAGCTAGACCCTCTAAACGCTTGTTCAGATAAAACTTTTGTCCGGACCCTTGTCTGAACGATCGGATTTTAATTCTAAATTCTTTAATGGGAACTTTGTAATATTTAGAAGAGATGACTATAAATAGAAGTTAGGATTTCATGAAAGAGATACACTAGCAGAATTGGGGGAAATAAACAACCACTAGAATGCTCGACCACCATAGAGCGACCATGTTTGCTATTTTAGACGACTGCCTATACACAATTTTCGACCGCCTTCAAACAGCAGTTAAAAACCAATTACTTCCCCCCAAAACACCCCTTCCCATCTTGATTTCATTTCACCCACCTTGGTCTAATTTCACTCCTGCTCTCCTTTCTCCGTCTCTCTCTCATCTCATTTCCCTCTTTGTCTTCTCTTCTCTTTATTTGGCACCGGCGACCAGCCACCAACGGTAATAGTTCCTGAAAAGCTCACTAGCAGCAATTGTTTCTCGGTGTTTGCAACCCACTTGCTACAACCAGGTCCCTTCTTTGTCCTTTTCTCTCATCTCGTCTCCCTCTCTGTCTTCTTTTCCTTCTCTGGCATTGACGACAAGCCACCAACAGCAATTCCCTAAAAATCTCACTGGTGGCAACTGTTGCCTAGCGTTCGTGACCCACTGGTGGTGACTAGGTATTTGTCTCAACTATCTGGTTTCCCTCTCATTCTCATTTTTTCCTTTATTTCTCATTTCTCAATTTGCCCTCTCACTCACTTACCTAGGATTTTGACGACAAGTAGCTGGGGGCATTTGTCTCTGTCACTCAATCCACAGGTATTTGTCTTTCCTTAATTTAATTCTTTTTTGTATTTTTTCCAATTTTTGTGGGCTGCAATTTTGGGATTTTGGAATTTTCCTCCCTCAATTTTTTTTCACTTATATGGACTAAAATTTGGGGATTTTGTTAGATTTTGGATATTAAAATCTCAATTTTGATTACTTTGGTTGCTAATTATGGGATGAATTTTGCTTAAACGAATCCAATTTTTGCTTTGTGATAATCTGTTCACATTAACTTATTTGGTTAATAGTTGGTTTATGCCAAAATTGTGGTTTTAGAGATTTTTCTTTTTTTTTTTTCCTCGAAAATGTATGATTTGTATGCTTTTCATATGTGTTAATAATAGGCATTATTGTCATCCATGCCTATCATCCTGCAAGTTGAGTTTATGCCCAATGGTGTGATGCTGTGTTGTAGTTGTTTGTTTTTGCTTTTAAAGGGAAATGGGACAGGGCATATTCGTACTCTGGGGATGGAGTTCTAGGTTTTCTTCAAGCAATTCAATCTTAAAATTTCTTTTAGGCCATGAATCCTTATGTTAATAAGACCAGTTTTTTTTGGTAACTCGGAACCACCGCTTGAATTGGACGAGTAAACCAGAGATGCTTGAACCTATCCGCAAGACCCAAGCATCAGACAAGACAGGGTAAGAACCAGCAGGAATCAAAATCAAGACTTTCATGTTTACAGTTGGTCCCATGCGACCTTGAACCGCTGGGCTACCCTGACGGTTATTAATAAGAGCAGTTTTATTATAATTAGTACGACAATTTCTTAGTTGAAAGAAAGTTGGAGCAAATTAAGCTTGTGCTGTCAATAATCTTTTTGGACTTCCTATTATTTTTCCTTTCTTAAGTGTGTAAATCACATTTATCATTTCCTTGACTAGTTCTTTTTCTCTGTTTTTTGTTAAAATACTAATGTAGGTTTGTTTGTTCATTGGGAGACTTAAATAAATCAGTTACATAAGGGTGAACAAAAGTAGAGGTTTAGAGGTAGATAAAATGGATTAATTATCAGTATAGCCGTTTGCTGATTATTTCACATTTTTTTAATAATCATATTTTATCATGTTTGTCAGTTTGTGTGCTAAGAATAACTATCGACCTTATGTTCCTCCTACAGATGAAAAAAGAATATTTCATGATACTGTATAATAAGAAGTAGTATAGCTTTGCGTATCAATGCTCATCTCTATGGAGCGTGTTAATGCACTGAAACTATAAATGAAAGTGAGAACAAAATAGCATTTTTTTCAATAAAATGAAATGATTCCACTTCTTGAGAGACCAAAATTATCACCAGTGGAATAGACAATGACAATTGGGTAGACAACAATATGATCTGTTGTGATTCAAGGTCTAGTAGGACTAATGCTTGGTTCTGTGCGGTAGTGGAACTAGAAATGTGAAGATTTTATAGCTTAAACTAGTAACAAGTTTTAGGGTAATAAACAAATTTTTAGTGATATCTATAGGAGATGCATTAAATCCTTAATATCAAGTTGTATTTACACAAACTGTTCGCATCGAGGCGGCTTAATATTTTGTTATTGTTTGTATTAATTCCACAGGTGTGCAATGCACTATTGCAACTATTTTTGGCATCTAAGATAATGACTAAAATTTAGGGATTTTGGTGTCTTCTCCCCCTCATCTCTCATTTTCTTTTTTTCATTTGGCTGTCTCATTATGCTATGTATTGCGAGTTTTGTGGACTATTGTGAAATTTTAAGAATAAACTCAACTTGTTTCAGAATATATGCATATTAGTGGGCCCATTTGGCTGTTGAAATTGCAATACTGTACATATAGGCCTCCTTTGATAACGCTTTTATTTTTTATTTTTTTGTTTATGTTTTAAAATTTTTGTAAACTGACAACAGAAATATATTTGTTAAATCTGTTTACGTTTTTTTTTGTTTCCAAAAAAAATAAAAACTTAAACAGAAAAACGTAAATGAAAAAATGGTGTTTTCACTTTATTTTTTTCCTATTACAAACACTTTGTCAATTCTAATACTTTTTTTATTTTTGTTACATCATATTAAAATAAATTATTTATTCAATATTTTATTAAACTAAAATTAATTTTAATAAATAATATAATTAAATTAAATTAATATGTAATATACATCATTAATTTATTTCTAATAAATGATTAAATTCAATTAGTTAATCTAATTAATAGGAAATATATATTTATTAAATTATTTTAATGAATAATAAAAAAATATATATTAATTTAATTTAATAAATAATTTAGTTAATATACATATATTTTATTAAATTATTTTTAATAGATAATATAATATAATTATTTTATTTTATTTAATAATTAATTTAAAATAATTAATTTAACTAATATTAAACATATTTTATTAAATTATTTAAATTATTATGAAATATATTTATTCAATTATTTTTAGTAAATAATATAATTAAATTATAATTAATATATTTTACATTTACTGGATTTAATGATATGATACTTATATTTTATTTACTTGTTTTTAATAAATAGTATAATTAAATTAAATTAATATAAAATATATTTATTAAATTCGATTAATTTTTTAAAAAGTAATAAAATTAAATATTTAAAAAGTTAAAAAATTAATAATTGTAGATAAAATTATATTTCTAAACGCAGTTTTAGATTTCATTTCAGAAAAAAAAAATGAAAACAGAAAACATAAACATATAAACACAAACAGAAAAATGACAGCGTTATCAAATGGTCCTCATAATGTTTAAGATTTAAATGGGTCTGGAATGAAATGATATATGATTATGAGGATTTGAACAAGGTTTTGTACAAGTTTTGGGCATACAATTTAGAATTTGGGATTTAAGCCTCCTCTTAAGAGTTAGTTTTAGTATTGTCAAGGTAAACGTTTAGGCTAACATGGATTTGTAACATGAATTCTGGACCTAGGAATTGTGATTCAGCCACTTGAGGAGGTTTTATTACTGGAATGATAATAATGTTGTGGTTCTTATTGTTTTCTTGCATTTATTTTCATTATAAAAATAGGATTTTAATTCTTTGACCTCTTCCATACTCATGCTTAAATGAAAGCGTTACTAGTTTATTTAGATATGTTTATTATGGTTGTGCTTACAATTACTTTATTATTTTCATTACTTTACACTAAGGCTTCGTTTTTGTTTGGACGTGAAATGTTTTCCTACAAAATGCTTTACTCATTTTTGGTAAGTTGATTGTCGGATATATTCAGGTTTTAAAATATATGAACATATATGTAAGAGAGAGAAAGAGAGAAGAGAGAGCCATCTTCTCTTCTAATTTGTTTTTGCAGTTTTGTTTATGATTTTAATTTTAAATTCATTCATTATAATTTTTATAGTCATATTTAATTTAATTCTTTTTTGTTAATTTTAGGTTTGATGTGGACTCTTATGGTTTTGAGGTTGACACTAACTCGAAGACTTTATTTTGATTATGCTTTGTAAAATTAAGGATAATGTAATCATTATTTTATCAAATATTTTATGAAACCTTAGAATTTTGTTAGATAATTTCATATTGTCGTACTATATATTTGAATAAACAGTTTAATCAATATACAGGTTTTGTTGTATGAATGTATAATTTTCTCTTGATTTTAGTAGAAATAAATATACTTTTGTAAAATATATATATATATATATTATAGACGACCGCCTTTAAGCAGTCATTAAAAAGGTTTTTGCATTTTGGTTTTCAGCGACTGCTGTTGGCAGTTGGTAATCAGTTTAGATGACCACTTTGAGGCGGTCACCAAAAAGTTTATCAGAATCCCATATCACTTTAAATGATTGCTTTCAGGCAGTCGCTAAAAAGCTTTTAGCCGTCGACACTTTAGACGACTGCCTAAAGGCAGGTTGTCTAAAGTTTTTCAAAGGGGGTCATCTAAAGTTTTTCTCAACCCTAGCATTCACGACCGCTATGTAGTGGTTGTTAGGTAGTCGACAAAAGTATAGACAACCACCTACAGCCTTTAAATGACCGCTTTTGGTGGCCGCCAAATCCTGCTTCCATTGTAGTGATATATAGATATACATATATAGATATACATACATTACTTAGAGTAAAGTTATGGTAGATTAGAGAGGATTTGAGGGTTTTCTCCATATCTTCACATATGATTTCAATTTCTTTTATTAATTTCTTAGATTTTTTATGTTCTAGAGTAGATCAAAGCAAATGATCATTAGGTATTTAAAGATTTTCATGTATTTGGATCAATCAAGGTACAATTTGTAATTTACTTTCAATTTCTGCATACCTAGATATTTGATTGGTTGATTTTCTTTTAAACACTCTTTTGTATTCAATTTCTGCTTGACTTTTCAGTGCCGTGTATGTTTAGTTCTTTTGTTGAATTAGTATGCACACTAGGTGTTTGATATAGTATCTCCATGGATAATTTACATACAAACCTCTTATGTTTACATGTTTTTCTAGACTTTGCATGCAATATATGCTCAATGCTTGTATTGAGTACGTTTGCATGTTAGGTGTTTGTTAGAATGCTTATATGTCTAGATCAATTATACAATGTATAATTGATTTTATGTTCCCTTAGCAGTTGGACTTAATTTCTTTAAATTAACCCACATTGTAATAGTTTTGCCTAAATGCACATAGGTAGAATATGTTCGCCCCCAAATTGGTTCATTGCATGTTAATTGAATGGTTCATCTTTGGTCCCAAGCCTCTTTAATTTCAAAGTTTTTAATTCACTTTACATTAGATTATATTGTAACCTTCTAGGTGTTTGATAAAATGCCTAGGTAAGTTTTATTTTCAAAATTTAAATCAATTTTCTTTAATTTTAACTATGTGACACCTACTAATTAAAAGAAGAAGAATTGTAATTTAACAAAACCTCTTCCTATAATATGACTGGCACTTCACTATTTTTATAAATTTAAATTGTTACATCGATCGCCTTGCACCTAAAGTGCAATGGCAAGCAGTTACCAAGCAAAAAAAAAAGAAAAATCAAATTATAATAAAAAAATTATATAAAACGAAAAAAAAAAAGCCTAAAACAAAAAAAATGATTAATAATTCCCAAATCAAGTCGGGGTTTATCTGTTATTCAATTAGTCTGAAAATCACAATCACAAATATAAATAACCATAAATTTAAAAGGGAAATAAAACTAAAATATACTCAAAAGGTTTATATTTGATAAAAATACATGGGCCGTCACTCTGTTTTTAGAGCACCATATAATACGAGTTACGAAAAAATTCATCATTTGAAATAAAAGTTTTGCACTTTTATTCATTAGTTACGAAATTATTTCGTCACATTATTCATCATGCAAAAGCTGTTACGGATAATTATAGAAAAGGTAATAAAACTATAAATCATCACCTGTAAATGGTTTTTTTGTCTCAAAATTTTCGACCGTTACTTATAAAAGAAATATTGGTCACCTTAAACTAATTTTGTAATCTTTAATATTGAAAAATTTAGTTATTTGAAATTTTTAGAGAAGGACAAATAATAATCAGTGATGAAAAATTTTTATCCCTCTTATGATATTTGGTGACATAAATATGTCGTCACCCATAAGTGGTGAATGTGACCAAATTTATTCATCACTCATAAAATGTTTGAAAGACAAGAGTATTTCATCACCGAATATCATATTATTGACGAATTCTAATGTCACGTTTAAGGTTTTTGGTTGACTAATAGTTTTTGTCAACAATAATGACACCAGGTTTTCTTAAAAAGTAAATAAATAAATAAATAAAACGAAATAAAATGACAACTTATTCTCACCAGCACATGAGATGTTGTTACCTTATTTTTCCATCACAAATCAATTAACATTTCATCACTCATTTTGTTGGCAGAAAATGTTGTTGGCGGAAATTTCTAGTGCCATTAAACTATGACTTCTTGTAAATTTTAAACCAATAATTATGTGAGGTCTACATATTATTAACTATGGATCAAATGTGGAATTAATATAATTATATGAGAATATTAACTCCATGTATTCATATGTTCAAAATCATAAATTATGTGAATGGTAATTGGCCTTAAAGTTGAGACTAAAGTGAGTCTGGATAACTTTTAGACTTAATAATTTAATCCTTGTATTTTTTGGGCTTGAATAATTCTTTAGCCCATTAGCTTAATCCAACTATTAGCTTGTCCAACGGTTGTTTCCTAAAACTTCGTCATTTTGGAGTGTCCTTTCCTCAACAGTTCTATTAACAAATGCCTCTTTTTATGAGTAGTTGTTTCCGTTCTTTCAATAGACATAACTAACAACTACTTATTTAGACCCTCATTCCTGTATAAAAACTAATTGGTTTTTACATAAAAAGTTCAAGGCATACAAAGAATTTTTTGCATTAGAAAAAAAAATTCATTTTGCATACAAAAAGTACAAGTAGAGTTTTGGTTCGTTAGAACACACAAATTTTTATTTCCTTTTGTATGTGTGTGTGATCATTCTATCCTGAGAGATTGACGTCTATGAAAAGTAGAAGCCTTGGGGGGGCAAATTCAGTCTTAAACATATAGTATCCAACACTAAGCTTGATCAAAGTACATTCGAATTTTCCTCCTAAAATTAGAAGTTCTTTATTTCTGTGTTTTTTCCAAAACAGTGACTGAATCGAAACAAATTTTATAACGATCTTAAAACTGAATTCATTTCAGTCACTGTTTAATTTTTGCATTTATTTGCTGTGTTATAAAAAGTGTGTTATAGAATTGCGTTATCCAGACTTTGTGTTTTTCAATTTTTGTTTTGATATGATTTTCCAAAATTAACTGATTTTGTTTCTGTGTCAGTTTCCTGTACTGTTTCTGTGTTCTATTTGATGAGAGAAAGGCAACAATTCAACAGATATTTCTCCCTTGTGTATGAATTCTGTAGGAGACAAATATTTCACCACAATGTATAAGCTGCCAATAATCAGAAATTCAAAGAATATAACCACCCGCAAACACAATGACACAATTGAATTTTTAACGTGGAAAACCTCCTCGAATTGAGGAGTAAAAACCACAAGGCTTTGGCCCACCAAAAAACTTCACTATCAATCAAATTGTGAGTACACAAGGTATCCCTTACTTCACCTGGGGATAAATAACAGCCGCAACATCAAGAAACTAAATTCTTGGAATACAATCACAATTTAACAACGAAGTGAAGTCAAACAAAGAGAGATGTTACAAACGCAGCACTGTCTGAACTGTATAACTCTCTCTATAGCAATCTCCAATTGATGATCCCTCCGGTCAAATTATAGAACCATATGTCATAAATCTTTTGTCAAAATTTCAACTTAATCCAACGGTTGATTGTAGATATATCACCCTTTAAAGAAAACTGCACTGAACAGTCAACAAGTTTCTCTATTTTCTGATCACCACTGCTTGGTCAATTGGAACTCACCACAGGGAACAGATATGGATGATCTAACCGTTCACAATATAGAACCAGATGTTCTGAACAGTCTGACCAAAAACCAAACCACTCCGACGGTTAACCACGGAGATGGCTGGCAATAGATGAAGACTGCGCACCAAAAAAACTGCAAACTGCACTTCCAAACTACTCTATTTGGAAACGCCGTTCTCACTGCTGGAAGTTCAAATCAACGATCCAACCTGTCCAAACACAAGAATCACAAGAGAGAGATGTACTGACCTAATTTCAAGGCCAATCCGATGGTCAATGAAGAAGATACAGCCTTAAACTTGCTGCATATAAGCCTCTTTTTCTTCTTCTCTCTTCCTCTCCTGTTTGTTATACCCTATTTTTTCTCTTCTTGCGGCTGCCTTATTTTGCCCGCTCATTGGGCTGGATATTTGGGCCTCAAGCCCAACACTAATATGAAAATTGTTTTCATTGTTCTTTTGGATCTCTGCACTTTTAACACTTTAAATTTCTACACTGGTTAATATTGCAGCACAATATTATTATAAGTCTGGATTTTCCTATTTAGTATTTTGCATAATAAAAAAATAAAGAAAATTCTTGCTCAACTAGTTGTCTAGTACCTCCTCCTTTAGGTTGTTTCTTGTTCTCGGATGCAACTTCTTACTGAGCCTTTGAACCTGAACAAAACGCGATCGAGGAATAATCAGACAGACATTTTGATTGAATATTTTGCGAGCGATGGATGATTCAAGTATTTTTCTGCATGCAGTTCATTAATAAAAAGATGGAAACATAGAAAACCTGAAAATGTGCCTTTAAACGCCCCTAAGCGAAGATACTAGTCTCGCGGCACGTTCGTTTTTTTTTTTTTTTTAAATATTATCAAAATAGAAAGAAAGCAACTCATATCACAATATTGTTTTCTAGTTGAGATTTCTATTACATGTTATATTGAAAACAGAGACTTTAAAGTTCTGTCTTGTGCATTCTTTTCAAAATATATATACATTTATATAATTCTGTTGGCAAGTCATTAAAAAGTGAAAACTTGTTGTCAAGTCACAATCAAGTGGCATCACAAATTTTGTGTGCAACTTTATATTACAATGACCTGAGTGTCTTCACTTTTGTAATCAAACATATCTGTTTTTCTTATTGTAAGTTGGCTGCAGATAATTTCCTGCATTACAATGGATAATTTTTTTTTTAATTGTCGACTACACTGTTTAATAATTATTTTGTTTGTTGTGTTTTTTCAAAACTTATATAAGTTTTCTGGTACAAATAGAGTGTTGTGTTTGAATTGTCTAAATTCTGTTACAATATTTAGTGCACAGAATAATTATAATTTTGGTGTGTAAATAAATCTGGTTTTACTGTATAGTTTTTCACTGCATGGTATTTTATTGATACAGATTAAATTTTCTGTACATATTATTGATTAGACTGCACTAAGTAAATTATAATATTCGGTTTCCCTGCTTTAGTTCTGTATAATACATTGCTTGCTTTGGAAAAATATATATATGTGTGTGTGGTGCGTTTGACGCACTGAAAAATTCTAAAAATTTATGAAAATTTTTAAAAATTTTTCACTTTTTATTTCATTACACAAATTACGAACTCACAAATTATCTTATAACTTGTATTTTTATCAAGTTAATTGCTTGTCTAATCATTGTCATAATTGGTTTGCAATTGATTAGTTCTCGTGTTGGTTTGCACTGTTTTGTTATAGAACCTCACTTGTGATTTTTCAGTTTTGATGAAATATTTTGTATTATTTGGTTTTGCTTTTCAAAATTTTATTAAGTTTTACTGTTGCAAATATTTCAATACAGAATAGAACATAATATATTTTTTCGGTGCACAATAAATTGTTAGCAAATTTTGTTTCAGAATATTTCTGTAAGGAAAAATTAGTTCTGTATTATTTTTAAATATTTAATTGGTTATTATTAAATTTAAATTTGTCAATTTTCTAGATTTAAAAAATGACAAGTGAGACAATAAATTATGTTATTGTTCCAGTTACAATCCCGGTTAATGCTCCGCATATGTCTGTTAGTCATGGTAAAAAAACTTGAAAAGTTTAGACTTTCAGAGATAGCAACAGAAACTGTTATTTTATCTAATCATATTAAATTCAGCCAAACACTACTAGAAAAAAATTGATTACCAACTGACCATTACCAACCGAATATAATCGGTTGGTAAATACCAACTGACTACTAACATATTACCAACCGATGTAAAATTTGCTAAAATTTAGATAATTATCAACTTCTTACTGACTAATCCAATTCGGTTGCTAAATTTTTGGTTGGTAATCAGTTGTTATATTGGCGGGAAACTTTTTACCAACCGATTATCAACTGCTTACAACTAGTTGGTACATATTTCAGTTGGTAATCAGTTGGTAACCTGGCGGGAAGATTTTTCCCACCAAATTACCAATGGATTACCCACTGAATAGTGTAGTTGTTAGATATTTTGGTTGGTTCTTCGGTTGGTAATTTGATGGTTAAATTATTACCAACCGCATTACCAACCGCAATGTTCGGCTGGTCATGTAATCACCTGATGGGCAAATTAATACCAACCGCATTGCCAACTTGTAGGTTAGTTGGTAATTTATTTAGTTAGTATTTAGTTGGTATTCCATTTGTAATTCGATAGCAATGTATCGAGAATATGTTTAGCAACCCAATTATCAACTGACAATATCCTTTATTAATTTATTTGGTTGGTTATCGGTTGGTAATCCATTGGTAATGAAGTGTAAATATATTTACCAACTGTATTTACCACAGCCTTTAGCGGTTCGTAATGTAGTCGGTTGGTAATCTGGTGGTAATCCGTTGATAATCAAGCAAAAAAAGTGTACTAACCAAAATACCAACTGAATTTTTCGGTTGGGAATCTATTGGTAATCGGTTGGCAATTTATTAAGAATATATATACCAACAGAATAATGTATTCTATTGGTAATCAGTTAGTAATCTAGGGAGAATATATTTACCAACCAAATTAACGACTGAGCTTATCGGCTAGTAATATAATCGGTTGGTAATCAGTTGGTAATCCAATGAGAAAATATTTTACCAACGTACTTACCAACGGAATGGTTTGGTTGATAATGTCATCCGTTGGTATTTGGTTGGTAATAAGGTGAGAAAATACTTTTACCAACCAAATTACCAACCAAAAATTTTACAATTTGCATTGAACATTAAAAAAAAAAGAAATTTCTAATTTCAATATTTTTATAATTAATTTTATATTAAAAAATATTTGTAATTAATTATATATATTTATATATGGCATGAAATTGTTTCATGATTTATTTGGTTCATGTGATACAACATTTAGATAAGTAAATTCATGCGTTTTTTGATAACAGGGTATGGTTCATACACATTGGGTTCGGTGTTTATATATATATATATATATATATATATTATATGTATGGTTCATACATATTGCATATAATTTAATTGATTAAGAGGAAAAGATTTTATACAATTTATATTGGTAATATTAAATTTTCATATTAATGAATTAGTGATAAATGCATGTTAGGATTATAATTGTTTAAAACACGGGATTTAGGGTATATGATTTTCAAAATCGGACAAGTTTAGGTAATCAAATCGTTTATGGATTCTAAAATTTACTTCCATTTTTTTAATCTTTTTCCCTGTATATATTTTTTGCTGTAAGAATTCGGGTGTAAACGCCTAAGTTAGTAAGGTCCCGTTTGGTAACGTTTCCGTTCTCTATTTTTCTGTTTATGTTTTCAAAATTTTGTAAATTCGCAACAAAAACATGTTTGATAAACCTGTTTACGTTTTTTTGTTTATAAAAAAGAAAATGAAAACAAAAATAGAAAAACGTAATCAGAAAAAAGGTGTTTTCACTCTGGTTTTTTTTTCTGTTGCCAATATTTTGTCAATTTTAAAACTTTGTCTATTTTTGTAACATTAAATAAAAATAAATTATTTTATTCAAATATTTTTTAAAGTAAGTTATTCTAATAAATAATATAATTAAATTCAAAAAATTAATTAAATAAATTAATTAATATTATTTGTTAATAAATAATAAAACTAAATTAATTAATTTAATTTAATAATTAATTATTGCCAAATTATCTGAAATAAATATCATAATTAATTTATTTTATTTAATAATTAAATTAATTTATATAAAATTATCGAACCTAAGAGCTTAAGGTAGTAAAGCTTAAAAATCGAAAGAAAACCCAGTGTATAAGTGATATGTAACAAAATTTAGACAAGAACGAAAGAAAAGTTATTTTTTAATTAATACTAACTAGTTACTAAAATGTTAACATTTTAATTTTTTATTAATTTAATATTTTTACCCTTTTAAAGCTTAAACAATTTTTAACACAAAAAAAATAATTTTAATAATTTAAGAAAAAAAAGTTAAAAAGGTAAGTGACTAGTTTTTTTTACTAAACGTTATCTTAATTATAAAAAAAAAAAATTATTTGCCAAAAGAAAAAGGTCAAAAAAATTTGTTTGTAAATTTTAGTTGATTTTGCCAACTAAACACCACCTAAATGTGTGGTGCTTGGTTTAAAAAAAATAAAAATAAAAATTAGTGTGAAAATATAATAAAAGTTAGAAAAATTAATAAAATTTAGAATAATTGTTTATTGTAATTTAATATTAATTATATTAAAGTAACATTATTTTAAATTTAAAAATAAAAATAACAAATATTATTTATTAATTTTAAGTAATTTCATTTCTTTATCTTTTTAGAACTTATTTCCAAATATAGTCACCTAAAATATTTTTTTTATTAGAAATAAATTCTTAAAATAGTTTTCAAAAATTTTTCTTTTTAAAAATAATTTTCTAAAACTAAAACTAAATGCGACCAAATTATTTTTAAGAATATATATATAAAATGAAGAAAAATATATATATAGTGAGACATGATATAATTAAATTAAAGATATGTATTAAATATGTGCTACACATACGAATTGGAGGAAAATAAAAAACATTTAAAATTATTTTTAGTTAAATATAATAGTTATTCATAAATTATTTACTAAATATCTATATAGTTTCATGTATTGTTTATGATTTCAAATTATTGAAACAAAAGGTAAAATTATTAAATAAAAATAATAATTTTTTTATCATTTTTGCTAACTAATTAGTCTATAAAGGGGCACTTCTTGCAACCAATTGGTTAGCAAAAATGTTAAAAAATTATAACAAAAAAGTTAAAGTAATTGAATAAAAATCATAAATTTTTTTATTATTTTTTGCGACCAATTGGTCGCTAAAGGGGTACATTTGCCAACCAACTGGTCGCCAAAAGTGATAAAGGTTTGTTTATATATACAAAAAGGTGTAAAATATATATACAAATAATAGCTTGGCCTACTGGCCAACCACATGAACTTCCAAAGAAATGGCACGAGTTCGAATCTTAACAGCAACAATCAAAATCTCAAAAATATAGATTTAACATGTGGTGCGCAATCGTAGGCTGACACGTGGCGGAATCATAGGTCAACACGTGGTAAAATCATAGGTCGACACATGGCATAACACAAGTTACCATATGGCATGATGACATGTCAGCAAATAATGCCACGTGGCGTCACATTTGAATTTTTATTTTTTTAGCAGTTGGTAATTACCAAGTACATTTCGGTTGGTATATTACCGACTGACATTTCGGTGGGCAAAATACCAACTAACAATATCGGTTGCTACAAAGCAAATTTCGGTTGGTATATTATGAAATATCAATTTAATATTCAATAACAAATTATCAACCAAAAGTTAAACAATACCAACTAACAAATCGGTTGGCAATTACCAACTGAAGAATCAGTTGGCAATAACAACTTTGATTGGTAATTACCAACCAAAATTTTGAAACTTAATTTCACACCAATAAGAAATTACGAACAGATTTATTTAATTTACTAACCGAAATTCAGTTGGTAATTACCAACCGACCTTAAAAATTTTGGTTAATAAACATTACCGACTAGGGTTTTTGCCACCGACCAAAATCGGTTGGTAATCAGTTGGTAATCTATGATTACCAACCGAATTTAGCTTATTACCAACTGATTTTGTCAGTTGGTAATCAGCCTTTTTCTAGTAGTGAAATTTCTAAAAGAAAATGCGCTTAAACTCAATGAAAATGAAAACGATAGAAATTTAGTGGAGCAAGTGAGGCATCCTAATAAAAAGAAAGCGAAATACACTAGTGAAAGTTTGAAATATGGTGATTTCAAGAGATTAAAAAAAATCTATATATGTGAAAAATTAAGTCATTATGCCAATACTTGTCACATGCATAAAAGTCAAGATACCTCAAAGAATAAGAAGTCTCTACAAGCTAATATAATCGTAGTAAAAAATCTTTAGGATGAGATCAATGAAATGCATCTAGTTCGTAATTTTAAGGAATGGTGGGTGGACACCAGCACTACTTGCCATATTTGTTTTAATGGATGGATGTTTTCATCATATCAAGTTGTGGATGGAGAACGGCTTTATATGGGAACCTCAACAACTTCTAAGGTTGAAGGAAAACGAATTGTTGTGCTTAAGATGACCTTAGGCAAAGAACTTGCTCTTACTAATGTGCTGCATGTGCTTGATATTAGCAAGAATTTAATTTCAGGATCATTGTTTAGTAAAAAGAGATTTAGGCTTGTATTTGAATTTGATAAATTTATACTCACTAAAAGTGGAGTTTATGTGGAAATGGATGTATGATTAATGACCTATTTAAGATGAATGTAATTGTTCCTAGTAATATTTCTACTGCTTAATTGCTTGAGTCATCTAATGTTTGGCATGGTAGGTTAGGTCATGTTAATTTTGGTACTTTGCATAGATTAGTTAATTTAAAGATTTTACCAAAATTTAACATTGACATGGAACACAGGTGTGAAACTTATGTTAAATCCAAATTGGCTAAGACTTCTTTTCATTCAATTTAAAGGAATATTGAACCTCTAAAATTAGTTTATATAGATATTTGTGATATGAAGTATGTTTAAACTAGAGGTGGGAAAAAGTATTTCATTACTTTTATTGATGATGGTACAAGATACAATTATATATATTTACTAAGAAGCAAAGATGAAGTATTAGAAATGTTTATACAATATAAGAATGAAGTTGAGAATCAACTTAGTAGAAAGATAAAAATGCTAAGAAGTGATAGAGGTGATGAATATGATTCACCATTTATACAAATCTATTCTGAACATGGCGTTATTTTTCAAATAACTGCACCTTACACATTTTAGTAAAATGGAATTGTTGAGTGTAACAATAGAACTTTAAAAGAGATGATGAATCCTATATTAATAAGTTCTGGTGCACCCTAGAATTTGTGAGGGAAAGCTTTGCTTTCCGCAAAATTGTGGGGGAAAGATTTGCTTTCCACAAATTATGTTCTCAACAAGATATCCCATAAGAAATTAGACAAAACTTCTTATGAATTATAGAAAGATCGAGAACATACCTATAAATTCGTAAAAGTGTGGGGTTGTCTAGCTAAGATTGCAATTCTAACTCCTATAAAGACTAAAATTGGACCTAAAACTATAGATTGCATATTCATTGGATATGCTCGGAACAGTAGTGCATATCGGTTTTCTTGTACATAAGTCTAATAATTTTGAGGTACATGAGAATACCATTATTGAGTCTAGAAATGCATCATTCTTTGAAAATATACTCTCTTATAAACCTATACAAGAATTAAGTTCCCTTAAAAGAACTTATGAAAGTGTAGCTAGAAATGATCAAGACAAAGGGTCTTTAGAAAAAGGAAATGAAAATGAACCTAGACGAAATAAAAGGACAATGACTAGTAAATCTTTTGGTCCTGATTTTCTAACATTTCTATTTAAAAAAAAAAAAAGAACCTTAGAGCTTTAAAGAAACAATGCCTACTACTTATCGTTCCACAATGTGGATTTACACCCCAAGTGTAAGGTGGTTCGATGTAACAATTTAAATTTGTAACGATGAAGTATCGATCGTACCCACAAGGAGAGGCGTTGTTAACTCACAATTCTTCTTCTCTTATTTAGTAGGTGTCACACAAGAAAAAAAAAAAAAAAACAAAGAAAATTGGTTTAAGTTTGAAAATGAAACCTACTTAAGCATTTTGTCAAACACCTAGGAGGTGGCAATTAAATCTAATTTGAAATTATCAAAGCAAATTTGATTAAACTAAAACAACTATAAGAAGGACTTGGATTAAACCAATTCAAGTAATGATTTCTATAGATTTTCAAGGAGAACAATGACTAACTAATTTGGTTAAAAATCAAATTTACTTGGTTGTTGTTCTAGATCAAACACTTAAGAGTGCAATAATCTATATAGATTACATGAGAGTTTTAGGTGAGAATCCACATACAAAATCCTTAAGATTGGACATGAAAATCCCAACCAAATAACTCACATGTAATGAACATGGAATATACAATCAAGAGTTAATTTAGTAATATCAACTAGTGATTTCAAATAATCCAAACAAACTAATCATCATTCAATAAATCCAAACAAAATTAAACATTGAAGCACAATTAAGAACAATGGTTGAAAGATTTGGTAATACCACTCAGTTCATGTAATTGAAAACCTAAATCAAACACTTAGAATACATAACCAATAAAAAATATATATAAGTCCTATATTAGCAATCCACATACAATTTCTCAAAGAAGTGCATGAGAATTCTAATTAGCAACTCATATATAATCTATATAAGCTATACAAATAAGGCTAGAACTAGAGTTAACAATTAACAATTTTAATAGATACAACCATTTCAACCATCATTCGTCGAAGATTTAAACATTAAAAAGTAAAATACCTTGAAAATCCACATACATCATCTACTCTCCTTAATTTGAATCCAAGCAAGACAACTAGTCACGCATAATGAAAATAGAAATACTTGAAAATGAACCAATTCTATTCATAAGCTAGAAATTCTGATACAAAAATTCAAAGAAATAAAGCTTGATCCATTTTCTTTCTCTAAAACTCTCTTTACAAAAGGAAATCTAAAAACCTAAAATATAACTAATTGTCTCCTTATCCAAACGACCTCACTCGTCTATATATAATACAATACAAAAAAGTACTTAATTGCCTTTTTACCAAAAGTTGAATTACAGAATTTTCACATCACAGGTTGGTTCGAACAAGCTGATAATTCGAACTAGTTTCCAAGACTTAGTCATTTTTGCTCCAGTTGGACCTTGCATGGCTTCTATTGATCGAACTAACGTTAGAACAAGGGTTGGTTCGAACAAATGTTCAAGCCAAACGTCCATACTTAGAATTTTTTTCTCGCCTCGAAGTGTTGTTGCCCTTCTGTTGATCGAACAAAAGTTTGAACCAAATGTGATTCAAACAAGGGTTCAAATAACTTTTCCTTAGTAAATTTTTTGTCTGCACCAGCTTCTATTGTTCTAATCATGGCTCGAACAGCCTGTGGTTCGAGTAAGGATTCAAACCACTTTTCTCCACACTTAGCCGATTCTGCTGTTGTTTCATTTGTTGTGCCTTCTGTGGTTAGAACAAAGGTTTGAATAGATTGTGGTTTGAACACTTGATTTTCTACATTTTGGTCCAATTTTTGTTATTTTCATCCCAAACACCTGCAATTCACAAGAAATTCTTATTAATATGTTAAAACTCATTTTCTCCTCTTTTTAAAATATAAATTTACCTAACAACCCACAATTTAAGGTTTATAATTGTACTTCTCATAGTATAATCACCTACTCTTGAGGCACCGTTATGGAAAGAAGCCATTGAAAGTGAAATTGAATTCATCAGTAATAACCACACTTGAGAACTGGTAAATCTTCCACCAGGAAGTAAACCCTTAGGTTATAAATGGATCTTCAAGAGAAAGATGAAAGCTGATGGATCCATTGATAAATACAAGGCAAGGCTTGTAGTCAAAGGCTATAGACAAAAAGAGAGAGAGACTATTTTGATACATACTCACCCGTTACAAGAATAACATTCATTTGTATGTTAATTGCTTTTGCAACATTGTATAACCTTCAAATACATCAAATGAACGTAAAGACGACATTCTTAAATGGGGAATTGGATGAGAAAATTTTAATAAAACAACTCGAAGGGTTTGTGGTTCCAAGCTAAAAAAATAAAGTATACAAACTTGTTAAGTCTCTTTATGGACTTAAACAAGCATCTAAGTAATGGCGTGAAAAAATTTACAATGTTATGATGTCAAATGGTTTTCACATTAATAAATGTGATAAATGCGTTTATGTGAAAAATATTTCGAATGGATATGTCATTGTATATCTTTATGTGAATGATATGATTATCATATGTAGCAATAATGATATCATTAAAGCTACTAAAAAAATACTAGCTAGTAAGTTCGACATAAAATACTTACGTGTTGTAGATATTATACGTGGTGTGAAAATCACCAAAACATCTGATGGATATGTTTTATCTCAATCACATTATATCAAGTAAATACTTGATAAATTTATCAGAGATGATTGTAACATAATGTGAACACCTATTGATATGAATCTTCATCTCACAACGAATACTAAAAATTGCATATCACAATTGGAATATTCTCGAATAATAAGTAGTTTAATGTATCTCATGAACTGCACTCGTCCGAATATCGCTTACTCAGTGAGCAAATTAAGTAGATACACCAGTAATCCAAAGTAAGCCACTGGAAGGCAATAGTTAGATTAGTTAGATATCTAAGATATACTCCCAACTATGAGTTACAATATACTAGATATCTAACTATACTAGAAGGGTATAGTAATGCTAACTGGATTTTTGACATTAGAGACACAAAGTCCACCAGTGGATATGTCTTTACACTTGGGGTTGTAGTTATTTCATGAAAATCCTCTAAATAAACATGCATAGCTAGATCTACTATGACATCTTAGTTCATAACCTTAGATAAAGTTGGAGAAGAAGCTAAATGGTTTCATAATTTTTTAGAGGATATTCCTATGTGGTCAAAACCTGTGTCTACTATTTGCATATATTGTGATAGTCAATCAATAGTAGGAAAGGCGCAGAATAATATATATAATGGTAAGTCATGACATATATGTCATAGACACTATACCGTGAGACAGTTGATCTTTAATGGAATAATAATCATTGATTATATAAGATTAAAGGATAATATCGCTGATCCTTTAACTAAAAGCTTAACTAGAAATCAAATGTATAATTCATCAAGGGGAATGGGTTTAAAGCCTATAAATTGAGAATCACCACAATGGCAATCTAACCTAGCTAGCTGGAGATCCTAAGATTTAGGTTCAAAGGGACAACCGAATTGTGGGAGTGCTCGTTAAGATCACTAAGTAATTAATTCCTCTACTATTTTCTATGTTGAAATGAATAGTGATGACCTGAACTGTGTGTTAAGATAATCTTTACTTCTAATGATCTTTATATCTTAGAAATCCAAGTGAGGTATGATTTTTTTTTTTTTTTTGGTAAGTACAAGTGAGGTATGATAAGATACTCTTACTAAGAGATCACCCATATTAAGTGTGAAGGGGCCATTTTTATGAGAATGGATAAGATTACATTCTCTAGAGCACTCAACTAAATTACCAAGCATGTCCAATGCCAAAATAGACAGAATCAAAAGAACCAAACTTTGTCGGAGAAGAGCTGTGTGAATATTATTATCTTGGTTTACATAAAAGGTGAACAGCTCAAGACATTAAGTTCACTAGTTAGCAAATAAATCCGATAATATATTACCAAAGAAGGTTCAAAACCTAAAGCTACCTATCCTGATGTGATAACTTTTCATTTGTACTCTATGTCGATTCAGCATCTGCATTTGTATTTCGGCTATTTTATTTATAGGAGGGATTGTTATGAATTTTGGGGTTCAATGATTTCATCCTTGTATTTTTTAGGCTTGGATAATTCTTCGGCCCATTAGCCCAATCCAACCACTAGCCCAGTCCAACCGTTATCTCCAAAACTATGTCATTTTGGAATGTCCCTTCCTCAATAGTTATGTTTGTTCTGTTAATAGATGCATCTCTTCATGAATGGTAGTGTTTATTTTTGCAATAGACATAACTAATAGCTATTTATTTAAACCTCCATTCTTGCATAAAAAACTGATTAGATTTTTGCATTAAAAATTCACTGCATATAAAGAATTTTTTGCATAGAGAAAAATTCATTTTGCATACAAAGAATACAAGTAGAGTTTTGGTTCACTAAAACACACAAATTGTCGTTTCCTTTTGTGTGCATGTGATCATTTTATCTTGTGAGATTGACGTCCATTAAAATCAAAAGCCTTGGGGAGGTGAATTCAATTTTAAGGATATAGTGTCCAACACTAGACTTGATTATAGTATATTTGAATTTTCCTCCTAAAATTGTAAGTTTATATTTTTGCAATTTTTTTCCAAAAAATAGTGACTGATTCGGAACAATTTTTTCGATAATTTTTATTCTTGTAATAATTAAGTGGGTAACAAGTTCATAATACATATATTTGGATCAAAAAAATAAATATGACCTAGTAATAATTATATTATATATGGACTGCTAAGAAAGAATGTTGCTCAAGAGAGGGTGTAAAAGAGCGTTTTAACAGAATAATAAGAAATTGGGATAATTTTTCTATTATTCTCCATTACTCACCTTCTTTACCAGGAACAATATATCTTGCGAAAAGGTAAATCTTATCCAAGTGTAGTTGTTACTCTCCCTTTCAAACTAATATAATAAAAAATAAAAATTATTTTAGTAAAACTTACTTTTTATTACTCTCAAAATAATCATGCCTTAAGAGTGGCAAAGTGATTTGTCGCCCTTTGTTGAACGATTTGTCACAAATAATTATTGGAGTCGTCACCCATTATTTTGGCGTGGCTGGAATTTTTGCAACCACAGTTAGCTACAAATATATTATTAATAAAATTGGATTTTGTCTTCCATAATGTCCTGGTTCGTAAATTGTTGTGTAGTTTTACGTTAGGCACCTATGCCCTTAAATAGGTGACGAATGAGTTGTTTGAATGTATAAATTTATAAAAATTACAATTTTGTAATTCACGCAATTAGTAAAAATTTAAATTTTATAAAAATTAAAACTTTGTGAAATTTTGTAAAATTCCAAAAAAAACTCGAAATTATTTTCGTAACTAAAGATTTATTTTGTTGCATATATTAATGTTACGAAAAAGAATGGAAGACAATTTACATTTATTCTATTTATTTAAATTAATTTTGACATTAAAAAATATTTAATTCAAAAACTCCAAAGCTGACCCTGTCTTTCAAGAGTGTCCACGTCAAATAATTTTTTTTTTGGTCAAAATTTAAAAACAAATTATCTGAACTATATATATCAGCACTCTTATTTTAAACTTGAATTGAGCACACACTATATGTGTAATTTTTGTTAAATTTTTGTAAAATTTTTTATTTTTAATAAAAATATAAAATAATAAAAATACTTCAGATAGTAAATAATAAATTAGTTAAGGGTATCTAAGTAGATATTAACCAATTAAGAGGTATTTAAAGAAACAAAAAATTATGAAAGTTAATGGGTAGTTAAAAAATATTTAGGGAAAATAAAATTTTAAATAAATAAAATTATTTATTTATATGATTGTTGTAAAAATTTTTCTTTCAATACATTGAAGTTGTATTTTTTTTGGGGGGGGGGAGGTGAAGTTGTAGTTAATTATAGGATGTTTTCGGGTATTATAGAGATAAGAAAAAATTTCATAAAAAATAGTTTCATAAATTTTTAAATTTCACCACTACTTCTGATATTTGTTTTATGATAGTATAGATATTGATAAATCAGTAAACTCATATCTTCCTGAAAGTCTAATCCAAATTTGAAAAGTTGTTTAGAATGTCGGTATGGTACCTGTTAAAAAATCTCTAATATTTTATCTGATATTTAAGTTAGTAAGAGAATTGACAAAATAGTTTGATGGAGTTTCAGTAAATTAAGTTATACTTGCATTTTTGTGAAATGGTCATGTATATACAAAAAACCTCACGTGGAATGGCATATATGAATTGTATGTAACCGTGTTTTCTTATTCTTTAGTGGGACGATGCCACTTGTATTGTAGATCCCAAGGTTGATTTCTTAGTTCATTAACCAACGCATTATATAAAGTGTGATTTATAACAACACTTTTATAGACGTAGATACGGAACTGTCAGGAGAGAATTGTACGCGTGACCTATGATACAAGCTACTTTGGCAGAAATAATTCAATCGAAATGTTTAATCGAAAATCAATCGAGTGACCAATGTCCTATAGGAAGCATCCTTACTCAAATACCCCGGTCGGGCATAGGTCGAGTGGGAAACTTGGCGGATGCCCTCGGTTGAGTATGCGTCAAGCAAAGAATTTACCGGATACCCCTGGTCAGGTATAGGTCGAGCAAGAAGTTTAGCCATTATAAGTGGTACGGAATCTCCTTATACCAGATGCAGATATATGATAGTCATATTTGCAGAGCCACGTCGTATCCTCGGCCTTGATTTTTTTAAAAGCTGAATGATAAAATTTGGGACCAATGAATAAATTCAATCCATGATTTAAATTAGTCAATAAATACATTCCAAAACCAAGCTTTCAAAGCTTTTCATCATGGACAATAGTGAAAACGTAGATTTCAATTTGGATGACCACACCTTTATTAGGAGTGATATCGGTCTGGTTTGGTTCGGTTTTGGATTATTTATGGGATCGGACCGAATTTTCGGTTTGAAAATTTTTTAAAATCGGAACCAATTGATATAATTCGGTTTAGTTTCAATCGATTTCGGTTCGGTTCCGGTTTCAATTCGGTTACCGTTGTAGGCTACAATTTTAAGCCAAGCCCAATATAAAAAAATTCAAGTTTGACCCAACATATTAAAAAACTTGTAAAAATTACATTAATGTGGCTTTCAAACCTATTACGAACTAAAAAAACATTTTCACCTCTAACCTAATTTCCAGCTATGGCCTAGTTTCCTCTATTGTGGCAATGTAAGCAATTGGTGGGTGCTGTCCAGTGGTAAAGTCATCACTTGAAACCTTTGAGATCTTGAGTTCGAGTCCCAACCACTACATTTTGCTACACACTTGCATTATAACCGGTTCGGTCCGGTCCAATTCGGTTTTAAAGTCCTCACAACCAGAAACCAAATCAATTTAAAAAAATTAAAATTTTTTAAAGTGAAAGTAAACTAGATTTTAAAAAATCGGTTTACAAAATCCGATTCGATCCGATTTTTTAGATCGGTCCAATTTTTCGATTTTTTATAACACCCCTAACCTTTGTCACTTGCTGATCGACCTCCATTAAAGCGTACCGCCGTGGACAAAGGCGTAGAGATTGTGTGACACACGTGAATATGAGTGCGTTTACAACGATAAAAAATAACAAAAAAATATTATTTCAAATATTTTTTTGACGTTTAGTGTGTAGTCATTGAACTATGTTTTTCATATATGAATAGTAAAATTATTTAATTTAATGTCACTTTTTTGGAGAAGAAAACCGTTAGAACGATTTTATTAGATTTGTCAAAATAATTTTATGTCAAAATTTATTGAAAGTCATTCAAAAGTTTTTGAGATTTGTAGAAAAGTTATTAAGGTTTATGAAATATTATTAGGGTTTGTAAAAATTTATTAGAGTTTATAAAAAATTGTTGGGATATGTAAATATATATAAATTTATAAAAATTTAACGAAGTATAAGGAGTGCAAATATGTTATAGAATTTTAAAAATTCTAAGAGTTTTTCAGCAATTTTTACCATACCAAACACCCTCTATGTTGGGTGCGTTTAATAAATTTTGTTCTAATATTGTTAGGATTATTTTTGAAAAAAAAATGTGTTTAATAAAAAATTGTAAAAATTAAAAAAATGTTGGAGAAAGTTAAAAATTTTGAAAAAGAAGGAGAAAGTTAGTAAAAATTAAAGTAGGAAAATAGAGAAAGTGGAAAATAATTTAATAAATTTTAATGGAGAAAGTTGAAAAAAATAAAAAAAATTTGATATATTTTAACGAAAAATTAAAAAACATTAGTAAAAGTTAATAATTGGTAAAAGTTGACAAAGGCCAACCTTTACATTTTTTCATGAAAGCAGGATAAAGATAGCATGCATGCCATGCAGGTAACGAGGTAACCAGCTTTGCGTCACGCGCTTTACCTCTCTCTTCCCCATCGCTTTCTTTTTTTTTTTATTTTATTTTTCTTCATCTTGTATAATCTTGTTCATCAAAATTTTTTATTTTCATTTTATTTGTAACTCTAGAAATATTTTTCTTATTTACCAAAAAATTATAACAAAATAAAAAAATTCACATACAAGTTTAAAAAACCCAATTTTTGAAAAATTTTGATTTTTTATATGAATGTCAATTTTTCTATTGGAAAATGATTTTTAGTGAAGGCAAATAATATTCCTAAAAAACTACTAAATAAAAAAAATCAAATTTTATTATAAAAATTATTATTATATTTTTTATCAAAAAAGTATTAGTCCAGTGGTCACTACCTTTAAATTTTTTTCAACATTATCGTAAATTAACTTAATTATTAATTTAAAATTTTTAAAATTAATTAAGGTGTATGCAAAATAACGTGCGCACCCTAAGCCAGACATCCCTGGAAAATTAAAAAAAAAAAAAAAGAAAGGATAAAACAACCATGTTATGTCTAACAACCATATGGATGCTCCCACGTAGGGCAACTTGTGCCGGTGGTGAATAAGCCCACATTTGGGATACTAAAATTTATTAATTTTAACTAAATTTTTACACTTTTTTTCAATTAAATTTTTTCACATATTACATTTATGTCTATTTTTTTATTTTTATTATATTTTTTAATTAATTTTTTGTTAACCAAACAGTGAGTCGCTCTTTTTTGTCTCATTCGTTACTTCTTCTATCATTCTTATCTTCGAAGCACAATAAGGACGCTTGAAAGCCCAAGCCTGAGCAAAAAATTATTAAAATTTTGAATTTTGAATGTTTGAAAAATTATTAATTTTTGTCAATTTTTTTACAATTTTTTAATTTTTAAATTATTAAAAAGTTGTTAAAAATTATTAAAAATTTTATTACACCCCAAAAAATTATTAAAATTGCTTGTTTCACTAAATACACAAAAAATTACAAGTAACAATTTTTTACTAAAAATACAAAATGCATTTAGCATAATAAAAAGTGAGATAAAATGAGATAAAGTGAGATAAGTTATAAATTGTTAATTCGTTTAATGAGATAAAAAGTAAAAATATTTTATAATTTTTTAATACCTTTTACTATTTTTTAAAATTTTTATCACTGTAAATGTAGCTGAATTCATGTCTAACAACCACACGGATCCCACATAGGGCTACATGTGTCAGTGGTAATTAAATGATGGGTCACTCTTTTTTTGTCTCATTCGTCACTTCTATCGTTCTCATCTTTTAAGCACGAGAAGGACGTTTGAAAGCGCTAAGTTTTCGTAAAAAAATTATTAACCTTTGAATTTTGAATTGTCGACAAATTATTAATTTTTATTATTTTTTAATAATTTTTTAATTAAAAAAATCAAAAATTATTAAAATTATAAAAAATTTTTATCACACCAAAAATTATTAAAACTACTTGTTTCACTAAATACAATAAAAATTATAAATAATAACTTTTGATAAAAAAATTAAAAATTATTAAAATTTAAACTTTTAAATAGTACTTAATTAAAAATTATTTTTTAATTTTATATTAAACTAAAATAAACTACATGATGGAGATGCATGATCATAACCTTCTTGTACTTTATAAAATTTGTACACAATTGTTTAACTAATGGTGAGTCTAAGTACCAAAGGAAGGTAAAAATTATTTAAAAGTGGAATTACATAAATGAATGATATTAATAATTACTTTTATTGAAGAGATTGGATTATATAATTATAAGTCTCACTTAATCACATATTTAGTGAAAAAGAATGATTTAAAAGTTTATGTTTGAACCAAGTATAACAAATCAAAATTCATATTTGAACTATCCCCTTCCATATTATTTTTAGTCAAAATTTTAATGTTTAAAATTATTTTATATTAAACTACATTTCCAATTATCGCATTCCTCTAATCAAATATCATTAAGTAATCTCACACAAAAAAATAACATCCAGTGCTACATACAATTCAATTAATAAATTATTTATAACATTTCCTATCTTCTAAATTGTGTTATCTCAACCAAAAATATAGACATTATATATACAATGGGGTTGATTATTCGCGTTTTTTAAGTTTATCTCCAAACTAACATTTGATCCTTCAACACCATAAACTCAAAATTTTGAAAATATTTTATTAGTAAAATAAACTTTTGAAACAATGACTTTAATGGTAAAAGTTTACAGCTGGTTAAAAATTTGTAAGAAGAGAGAGACTAGCCAAATTATTAGAACGTGAGACTAGCCAAATAATATTAATATATATATTGATAAATAATAAAAACTAACATTTTAACACAAATATTTCAATTTGTTGAGATAATATAAGGTGGAGTAAAATATTTAGTGCATCGAAATAATATATTAATTGAATTGAATGTAACACTCTATATTATTTTTTTATATGGTATTACTTACATGGTGTTTAGTTAGGAGAATGCGATAATTAGCGATGTAGTTTAATATAAAATAATTTTCAATCTAAAAATTTTGACTAAAAGTAATGTAGAGGGGGATATTATGCCTGGTTTAAACGTATAATTGTGAATCTTTTTTTCGATTAAATATGTGATTAAGTGAGACACATAAATGATAAGTTTAGAATTCCATCTAAAGGTGTTTGGTGTTTAAAAAAAGGGGGGGGGGGAAATAATTATTTTTATACTCCATGTGCTTAAGATAAAAATCACTTGTACTACCTACATTTTAAAAAATTATACATTATACCCTCAGTATTTTAGACTAAAGTAGAATCATTAAAAAATCTGTGAAAGATAACAACTTTAACTCTTAATAATTTTAAAAATTTACAGTTTAGTTGGTGTTTGGTTTATTAAAAATTAAAAATTAATGTAAAAGTGATATATAATAAATTTGATTAAAATTTTGATAAAATTTATTTTATTTATTTTATTTTTTGTTTGGGAATCTAACACACTTTTAGTCTAGTTCAATATAAAGTTCAAAAATGATTCTTAATTATTGGGCTTAAAATATAAGAATGGTAGAAGAAGAAACTAATGAGACAAAAATGAGGGACTCTGGAGCCCTGATATCGCTCTTTGATATTAGCTCCGAATATTAAGTCAGGAATCATTAAATTAAAATTCAAAGATCTAGATTTATTCACATATTTTTATTTAAAAAATACTTAAATAAATCTGGACCATTAACTTTTAATTCAATAATTCCTAAATCTTTTAGTAATGCTGTTGTTTTTCTATTTGTATTTATTTATTTATTTATATTTTTTACTTTTTATTTTTTTGTCGTCGTTTATTTTTCTGAAATAAATACTAAAACTGTGTCTGAAAATGTAATTTTACTTACAATTACTACTTTTTATTTTAATAAAATATTTAATTTTATTAAATTTTCAAAAAATTAATTGAATTTAATAGAATATATTTCATATTAATTATATTAAATCATCTATTAAAAATAATTTAATTACATAAATATAAAATAATTAAGTTAAATTATAATTTAATTATACTATTTATTAAAAATAATTGAATAAAATATAACTGCTATATTATTTAATTCGGTAAATATAAAATTTATTATTTAAATATAATTATATAATTTATTAGAAATAATTGAATCAAATATAATTATTATATTATTTAATTGAAAAAATATAAAGTATATTAATTATTATTTATTATATTATTTATTAAAAACAATTGAATAAAATATATTTCATAATAATTTAAATAATTTAATTATGATATTTATTAAAAATAATAAAATATATTTCATATTAATTTAATTATTTTTTGTTAAAAAATTTTAATTTAACAAAATATTTAAATAAAATAATTTACTTTAATATGATACAACAAAAATCGACAAAGTACTTGTAAAAAAAAAAAGAAAACACTTCTTTTTGTTTAAATTTTTATTTTTTTAAAACATCAAATTGTAGAAAATTTAAATAATTATATTTTTGCTACAAGTTTATAAAATTTAAAAAAATGTAACTTTAAAAATCAAAAATGAAAATACTACCAACAAGAGTTTAATGTCAAGAGCTGACATCAATGCCAGCCAGCCACTTTTCAAAACTGAGTGACCCACATCTTTAACCACCGCATTTATAGGTAGTTTTTACCAACTACGTCGCCCTACGTGCGAACATGCACGTGGTTGTTTGATATGAAAAATGGTTGTTTTATTGACTAACGCTTTGTTTGGTAAAAATAAAAATAAAAAATAATAATAATAATAATAAAATTTTATATGATTTTTTAAAAAATTATTTTTTTGTTTGGTAGTTTTACGTTCTTTGCATCTATTAAAAAACTTTGAAAAAAATATTTCCAATAGAAAAATTGACATAAGTAAAAAAACAAATTAAACTTTTTTATACCTATACGTGAATTTTTTTATTGTTATATTTTTTTGGTGTATAAGAATAATGTCAAAAGTTATAAATAAATAAAAATAAAATTTTGATGAAAACAGATCATACGAGGTGAAAAAAAAAATAAAACTCAAATTAAAAAAAATAAACGATAGAAAAGAGAGAAGTAAAGCGAGGGAAGTAAGATGGTTAATTTTTTTTTTTTCGCAATTTGTATTGTGATGGGTATTTCGTTTTATTTTATTTTTATTTTAAACATAATAAAATAAAATAAAAAATTAATTAAAAATAAAATAAAAAATTAATTTATAAATAATGAATAATTAAAATTAACATTTTAATACAAAATATTTTAATCTGTCAACATATAGTGAGATTAATAAAGATATTTTTGTAATTTTGAACATAATTGGACAAAGTAGGAAATTTTATGACAAAAATGTGAGAGAGGAAGTAGTAAAATAGAAATGTGAGAGGGAGAGCAGTAAAATTAGAAAAGAACCTAAAAGTTTGGTTACGTTGATATTTTATGTTAAGTTTTAACAATTTATTTAATAGAAAAGTGTCATTGGTAATAACATTTTAAAATAAGAAAGTCAAGTACAATCTTTAAATATTAAGATGTGTAAGTATAATTACTTAAATGTAGAGAGGAGTTAGGCGTAATTTATCCTTTTAGCTTTCTACACCCAGATCTCACGTGACTATCAGTGCATTTACAAAGACAAAAAAAAAAAAGGAAAAATACTATTTGGGTAATTTTTGATATTCGGCGTACAGTTATTAAATTATATTTTTTAAAGATGAATAGTAAATTTTTTTGACTTTGCGTCACCTTTTTAGAAAAGAAAACTGCCCAAATGGTTTTGTTAGGTCTATCAAAATAATTTTATATCAAAATTTATTGAAAGTCATTAAAAAGTTTTTTGAAATTTGTAGAAAAGTTATTGGGGGTTTATGGAATGTTATTGGAATTTGTAAAAATTTATTGGGGTTTGTAAAAAATTATTGGGATATGTAGATATATATAAATTTATAAAAAGTTAACGAAATACAAAGAGTACAAAATGTGTTAAAAATTTTTAGAGATTTTCAGAATTTTATAGTAATTTTCACCACACCAAACACCCCTATATTGAGTGTGTTTAATAAATTTTGTTCTAATATTGTCACGTATTATTTTTTAAAAAATGTGTTTAATAAAAAATTATAAAAATAAGAAAAAAAGTTGGAAAAAGTTAAAAATTTTGAAGACGAAAGAAAATGTTAGTAAAAATTGAAGTAGAAAAAAGTTGGAGAATGTGGAAAACAATTTAATAAATTTTAATGGAGAAAGTTCAAAAAAATAAAAAAAAATTGTTAAATTTTAATGAAAAATTAAAAAACAATAGTAAAAGTTAATAATTCGTAAAAGTTGACAATGGCCAACCTTTACATTTTTTCATGAAAACAGGATTAGGATAGCGTGCATGCCATGCAGGCAATGAGGTAACCAGCTTTGCGTCGCTCGCTTTACTTCTCTGCTCACTATCGTCTATTTTTTATTTTATTTTTTTCTTCTTGTATAATCTTTGTTCATCAAAATTTTTTATTTTTATTTTATTGTAACTCTAGAAATATTATTCCTATTTACCCAAAAATTATAACAAAATAAAAAATTCACATGCAAGTTTAAAAAACTTAATTTTTGAAAATAAAATTGATTTTCTATATGAATGTCAATTTTCCTATTGGAAAATGATTTTTAGTAAATGCAAATAATATTCTTAAAAACTACAAAAGAAAAAAAAATCAAATTTTGTTATAAAAATTATTATTATTATTACTTTATGAAAGAAAGTATCAGTCCAGCGGTCACTACTTTAATTTTTTTTCAACATTATCGTAAATTAACTTAATTATTAATTTAAAATTTTAAAAATTAATTAAGGTAAAAGCGTGCACTCCTTAAGCCATCCCCAGAAGAAAAAAAAAAAAAAAAAAAAAAAAAAACGATAAAACAATCATATTTATGTCCAACAACCATATGGATCCCACATGGGGCAACATATGTCAGTGGCGATTAAATGGTGGGTCACTCTTTTTTGTCTCATTAAAGGCATTTGAAAGCGTAAGTTTTCGTAAAAATTATTAACTTTTGAATTTTGATTGTTTGATAAATTATTAATTTTTATTTTTTCATAATTTTTAATTCAAAAATTATCAAAAATTATTAAAAATCATCGAAAATTTTACCACACCCTCCCAAATTTGCTAAAACTACTTGTTTTACTAACTTCAGGTGTAGAAAGTTAAAATGATAAATTACGCCTAACTCTTTTCAACATTTAAGTAATTACACCTAAAATTACGCATAATTTTCTTATTTTAAACTGTTATTAACATTAACACTCTTGTATTAAATGAACTGTTAAAACTTAATATAAAACATCAAAATAATCAAAATTTTATATTCTTCTCCTATTTTACTGTTCCCTCTCTCACATTTCTATTTTGTTGCTCCCTCTCTTGCATTTTTGTCATAAATTTTCCTACTTTGTTCAATTATGTTCAAAATTAAAAAATATACGTATTAATGTCACTATATGTTGACAGATTAAAATATTTTGTATTAAAATGTTAGTTTTTATTATTCATTATTTATAATTTGATTTTTTATTTTATTCTTTTAATTAATAAATATTTTTTATATATTTTACTTTTAAAATAAAAATAAAGTAAAACGAAATACCATCAAAATACAAATTGCGGAAAAAAAAAAAAAAAAGATAACCATCTTGCTTCACTTGCTTTACTTCACTCGTTTCTATCGTTTATCCTTTTAAATTTAAGTTCTATTTTTATTTTTTCATCTTGTATGATCTGTTTTCATCAAAATTTTTATTTTTATTTATTTATAACTTTAGACATTACTCTTATTTATCAAAAAAAATATAAAAATAAAAAAATTCACGTAGAGGTGTAAAAAAAATTTAATTTTTTTTTTTTTGCTTATGTCAATTTTTCTATTGGAAATATTTTTTTTCAAAGTTTTTTAATGGATGCAAAGAACGTAAAACTACCAAACAAAAAAAAATAATTTTTTAAAAATTATTTATATAAAAAATTTATTTTATTATTATTATTATTATTATTATTTTTTACCAAACAAATCGTTAGTCAATAAAGCAACCATACTTTATATCTAACAACCACGTGCATGTTCACACGTAGGCGATGTTGTTGGTAAAAACTACCCGCAAATGCGGTGATTAAAGAGTTGGGTCACTCACTTTTAAAAAGGGACCTGACAGCCTGACAGTGATGTTAGCTCGTGACGTTAAACCATTGTTTGGTAGTATTTTTACTTTTTGATTTTACGTTTATATTTTTTAAATTTTATAAACTAGCAACGGGACATAACTGTTAAATTTGTTTACAATTTTAGGTATTAAAAAATAAAATTTTAAATAAAAAAATGTTTTCATCTTTATTTGTTTTACAAATACTTTGTCTATTTTTGTTGTTTCATATTAAAATAAATTATTTTATTTAAATATTTTATTAAATTAAAACTATTTTTAATAAATAATATAATTAAATTAAATTAATATGAAATATATTTTATTAAGTTATTTTTAATTAAATAATTAATTTAATTTAATTTAATAATTAATTAAATTAATATAAAATATATTTTATTATTTTTAATAAATATCATAATTAAATTATTTAAATTACTATGAAATATATTTTATTCAATTGTTTTTAATAAATAATATAATATATAATAATTAATATACTTTATATTTATTGATTTAAATAATATAATAATTATATTTGATTCAATTATTTTTAATAAATAATATAATTATACTTAGTTAATAAATTTTATATTTACTGAATTAAATAATATAGCAATTATATTTTATTGAATTGTTTTTAATAAATAATATAATAAAATTATAATTTAATATATTTTATGTTTATTTTTAACATATAATTCAATTTAATTAATTTAATTTAATTAATATGAAATATATTCTATTAAATTCAATTAATTTTTTGAAAAATTAATAAAATTAAATATTTTATTAAAATAAAAAGTAGTAATTCTAAGTAGAATTGCATTTTCAGACATAGTTGCAGTTTTTATTTTAGAAAAATAAACGACGACAGAAAACAAAAATTAGAAAACATAAATAAATAAATATAAATAGAAAAACGATAGCGTTACTAAATAAATTTGGGAATCGTTGAATTAAAAGTGTCAATGATTTAGATTTATTGTGTTTTTTAAATTAAAAATATGTAAATAAATCTAGATCATCAAATTTTAATTTACCGATTCCCAACCTAATATTCGGAACTAATATCGAAAAGCGATATCAGCGTTCCAAAGTCTCTCATTTTTGTCTCATTAGTTCCTTCTTCTACCCTTCTTATACTTTACACCTCGATTGGATGAGGGAAAAGGATCCCTCCAAAGTGTTTACGTCCTCATAAGGGTGGGTCCCACTCATTTGCCATGGTTTGGCAATCTTTTTCTTCCCCCCTTTTCTCCCCTCTTCGTTTTACCGCCCCTCCAATTTTGCCCCCTGCGGGGATAATTTTTGGGCACCTCAAGGGTTAGCCAAAAATTATCCCCCTTTAAGTGGGGGGTTTTTGACGTTTTATTTCTCGTTAATAGTATTGTTAATTTAATTAAAATAAATATAATGCTAGTAAAAAATAATAAATAAGCCAACAAGTCAAAATAAATATAATTTAAAAAAATTGAATAATAACTAACCATTCAAAAATACATATTTAAAAAAAAAGTTCTTTAAATAAATTTATAAAAAATTAAATTTTCAATGAAATAAATAATATAACTTCAAATTGTCTAAAAATAATTAAATAGAGTGGGTTTTATAATTTAATATTTAATTTAATATGTAACCAAGTTTGGGACACCACAAGGGCAAAAGAGTCATTTGACTGATTTTTTCATCATTCACTCTCTCTTATTTATAAAACATCCAAATCAAGTTAAAAGTTATCCCCCTCCATAAACATCACATTAATGTGGGCTAACCCTATAAAAATAATACCCTCTCTTATTTTTTACTCCCTCTAAAACTTTTCCCTCTAAAATTTTAGCACCATCCAATCGGGCCCTTAAGCCCAATAATTAAGAATCGCTTTTTAAAATTGAATTAGACTAAAAGTGTGCGTATCCCAAAAAAAAATTTAAATTGAAATTTATTAATTTTTTAAATTTTTAATCAATTTTATCATATATCACTCTTACATTAATTTTTACTTTTAATAAACCAAACACCACGTAAACTATAAATTTTTTAAATTGTTGAGAGTTAAAGTTGTTATCTTTCATAGATTTTTCAACGGTTCCACTATAGTTTGAAATACTAAGGGTATAGATATAGATTTTTTTTATTAAAATTTAAATAGTACAAGTGATTTTTATCTTGAGTACAAGGGGTATAAAAATAATTATTCTTTTTTTTTTTAACTCCAAACGCCCTTCGATTGAATTCTAAACTTATCATTTTATGTGTCTCACTTAATCACATATTTAATTGAAAAGAATGATTCACAATTATAAGTTTAAACCAGGTATAATATCTCCCTCTACATTACTTCTAGTCAAAATTTTTAGATTAAAAATTATTTTATATTAAATTACATCTCTAATTATCGCATTCACCCAACTAAACACCATATAAGAAATACCATATAAAATATAATGTAGACTGCTACATTCAATTCAATTAATATATTATTTTGATGCACTAAAATTTTTACTCCATCCTTAATATGTCAACAAATTGAAATATTTGCGTTAAGATGTTAGTTTTTATTATTTATTAATATATATATTAATATTTTTATTTTATTCTTTTATTTAGGGCTTATTTAGAGTTTTGAAAAACGTCAAAAAATTTTAAAAATTTATATAATTCTCTACAAAACTTTTTTCACCTTGAATTACATGAATTTCTATAAATCTCTATAAATTTATATATTTCTACAAATCTCAATAAAATTTCTATAAATTCTAAGGCAAAATGCTTAGGCATATGTTAAGAAACATTTATTACTTTTGATTTTTACTCTAAAGACCTTGAGAATTGTGCATTTAATTACATTTATTAATCACTTACATTTACTATCTTTGTTTTTAATCATAAAGTAGTTGAAATTATTTATTAGCTTGTTTTAAAATTTGTTCAAAAAGAGTGAGAATTGATGTAAAAATTATTTTTAATGTATATAATTAATATTTTTAATTATTTTAACATGTACCCTTAAGACACCTGTTAGTAAGACTCTAAAATATTTTACTCAACTTTGTCAGGAGAAAAATAAATAAAATAAATAAAATTAAAAAAAAAAAAAAACTTCACCGCCTTTGATTACTTTTCAAACTCGGAATTGCTTTTAGACACTTGTCAACTTCACTGCAAGTGGCAATAATGTCAACGCTATAATTATTAATACCACAGCTTATTTAATGTTTTTCTTAACTATTAATAAAATTATCCTCTTCTTTATTCCTCTCTCCATCATCAATTCTTCTCATGCTTATATATTCATCTTATATATTCAGCTCCATCTTTTTCTCCCTCATTAATAAAGACTCATTTCTTTTTCTCTAAAAAAAAAAAACTCATCTAACCCTTATCTAATTCTTAAATCTAAAGTCCTTTTAATTATGCCCACTTAATTTATAAACAATTTTTTCTTTTTACTATTTATCCCTTATTTTTTCTCAATTTAAATAATTAAAAACTAAATAAATTAAAATATCTAATTAATAACATAACAAATCAGAAAATATCTTTTATTTAACATTTTTGTATTGTATACTTAATTTTAATTTTGTATTCTTAAGATTTTATAATATAAAAATAATAAACTTACATTTTAATATTTTCATGATATCAACTCTGAAAAATTTACTAGACTCATTCTAAATACTATAAAATTAAGTTTAAACTAAAATATATATAGATGAGCTTGAATAGATTATAAAAAATGATTATTAATAATTTTTAATAGATCATAAAAAAATTATTTTTTAAATAATTTTTAAAAATACTTCTTTTTACAATGATTGTAACAAGAATATTTAAATATTAAAAATTAAACTCGTTTTCGTAATTATTGCACTGCTAATACATTAAAAATTATTTTTGATGATCTATTCAAGCTCACCTATATACTTTATAGTTTAAGATTAATTTTATAATATTTAGAATAGGTTTAGTAAAATTTTCAAACTAGATGTCATGAAAACATTAAAATATAATTTTATTATTTTTATTTTATAAAATCTTAAGAATATAAAATTAAAATTAAGTATACAACACAAAAATATTAAATAATAAATATTTTATTATTTGTTAGGTTATTAATTGGAAATTTTAATTTTGTTTAGTTTTTATTTATGTTAATTGTGAAAAAATATAGGATAAATAGTAAAAAAAATTGTTTATAAATTAAGTGGGCATAATTGAACAGACCTTAGATTTAAGAATTAGACAAAGGGTAGATGAGTCTTTTTTAGAGAAAGAAAGAGGAGTCTTTATTAGAGATAGAGAAAAAGATAGAGATAAATATATAAGGATAAAAAGAATTAATAACGGAAAGATAATCTAGAATAGGAGATGAGGGTAATTTTGTTAATAACTAAAAAAAAAAATTAAATGAGTTTTGGCATTAACAATTGTAGCTTTGACATTATCACTACCAAAAAAAAAAAAAAAAAGAAACCTAATTTCTATTAAAATTTTTAACTTTTTTTAATTAAATTTTACCACATATCACTTTTACACTTGCGCTTTATTTTTGTTTATGATCCAAACACCGCCTTAGTGTAGTATAAATTGTGACTAATCTAAAAAAGGGCACCCACTCTATAATTGTTGGAGTCTCAGGTCCCGTTGCTTTATCTGCTGACAATTATTGGGATTAAATATTTCTCAGATTTTATTTGTGCTTCTTATTGTGTTAAAGTTGTGATTCACATAAACTCACGGAAACACATGGAAGTTTAAGGGTTGTAGAGTTTAACCCATGGTACAAAATTGTCAGTTTAGAAATTTTATTTCAGGTAGGTTTTTGAATTCAGTTTTGATTAAGTTTCTCATTCTTCTATATTTGAGATGTGTTATACATCAAAACTAAGTTTAAGGGTTAGAGTTTTCAAGAGATATAGGTTGAGAGACAAGATAAGAACAAGTGATACAGTTGTATAAGGTTCTTTAAGATTTTCTTATATCTCTCTTGTAATTCTGTACTTTATTATTAGAGTTTTTTATTTTTTATAATTGAAAATCGGTTTTACCTTACCCGTGGACATAAGCAAATTGCCAAACTACTTAAATCTTGTGTTCTTTCATTATATGATTTTTCTTGTATTTGTCTGTGGAGTTTATCATTATTTATCAAGGTGTTGCCAAAAGGTAATCTGTCATGCCTCGAAATCCATGACTTGGGAATGTAAAGACAAAATCCATAAATATGCCATATCAGAGCGAAAGTGAGTAAAATCAGCTAATGTTCAATATTTCAAAAATTCAAATATTTTAAAAATGACCTAGAAAAGGGCTACATAACCATACCACAAATATAAGCCTAAATCAGTAGTCCATTACATTATATTAAAATGTTGGAATACAAAGTAAAACAAATCGCCTAGGTATAACAATCCAAGACAGCTAACTAATCCACTACTCCATCAAGAACATCAACCCTTATATTACCAACTATAGTAGGGGTAAGCACTAATCTTCACGTGTACTCATAAAGTATTTATAAAATAATATTTCTTAATCATGTAAAGAATTCAACACTTAATTAATATTATTTTAGTAAAATTTTATCAATTTCATAATAATTCCACAATTTCCACATTTATTTTATACCATCCTAATTAACCATTTACTTAAACATGATCCTACAGTCTTATACTAAAACAATTCTCATCATAACATTTATATCATTACGCATCAATATCATACTATTGATCAGGTACTTTACAATGTTAATTTGTGACCACAAAATTAAACTCAAAATAAATTCCCGAGTATTAGTCGTGGGTTATAACTAGTCCTGCAGTCATAAATGTACTTATTAAATTTTTAGATATTAGTTGTGGGGTACAATTGGTTTGACAGTTTCAAATGTACTCATTAAATCTCATGAACATGGTCTCATAGTCCTAGTCTATCTTATCTTGCCTTAGCATAGTCCCAATAATAATATACACTAATACAAGCTGTATATGCACTTTGCAGGTTTCTAACCTACTGGTAACACTAAACCATCTCGTGTAGGTTTGAGGCTTTCGAACCTTGAACTCGAAAATCACTTTTTCAGTATCTTATACGACCCTAATATCAAAAATCAATCTCAATTATATTTTATTAACATTACATCACACACAAGATTCTCTCTAAATCTAGTTTCTTGCATTTATTCATTTCTTATTAAATTTTATGAAATAATATGACTCCCGGGCCTAAGTTTCATATTGCCCAATGCTTGTATGTCTTTTACATAACAATCAAGTTCAATGTAATATCATATAATAAAGTACTAAAAAAATGCATGTTAATCAAATTTAATTAGCCGTAGGAGAATTTTTATTTATATAAAAATAATATATATATATATATATATATCTCTAAAATTCTCTTTTATTTTTCTTTTCTATTTAAATATTGTGAAATATTCCTTTATTTCACAAAATCCACAAAATTATAATTCCCTCATCTAGTTAAAATTTAAATCTCTAAATTTCAAAATACATGTCCAAATTATGTAATATGTATATATAATATTAAACTAATTAATATAAAATGCTCAAATAATTCACATAGGAGTATTTCAACACTTATAATGAGTTCATCTGAATTTGCAATTATGACACCAAAAATCATAACAGTAAATAATGAATAAAGAGATATAAATATAGATAATTAAACAGTACAAAATAGTATGATATTTCAAACGAGTAACCTCAATAGTATTATTATAGTTTCTCTTCATTAACTAAGTGAAAATTTATGTGTGTATAAATATATATATATATATATATATATATATATATTTACATATCAATTAAGGCATTATCTCCTGTCCACATATTATATATACAACTCAAAATCATAAATAAATTTAAATCAAAACATCCATGTAATAGGTATAAATACACATTTAATTATTAAAGTTTAATCCCTTACTCTCATGTCTCACTAACAGCATATAAATATGATTATAAATAGTGTGAGACCATTAATACGTACCTACATACATATATATATATATATATATATATATATATTCATATATAAACAGTGTGCACGTTAGGGGATACCCTTAGAATTAAAAAGAAAAAATCAAAATATATTAAATTTTACGGGCAACAATTTTCATCTGGCCTAACAACCACTTTTGCTTAAGCTGCTTATCAACCCATTTTTAAATGCAATAAAATTGAAAATAAAATGTACGTGGATTACAGCCAGAAATAAAATATTCTCTCATGCAAAGATAAGGAATGGGAGGATAAGGATAACATGCATGCCGCTTGATGACGTGAAGCTCTGGCATCACTCTGCTATCGTCACACTTCTCTCTCTCTTTTCTATAGTGTTAGCCAATTATAAAAGTACTTTTTCTATAGTGTTAGCCAATTATAAAAGTACTTTTCATACTCACCATGGATGTTAACAGCCAGTGTCTCTTATGAAGAAATTAATAGGCATGTCGAATGGGACCGGGCCGAGGGGGAGGGGATCATTTTTTTTATCAATCTCATGATGATAAATTATTTGGATAAATTATTTGGAGTTGTATAAATTAATAAAAATTTATAAAAATTATAATTTTGTAATTCATGTAACGAGTAAAAAATTTAAATTTTGTAGAGATTGATAAAATTTTATCATATTTTATAGTAAATTAAACATACCTAATATTAAATAAAAAAATAAGTTTAAATTTCTGATACTGAGATTTGCAGTGCTGAAATTTAAACGAATAGTCCACATTTAATGTTAAATCTCAAAAACCCTTCTATTTAGTCAAATGGTTCCACCCGATGATGACCAGGTTGAGTTTACCTTTGATTCTAGCTGCTTTTGCGTGGGAGTTTTGTAATGTGGTGTGGGAAAGCTTGTACCATCGAGTGACACAAATTTTGATTTTCTAGAGCTTTTACAAAATCAATTTTAGTCAAGGTTATTGTTTCCTACAAAAGGAATTTTTTTTGTACACCTTGATGATGTTCAAATAACAATATGAAAGAGTTCTCTAAGATTCTTTCTTCATTTTTGTAATATTTACTTTATTATTAGAATTTTTTTTGTTGACCTAAAATATTATCAGTTTATTTTAACTCTCAATGAATTGCGTAACAATAGGTAAACTAAGAGACACGTAACTGCCTCTTCAACCACACTTCTAATTTAAGTCGCGAAATTTGAACTCGCGTCACTTTTATGAGGAGCAAACTCACTAGACAACACAGTTAAACTTTGGGAGGTTTATTAGAAGTTACTAATAGATAATTGAATGTATTGTACCCGTAAACTTAAGTAATTTGTTGAATTATATAAATCTTAAGTTGTTGCATGTTTGTTTTCCAACTTTTTTTTTTTGGCATAAATTTATCATCGTTTAATCCGAAATTTGCGTAACATTAGTAATTTTTTTATGTTACCTAGGAAGTGTTTGAAGTTTCAAAATTTTTCAGAAAACATATAAAATTTTTAATTTTCTCTGATTAAATTTCACCATATATTACTTTTTCATACTTTAGCACTAACTTTTGATTTTTGTAAATTTTTTCGAAGTTGTAAACGCCCCCTTACTTTTGTGGTTGTATATTAGTATTCTGCGGACCTACTTGGAACATTAATTTTTTACACCTTTTCAAAAAATTAATAATTGAAAACTTTTATACATTTGTTAAAAATTTGTAAAAGTTAAAAAAAATTAAAAAGAGATTAAAATAAGTTAGTGATTTTGTACGTGATAACTTTGTATTTTTATTATTTTTATTCTTTCATTATTAAGAGTTAACTCATCCGATAAAGTTTTAATTTTGCTTTTCAGAAGTAACTAGTTTGGATCTCTTCAGCCTATTAATTTTTTTTATTTTTTTATTTTTTTATTTTTACATTTGATAAAATTTGTAATTTTCATGGAAAAAAATCTGAGAAAGTTGACAATTTGCCAAACGGACCCTTCGTGCTTGACTGACACGTGGTTAAAAGCTCGGGCCAATAAATAAAGGGTTATCACCCGCCTCCCCTCCATCCAACAGAATCATCATCACTAATCAGGGACTTTAAAAAAAAAAAAAAACAAATGGATCCCATTCCAGATTTGACGGAGGCTGCTCGAGAAGGGAATATCAATGACTTGTACGAAGCCATAAAGAAGAAACCTACTCTTCTGAAAGAGATCGATGAAATTCCATTCGTCAACAGTCCATTGCACGAAGCAGCCTCTGCGGGACAAACCAATTTCGCCACAGTGATGATCGACCTAGCGCCATCATTCGCGAGGAAGTTGAACCCAGACTGCCTTAGCCCCCTGGACCTGGCTGTGATCAACAATCGCTATGACACCGTGAAAAGGCTTGTGAGCCTCGACGGCCAGCTCGTCCGCGTCAAAGGGAAGGACAGACTGACTCCTCTGCATCGCGCTGCGGAATCGGACGACAAGATCGGATGCTTGATTGAGCTTCTGCTCGCTTGCCCTGATTCCGTCGAGGACTTGACAATTCGTGAAGAGACTGCACTGCACATTGCCATGAAGAAGAAGAACTCCAGCACTGAAGCTTTTAACATCCTCTACGAATGGGTTTCGAGAGCTGGTGATCACAAACAACTGCTTCAGAAGAAAGACGCCGAAGGCAACTCTGTGGAAACCTACCATAAAGAGCAGCAAAAGGCATGCATTCTATCCTTTAACTTTGTCTCAAGTACAATAGTAGCTAACGAACCCTATTTAATATCAGTTTTCTGCTTTTCGTGCTCCAATTTGGAGGTATGGAAGAAAATAAGTTATGTAGGCGTGTGCATGATGGATCCTAGTTTTTGTTGGGACAAAGATTTTTAATATAGTATGTGAACCAGAAATGTTAAGGAGGGTAACCAATTCAACATGGGTGGATTTGAAATTTTTATTAAGAAAACACCGAGTATTTAAGAAAAAGATAATAAGTTACATTAAAGTTAAGAATATAAAAGAAATAATTTTTTTTGGTAATTAAAAAAGAAATAATATTACTTTTAAAAAAAATAAAAATATTCTTAAACATTAAACTAGTGATATATTTTTCATAGTTTAATAGTTCAATCAATAGCACCTGAGATTTAATAGAATATTGTTGCCTAAAAAATTATAATTATTATTAAATTTTATAATTCATAAAATTTGTTATATTATACACTATGTACAAAAATGTTTAATAGCGTAATGGGACTGTCTAACCCTCCCTCCAACACTTGTTCAAAGAAAAACAAAAATTAAATAGTGTAATGGGAGAGTATACTTCATCTCACAAAAAATATTTGTATTTGATTCTTGTAAACTTTTGTATGTTGAAAATTTTTGAATTAACCCTAATTTTTAATAAGAGAAAAATATCCTAATTTTAAATTAATTTATTTTTTTAATAAAATTAAAGTACTAAGAGTATTTTGGTAATTCCACATCTAAAATCAAAGGAAGCAAGCCTTAATATGGCTCCACCGTTTGTTATATTGTTGAGATACGAAAATTAATAAATAAGTCAATCAAAGAATCAAATCAAAATTAAAAAATTGATAATTTTCAAGCTAAAATTCAAATTGAACTCTTACTAAAACCAAAATCAACCCGATCCTAAGTTGATTGTTTTACGAGTATTTTGTATACAGGTATTATAAACTATAAGTGTGTTTGAAGTGATATAAAGTGAAATAAAATAAGGTAAAATGTGGTTTAGAAAAACTTTTTACATTTGGTGCACACATCTTAAATTGTATTTTTTGGATATGATTAATAAAATTCTCGTTTCGACGGATTGAATTTTTATTTGGATGGATTCAAAATTTTGTATCAGTCATAACCTTTTTGTAGACCAAACTGGACTCGAAACGATTTCTATAATCTTTTTAGATGAAAGTTGGGCTGTGCGAATCCATTGAAACAGTTTTTATAATCCGTCGGAATGATTTCTGCAACCCCAGAAAAATAGTCAAGTAGGTATCATTCGGTATCTTAGGAGTTCGTGGTGAGAATAATAAAAAATTTTTTACTATTTGATTAACCAAGTTTTAGTTATCGACTTTTTTTTTAGATGGTATTAAACTTTTTTCAAACTTCTAGAAGGTAATAGAAGGTAAGAATGTGTAAAAATGTAATAGAAATTTTCAGAGATTTTTACCAAAGTTTAGTGCACTAAACACACCCTATACTAATATCAATATTTATATATAAATAGAGAACACATTTTGAGCTCTATTTATTTTAACGTAAAATATTTTATTTTGAAACAAACGGAGCATTAGTGTTTTTTTTTTTTTCTTTTTAATGTTTCTCACTCGCAAATTTACTTTAAAAAATTGCCCGTTTAAATTTCCAATAACTTCCTACCTGTCTCCTTGATAAGTTCCCACTATTATGTTAAGGAAAAAATAATTATAAAGTTAGAAAAAATTTAATGAAAATAAATAGAGAAAAGAAAAGCAAAGATAGAAATGGAGGCCCATCCACTATGGGTGCACAAAAAAAAAAAAAAAAAAAAAAAAAAAAACCTTCATCACTTGCCAAAAAGGAAGAGTTTGCAACAAGAGATAAGTATTACTCCGTAAACCAAAAATAAAAGATTTTACAACATGAGACATCGATATTTATTTATATATTGATTTGTGCATATAAATGTTTTTCGTTACACAGATTGTGAAGTCATTACAAAGTGTAAAAGCCGAAAAACCTCCATCACTTGATGACGTTGACGCTGATGCTCAAAATCTGTACAACTATTTGCATACTCCAGAGAGGTTTTATGAAAAGCAACTTAGAAAAGTACTTGCATCTATGCTTTGGAGCCAAAGAGATTTAACAATGGAAATGCGCAATGTAGTGCTGGTGGTGGCTGTCCTAATCGCAACTGCTTCATTCCAAGCAATATTTAGTCCACCAGGCGGCGAAGGCGGCGGCTTGGCAAGTCACAACAATAATTCATCATCCCAACACAGCGACAAAAGCTTTGTCTACACCGTCTTCAACGAAACAGCGTACGATTTCATAAAACTCGCAGGAGATGAAGGTTTTTTCTCACGATGGTTCTATTTCCTGAACACAGTCGCTTTCACTGCCTCAGTGGGGGTGATTATAATCGTCCTCCAGTTGAGAGCCTATACTTCGATACTGCACTTGTCTCTAATCTTTATGATTGCGTGTTATTGGTCTGCCTTGAACCGGGTTCTAACTCCTTTAGTGGCATTTATTTATTACCTTGGATCATCATTTCATATATTTTGGGTTTATTATTTCAAGATTCTATTCTGGACCGTAGAGAGTCGTAAACCTGGGTTGCTAGCCATGCTATTGTTGTCGCCCTATTTGAAACAAAAGTTTCGTTGCCTTCAACAAATGGGTGCTCTTACCTTGAAGTAATCAATCATCAATCTAATTACTGCATATGAGCATCATGATGCTGCTACTATTACGTTATAATTAAGTTGATTGTAAATTATAATTCCTATGTAACTCCTTTTGAGTTTGTGTGTGTAGTGATATATGAAATAAAGGAAGCTCTTGCTGATATTATGTAGAATTATCAAAACATATTTGGAATGGATAGTGTTGAGGTCTCCCAATAATTCCATTTTGGAATGGTTCTGTTATGTCAAAAATCAGATGAAATGGTTTTGTGCGATATAATGGCTACCAAGTGAATATGGTCGATACAGATGGATTAAGAGATTGTGCTGCATGATACAAATGCCGTACTTTCAGAACTTACTTGAATATCAAGTACTGAGAATAAAAGTAAAGTAGAGTAAATTAAACTTGTTAATCTTTGAATGACAGATCGAGATTAACACTCACCACGTATAATTCATCAAACTTACTATTCTTCAAATGAGAAGAGCAGACTTAATTTATTAATATTCAACAACTAGACTGAGATCGAAAACCACTTAAAGTATAACAAACTAAGTCTATTACTATCTAAATAGAGCCACCAAGTAAGTGAATTACAATTATAAGTAAAAAGAAACTTATAACTAAGCTAAGTCAACAAATACTCCAAAGTTTGTGGTGTTAGAATGTATATTCTGAGATTTTTCAACTACATAAATATTGAGTTATTTTGCTAATTTTTATAAAATATTATGACAATTCAAAATATTCATTTTATTGTTTAGCAGACAACACCATCACACTCTATGAAAGTGACCATATACAACTGTTTTTTTTACAAAACTTGAATTTACACAAGATTTATGGCATTAATAATTAGACGATTAGAGTATAAGAAAATTTGATTCAAATCCAATTGTAATTTGAATTTATTGTGGTTTCCATATTCTTTTATATATTATGAATAAAATTATAAATCAATTTTGCATTATAAATGATACATTATATTGATCAATAAAAATCGCAGTACGTATATACTTCTCTAGTGAAAGTGGATTCTACGATCAACAAAATTTGATTTTGTATATATGATATATATGGATGCAAAACAAATTTGGTTTTGCATTTATTAAAAATCTTACGCACAAATACATTACGCTTATTATATGTATCCGGTTAGGGCAAATAATACACGAATTTACTAATTGTAGAGATGCACAAAAAAGTGAACTGGGCAACTTTTGAATGGCAAAAACCACAGTATTTGACGGTATGTATTTATTAAACTAATACTAGCTAGTACGTAAAAGTTGTCCGATTGAGAAGTGGTCTAACAGCTCTCAAAAGTCATACCATCTGCTATTCAATAATTAGACATCCTTTTGAGGTGGAATTATACACAAAGCGTCTAAGTATTAATAATTCTTTAAATGTACTTTGTTTAGTTTAATTGATCCTCGTTGTTAGTGAATAGCTCATTGCTTTTTACCCCCCCCCCCCCAAAAAAAAAATTAATGTAAATCAATTGCAAATGGTCTAATCCGGAACAGATTATGTACCTCGCCCGCCCACATTAATTCCTCAAATTGGCCCACAGTTTTGACCTGTAAGCCTCTAGATTAAGTTGATGGCTTTGGGGGACCATCCAGCCCAAGTAAACGCATTCATTTCATTCTCATATATTTTAAAATTATATTGTGACTCACTGAAGGATTTAGAAAACAAAAATGGAAAAAAAAAAAAAAGAAATTAAAAAAAACTTGTCTTTCTGTTCAAAATTTCCCTAGGTGTCACGTGTGACCTAAACAACTTTAAATATGTGTTATGCATACGTGAACTTCGCATCTCAACAAACCTCATCTTCAACATCTTCTTACCATTGTAATTCTTTGAAAACTCTCTAATTCTTCATCTTCTCACAATCCTAGTTTTGGGTATTTATACTTTTGTGCAAGAAGAAATGGGTTTCGAACCTAAAAGCTATTACTTTCTTCTTTGCACCATAATGTTTCTGCCTGCGCTTTGCTCCTCAAAGGAAATTTACGTGTCCTCTAGAGCTACCTACCACTACCGTAGCTGAGACGGCATGGGTACTCCAAGTATGTATAATATTCTCTTGTATGTATATCTGCATTTGTCTTTGTTATAAAAACAGAATATTTAATCAAAAAAATTATTAGATTAATATAATAAAGTATATTATTTTTGTTACAAGTTAGTCTGATTCCTTCTTTTGTAATAAAGTAACAATTTCTTGTATTAAACTTTTTACATTGATTAATTTATTATGATTTAATGTTTTTAAATTAGCTGGAACTTGTGGATCTCATAAATATGAAAATACGGTTTGTAATTATTCGGTAACTGCGGTATTTAATAAATTGTATAGAGGTGGAATCAATTGCAGTAGGTGCTATAAGGTAATTTAATTGTTATATTTTTATTTAAATTAAAAAATAAATACATGTCAACTTTAATTAAATTTGAGGAGACCATGCATTTTTAGATAAAAATCCAGAAAGTAATGTGTAATTGTCGCGAATTAAAATACTGTGAATAAAAATGTTCATCAGTGCATGTTAAAAAGAATGAAATTATATGATGACGTAAAAATAAGCTTTTTGTAGCAAATTACATGGATAATAATTTATATATAGTTTGTTTGCTTATGTATTGAGTAGGTTAGGTGCAAGATTCGGGAACTTTGCAACAGATCGAGAAGTGAAGGTGGTGGTGACAAATCATGATGAAGGAGATAGAACAGACTTCATTCTAAATAGTAAGGCTCATGGAAGTATGGCTCATCGTCCTAATGCGGCCTCGAAGTTGATATCTTATGGCGTGGTTGAAGTAGAATACTAAAGAGGAACCTTGTGACTACAAAGGTCGCAACCTTGCAGTGAAGGCTCATGAGAACAGTACGTTTCCTTGCTATCTGGCCATAATCCTTCTGTACCAATCTGACAAAAATGACATCGCATTAGTTGAACTATGGCAGGTTAAGAACTCAACTAATCAATTTAATTTAGATTTAGTTTGGTAAATTAAAAAGTTGATTGATTTTAGTGTGTGTGTGTGTGTGTGTATATTTTGTCTGGAAACAGTCAAGTAATATAGAATGGAGCAGCATGAGAAACGCCTACTGTGCAGTATCGGATAAGCCAAACCCGCCAAAGGGTATGCTTACCCTCAGAATCAGAGTGAATGGCAGTGCTGGGAAGAAGTGGGTAGAGCTGATTCGAGTAATTCCTACTAAGAGCCTGTTTGGTGCACAAAAATTTAGTGAAAATCTCTATTACATTTTTACACATTCTAAAATTTAGTGAGAATCTTATTGTTCATTTTTAAAAAATACAATTTGAAATATGTGTATTAAACGTAAAATATTTCTCCAAGTCATATTTTATCTCGCTTTTTATCACTCCAAACACACCTTAAATGGAAGGATGATGCTGTCCATGGGACAACTATCAAGCTTGCTTGATGAGCCCTATAGAATCCTAGACCTAATACCTACTCATATACATACGTGTATATATATTTATATACTATATATACACGCAGCGAAAAAGCTCCTTAATTATAATGTGCTTGTTCATTAAGCAAATAATAAGTCCCCTTACAAACTAACTTTTGGCTTGATTTATTACGTTAGGTTAGCTCAAAAAAATTAAAAATTGCGTGCTTATGTCTAATACTTCAATCTCTCTGTGCACTATTCTGTTGAGTCTGAATTTAAGGATAAGGAGTTACAGTGAATAGTCATCCTACATTAAGATGTTAGCGTGTGTGTGGTGTACAAGTCCTACTTACAAACTAATTTTGACTTGATTTATTAGGTTTGATTAACTCAAAAAAAAATATAATAATTAAGCAAATAAAATTATGTTTTGCGCGTAGCGGACTTAGAGCAAGTGCTCTTTGCCGTACTGAATAATGGGTATTGGATAAGGTGTCGTTCATCGTTGAAATATGAATAAAAGCTCCACTTAATTTAGCATATTTATTTTTATAACTCTTCTTCCAATTCTTCTCGTTTCTGCTTGCATCAGTATCAAGCGAATTAGAGGGATGCATGAAAACACTTGGAAATTGGAAGTGAAGTGCCTTCTTCATTTACCCAAGAAATCTTATGGGCGTTGAAAGACAGGTCAGATTCTATGTTAACCTTAAATTCTAATAACATTTATGAATTACGTTAGCCACACAGTAGGACCAATTTGAACAATAGCCACGTATTGCGCTTTTTTTTTTTTTTTATTGGACAAAGTTTGTTTTGAAATTTAAGTTCTGATTGGCTTAATATAAAATATATTTTTTTTCTAAATACATTTATTCCGTATTTACAAGGTAATAATTTGCAATTTTACTGCTATCGCTCGTACTCATACGCGTGTCTACCTCGTTGGAGCTTTTGCATGACGCAGAATATTGTAGTCGGCAGTCAAATGCATTAGAGCATGCAAAGTCAAAAATGTGAAAAGTAGCAATCCTTTTTATAACATTCGAATTCTTCAATGAATGGAGTTGAATGTTTAGAGATCTTTGCATTTATCGTTAAGATTTGAGACTGATTAACAAATAGTTCAACGCGACTAAAAGGTGGACAAAATAAAACAAATGTTGATTTTAATAATAAAAAATTCATCATTAATTAAAAATAAAAATTTATTTAGTGATACCTATTGTTACAAACTTAAGATAATATATGTGACACTAAAAATTTATTATACTAAAAATTTATTATAATAGTAATAATAATTATTAGTATTATTACTATTATTATTTAAAATAAAATAAAAATAAAAATTAATAAGATAAGTTTATTTGCACTTCACAAATAATTTTTTACAGTCAATTCTACTTTTTTTTTACTAAGTAAAATTATAAATTATAAAATTTACGTCGGGAGAGGGAACAAAAAAGGGAGACTTGGCTCTTATAAAAAGGGCCTTCCCCCATAGTTGTTAAATGTATCAAGGACACAATTAAAAACCTGTGTTACAAAGTGTGGGTGTAATTGAGTTTTTGGATTGTGTGAGTGGGAGAGGGTTTTACAATTTTATCCGTGCAAAAATTGTAATAGTTTAATATTAAGTTGAGTATATTATCCCTTTTTGGGATCGTGGATGTAGGTCTATTGAGGGACCAAACCACGTTAAAAATTTTTGTATTGAGTACTCTAATTTTTTTTTCCTTTCCTTATTTGTATGTGCGCTTCCGTTGCGAACTTTACAAGTGCTTGTGGGCCTAACAAGTAGTATCAGAGCTAAAGGTTCCAGCCTGGGAGAAGGAGAGGAAAAAAGGAGCAGTGGGTGTCACACTAGTAGCAAATTTTGGAAGATGTTAGTCTTGTCTAATTTTTGACGTTCTGATTCTGTTTTTGAGGTTAGTTTTCTCAAATTAGGTTCAATTGTGGTATTTCCTACATTGTTGGCTATTGGTATTGGTGAATTCCCTTACTACATTGTGAGTTGCTAGTTGTTGGTTGCTTTGGTGTATATTATTGAAGTGTTTAATTAGAAATGTTATTAAGCACCATGTCTACACTAAATTTGAAGTCCCTTTATTCGATAGAAAGAGCAATTTTACATTGTGGCGGAGTACAATTCAAGACTACCTAGTGCAACAGAGTCTTGATATTGCATTAGAAGATACAAAACCAGATGAGATGAAGGATAATGATTGGAAAGCTGCTCAAAGGAAGGCTGTCAGTATAATTCAGTTGGCACTTGCACCGTAGATTAAATACACGGTATTGAATGAGACGTCACCGAAAGTGTTATGGGACAAATTGGAAAGCGTGTTCGCTTCAAAGTCCATGGCAAGCCGTCTTTGCATGAAATTGGATTTGTACTCATTGAGAATGAATGAAGGAGGTAATATTCATGGCCATATCAATATTTTTAATCAGCTAGCATGCTAGTTGTTGAACACAAGGGAGAAGGTTGAAGACGAAGAACAAGCATTGCTCGTTAGCTTCATTACCTAGGTCATACAAATCGTTGGTTCAGTCGATGTTAATTGGAAAGAAAACTTTGACACTGAATGAGGTGATTACGGTTTTAAAGAAGAATGACAAAATAATGAGAAATGGAGGCAATCTTGGAGAAAATCAATTGCTAGCTGTAGAGAGTTCTGAGCAAAGGAGGAGTCAGAAGAAGAAAGTTGACCATCATGATGGATCGAAATCTCGACAGAGAGATATGAGCAATGTTGAGTGCTATTATTGTGGAGCAAATGGTCATATACAAAAAAGTTGTCCAAAGTTCAAGGAAGACTTGAAGGGTTTGAAACAACTACAAGAGAAGATGAAGGTTAGTGGTTCCTCTGTCAATGTGGTTAATGAATATGGTGATTTCTTGTTGCACACTATGGATGATGGTTCTGCTAAAAATTATTCTAGTTGGATGTTGGATTCTGCTTCTGACTTTCATATATGCAGAGATCGAGCTATGTTTGACACTTTGCACATTGATGGAGATTTTGGTTACATTAATGTGAGTAATAAATTGAAGCTGAAGATTGAAAGTGTTGGAAGAGTCTGCCTAAAACTCCACAATGGTGTTGCAAAAATATTCACAATGTGAAATATGTATCTATTGCTGGAGTGAATATAATTTCTTTGGGTGAGATGGCTTTACATGGATATAAGTACGTGGGCATTGGGAATCAGTGCAAGGTATACAGAGGTGGCAGCTTGATAATGCAAGGGAGGAAGAAGGGAAATAATATTTATTATTTGGATGATCATTCCCTGAAGAGTCAGAAAGCAGAGAAGAGTTAGAAGACCGAGAAATGAGTGCATTTTTCTGACACTGTTGAAGTATATGAGAATTTGGGGAAAGGGAAGATTTGTTGTGTTGGCTCTCCAAATCCTACATCGGGAGGGGGAATAAAAAATGGGAGCCTTGGCTCCTATAAAAAGGGCCTTCCCCTGTAATTGTTAAATGTACCAAGAACACAACTAAAAACCTGTGTTACAAAGTATGGGTGTAATTGGGTTTTTGGGTTATGTGAGTGGGAGAGGGTTTTACAATTTTATTCATGCAAAAATTGTAATAGTTTAATATTAAGTTGAGTATATTATCCCTTTTTGGGATTGTGGATGTAGGTCTATTTAGGAATCGAACTACATTAAAAATTTTTGTGTTGAGTGCTCTAAATTTTTTTCCTTTCCTTATTTGTGTGTGCACTTCTGTTGCGGGTTTTACAAGTGCTTGTGAGCCCAACAATATCTATAATTTTAACAAGCATACTAAAATAATTTTTATTTTATTTTGTTTTCTAACTGAATTAAATAAAAAATAAATTTATTTCATTTATTTTTATTTACATACTTTTATCATTTAAATTTTTGTCATCAATCTCAATTAATTTAGTAGAAGTACATGTGAACCTCTCAAAAAAATTACAAAAACAAGTAAATTAATATATTAAAGATATTAACTTTTAAGGAAATAAAAAGGAAGATTTATCATACAAATCATAAATATCATTATTCCAAAAAGTTAATTTGAATTTTTATAATAGGAAATACTTATTAAGAAAATAAAATTGGAATTTTGTAGCATAGTAAAGTTATTTACATGCCATAAGTTAGTTTTTTTTTTTAAAATTAAACTCGTAATTACCCAGTTATCAAAAAATTTAAAAAGATAAAATTATTTTTGGTAAGTTAATTTTTTATAAGTATTTTCTCAATATTTTGTTTATAAAACTATTTTTATTATAAAATAAATTTATTTATGACATTATAATTGTGCCTTTGATTGATTTTCTGAATAAGCGTATGTATGACATTATAATTACGCAAAATATATGATAAAATAAAAAGGGACAAATATATGATTTTAACTAATAAAAAAGTGAAATAGAGTTTAAGAGGAGATTAGTAGAATATAAATAGACTTACTAGCTTAAATTAACATTATACATTATGTTCAATAAATAAAAATACATTAATAAAATTTAATTATTGTATAGCAATAATATATTATTAACAATTAAGTTTTATAAATCAATATCTAAAAAAAAAATTACTTTCATGTACATATATTTGATAATTTATCAATAAAAGTTCTACATCATGAATTTTTATGTTAAAAAATTGATTGATTATCAAATTTTTAGTGAGTTTCTTTCTGTAAGTTCTCTTTCAATGTATATAAGCAAGACGTTTTTAGAAAAATTATCTTCTATATATTCTTTTAAAACATTGTCCCAACAACGCGCGCGCGCGCGCGTGTGTAATTGCATGCTTCATAGTTTGGAATTGCAATAAAAACTAAATCTTTTTATTCTGCAAAAACTAACGTTGTGTCTTTTAGCTTTATCAAAGACAAGATAAGGGTAATGGGGTCAAAAAGATAAGGATAACGTTGTGTCTCTTAACTTTATAAAAGTTAAACTACTTTTATTTATTTTTTATAAAACTATTCACTTTTTCTCTAATCTCTCTTTTCATTCTCAACAAACACCATCAATTTTTTTGAGTATTACAACAATAGAAGTATGTATCTATAGATATATATATATATATATATATATATATATATATATATATAAATTATTTAGTTTGCCCTCACTTACTGTAATTTTTATCTCCGTCACTGAGTGAATTAAGTTGTAAATACATAATTCGTGTAATGAGATAAAGAATAAATAACTTTTAGATATTTTCAGAGATTTTACGAATAAGCCAGCAAACCAAAAATAACTAAAATGATTTGTCGCGCATTGTTAACGATTTATTGCGGTACACTCGCGTCACAAATAATTATTGGAGTCCACCCATTATTTTGGTGTGACGGGAATTGTTGCTGCTATAAATATTAGCTGTAAATATTATCAATAAAATTGGATTTTGTCTCCCATAATGCTGTGGTTCATAAATTGTTGTTAAATTTCATGTTCGGCACCTATACCCTTAACTAGGTTACGAAATTGTTTTCGTAACTAAGGATTTATTTGTTATATTAATGCCTAACAAGAAAAAGAGTTGGAATACAATATTATTTTATGAAAAAAATTTTCATAAAAAAAAAAAATTTATGAATTTTTAAATTTTTACCATTACTCTACAATATTATAAATATAGCTTGATGATGACCCTCATTTTTGCAGGGTCACATCGTTTCACATTCTCAGCCTTGTTTTTTTCTTAAAAGCTAGATGATAATATCTGGGACCATTGAATAATTCAATTCATTACTAAAATTAGCCAATAAATACATTCCAAAACCAAGCTTTCCAAGCCCTTCATCGCGGACAATAGTGGAAATGAAGATTCGAATTTCGATTATGACCACACCTTTGCCACTTGAAGACAACATCCATTGAAGCGTTCCACCTTTTACAAAGACGAAGAGAATGTTATCCACATTACTATTTTGGGTGCGTACGGTGCAGAAAAAAAGAAGTAATTTAATGGACTGGGCAATGCTATCATGGACGGGCCTGCATGACGAAGACTTGAAAGCGACTACGAGTTTGAAAACTAATCTAAGGCCGCGAAGTTTTATTTATTTATCATTTATTTTTTCGCTTGTCAAAAAAATAGTGTTTCTTTTTTTTACCTTACATGACTTTTTTTACCAAAATTTATTTTTACAAGAGTTACAACTTTAAGCATCTTAATCGTATTCTTAAAGGAAATCAAAAAATATTCATAAAAAAATTAAAAAATTTACGTCCGTTAAAATAAAAGTTATAAAAATAAGAAAAAATTCAATTTTTTTGGTTATTTTTTGACTTAAACGAATAGTGTTTACTTAGAATTTTTTAATTTTTTTTTCGAACGTAAGTTACACACATAAAAATTATCGTTTCTAAAAAAAAGTAAAAAAAAAAAAAGAAAACAAACAGTAACTGCAAAAGTGATTGAGTGACTCCCCGCCCTGCATTTTGGATCAATTACTGTAGTAGGAATAGTGACTCATCTAAAGAGAGGGACCCCCACTATGCAGTCACAGCCGCTGAAGTCGACTCGATCTCTATCAACCATATGGATGTTCCCATGCAGGGCAACACATGCCCGTGGTAATTAAAGAGATGGGTCCTTCATTTTTGTCTCATTGGTCACTTCTCCTGCCATTCTTATCTTTTAAAGCCCAATAATTAAAAATTATTATTTTTTTAATTTTATATTGAACTAAACTAAAATGCATGACGGAGATGCATACTTATAACTGTCTTATATTTTATAAAATGCAGATACAAACTTTTTAATTAATTATAAATACAACTACAACGTTGAATTTTAATTGAATGAGCCGGGCAATGCCGTCCCGAACTGCAAATCCCTCTCGCCCCGTTATCATGGACGGGCCTGAATGATGAAGACTTGAAGTGGTCCAGTGCCTTTATTGAAATCTCTTGGGCAGTGGTCTTCACCCGGAGTGAATTGACAATTTTTGAAAGCGATTACGAGCTCGAAACATTACCCAAGGCGGCGAAGTTTTATTTATTTATTTATTCTCTTGACAAAAACTCTAGTAAAAAATATAACGTTTCCTTTGATTAAAAAACAAAGTATTATATATATTTTTTAATTTTTTTGGTCTTTCGGACTTTTTTCATCAAAATTTATTTTTCATAAAAGTTGTAACTTTTAAGTATATTAGTCGTTTTTGTAAAAAAAAAAAAAAAAAATATTCGTTCGTTTAGATAAAAGTTAAAAAAAAAATAGTTTTTTTGTTTTTTTTTTTTTTACCTAAATTAATAACTTTTACTTTGCCAGATATGAATTTTTTCATTTTTTATGAATGCAATTCACACGTTTAAAAATTATAATTTTTTATAAAAAATGGCAAAAAATATTACATAAAAAATTATTAAAAAAAACAGTAACTACAAAGTTGAGTGACTCCCTGCGCTGCGCTTTTGGATCAATTTACTGTAGTACGAATATTGACTTAATCTAAGGAGAGGAACCCTGCTATGGGGCTGTTTAAATGGTAAAAAAGTACCCAAAAAAAAGTACAAAAAGTTGATATAAAAGTGATACATAACAAAATTTAATTAAAAGAAAATAATTTTTTATAACTTTTGATAATTTTTAGTAAAATTTGTAAATCAAATACCTTTTATATGTAGTCATTGTATAAGAGTCTCTGGTCCCGTTATTTTCTCTGCTGAAAAATATTAGAATTAGCGTTCTAAGTTTCGAAAGAATTTTAAAAAATTAAAAATTTATGTAAAAAGAGACGCGTAGTAAAATTTAATTAAAAAATTATGAATTTTTAAAAATTTTTAAAATTTCTTCAAAAAAAAAAAAAATTAGACCTCCAACCGAAGCAAATTTTACTCAAATTTTATTTGTGCTTCTCACTGGATTCATACTAAAATTTGCCGTGAGGCATTTTCTAAGCCTGCCACTAACTGATGAGAATGCAAGGAAATTTTGCTAGGGCAAGTAAATGGCATTTCCCTCGTATTAGTGGTGAAAGAGTTGATTAATGGGGTGAATGAATTACCTCCAATTATTTTCCTTTCCTCCCATTCATTTTCTCCCAAATGTAAATTTTTGTATCTCCTATATTTAATTCCTTTCACTTCCATTCACTTCCTCTAAAAATAAGGGCTAAATAAATGTACCTTCTAGAATTTCTAAAAATATACAAGAGATATCAATTGCTTCAAAATATATGTACTCGGTAAAAATTACTCCTCACATGCTTGCCATGTCACCTGATCCTTCTTCTCAGAAAATGTACCTGTAAAATTACTCCCCATGTGCTTGTCATGTCACCCGGTCTTTCTTCTAAAAAATTGTACCTATAAATAGAGAAATCGTGGAAGAAATAAGTGGGGAGGGTTCCCGATCAAGAGCTTTGGAAGATTTAATCAGATGAAAATTATGAATTTGGGAAGTATAAAATTGTTAATTATGACGAATATAAAATTGGGTTAATTATACTGACCCATTCAACTATATATGATTTTTAATTTATTCCCGTCATTTATCAATTCTAACACTTTGATCCCATTTACTTATATAAAAGAGACTTTGTTTGAAAGTCATTGAAAGAGTTGGATGAGATAATGTCAATAGTCAACTTTTTTTAAAACACGACTTTAGTAAAACTAAAATATCATCAAATATAAGAAAAAATAAATACAATAATACATATACGTATACGTATACATACACATGCAAATTTTATTCTTCTTTTACTTTCTTTACCTATTGAAAAATTAATTTATAATAAATTTTATAAAAAAAATTGAATTTATTAAAATAAAAATTAAATTTAATAAATAATAATTTATTATTGGAATGATTTATCTTTAAATAATCAAAGTACATAATAATTTACTATTAAAATTAGTTATTACTAAAAAATTCTATTATATAAATAAATAATATTTTATTAATATTATTTGTTACTATTTATTCAAATTAAAATAAATTACCATTAAATTAATAATTTGTCATTAATTGTTTTTTTATCAAATTTCACCGGCTGAAGGATACCAAAATAAGTGTTAATTACAAAAGTAAAGATAATTACTATTGGTGTTGTTTTAGGTGAGAATTGTGTTAATAGAAGACAAACCAACAAGGTGACGAGGCTCTTGTGTACATATATGTATGACAAAATAAATCATTTCAATAGTAAATTATTATTTATTAAAATTTAATTCTTATTCTAAAAAATTCAATTATTTTTTTATAATATTTATTATAAATTAATTTTTAAACAGATAAGGCAGGTAAGGAAAGAATAAAATTTAAATTTAAATGTATATGCATATGTATTATTTTATTTATTTTATTGTATTTGAGAATATTTTGATTTTAATAAAGTTGTATTATAAAAAAGTGGTTGTTTGAAATTCTACGTAATAGTGGCTCTATTATTTTAAGTAATTATCATACAAATTTTATATTTTATTAGATAAATTAATTTTTTAATTTATATTTTAATATAATTTAATCTTAAATGTATTAATTTAAATTTATTTAATTTGGAAGCAAGCTGGTATATCTTAAGTGGGCTCGGTTCTTGGATATGATAAGTCCTGGCTTGGACAAACAAAATCAAGTGAATCCAAATAAGCCTTCACGTTGAGTGAATTGACTATTTTGTTATTTTGCGGAAAGCAATTGTCAAGTGGGGTTCCGGTGAATTGTTGCGAGTAAAGGTCGCAATTACCCCTTGAATTTGTGAATTCCTCTAATTAAATTTGAATTAAATATGTTTGAATTCGATTGAATTATTAATGAATATAATTAATTGGATAAAATAATATTTATTTAATTAATGAATTTAAATAAATTAATGATATAAGTCGTTAAATACCTAACTATTATTAAGATTTTTTTACTAAACTTATGAATTGGATACTGGTTTGTTGCCTGATTTTAATTAAAAATTTTTTATTATTTTTTTATTTTGTAAAAACTAACTTACTGATTTTATTATTAATTTAATAATATTAATCAATATTTTTAATGTATAAATATTTACAAACTAAAAATAAGAATAAAAGTGTTATTTGTGCTAAAAAAATAAGAAGTTAGGCTTTCTTTCGCTACAGAGAAATAATTTGCTTTTTTTTTTTTTAATTTTTTTGGTCTTATATGACTTTTTTCACAAAAAAATTAATTTTCTTTTTAGAAACTGTATCTTTTAGGCGTGTCAATCGTGTTCATAAAAAAATAAAAAAATTCACGTCCGTTCAAGTAAAAGTTAAAAAAAATAAAAAAATTAACATTTTTCATTTTTTCAACCCAAATGGATAGTTTTTATTTAAATGAAGGTTAATTATTTAATTTTTTTTTCAACGAATGCGGTTAACACGCTTAAAGATTACATCTTTGGAAAAAAAATTAAATTTTGATGAAAAAGTCATATAAAACAAAAAGGATCTATAAAAAACTAAAAACTAACTTTTTTTTAAACCAAATCTACCTTAGTCAAGTGCCAAACGGTAAAAATAAAACAAAAAGCACTTAAAAAAAGTAGCTTTTTAGCTATATTTCCAAACCACTTATTACGTTTGGCATCTTAATATTTAGATTTCTTTTTTCAATTTTTTTTTTGTCTTAGAATAATTTTTTCATCAATATTTAATTTTATGAGTCAATAATATATTTTTTTATATGACTCATATATATATATATATATATATATATATATATATATATATATATTTTTTTTACAAGCGCTCATACTTTTTATATGAGTTGCTCAATTAATACAAGTCAAGAAGTAAGCGCATGAGAGAGGTAAAGCCAGCACTTGTTCCCCACACATGTTTTCTCAACATTTCTGTAAGTGATAGGAAGAAACATCACCCTCAACTTTAGGAGTCATAATGACTCTAAATAATTCTATATAATTTTGATTCTTAATATGTTAGTTGCTATGAACTCATAAACATATAAATTAAATTATAAATATATCAAAAATGTTAAAAAAATTAAATTTTATAATCGTTATCACGAGTTTAATATAATTCATATCTAATTTGCCTAATAATAATCAATTATTAAACGAATATAATTTAGTTATACTTTTTTAATCTCAGTCATCCAACTAAATTAGTCCAAACTCCCTCGTTTGGGGGCTCTAGTTGTGATTTAGAAACAAATTAAATTCAGCAATTTTTTTATTTTTTTTAATTTCTTTTAGTAAGTTGGAGTAAAACAACTTGTTAAGTCCCGCGCTACCTCTGCTAGTATTTCTCATTGGGCACTAGTTGGAAGAAATGGTGACGTATTTTCTCAGTTTGACATAATACCGATAAATTCTTTATATTATTTACTTTTGTGATCATCAATTAGTATTCTTTGGACCTATTTGGTACGTTAATGTTTTTTCAATTTTGACACAACTTCTGGCAAAAAATTAATAATTGAAAATTATTATGCATTTGGTTCAAATTTGTAAAAGTTGAAAACAATTAAGAAAAGTTAAAAAAAATGATAATTTTGTGTGTGGTAATTATTATTATTGTTATTATTTTACTTGCATTTAGTAAAATACGTAATTTTTCATTAAAAAAATTTGAAAAAGTTGACAATTTGTGAAACACGTGGTTAGAAGCTCCGGCTTATAAATAGAGGGCAATCGCCTACCTCCACTCCATCCAACAGAATCATCATCGCTAATCAGAGACTCAAAAAAACATATGGATCCCACTCCCAATTTGATGGAGCCTGCTCGAGAAGGGAATGAACAAATGGATCCCCGAGGAGGGAATGAACAAATGGATCCCCGAGCAGGGAATGAACAAATGGATCCCATTTCCGATTTGATGAAGGCTGCTCGAGCAGGGAATATCAACGGCTTGTACGAACTCATAACGGGCAACCCTGCTGTTTTGAAAGTGATTGACGAAAAACCATTGGACAACACTCCATTGCACGAAGCAGCCTCTGCTGGACAAACCAATTTCGCGCTAGAGATGAACAGACTAGCGCCATCATTCGTGAGGAAGTTAAACCCAGACGGTCTCACCCCCTTGGACCTGGCTGTGATCAACAATCGCTACGGGACCGTGAAAGGGTTTGCACGCTTCGACAGGGAGCTCGTCCGTGTCAAAGGGAAAGACGGACTGACTCCTCTGCATCGCGCTGCGGAATCGGACGACAAGATCGGATGCTTGATTGAGCTTCTGCTTGCTTGCCCGGCTTCCATCAAGGACTTGACGATTCCTGGTGAGACTGCACTGGATATTGCTATGAAAAGCCCTTCTAGTGCTGAAGCTTTTCAAATCCTCTACGAATGGGTTTCGAGAGCTGGTGACAGCCAGCTGCTTCGGAAGAAAGACGCCAATGGAAACTCTGCGGAAGCCTACCATAGCAAGCTGCCAGAGGCATGAATTCTATCCTTTAATTTTTTTCTTTTTTTTTTTCCCTCAAGTAGAATAGAAAAAGTTAGAAAAATATAATGCTTTATTTATTTTTTGACATTTGAAAGTTCAGGTTATTTAATCCGTCTCAATAGTTTTGATTAGAAAAATTATTAGAAAGTTGATAGAAATTTAATAAAAATTGGTAAGGATGTACAAAAATTTATAAAATATAGAGTTTAAAATAAACACACAGAAAATAAAAATAGTCAAAAATTAATTAAAATTTATAACACTTTTAGGTAAAACTATTTATCTAGATAAAAGCTATCTATTTAAGTAAAAATTATTCGTTTGGATAAAAAAAAAGCAATGAAAAAGTTTATTTTTTATTTTTTAACTTTTTTTTTGAATAAACATGAATTTTTTTATTTTTTGACCGATTATTGGGGTTGATATCAACCGATTGAAGGCTGTTTTTTCTTTTTTTTTTTTTGGTTAGACATGTGTACATAAAACTATGTAATTAAATTTTATACTAATTATATATATATAAATGCAGAATTTTGTTCTATTTTATAGCATTAGTATTTCATTTTATAAAATTTTGAAGTAAATGTAACACAAGTGCAACTAATGTCCCAAAAAATAAATAATATTAAATATTTTTTAAAAAATAAATAATTTTGAAATAAATATTCCAAAATAAATTATATTAAATAATTTAAATTAATTAAATAAATTTAAAAAATTAAGAAATAAGAGGTTGTGACTACCTAAAGTAGCTGTTGATATTGAGTCGCGGTTACTAAAATATACATAGATATTGATGCATTAAATAAAAAAAATTATATTTACCTTTAATAGCAATAAGGCGGTCGCTAAAAATTTGCGAGGACTTGCACCAAGGTTTCCTGCAAAATGGCATACTTGGCAGTTGTAAAAGTCAATTAAGTGTTCGCAAATTATATTGGTGAAATGATCATCGATAGTTGCCACTACGATTGTTAATAATTATTAGAGATGACGCGTTTGCATTTCTCAATAAACGGTCGTTATGTTGTCACTAATAGTTATTAATAATCGCAGTGGTCACTTTTAACTATCGTTTATGGCGGCTGTTAAAGGTTTTTTTTTTTTTTTTCAATAATGACCTAAAAGTTACATCTTTTTTAAAAAAAGTTAAATTTTGATGACAAAAAATCACATAACACAAGTAAAAACCAACAAAATATCTTGAAAGTTGAAACGAAACCAATCTCAGAATATCAATTTTTCGGCTTTTTATGCTCTCCGATTTTGAGGTAGGGAAGAAAAAAAGTTTTGGAGGTGTGTGTATCAACCAAATTGAAATTAACAAATTGATAATTTTTAGAGCAAATTTCAAATTGAATTCATAGTAGAACCAAAATCGACCCAGCCCCAGACTAATTGGTTTCCGAGTACTTTGTATATTGATAGTTAACGAAATATATTAATATCCATACTAATATATGAAAGAAGAACACATTTTGAACTCTGATTGTAATGTAAAATATTTGTCGAAAAATACTCTTATTCAAGTTTCAAAAAAATATATTTTTTAAAAAATTAGTGAATAAAAATATTTTTTAAGAAAAATTAGTGAATAAATTTCTTTAAAAAATATTTTATTTTGAAACAAATAGAGTATTGGCGTTTTTTTTTTTATTTTTATTTTTTTGTGTAACTCGTAAATTTACTTTACAAAAATGCCCTTTTGAATCTGCAATAACTTATCTTTCTCCTTGATAAGTTCCCACTAATACGTTAAAGAAAATACAATTATAAAGTTAGAAAAGAAAAGCAAAGATGGAAATGGAGGCCCCTCCACTAGGTCGCACAAAAAAAAAAAAAAAAAAAAAAAACCGAAAAGTCTTATCACTGGCCAAAAAGAAAAGACTATTAGTCCATAAACGAAAAAGAAAGACCTTGCAACAAGAGACAATAAATACTTATTTATATATTGATTTGTGTACATATGTATTTTTCATTTACACAGGTTGTGAATAAGTCATTGCAAGTTGTAAAAGCCGAAGAACCTTCATCACTGGCCAAAGTTGACGATGATACTTCAAATCTGTATAAGTATTTGCGTACTCCAGAGCGATTTTGCGAAAGGCAACTTAGAAAAGCGCTTTTATATATGATTTGGAGCCAAAGGGGTTTAACAATGCAGATGCGCAATGTGGTGCTGGTGGTGGCTGCCCTAATCGCAACTGCTTCATTCCAAGCAACATTTACCCCACCAGGCGGCGAACATAGTGGCTTGGTAGTTCTCTCCAATACTACTTCATTCGGAACCGGAAACAACAGTTTTGCCTCCGCCTTCGCGAACGGAACAGCGTGGGATTCCAAAATCGAAGGGAATAATGAGCTTTTTCTCCTGAATACAATAGCCTTCACTGCATCAGTGGGGGTGATTGTAATTGTCCTCCAGTTGAGAGCCTATACTTTGATACTACATCTGTCTCTGATCTTTATGGTGGCAGCTTACTGGTTTTTCTTGAACCGCAGCATCGGTCACGATCCTTTAGTGAGATATTCCTATAACATTGCATCATCGCTTTATCTATTTTGGGCTTATTATTTCAAGTTTCTATTCTGGACCATAAAGAATTGTAGACCTGAGTGGCTAGCCATATTGTTGTTCTCGCCCTGTTTGAAGCAAAACTTTCGTTGCCTTCAACAAATGGGTGCTCTTACCTTGGAGTAATCAACCATCCATCTAATTATTACGTATGATCGAGCATGCTATGTTAGTGTCAATCGCGAACCAGCCATCTATGTGAGATAAGCAGTTGCGTCGCTAGTTATTATTCTTCTAGTTTGGTGTTTTAAATTAAAATCATTAGCATGTAATTTCTGAATTGTTCCCTACTGCTGCTACTATTATGTTATAACTAAGTTAAATGTAAATTATAATTCCTATGTAGTTCCTTTTGAGTTTGTGTAAGTGTGTGTGCTTCGGTGTGTATTTACAGGAGTGTGATTGTTGTACCCGACTACTATATTGTAACATAATTACATTTCATAATTCATTTGAGCTCATGCATATATACATATAAAGTAATTCATTTGCTAAACGTAGTTGACAAATTTATTTTTGCATTTATTAAAAATAGTAGTCACAGGTACAATAACCTTATTGTATGTATTCCTTTGGGACATATAGGGGGTGTTTGAATAGTTAAAAAATTGAAAAAATTTGTATAAAAATAATACGTGAAAAATTTAATTAAAAAAAGTTTAGTAACTTTAATTTTGATAACTTTTGATAAAATTTGGCAAATTGAAGCACCCCATAATTCGCGAATTTACTAATAGTATGAATACCCTTTAAAAAAAAAACCTAATAGTAGGGATTAAAAAAAAAAGGAAGTGAACTGGGCAACATTTAAATGGCAAAACCACAGTATTTGACGGTATTCATTAAATTATTGCTAATACATAGAAGTTGTCAGATTGAGAAATGGATCAACACTCTCAAGTTATACCATCTGCAATTCAATAATTAGACATCCTTTCGAGTAGGAATTGTACACAAAGTGTCTGACTTTTTAATAATTCTTTAAATGTACTTTGTTTAGACTCCTGCAAAATAAACATGCATGACTCTGCTAGTCTAATTGATCCTTGTTGTTAATCAATAGCCCGTTGCTTTTCAGCTTTCACCCCCCAAAAAATAATGTATATCAATTCAAAATTGTCTAATCCGGATACAGATTAAAATACCATGTGCCTCGTCCACCTACAATTCTCAAATTAATCCACAGCCGTTGACTTGGAAGCCTCTAGATTTGATGGCTTTTGGTGGGCCATCGAACCCAAGGAAATAGATTCATTTCATTCTTATATATTTTAAAATTATACTGTGACTCACTGAACGATTTAAAAACAAAAATGAAAAAAAAATATTAAAAAAAAAAATTGTCTATCTGTTCACATTCTCCCCAGTCTTGTGTTGTGTGTGACCTACCTAAACAACTATAAATATGTGCTATGCATATGTGAACTTCGCATCTCAGCAAACCTCTTCTTCGACATCTTCTCAATACCATTGTTCTTGGAACCTAAAAGCGTATACTTTCTTCTTTGTATCATGGTGTTTTTGTTAGTTTTTATAGCATAGGGTTGAGAAAAAATATCTCGAATAAACGATGAACTCTTTAAATTTTTCTGATGCACAGCGGAAGCACCTTCTCTCAGCGATTCAACTTTCCAAACTATTCTCAATTCTCTCTCTCTAGATGGATGTATATGGTCACTCTAATTCAGATCACTGACTTATTAATATATAAAAGATATTTATAGAGAGATAGATATAGAGTTTGTATCAGAGAAGATCTCTAACTCTAGAGATTATCTCTTATCCACTCTCACATATATATTATCTATATATATCATCCTAATATATATTTAGAAGATACGGTATCTTGAGTAAATCTTTCAACCATGTCATCTTATCTAAATATACATAATTATCTATAATTTATTTAACAAATAAATTATAAATAATAAGCCAACTAGACCTGGCCCATCAAGATAAAATTGAGCTAGCTTGGGGACTGAAGGCCCATGGATTCCCAACTCCAACTTAAAAGATATTTGGGTTTTGTCATCTCATGACAACCCATTATCTTTTAAATTAACTCAGGGCTATTCCACTAAAAGCCCTGAGCTGCACTCTAGTAGTTCATGTTAAAATTCATTTAATTAAAACAACTTTTAATAAAATGAATTTTGGTTCTAGACCAATAATATCCACTTACTTAACCCTCCATTATAAGCTCGTAATTAAGTTAGGCTAAATGTTGAGCCCCTTAATTACATATTTAATCCTAAGTCTCTGTTTATCTAAATTTTGATCATTCTCAATATTTTCATATTTGTAAACAATCTACAAATAAATATTGTTATTCAATAAACAATTTATTAGATAAACTGCGGCCACATATTTAATGATCAAAAAGATAAATAGCTTAGGAGAGCCTATCAAAATGGATTCCATCTTGTAAGTATATGTTCCCACGATTCATGAAATTAGATCTCCAAGTTATCGAGGTTTTGACAGTTGATAAGATCGCACTCCGTGATAACTCAAATAGATTTAATTCATAAATGTGAGTCTATTACAAACTCAGGATTAAGGTTTATTAAGTTTATTAAAGCTTAAGTAAATTATGATTAATGACATTTATTAACCAAATCATAATTTACAACAATCTTTTCAATATGTATATCACATATACATACTAACTTTCCTACTCGAAATCACCACTTTAGTGATCAAGATAAATCACCCAATTAAGAAGTAGAAAAGTTACAGTTTTAACATAATGAAATGCCCATTTCATTAATAGCTGTGAATTTACGTTAATTTATAAAACTTGTGATTTAAATCTTTCTGTATTGGCATCTTATGCCTAATACTTAAATCACATACTTTATAAATAAGGGACAATAATGTATGTTTAAATAAATAAATTTTTTATTATATCCAGAAAAATAAACTAAAATAAAATGTTATTACAAAAACATGCTTCCAAAGGCATCAAAGAAATATAACTCTAACAATCTCCCACTTGCCCTAAAGCATGTCAGGCATATGACGAACACCTATATCATAAACATGATGATCAAAGCTCTTAGCTGCTAGGGTCTTCGTAAATGGATCCGCTAGATTCTCTGCTAAAGCAATCTTGGATACAATCACTTCACCCTTCTGAACTAAGTCTCTTACTAAATGATACTTCCTCTCTATGTGTTTCCCTTTCTTGTGATATCTGGGTTCTTTTGATTGTGCTACTGCCCCACTATTGTCACAATAAAGAACAATAGGCATACTAACACTGGGAACCACACTAAGTTCCATAAGGAACTTACAAAGCCACACAACTTCTTTTACAGCTTCTGAAGCAGCTATATATTTAGCTTCCATAGTGGAATCTGTGATGCATGTTTGCTTCACACTCCTCCAACTTACAGCTCCACCACCCAAAGTAAACACATATCCCAAAGTGGATCTTATGTTATCTCTATCTGCCTGAAAGTCAGAATCTATATACCCAATGGGTACAAGATCTTCACTGGAATACACAAGCATATAATCTCTTGTTCTCCGAAGATACTTAAGTATATGCTTTACTGCAACCCAATGTTCCGGCCCTAGATTAGATTGGTATCTATTGACCATTCCTATTGCATAGCAAATATCTGGTCTTATACATAGTATAGTATACATCAAACTCTCTACTGCTGAAATATAAGGAACTCGTTTCATGCTTTCTATCTCTTGAGGAGTCTTAAGAGACTGATCTTGAGATAGACCAACTCCATATCTGAAAGGAAGTAATCCTTTCTTGGAGTCTTGTATAGAGTACTTGACTAGTATTTTATCTATGTAAGTAGCTTGGGATAAGCGTAATATCCTATTCTTGCGATCTCGTAATAACTTGATCCCAAGAATATAACTAGCTTCTCCCAGGTCTTTCATATCAAATTTGCTTGATAACCAGACTTTTACTGTTGATAATACTCCCACATCATTACCAATGAGTAGGATATCATCAACATATAAGATCAGAAAAACTATCAACCTACCATCTATCTTCTTATAGACACATGGTTCATCAGGACTTTGTTCAAAACCAAATGATTTGATTGCTTGATCAAATATGATGTTCCCTGATCTAGAAGCTTGTTTAAGCCCATAGATAGACTTTTACAGTTTGTAGACCTTGTGTTCTTGGCCCTCAGCTATAAAACCGTCTAGTTGCATCATATAGATGCTTTCATCAAGATCGCCATTTAGAAAGGCAGTCTTGACATCCATTTGCCAAATCTCATAGTCTTGATTTGCTGCAATGGATAAGAGAATTCTGATAGACTTTAAGCATTGCTACTGGCGAGAAGGTTTTCCTCATAATCGATACCTTCTTTCTGAGTATAACCCTTTGCAACAAGCCTAGCTTTGAAGGTTTCTACCTTCCCATCTACCCATCTCTTTCTCTTGTAAACCCACTTACACCCAATGGGTTTGATTCTTTCAGGTTTGTCTATAAGTTCCCAGACTTTATTAGAGTACATGGAACTCATCTCTGATTTCATAGCTTTGTGCCAACTATCTGCATCCACATCATTCATTGCTTCATCATAACTAGTGGGATCTAATTCATGTTCCTTAGAGACTGCCTGATAAGACTCTCCAATTAACATGTATCTAGATGAACGTCTAATTGTCCTCCCACTATGACGGACCACTGGTGATTGATGTTCTGCAACTGGCTCAGGTTGATTAACAGACTCTAGATTAGGAATTGATTCATTAATCTGACTAGGAATAGCATTAGTATTATTAGATAATTGTTTAAGAACTATCTTACTCCTAGGTTTGAAATCTCTCATATAGTCTTCCTCAAGAAAAGTAGCATTTGTGCTTAAAAATACTTTCTTTTCTTCAGAACTATAAAAGAGACCTTATATCGTTCCTTTAGGATATCCTACATACAGGCAAACATCAGACCTAGGTTCCAATTTATTCGCCTTTCTCTTCAGCACATGTGCTGAAGAACCCCAAATGTGTATATGACGTAAACTAGGTTTATTACCATTCCATAATTGTAAAGGTGTACTGGGAATAGACTTAGATGGAACCAAGTTTAGAAGATACATAGCTGTTTCTAAGGCATAACCCTAAAACGAGATGGGCAGAGTTGAGTAACTCATCATTGACCTCACCATATCAAGCAAAGTTCTATTTCTCCTTTCTGCTACACCATTTTGCTGGGGTGTCCCTGGTGCAGTTAATTGAGAAAGTATCCCATTATCTGATAAATAGTCCCTAAACTCATTGATGAGGTACTCACCACCTCGATCAGATCGAAGTGTCTTTATGTGTTTTCCTAATTACTTTTCTGCTTTCGCCTAAAAAATTCTGAACTTTTTAAAAGCTTCAGACTTATGGTGCATTAGGTACACATAATCATACCTTGAATAATCATCAACAAATGTGATAAAATATTCAAAACCCTCTCTAGCTTGTGTGTTCATGGTCCACATACATCAGAATACAGTAATTTCAACAGTTCTGTGGCTCTATTACCTTTAGCATTAAAAGGTCTTTTGGTCATTTTACCTTCTAGACAAGATTCACAAACTGGTAGCGGTTCAACAACCAGTGAATCTAAAGGTCCACTTTTAACCAGTCTTTGGATCCTATCTAGATTTATATTACCTAAACGTAAGTGCCACAGATACGTTTTATTAGTTTGGGATACCTTGATTCTTTTATGATGATTAGTTTTGTTATTCAATTTTGTGTCATGCAGTGAGTTTATTTTTGGATGCAAACAGTATAAATTGCCAACTATTGTACTGAACAAATAAATGTCTTATTCTTTTTGATTACTACGGTAGAATAAAAAATAACTAGGTATCCACAATTATTCAAGCTACTAACCGAAATCAAATTACGTCTAAGTTTAGGTACAAATAAACAATTTTCTAAAACTAAAGATCTGAATACATTAAAAAATAAAGTAAAGACTTCCACTGCTCGGACTGCAACCATTACACCAGTTGCCAACCTAAGACTAACTTCTTTATCATTTAGAGCCCTGGTATTTTGCAACCCTTGTAATGAATTGCAAACATGATTAGTGGCTCCAGAATCTACTATCCAGGAATCTGTAGAATCAACCACTAAACAAGTTTCAATGACGAGAATGTTACCTGAGGTTCCAACTGTCCCCTTGGCCTTAGCCTTTGCAGACTTTACCAAATATGTTGGGCAGTTCATTTTCCAATGCCCCTTCTGCCCACAATGGAAACACTTTCCATTGGGCTTCTTTTTCCTTCACTTGATTGTGTGCCACCTCTAACTTAATATCTTGTTCAGTTTGAGGAGAATTTAAATCAGGTTTAGGAGGGCATGGATCAATCAAAACAAAACTATGCTCTTTCGTAGTTAAGACAATGTTCAAATTCCTTTTCCAGTCCGTATAATTAGGTCCAGTTAATTTATTCTGACTTAAAATTGCAAGTCGTGGATTGAAAGATATTTTTCTAAATAAAACAAACAAATTTAAATAAGCTTACATTCTTAAAAACATAAAACTTTTGCATAATAAAATGCATAAATATATATATATATATATATATATATATATATATATATATATATATATATGCATAAGTAGAACTCTATAACTACTTTATTATGCATCGGTAATTTAATTCCACTTTAAATATGCCTCCGTAGGATGGTCATATTTGCCACTAATTAGACAAGTCCACTTATTTATTATTATTTTCATTAGATATCTCACATCTAAATAATAATAAATTACTGATATTTTTAGTCTCTTAGAATTAATTTAATAAGAACTCCATATGGAGGATATTAAATATTCTAAGTTGAGTGTATAACCACTATTTCAATTTTTCATATTTCCCAAATAAAAAAGCTATCATAGGGTAGTCAATTCAATTTAGTAATATTCAAAATTTTATCCTATTAGGAAATCCTATCCAGTAACCAATACTGATTAATATCCTCCGTAGGGAGTTCACAAGATTTGAGACAAGATATTAATCTATCTTACCATAGGATTAACAGTAGAGGCCGTGAGTTTTATGCCTAAAACCCTCTCTCACTTAATTTTTTATAACTTAGAGTTTTTACTTTTGTTGATTTAAGATTTTAAGAAAAAAATATTAATTGACATTCTAACCATTAATATCTCATTTTAAAATAAAATAATTAATTGGTTATGTCAATATAAAATTAACAAAATAAATAAATGATATTAACCATATTCTAATCTCATTAGAATATATATATATATATATATATATATATATCATAAAAATTAAACAAATGATATTTACTATATTCTAATCGCATTAGAATATAAATATCATTTAAATTAAATAAATAATATTAATTATATCCTAATCACATTATAATATAAATATCATCTAACATTAATTATGCATGAACATGTGATGTGGCATCCCTAAAATCTATATGACATGTTATCAAATAAACATTCATAATAGATAAATTAACCAAAAATAAATAAATAATCCTTAATTCACAGTTTTCCTAGAAAATTACATTGACCAAAAAAAAAAAAAATAAACTAGTCTTCTTGTAGTCAATGTCCATCTTCCTGCTACTTCTTCTTGGCCTTTGGAATTTAAATTGAATTTGGGTTGAGGGCATTTTTGATACTTCTCAAAATTTATAAACTAATTTTATAAATAATAAACCTTGTGGGCTGAAATATAATTTTCAAAATTTGCCCAGCCACTTTAAAAAAAAATTTAAAGTTTAAAAGTTTGAGAAATCTTGATTTCACCCCGATAATTTTGAAACCTTTCTTTTAAGCCCATACAAAGACTTTTAAAGAATTTTCAAAATAGCCCCAGGGATCCCAAAAACTTTTCAAATATGCCCTCTTCTCCAAAAACAATTTAGCTGTTCTGTAATCTTCAAAGTTGCCGGCGGCAACTTTACCAAACACCAAAATCCGGGACGGGCAGCCTTTCTTGGCTAAATCCAAGCAGTCTGGTTAGTTTCTCCGGCAAGGGAGGTTTGTAATCGCGGCAGCTAGCTACCCGCAGGTTTCCAGATTTGCCGCCCGCCACCGCGGGTTCCCCTAACCGACCCAAACTGCGACCTCAGGACCTGCCGAAGCCGCCACAGGCCACCTCCTAGCCAAACACTGCACCCCTACCGCGTAGTGTATGACTGCTCAGTGTGCCACCCGCGGTTCATCCTACCAGTTCTGCTGTGCTGATTTCAGCTGCTACCAGCGGCAGCCCGCCAAGAAGATTCCCGCAGTCGGCGATCTGCCTTCCGCGGTTCACACTGCAACCTACAAATAGTTGCAGGCCTCCTGCAGTACTCCCTCAGCCGGCAACCGTTTCCTGCAGCCCCCCAAGCTCCCAGTGCCACCATGGGTCAGTCGAGACTATCCCCATGGTGGATCCAGTCGCGGGTTGCTTGGCTGCCGAAGTAGCGGCTCTTGCAGTGTCAAAAATAATTTTTTTTTCGTTCGGTCTGGGCCTCCTGTCTTCTAGAATTCGCAGGTTGGTGGCAGCCGAAACCCAATTTGTCTCTGGGTCTTAATTCATTGTTGTAAAAACAATACAGATCCAAAAAAAAATTTACAGAATATAAAATTAAACAATTACAGAGATTTACAGATCTGAAAAAATAAAATCAAGAGAGAAAACATAGTTCTAAAAATTAACCACCCCTCTTGTTACAACCATAAAAACAAGAAAAAACCTACTGTGAATTAAGGGTTTCATTCATCCACACATGAAAGAGAAATAAAATTTTGATGCCACATCAATGCATAATTAAAACTATGCTATAAATCCAACAAAAGGTCTGATACCAATTGTTGGTTTTTACAGCATAGGATTGAGGAAAAATATCTCGAATGAAATGATGGACTCTTTAAATTTTTCTGATGCACAGCGGAAGCACTTTCTTTCAGTGATTTAGCCTTCCAAACTATTCTCAATTCTCTCTTTCTAAATGGATGTATGTGGTCACTCTAATTCAGATCACTGGCTTATTAATATATAAAAGATATTAATAGAGAGAGATACAGAGTTTGTATCAGAGAAAATCTCTAACTCTAGAGATTATCTCTTATCCACTCTCACTTATATCTTATCTATATATATCGTCCTAATATATATTTAGAAAATATGGTATCTTGATGAAATCTACTACCATATCATCTTATATAAATATACATTAATTATTTATAATTTATTTAACAAATAAATTATAAATAATAAGTTAACTGGACCCAGCCCATCAAGGTAAATTTGAGCTAGCTTGGGGACTGAAGGCCCATGAATTCTTTGTTTCAACTTAAAAGATATTTGGGCCTTGTTATCTCATGACAACCCATTATCTTTTAAATTAACCCAGGACTATTCCACTAAAAGTCCTGAACTGCACTCTAGTAGTTCATGTTAAAATTCATTTAATTAAAACAATTTTAAATAAAATGAATTTTGATCTTAGACCAATAATATCCACTTAATTAACCCTCTATTATAAACTCATAATTAAGCTAGGTTAAATGTCGAGCTCTTTAATTACATATTTAACCCTAAGTCTCTGTTTATCTAAATTTTGATTATTCTCAAAATTTTCATATTTGTAAACAATTTATAAATAAATATTGTTATTCAATAAACAATTTATTGGATAAACTGCGGCCACAGATTTAATGATCAAAAAGATAAATAGCTTAGGTGAGCGTATCAAAATGGATTCCATCTTATAAATATATATTCCCACGATTCATAAAATTAAATCTCCAAGTCCCAAAATTACACAAGATAAAAGGAATGACAATTTTTTTTCTTTTTTTTATTTTTTTCTTTCTTTTCTTTTCTTCTTTTTTTTTTTATTTTTTTTTGAAATAATGAAAATACATCAGCTAGATTCTCCACCCAATATTTTCTCCCAATATGCTCTAAAAAATTTCCATTCCTAACCCCCATTCACATCATTGACATTGAGACACTTTCACAACCAAAGACATGTGAGGGTAAGGCTTAAACCGTGTGAATAAGGTTAAGGGATAATATATGAGGTGGGAACCAAAATATATATATATATATATATATTTATCACACACTTTATTAAAAAGGCTTCAAGTAGGTTCTTAGGGTAATTTCACATCAAGGAAGGATAAAGAGGCCCAAAAATAACAAAGAGGGCCTAGCATCATGTTCAAAGCTTACAACAACTCATAATGTGCGAAGTGAAACTCATGCAAGTTTGTGAGATGCAATTGGTGCATTGAAAACCAAAGTGAAGAATAAAAGAGTTGTGATTATGTGCAACCCCTCAAGAAAAGAATAATAGGCTCAAAAGCTCACCATTAAGGGGTATAAGTCCCCACCTAGTCCAAGAATGCTCAATTAACCAATATTAAACAAAATCTACTCCTAAGCACATAAACTTTTTTCTATGATAGTAAAAAATGCACAAGGTCATTATACAATCAACTTGAACTAAGTTTCCTATTAAAGCTTGAACAAAACTCATTTATCACTCTCTTACTCAATTCCACAACAACCAAACCAAAAAAAGGCTGACATGTAGGTACAAATGTGCTAAATTCATGTAGTCAAGGTTAAAGACGCTCAAAAATTTTAAAATTTTACAATTTTGGCACAAAAGATCATCATGCGAACCCTGCCCCCAACTTAAAATTCACATTGTCCTCAATGTGAGAACCATGATACATATGTGGGTCTGTAGTGTGCAATAGTGAGCATAATGATGAGCATGAAACAACAGCCACAAAGGGCATAAATAAGAACAAAGCACACAGTAAACCAAGCATGCACCCATTATTCAAGCCACTTAAGGCATCACCCTATACATCCCCCCAACTTAAGTTCTACAACACACCCAACAACAACAATTATGAATATGAAGTACTAATTTGGAAGTGCAAAACTAAATAAAAGAGAGAGGAAGGATATTACCTCAAGTGCTTCTTTATTTTGAAGAAAAACGAAAGAACTATTCAAGCAATATGTTAGAATTAAAAGAAGATAAAAATAAAAGAAAAATATAACAAGAAGAAAAGAATTAGTAGAAAGACAAAATAAAAATAAAATAAAAGAAAAGCTAAACTAACAATAAATCAAAAAATAAAGAAAGAAAAATCTAATCTACTAATATACAAGGGTTAATGCAAAAATATACTATCTAACTCCTAATCTCTCCCAAGCCTCACCAAATGGTTTTAGGAATGAAATATTCTCCTTGAGTCTAGGAGGTACCAAAAATGAGTGTGCTCCTAGTGCAAAGAACATTGGAGAATGCATGGCTTTGTGGGGATCCTTGAATCGCAAATATGGCCCAAAAATATTTGCATATGTGAACATGGAGTTTAGTTATGTGTTTTCTAGTATCCTCTCAACACCTAAGAAGTTAATGCAAACTATCTCTTTGGTCGACACCACTTCCCTGCATATATGGTCAGTTTTGGTCAAAACATGTTCATTTTTCTCAATAAGATTTTCAGTTGGGGTGATGGCAAAAGAGGAGAGGTGTGCACCACTCTCACTCCCAAACCTGTCTATCGAACTGTCAAATGATGATAAAAAAAAAATCACTTTCATAAGAGTCCTGTGTAATTGAAGTAGGAACCCAACCATAATTAGAATCATACTTCCGCTCAAATATAGGGGTCTCAACAGGTAAGTCATCAAATGTACTAGCCCCAGTAGGAAAAGATATATAAGAAGTGGTCTCAGTGAGTGATGTGGTAGAACATGATGAAACTAAAGTGCCTGGCTCAACAGTGTCTTCCCCTGAACCTATGGCATCAAAGCCTCAGAATAAGTCTTAGGACTTTCCAAGGTCATCTGAGTTATTAGGGTGTGATGAGTTTCAAGCTCCGTGGTGGTGTTGGTTGGCATGTCCTCTAGACTCTCAAAAGATGATGTCTCGTGTATGTTAGAGTCTGGTGGGAACGAGTCAAAGGGCTCATTCCCTTCATTATCGCAACCATTATCAAAATAGTCGCTCCACTCAAAATTTAAGGTTTTTGAATTAGGATTTTCTCGTGTATGTAACAAAAAGGCCTAAGATTCAACAATTTCAGCTTCAGTGAGTGGATGGACATAAGGATATGCTGTGGACTCGAACAATGTATCATCTAATGTAGAGTTAGTATGTGTAGAAGTCTCATGTGCTTTAGAATCAACTTTTAAGTTAATTTCTTCCCTATGTTGAGTTTGCTCGCAGAGTGACTCAACTTGTGCATTGTTAGATTCAGTAGGCCATTGATCTCGGGGCTCCTCAGTCTAGCCCTCGATGAGTAGAGTAGAGTTGGGACATTAAATATCTAAGTAATCAGGCTTCACACCTACTCCACTTTCTAAGGATGGATCACGAGGATTAAGTGAAATAGAAGCATGCTGGAAAGGGTCTGTGTGGCTTTTAAGTGAATGAGGTTCAAAACTAGGTTTAAGTTTTTCCTGTGGCTTAGTGTGTTCATAGAGAAATTCAAAAAATGACCATGCCTCTTCTAGGGTAAGGTCAAGAAATTCCCTACCCAAGATTTTATCAAAAACTCGGTGTAACTCACAAGGTAAAGCCTTATAGAATATGCCTAGAATGTACCCTAAATCTAGTCCATGATTTGGGAAAGTTTCTAAAAGGTTTTTAAATCTCTCCCAGCATTTATAAAATACTTCACCCTTCTTGAAACAAAAATTTCTAATTTGAAAGCAGAAAGTGAAGTTTTGAAAATTGGGGAGAAAAGTTGCAATAAAATCATTTTGTAACTCTTCCTAAAAATTAATGGATCAAGTAGCAACACGACACCAATCATCGACTACTCCACATAATGATAACGGGAAAAAATTATACTTAAATGTGTCATCCATGTAACCATCTGTGCAATAGAAACAAACTAACTCAAAATGTTCTAAATGAAATCTAGGGCCCTCATGTTGAAGTCCATAAAATTTAGGTAGCTTAGAAAAGATTTTTAGGCAAAAATCAATTCCATAGATGCTGCCTAAATAACCAATGAGTGGGTGGGTGGTGTCTGGTAAACTAGAATTATAAGAAACATAATCCATGTTCAAGAATTTTTTTTTTAAACAATAGAAGAATAACCTATAGTTACCCTAGTGAATCAAAACTGAGTTCCCCGGCAATGGCGCAAAAAACTTGACTGCTTCTAGAAAGTGCGTCTAAACTAACCCCCAAATGCAAGGGTGTGCGGTGTAGTTTTAACTCGGTGAGTCCGAGGTCGAATTCATAAGGAGCCTATGTTATTTAGTTTCTAGGGTATAATGGGAATCCTAAATTTGAATGTAAACTAAGTTTGAAGATCAATTAAACTAAATTCTAGGATTCTGCAAATGTAAAGTTTAAACTAAAAACAACTTAATGACGGAATTTCAGCAATTAAAAACTGATTTTAAATTTCAAGAAATTAAATATTAACTAAAATAAATTCTTTCTAATTTAAACATGCACAAAAATAAACTGAAAAAAAACAACCATTAACATGCATTCATGAGATCCACTGAATAAAACATCCAAATCATATCATTAAACGAAAGAATGAAATACAACGTACTCTAAAAGAAGCTGCGAAAAAGAAATCTGAACAATCACTGCTGAAACAAACGTAACAACTTCGAAAATACATAAAAACATCCACGAACAAAAGAAAATCTCTCAAAACTCTCTAAAGTATGTAAAAGAATGTGTATGTAGGCTCTAAAGTATGTAAAACTTAAATGCTTCAATGAGTATCAAAATGTGGAGTTTGTAATTACACTTTTCAAATGTAATCACACCCCCCAACTTGAGCATTGTTAGTCCCTAGCAATGCCCTTTATTAAAATGAAATGCAACTACCATCCTATTTTTTTTTTTTCGTTAGAAACAGGAATACACCTAGCTACGTGTAGCAAGCCCTTTAAACCCCTAAGTTCCCCCTACTGGACGAGTAAGGTCTCGTGAGGGTTTGCAGTGATGCTACCCACAAACATCTATGGCATGGTCTCAAAGTGTCAAAAAGTGATCAAGATAAAAAATGAATCAAGCTCAAACCCAACACGTCACAAAACCCAAATATCATGTGTAATTCCCAAGTGCTAAGCATAAATGCATGGACTATCAAAGTAGAAAGAGCATGTGTGCAAAATTGTTTCATTCATTCAACAAGGTTGCAAGAGCATAAACGGAACTAGGTTTTGACTTCAAATGCTCACAGGGTACCACTCATAGAAAGGAATTCACTCATTAAGGGTTCATACATACCTATTAGCATATGATGCTATCCTAGTTGCACATAACCCCAAAAATAAGTTAGTGAACTGAAATGAAATTCAAAGAGGATAGCTCATAACCATGTTCCAATGCAAGTGTAAAAGATCACACCACACAACCTACATAAGACCACTACATGCACAATACAAGAGTTGCTTGCTTAGAATCCACTAGGTCTTTGTTTTAGTTGTAACTTGGCCAAGGGTAATGGTTAACAATGGAGGATATGAAAATCAAAGCACATGTCTTGAGATAAAGATGCTCAAGTGCGCACAAGTCCCGAACTACTCATTTCCTCCCCAAACCCTAACAAGGATTACAACAAGAAGCTTACTTACAAACTTACAAACTACTTATGGGACATTCTCAATAATTATAATACAATGCACAAGTTCCAAAAATTGCACAAGCAAAAAGGAATGACAACTTTTTTTTTTCTTTTCTTTTTTTTTCTTTTTTTTAAATAATGAAAATACATCAGCTAGATTCTCCACCCAATATTTCATCCCAATATGCTTTAAAAAATTTCCATTTCTAACCCCCATTCACATCATCGACATTAAGATACTTTCACAATCTAAGACATGTGAGGGTAAGGCTTAAAGCGTGTGAATAAGGTTAAGGGACAATATATGAGGTAAAAAGGCTTCAAGTTGGTTCTTAGGGCAATTTTATATCAAGGAATGATAAAGAGGCCCAAAAATAAAAAAGAGGGCCTAGCATCATGTTCAAAGCTTATAACATCTAAATTCAAAAAACAAAACAAAAATATTAAGATTGCATACAAATAAAATAAACAAAAATAGATCCAAGTTCAAAATTAACTATTAATGTCTAACACTAGGGAGGTAAAGTAGTCTTAGCAGAGTGAAACTCCTCAAACATTTGCATTAGATTATCGACTTTATTGGAAAGGACATTTCGCTCAATCTCTATTTGCTCTATTTTTTCCATGAAACTTTGAAGTTTATCCTGAAGCTGTGCCTCACGAGATCTCGAAGCAGCACAACCCAAGCAATGAAGATTACGCACTAAAGGAGGCTTTGGCCCATGACCCATCCCGCGTACATAACCAGATTTCCTCCCCAAGACTTGCATTCCCACCTCATCCTCACTTAATGCAGCATGGCCATCAGGGGTAGGCTCACTCCTCGCTCTTTGCATCTCATCCTAAAATTCATTATTATTAATGTGAAAATATTGCTAAATTATAACTAAAAAATTTCAATGACAGATAAAAATTACAATAACTTACATGTAACTCTCTTGTCGTCGGGCAACACCACTGGTTACTTTTGTTTGTATGCACGTGTTTCCACCATCCAAAGAAGCTAATCGACTCATTACTTTCAGGATCCACCTATGAAAAATAATATATAAGTACAAGACTAATGATATAAATAAAGTACGTAAACTAATAATTACCATGCTATGACGAGCAGGAACAAATGCATGTGAACCCATCGTGTGTGTAAACTAATGATATAAACAAATGCATGTAAACTAATAATTACCATGCTCTTCCAAAGTGCCTCTCTTTCTTACTTTTTTGAGCTAGAGCATACATAAGCTTAGCTTTTTTCTTTCTTTGACTCTTAGAAAGCTTGAGCTCCCAATCATCAACAACCTCATCTTGGTATTCTCTGAGTTTTCAAAATTCTCCAATGCTTAGGCATAAAGGTCTTCAAGACTAGTATAGGAATTAGCTGTAGCTTCTTGTTGTTAATCTAGCAGCGGTGATTCAATGTTGCTTTGTACAGATTGAAGAAGAATAATATCAAGGGTGGCACCTTTGGAATCCGGTGAAGTAACATAATTACTTGCTCCTTCAAGGCCATTAGAAGTTGCCATCTTCATAGTAATAGGTTCTGAACTTAAGGAGGATGAAAATGGAGCTTCCATTGGCCTTGGCATTGCTATTTCAATAAAATATATTAATAAAAACATAATTTAATAATAATTTGTTATTTCTTAGAAATTAATTTAATTTAATAAGATATTTAAATAAAAAAATTTAGAATAAAGCCAGATCAAAGATTTGATAAAATAAAAATCTCCAATACTCGTATAAAAAACTGATTTTAATCAACTTTATCTACTTATTAGTAATTGCATGTTCCTAAGGTTACGAAAACAAATTTGGCCAATGAATAACTCAAATGTAAATTTGTAGAATAAACTTAACAAAATAGACCAAGATATTTATACAGTATTTAATAAATATGTAATCTCAGTTGTTAAAAATATACTCATTGTGACTTATTTAATTTAAAATAAAAAATTCAAAAATTAACTACTCTCGATCCTAATTAATATTTTACTTTTTCTCGTATTTTTAAATTTTAAATATACTAAGAATTGTTATTATAAAAGACATACCCTAATTATTATTTAAGTGTTTTTTATTTATATTTTTTAATTCAAATTCTAGTGTATTTGAAACATGATAATTCAAAAAATTCTAATTGAATGGCGCCAGAAGTGTTGTACCCTTTTTGCAGTAGTGCCATTACTATAGGCGAGGAAGATTATTTTTGTCACAGAATATATCTTTTAGTGAGAAAATGATTTCCTTGCTTAAAGCCATGTAACAATGGATGCCGAGTGTTTTAGTCTATTATAAGCGAGGAAGCTCATTTTTGTCGCCAAATATAGCTTTTAGCGAGGAAATAATCTCCTTGCCTATTGCGATAACTTTTAGCGATGAAATTATTTCCTCACCTAAAGTTATAAACATTTTCCCTCTCCTTCCAGATCGAATGGCGCCATGGCGCCATATTTTAGATTTTTGTTACCAAATAAAACTTTTGGCGAGGAAATGTTTCTCGCCTAAAGCGGCGTACTATTTTCCCTCTCTCCAAATAGAATGGTGCCAGAAGTGCTATATCATTTTTTGCAATGGTGCCATTACTATAGGCGAGGAAGATTTTTTTGTCACTAAATATAACTTTTTGCGAGGAAATTATTTCCTCGCCTAAACCTATGTAACAATTCTCCCTCTCAGTTTTGTTAACTATACGCGAGGAAGTTTAGTTTCGTCACCAAATATAGCTTTTAGCGAGAAAAGAATCTCCTCGCCTATCACCAATTTTTAGCGAGAAAATTATTTCCTCGCCTAAAGTTGTAAACATTTTTCCTCCCCCTCCAAATGAAATGGCGTGACATTTTATTTACTATAGGTGAGGAAGTTAAATTTTTGTCACCAAATAACTCTTTTAGCGAGGAAAAATGTTCCTCGCCAAAAGTTCTAGAATTTTTAGCAAGGAATTCAAGTTTTCCTCGCTAAAAAGGATTATTAGCGAGGAAAGTGACTTTCTTGCAAAAACCTTCCTCGTCTATATTCTGATTTTTTGTAGTGAATTGATTGATTATATATATATATATATATATATATATTTTGTCTGGAAACAGCCGATTAGTAGAGAATGGAGCAGCATGAGAAATGCCTATGGTGCAGTATAGGACATGCCAAACCCACCAAAGGGTGTTCTTACCCTCATAATCAAAGTGAATGGCAGTGAAGGGAAGAAGTGGGTAAAGCTGGTTCAAGTGATTCCGAGTAAATGGAAGGCTGGTGCTGTCTATGCAACAAATATCAAGCTCGCTTGAGCCCTATAAAATCCCAATCCAAATATCTACTTATATATATATATATATATATATCTAATTAATGTGGAGTGGAAAAACTCCTTATAATGTGTTTTTTAATTAAGTAAATAAAGTTGTGTCTTGTGTGCAGCAGATTTAGAGCAAGTGCTCTTTGCCGTACTGAATGATGGGTATTGGGTTTTGTGTTGTTCATAAGTGAAATATGAATAAAAGCTCAACTTAATTTGGTTTTTTTTTTTTTTTGTTAATTTTAATTTGGTTTTTCTTTTTGGTTTTATTTTGTTTTTATGTAGAGAGAAGTAGAGAGCTAAATGCGCGTTTTCACTTCCCAAAACAACACTTGGCCTGCTGGTGGTAAAATACATGACTTAAATTTTTCTCAAAAAATAAAATAAAATAAAATAAAATTAACTTTGAGAAAACTTGGTGAAAACATTTATTGCTAATGTAATTTTGAGCTAAGTACGTACATATGGACTAGCAACTCAATGGTGGGGATGTGACTAGGAGGGATACCTGATTCGACTAGATCGATAAAAATATATTGGGAAATATCTTAATAGGATTGAGGCAAGTTTGAAATTGAAATTTAGTACTCACGTGGTTGAAAAAATTTGGAATTTATCTACAAGGTAGCTATACTTGTTTATACTTATAGAGTATCTGTCAAATATCTCTTCTATATAATACACTATAATGTCATGTAATATAATATATATTTATATATTTACAATTTTATTCTTAAAATAACATAACATAATATAATATTATATATAGCTTTTTTATTTCTTAATTTGTAGTTCTGTTGAATACTTTTATTTTTATTTTTTTAAGTGTAAAACAACAAATTTTGTGTTGAAAATGTTAAGATTTGTTTATGTTTGATTTTCTTTGTAATTGGTTTGTTGATAGATTTGATAAACAAAATATATATATATATATATATGGACAACATAGTCGTGTTTGATCAATGGATTTGTTTAATTTAATAAATTTGAAAATTTTGTCAGCTTAATATTAGACTTTTTTTTTTTAATGTTAAATATGTTGTTGGGTTTTCAACTATGTAATTAAATATCATGCTAGCTATTTACCTTTTGTTTTACTTTTTTTTATAACAGGTTATGACAATTCAAACTATTTAGTTTACTATATGACAAATAACACCATCATATTTTACAAAAATGCTCATGCTTTTCATCTCTTTTTCATTAGCATATTTTGAAAATTCACTAAATTTTCAAGAGCAATGAACTTCAATAAATCTCATACTTTTAGACTCTGTTTGGTAACGTTTTTATTTTTTATTCTTTTACTTATATTTTCAAAATTTTGTAAACTGATAACAGAAACATATTTGTTAAATTTATTTACATTTTTTTGTTTTCAAACAAATAAAAACTTAAACGGAAAAACGCAAATAGAAAAAATATATTTTCACTCTATTTTTTTCTGTTGCAAATATTTTGTCAATTCTAATATTTTGTCGATTTTTGTTACATCATATTAAAACAAATTATTTTATTCAAATATTTTATTAAACAAAATTATTTTTAATAAATAATATAATTAAATTAAATTAATTAAATTAATATGTAATATATATTATTAATTTATTTCTAATAAATAATTAAATTAAATTAGTTAATTTAATTAATAAGAAATATATATTATTAAATTATTTTTAGTAAATAATAAATAAAATATACTAATTTAATTTAATTTAATAATTAATTTAATTTAATTAATTAAACTAATATTAAATGTATTTTATTAAATTATTTTTAATAAATATCATAATTAAATTAAATTAATTATTAAATTAAATTAAATTAAATTAATATATTTATTTAATATGAATTATATTTTATTAAATTGTTTTTAATAAATATGGTAATTAAATTATTTAAATTATTATGAAATATATTTTATTCAGTTATTTTTAGTAAATAATATAATTAAATTATAATTAATATATTTTATATTTACTGGATTAAATGATATAATACTTATATCTTATTCAATTGTTTTTAATAAATAATATAATTAAATCAAATTAATATAAGATATATTTATTAAATTTAATTAATTTTTTAAAAATTAATAAAATTAAATATTTTATGAAAATAAAAAATTGTAATTGTAAGTAAAATTATATTTTCAAACACAATTTCAATTTTTGTTAAAAAAATGATAACAGAAAATAAAAAATAAAAAATTTAAACATATAAACGTAAATACAAAAACGATAGCATTACCAAACGGTCCTTTAATATGTGAAAATTTTCCATTGTCATTGTGTTAGTGACATTTTTTTCCCTATTTTTTTCACGATACTATAAACACAAACACTACAAAAAAAGATGCTATTAATTATCAGCACAACCCATTTTTTCAATTTCCACGATTAGATATAGGAAAATTTTGATGTAAATCCAATTGCAGAATGATATTTGAATTTATTGTGATTAATTTGTATATTCTTTTATATATTATTAATAAAATTATAAATCAAAATTTGTATATTCTTTTATATATTATTAATAAAATTATAAATCAATTTTACGCTGTTAAAAATATTTTACACTTATCAATAAAAACTGTAGTACGCACTGATAAAATATGCTTATCGTATGTATTCGGTTAGTGCAAATATAAAATAAGCGAATTCATTACTAATTGAAGGGAGTGATGAATGGGCAACTTAAATGGCAAAAACCACAGTATTTGACGGTATTTATTAAACTATTACCAGTACATAGAAGTTGTCAGATTAAGAATTGATCTAACAATTCTGATGGTCTGGTTGAGGTAGCTAGAATACAATATAAATTTGTTAAAAATAAAGATTTTAACTTTAAATAAATTTAAAAATTATATTTATACTCCTTATAATTTATAATTTATACTGTACACTTATATTTCTTAATTTTATTTGATTTCTTATAAATATTTTTGTCTTTTTATTTTTAATTTAATGCGGGTCACAACTTTAAAAATAAAGATTTAGAACTTTAAAAATTATATTTATACTCTTTATAATTTATATTACTATACTTACATTTTTTTATTTTTAATAATTTTTTTTTATCTTTTTATTTTCAATTTAATGCCTATCACAACTTTACTTTAGTTCAAATTACCAGGGCTACTTTAATCCAAAGTTCACGATTCTCTTCACCCACTATTTTTCAGCACTTTTCTTACGCTCCCTCCACCCATCTATTTTGCTCTGTTCTCTCTCTTGTCTCGTCACTTTTACATAATATCTATATTTGCAAATAAAATACAGAAAGTAATATAAAAAATATATTTTTTCAGTTGTATTATTTTCATAATTAAATTATTTTTAATATTTTAATCTAAAAATATATTTTTTCAGTTGTATTATTTTAATAATTAAATTATTTTTAATATTTTAATCTTTGTTAACCACTTTCTTTTTATATTATTTTAATAATAAATAAACACCACAATGTAATTCATTACTATACTATAATAATATAAATTTATATTATTGCAATAAATAAAAAATTAGAGATATAGTTATTTAATATTTAGAGTTTGTGTTTAGAGAAATTGATATAAAGTATTACGAGATAAAGAACCTATAAAACAAAAAAATATATATATATTCTTTTACTGTACTTTTAACCATTTAGTCAAAGAACTTCAGGTGAATCATCTAATCATATAAATCCAAGACAAGGAAACATTGCGAGCCCAGAAAAATGTCAATTATTTAAAAAAGCTGTTCATGGACCCTACTTATGAAAGGAAAATGTCTTATGCAACTTGACCCAAAAAAAACAAGCTAATGGCCCTTTTTTTTCCCGAGGCATAAGTGTATTTTAAAATTTTTATTTTTTATAATAATTTGAATTTATTTCCTCAATTAATTTAACTACATCACTACTAAAAACAAGAGGGTTTTACTGTTGAAAAAATTAATCATAGTAAGAATGTTATCATTAAGCATACTTCTAGTTAGGAATGTCACGACAAATTCAATGTTACTAAAAAGTATTCTGTTAATGATAAGATATTATTAAATATTATGTTAATTAGTGAACACATGTGATTAAGTGTTTTTTCTTCTATAATTGATATCAAGGGTAGACCTAGAATTTTTATTAAAGGGGTACCGAACACTTAAGAAAGAAATAAAAAGTTACGATGAAGTTAAGAGTAGGAGAAAAATAATATTACTTTTAGAGAGAGAGAGAGAGAGAGAGAGAATTATCTTTGTAAATTAAACCAATGAATTTAGTTTTTACAATAGTTTAATTGACTCTTTTAACAGTATCTAAGATTTATTAGGGATGTCTCTCATTAAAAAAAAAACATATATAATTATTATTAAGTTTTATTATATATAAAATTTGTTATGTTATATATATGTTAAAATTAATGATATTATGTACAAAAACATTCTATGGTGTAGTGAGATAATGTACTTTATTATACAAAAAATAATTGATTTCCTGTAAATTTTTTTATGTTAAAAAATTTTGTATAACTTTAATTTTTTAATAAAATTAAAATACTTAAATTTTGAATTAATTTTATTTTTTAATAAAATTAAAATAATAAGAGCATTTTAATAATTTTATGTCAACAATCAAGGCGGTTCACTTGCCCCACCTTACCACTTCTTGGCTCTGCCATTGACTGATGTTGCAATTAAGTTCGAACACTGTTGAACTTGAGTATTCGACTGCGCTTGCTAGATGAGAAATTTAGTTTTTATTTATTTCTTTGGGTTATTTTTCTTACTTTTTTTACTACTTTTGATTAAAAAAAATTGATAATTGAAAACATTTATGAGTTTGGTAAAAATTAACAAAAATTGTTAAAAATTAAAAAAGTTCAAAAATAATTAATAATTTTTTGTGTGATAACCTTTTTACGCATTTAATAAAATATGTAATATTATCCAGGAAAATTTACAATTTGCCAAAACAACCAAAGCTCCTGCTTATATATAAAGGGTGATCGATCACTTATCCACTCCATCTATCAGAATGATCACTAATCAGACTCCAAAAATATATGGATCCCAATTTGACGGAGGCTACTCGAGCATCAATGGCATGTACAAAGCTGACATGGACGCAGCAGCTGCACATGAATTTTTGAATCAGTTAGAGTACCAAAAAACTCAAAAAGAATCTTAAAAATTAATAAGTTAAGGATTTTGTCGATAAATATTATTTTGGGCATAACTTTTGATCTGTAAAGTATTACAAGGCCTATTACAGCATACCAACTTGGATTTATCTAGTTGAGACCATTGTTAGGCTTAAAATCCTTTGTTTTTGTAGTTTTAACAGTTTTCTCATTATTATTCAATTACAGACTTCTTGAAAATTTTTTTTCTTCTAACATTCGTACGATCAATTAGAAATATTTTTAGCTTCCGGCTGCGTCAGAAGAAATAAAGAGAATTTTACTATTTTGAAAGAGATGGACAAAATTCCATTCGTCAATATTCCAATGCACAAGCAGCCTCCCCTGGACAAACAAATTTTGCCTTAGAGATGGTCGGCCTAGCGCTATCATTCGGGAGGAAGTTGAACCCAAACGGCCTCAGCCCGGGCCCTGCTCGCTTGCCCTGCTTCCATCGAGGGCTTGACAATTCGTGATGAGACTGCACTGCCCATTGCTACGAAGAGCTCTTCTAGCGCTGAAGCTTTTAATATCCTCTACGAATATAGGGGTGGCAAAATAGGTAAATTAGACGGGTTAGTGATGGGTTTAAACAGGTTGGAGATTAAATGGGTGCAATCCAAACTCACCCATTTAAAATGGGAGTTAGATTTGGGTGGGTTGAATACGGGTTATTTCAAACCCATGAACCCATATCTAACCTATTTACTTATGATCTAACTTATCTTTTAAAAAAAATAAAAATTTATTTCAATTAAAGTGTATACATATGTAAATACATCAATATTTATTTTAATCAATATAATATTATACATATTATATAATATTATATTTACATTTTTTAGTTAATTTTGAATTTGTACGAACTGATTTATTTTTTATTTAATTTTAAATCAACAAACTTCTTTCTCTCTCTCTTTCTGTGCACGAGTGCGCATGCGTTTGTGTGGGGAGGGTGTGTGGGTGGGTGGGTGCATGTGCGCGCGTGTACGTGCGTGTGCGCACGCGGGTGTAGGCGTGTATGCGTGCGTGTGCACGCGTGTGTGTAGGCGTGTGTGCGTATGCGTGCGCGCGCGCGCGTGCGTGTTATTTGAATTAAGTATGAAGGAGAATAGGAATAGAAAATGTAAGAAAAAAGTAAATTATATGTAATATATATATTATATATTTATTGTATACGCTGAATATATATATACACACATCATATATATGTAATGTATATATTATACAAATATTGTAGATATTGCTAGAGAGAGAGAGAATAGTGAAAGAGAAAGAGGTGGGATTAAATTAATTTGTACATTATATATATTATACATTTACTGTAGAGATAGTTGGAAAGAAAGAGAGAGAGGTGAGAGAGAGAGCAGTATAATTTAAAAAATTATATGTTTTCTAACTTTTGATTAATTTGATATTTTTATTTTTTATAATTTAAAAAATTTAAAACATAAAAAAATAAATTTCATTATTAAAAACTGAGTATTCAAAAGTTTAGGCCCCGTTTGGCAACAATTTCGTTTTCAGTTTTCTATTTTTGTTTTCATTTTTTTTAAAAACTGAACACGAAAATACGTTTGGTAAATTTATTTTCAGTTTTTAGTTTTTAAAAAAAATGAAAATTGTTTTCAAATTTTTTAAAAATTATGAAACTTGAGAAAAAAACATAGAAAAAGTGTTTTCTCAAGTTTCATTTTCAGTTTTCAATTTCTTATACAACAACTACTAGTTACAACCATTAATTATTATCATCCACTACTTATTACAAATATCCGGCCACCGCCGCCACTACCTTCCATTCATCTCCAGTCACACGAAATATATTATTATTTAATATAAAATTTTTAAATTAATATATTAAATTATATTAATATATAAAATTAATATATTATTATTATTTAATGTAATATATTAATATTCTATATATATATATATATATATTAATTTTATATTAATATATAAAATATATTAATATATTACGTTAATTTATATTAATTTATATGTTATATATTATTATTATTTAATGTAATATATTAATATTATATATATATATTAATTTTATATTAATATATAAAATATATTAATATATTACTTTAATTTATATTAATTTATATATTATATATTAATTTATAATTTATAACTATAAATTAATATATATTAATATATAAATTAATATATTAATTTTATATTAATATATAAAATATATTAATATATTACATTAAATAATAATAATAATATATTAAATATAAAATTATATTAATATATATATTAGTTATATTAATATATAAAATTAATAATATATTATTTTTATTTATGTAAAAATATATTAAATATAATTTAATTAATAATTACTTTTATCAATAATTAATTTAATATATTAAATACATTAATTAATTAAATCAATTAAATTTAAGTAATTAAATTAAATGAAATTAAGTTAATTACTTTAATTAACAGGAAATATATATTCTATTAAATTATTTTTTAAAATAATTATAATAAATTATGTTTATTATATTTTATTTTTATAGAATTAAATTATTTTAATAATGAATATAATTAAAATAATTAAATTTATTAAATTTAATTAATTAATAACTGTAACTATTAACTAATAATTATCGTTGCCAAACATGTTTTTAAGTTTTTATTTTTATTTTTTTACTATATAAATGAAAATAAAAAATTAAAAATTAAATACAAAAATTAAAAAATTAGACATAAAAATTAAACACATATATTAAAAACAGACAAACTTCTTAAAAGGCAGAAAAATAGTGTATGTGGTCCGTGTCAATTGGGAAAGCAAGTTAGGAAGGCTCACAAAAAGATAAAATCAATTAACACTTCTGAACCTCTTGAACTTGTCCACATGGATCAAATGGGACCCACACGCACTAAAAGTCTTGGAGGTAGGCAATATATTTTTGTGGCTGTAGATGACTTTACTAGGTTTACATGGGTAAATTTTTTGTGTGAAAAATCAGATATTTTTTATGCTTTTAAGTCCTTGTGTTTCAGGTTACAACAAGAAAAGCAACGTGTGATAGGCTGCATCACTAGAATCAGGACTGACCATGGAAGAGAATTTGAAAATCAGAAGTATGCAGATTTTTGTGATGAAAATAGGATTAAACACGAGTTTTCAGCTCCAAAGACACCTCAGCAAAATGGAGTTATGGAGAGAAAAAAATAGAGTTCTATAAGAAATGGCACGGTCTATGCTACATAGAAAACAGCTCCCTACAAAATTTTGGGCAGAAACAGTACACACAGCATGCTACATAGCAAATAGGGTGTATCTTCGTCTTACTTCATCAAAAACACCCTATGAGCTATAGAATGGTAAGAAGCCCAATGTTAAGTATTTTAGAGTTTTTGAGACCAAATGTTTCATCCTCAAGGATAGGGAAAATCTTGGAAAGTTTGACTCTCGAAACGATGAAGGAATCTTCTTGGGCTACTCTTCTACTAGTCATGCTTTTCGTGTTTACAATTTAAATACATCTTCTATGATGGAATCTGCCAATGTAATTGTTGATGACAATACTAATGCTAATGTTTTTAATCAGGGTGAAGAAGATAATGGACTTATGAAGGAGATTGAAGAAGCACAAGAGCATATGGAAGAAGAAAACATTGGATTGAGAAAAGAAGATAAAGTTGAACGTGCCAAAATCACAAAGCAGTTGGAACCATCATCTAGAGTCAAGTTGAATCATCTAGTTAGTCAAGTCATTGGTGAGGTAACTGACAAGATGAAAACACGCATGCAATTAAGAAATGAGGTAACCTATGTGTGCTATGTTTCTTGTGTTGAACCCAAAAATATTAAAGAAGCTTTGCTTGATGAAAATTAGGTAAATGCCATGCATGAAGAATTAGACCAATTTGTTCGTAATGATGTGTGGACCTTAGTACCTAGACCTACTTACACTAATGTAATTGGGACTAAATGGATTTTTAAAAACAAAAGTGATGAGTTTGGGAATGTCATTAGAAATAAAGCTAGGCTTGTTGCACAAGGTTACACACAAGTAGAGGGAATTGACTTTGATAAGACTTTTGCGCCAGTTGCTAGACTTAAATCCATTATGTTATTTTTGGCTGTTGCATGTTTGTTGAAATTTAAATTATTTCAAATGGATGTCAAGAGTGCATTTTTGAATTGTGTTCTTCAAGAAGAAGCTTATGTAGAACAACCTAGAGGGTTTGAGGATCCTAAATTTTCAAATCATGTTTTTAAATTGAAAAAGGCTCTTTATGATTTGAAACAAGCTCCACGTGTATGGTATGAAAGACTCACTGCATTTTTAATTGAATCTAGATTTACTCGTGGTAGTGTAGAGAAGACCTTATTTCTTCGCATGGATTCTAAGCACATCTTAATTGCACAAATTTATGTGGATAACATTGTGTTTGGTTCCACTTGTGAATCATATGCTGTTGAATTTGGTGAGTTAATGTCTACATAGTTTGAAATGAGCATGATGGGTGAGTTGACTTACTTTCTTAGACTCCAAATTAAATAGAAAGATAATGGGATTTTCATTTCACAATCCAAGTATGCTAGAGACTTAGTGAAAAGGTTTGGACTCTCAAGTGCAAAACATGCTAGAACTCCCATGAGCACAAGTACAAAATTGCATAAAGATCTAAGTGGAAAAAGTGTTGATCAGACCATGTATAGAAGCATGATAGGGAGTCTGTTATATCTTACTTCTAGTAGACCTAACATTGTATTTAGTGTAGGTGTGTGCGCTAGATATCAGGCTGATCTTAAGGAATCACACTTGCATGCAGTCAAAAGGATAATAAAATATGTCAATGGTACACTAGAGTTTGGGATGTGGTTTACATGTGACACCAATTCTGATCTTGCGGGATACTCTGATGCCGATTGGGCAGGGAGTGTAGATGATCGCAAGAGCACTTCTGACGGATGTTTCTATGTTGGAAATAATTTAGTCTCTTGGCACAGTAAGAAACAAAATTCCATTTCATTATCTACTGCAGAGGCTGAATACATTGCTGCTGGTAGTTGCTGTACCCAACTCCTATAGATGAAGCAAATGCTTGCTAACTATAGGATGGAACAAGGTCCTATTACTTTGTTTTGTGATAACATGAGTGCTATTAGTATCTCTAAGAACCCTGTCTTACATTCTCACACCAAGCATCTAGACATTAGGCATCACTTTATTAGAGAGCTGGTAGAGGAAAACATCATCATATTAGAGCACATGCAAACTGAAAATCAACTTGCTGATTTTTTCACAAAACCCTTGGATGCCCTTCGCTTCGAGTCTCTAAGAAAATCTGTAGACATTTGTGCACACCATTGAAATCTAAAAGATAAGTTAGAAGTTCATTGATTAAGTTAAAAATATTTTATGACTTCTATACCGGTACATGTGCATTAAATCTTCCAAATTCATAGATTTCAATGAATTCATGATTTTTGCATTCCTTGTAAATTGAAACAAAGTGTTTTGGTGATTTTTGTCATAATTTTGGAGTGCTCTCTATTACACTTGACTGTACATACATATACCTCTTTCTCTTCCTTTCTACGAATCAAGGGTTATTGTTTGATGTGTTTAAAAAATGTTAAGGAGCCTGATATGTGCATATCAAAGTTATACATCCAAAAAAAAAAAAAAAAAACTTGGAAAGGGCTATCAGTAGGACCAGTGAGAAGCCTCTTAATGACTCGTTAATTGTTAAGGGAATAGCTACCTACCCATAAGCGTGTGAAAGCCGCCAAGTGTTTAAAAAAAAGGCAGAAAAATTGGCTCTCAATTCATTTGGTGCATCAAATTTAACTTTTTGAGTCTATGATATGTTTGAGGGGGAGCCTATATGTATATTACATCAAAACCTCACACGTGCACAAGCATTTATCCAATTTTATGACTTATTTCACCTCCTGACACAGAATTGAAGATTTTCTTGGAAAATCAAAATTTGAATCTTTGAGTTTATGGAGGGTAAAAGATTGATGTACATGCATTGGCATAGTAGAATTAAAATTTTTTTTAACATTTTTAGTGAATTCTTCTACTATCTCTTTTTGGTTTTGATTGTCTGTGTCCAAATCTGAACTTACAAGTATTTTCCTGAGAGCCTCGCATGCAGGGCATAGGATGCGTGCCCCTTCGCCGCCCCTGGCGTAGGATACTCGCTGGATGCTCGCGGGTGCGCTGTGGGGTATATATGGGGCTTGGACAGTCCACGAGTCATTTTTAGCATGCTTCTCCTCCGCACCAGCGACCATCTGACTTCCTCTCCAACATTTGTGTCTACATGTTTACATTCTAGGTACTCCCCATGTCTTTCTCACTTAGTTTCTGTTATTTTTCATAGTCATGTTTAAAAGAAGTCGAACTGGGTCCTCCTCCACATCTGGAAATCATTTTTTGAATCAAAATGAATTCCGCACATTGTTTTCCAAACGCCCAGTTCTCATTGAACGACAAATGGACTTGAATGATTTTCTGTTAATTCGCCATCTTTTTGCTCAATTGGGTTGGGAACCCATTACCTCCATTTTTGAATTAGTTCACATTAAATTTGTCCAAAAGTTTTATGCAAATTTTCATGAGACTGACTTTGAAAATATAGTCTTTAACACCTCTGTCAATCGAGTACCCATTTGTGTTACATCTGACATTATGGCTTCCATACTTGGCATTGAGCGTCCTGGTCTTGAAGAAAGACATGCCTTGTTTTATCTTACACAAGATGGGACCTTTCCATCTAAAGTTGAGTTGTCCAATGTGTTTAATGTTTTGACTGGGTCTCCTCTTTGGAGAGGTGAGACCTATGTTCATGGACATCTCAAGACTGATTATCACATGCTTAATTTGTTCATGTCAGCTTCCATGGATCCCACATCACACTATTCTGATATCACCTTGAGACGTGGTCGTGTTATCTATGCTATTCTTCTGGGTCTCAAGTTTGATTTACCTCTTTTCATATTTCGTCTTATGTTCACTGTTCAACAACTGAAACGCACAAAGGATTCTCTTCCTTTTGGTGTCCTTGTCACCAAAATTATCTAGTCCCATCAAATTGAATTACCTTCTTCTGGCCTTACTCCACAGCCTACACCCATCACTAGACTTACCGCTAGGAAATCAGTTAGTCAGGCTGTGGATGACACACTTGATGAACCAAACGAGGCTGAGTCTAGTTGTAGCACATGCCCCTTTACCATGAATTCCATGTCTTTGTCTTTACTACGAATTGAGGGGGAGGTTGAAAATATTCGTGCTGATCAGACTGTAATTAATGGGCGGTTGGATACCATCGATGCAAACATTCAAGCCTTAACGGATTTGTGCACCACTCAATTTCAGTCCTTACATCGCCAGATTGATAATTGGGGAGCATTTCAGGATGAGCTACCACAGGAAGATAATGATGATGATGACACTGGATTTGGTGGTGGTTTTTATGGAGGAGCTAATGGTACTGGGGCCAGTGGCAGTGGTGGTTTTTGATGATGGCAATGGGTTCTTTTGATCTGTTCTGATTTCTTTTGTCTTTCTATCATTCTTCTTATTTTTGTGAGCTTGTCATTTCCATATCAAAAAAGGGGAGTGATTTGATATTTGAGATTATGTTATAACTGTTTTGATGTACTGGATATTTCATGCATATTTATTGGTTAATTAAGTTCTTTCCATTTTGATGCCTTGATGTGTGTATTCAATATGCAGTGTACCCAGAATTTGAACTTTAACTCAAATTTTGATATGGAATTGCCACGGGGGAGATTGTAAAGTTTTTATGGCAAATCTAAACAAAATTTCAGTTAAAGTAGGAAAGAAGTAAAAGTTTCCTAAAGTGATGCAAATTGAAGATTTGAAGAATTCTGAACCATTAAGGAAATAAAAACAAGAAGCAAGTTAACCAATATTTTGAAGAATTCTAATTGATGTGAAGGATTACAAAACCTGATTGGACTCGAACGCAGCTCTCTGGAACATGGACGAAATTCCAGTGCACCTCGCAGGCTCAGCGCAGGGAGCGCGCGGGTGCGCACCAGGCCCGCAGGCAGACCGCAGGGAGCTCGCGGGTGCGCCAAGCTGTTATGACATGTCTCAGAAATTCCAGTGAGGTCCGCAGGCTGGAGGATGGGTGTGCGCGGGTGCGAGCTACAAATATTTTGTCCGGATTTAATTTCCTATTTTGCCAAATTATGGCAACTTTGTGTAACCCTATATATATGTGAAACCAACTCTATTAATGAGAGGGTGGGAGAACATATTATAGGAACCTAGAGAAAGAGTCTTTGAGTTTTTTTGAGAGCTTTCACATCTTTCTCTAAATTCTTCTTGTATTATCTTTTTACTTTCTGTGTGAGACAGAAAGTCTGCTTGTAAAGTTTATCGAGTGATTCGAGCAAGAGTGACGAGAGGATTTGTGCGAGTGATTCGTAGAGAATTTAAGTAGAGTCTTGTAACCTGTTGATAGTGGGATTGTAAATAGAGATTTTTTTCCCTGTGATGGGGTTTCCTCATTATTTTTTTGTGTGATTATTTTCACTAAGTGTGTGATTGTGTGGGTTTGAATTTTCAAATTCTAAACATAATAATAGGTGGAAATTCTCATTAAATGAAATCTAATAATAGGTAGAAATTCTCAGCAAATGAAACATAATATTAGGTAGAAATTCACCATTTCAAACAAGTGCGTAAAACTGTCATATTTTTTAACTTTTTGACCGAAGTTTTGTGAGCGAAATTTTTAATGTAAAGTTCACTTTTGGTGAGGAAAAGTCCATGGAGTTTAGATAGGGTTTTTATAAGGTTGTTATCCTGTTTAAAATGTTTTGATATAAAAATGTGACTTAATTACTTTTAAAATAATAATAATTAATTAAGAAAATAAAATAATATAAATATTCATGAAACTAAATGTATTTTTTGTTTAATACGCTGTTCAATATGGATTTTTTACTCATTATTATTTCATAAAATCTAAAACTAATTAATGGGTTATTGTGACAATTTGTTTTCAAATTTTTGACCATAACAATAACAATAAAGTTAGTGTGTTGGAAAGTTAATATATCATGATTTTGAACGAGGATGTGATTTTGGACTTTTGCTGCTCCTATAGTGACAAGTATTTTTGCAGCAGCAGCTATTTTTTTCTGTTGTGAATTTGCAAAAAATAAGCACGTAAATATTTTGATTGTGTTATTATTTTAATTAAAATATGTAACAAAATATTATTAGTTGGGATTTATTGTTAATAACATCTGTAAAAAGGGTGTTACTGTAATTATTCAAATTATGTAAGGCAGGTTTATAATTAACTAGATGTTCAGGGAATGTCCATATAATTATCCTAAAATTATTTGAGATGAGTTTGATTTACCTTTAAAAATACCATGTTGTGATGAAATTAAGTAATATTATCTCGAAATAATGTTGTGAAGTGAAATGCTACTTTAATGTAATAGCTATATATATATATATATATTATTCTTATGATTTATGTAGATTATTATGTTTTCATATTTTCAGCAATAAGTATAAATTGCGAACCTCGTATTGGTCGGGATAAAAGTATTTTGTCCAAGCAAAAGTTTCATTTTCGCAATTTTTATTATTTTTAAGTATGTTATTTGATTTAAAAATAAAATTATAAAAAATGATTAAAATAGGAAAATCTATGACGGGGTGATCGCTTTTTTTGGGGGGGGTCATTTTTTTCGGCTGTTCATGATTTTATTTTTAATTTTTAAGCTATTTTGGTATTTTTTAAAAAAAAGTGAACATAATAAATGTCAATAAAAAAATTTAAATAAAAAGAGAAGTGCAGAAAAGAGTTGCCTTACTTTGAGTAACGCCTGAAATTTTGCAGATTATTGTAATTACTCGGAGATTTTAATCGTGGGTCATCAAACTCTTACATTTATCGACATGTGAGGAATTAATGAGAGATTGACCGTGTCGCTTTGTTTTCTAAAATAACAATAATATATTATTATTATTATTTTGAGAAGGAAAGAAAGTTAAGTTTTTTAACAGTAGCTGTTTAATTTTTTTATTCATGTAACAAATTTATTCTCCATAACTAAAATATAAAATGGAATACAAGAAGATAAATTTAATTATTAAAAAAATAAATAAATAAATAATATAATAGTCAAAAATTACTTTTAGTTAGCCTTCCCAAACCAACCTAAAGTAAATTCATCCAAACCTAAAATAAATAATATAATAGTCAAATATCATTTTTTATTTATTTATTTTTTTAGCTAACTATTAGTTAATTATTAAAAATTAATTTTTTTTTGTGCCTGAGAAAGAAAAAAATTAACTTCTTATCTTTTTATTAATTAAATATTCTTACCATTTAAGGTTTAAAAAAAAAAATTAATGTAAGAAGGTAAATTTAAACATTTTAGAAAAAGTTAAAAAATTACTAACTTTTTTTTTTTCCAAACGCAACCACAAGATTTGATGGATTTTGGTGTGCCATCGAACCCAAGTGAACGCGTTTATTTCATTCTTATATATTTTAAAATTATACCGTGACTCGCTGAAGGGTTTAGAAAACAAAAATGAAAAAAAAAAAAAATATATATATATATATATATATATTATCTGTCTGTTCACATTTTCCCCAGTCTTGTGTTGTGTGTGTATGACCTAATTAACAACTATAAATATGTGTTATGCTTAGGTGAACTTTATATCTCAGAAAACCTCGGCTTCGACATCTTCTCAGTACCATTGTTCTTTGAAAACTCTCTAATTCTTCATCTTCTCACAATCCTATTGTTGTGAATTTATACTTCTTAGTATGAAGAAATGGACATTTTGAACCTAATCTCTTCAAAAGTATATTATACTTTTGAACCTAAAACCGTCTACTTTCTTCTTTGTATCATGATGTTTTTGCCGCACTTTGCTCCTCAAACGACATTTATCTTTCCTCTAGAGCTACCTACGGCCTGCGTACTCTGGGTATGTATAGTATACTCTCTCATATAACGGGGCTGTTTAGTCTTTTACAAAATAAAATAAATCACTACAAATTTTTATAAAATTAAAACTTTCTAGAATACAAGATTGTAATTTTTAAAAATTTATACTAATTTAAACAACTCCAAACATATCTAATATATTTGCATTTGTATTTGTTATATAATCAAAAAATTTTATCCAAAAAATTGTCAAATTAATATAATAAAATGTATTTTTGTTACACAATTATCATTATCACGCCAATCTAATTCTTTCTTTTGTGATAGAGTTGCAATTTCTTGTATTGAACTATCCACGTTGGTTAATTAACAACATTAATTATTATTATTATTATTATTATTTAATGTTTTTAAATTAACTAGAGCATGTGAATTTGGTAAATATGAAAATACGGCTTCTAATGATTGGCGATTGTGACATCTAATAAATTGTCTAGAGGTGAAGTCGAAATCATTTGCGGCGCATGTAATTAGGTAATTTAGTTTTTGTATTGTTGTTCAAATCAAAAAGTAAGTATGTGTTGGCATTTAAATTTGGGGAGACTGTTTTTTTTAGATCAGAAACTAAAAAGTAATGTGTAATTATTTTGAATTAAAACTTGGAAGCTTTACTTACCAAAAAAAAAAAAAAAAAACTTGGAAGCTTTTGAATAGATATAGTAGTCAGAAGTTTCAAAGTAACATGTAATTTTGACTCGATCTGCTTTTGCATAAATAATTGGATATACTTCATTTATGATCCTAAGTAATTTACAGAATTATATAACTCTTAGGCTGTTGTGTGTTTGTTTTTCGATTCTTTTCTTCTTTTTTATTTTTATTTTTATTTTGCATATATTTATCATTATTACTAGAATTACTCCAAAATTTGTGTACTATCAGTAAACTCTTTATGTTATTTATTTTTGTGATTGTATATTACTACTCTTTAGGCCTATTTGGTGCATCAATTTTTTTTCTAATTTTCAAAATTTTTTAAAGAAGTTAATTATTGGGAACTTTTGCATTTGGTAATACTTACAAAATTAGAAAAAAATTTTAAAAAAATTAGTAATTTTGTGAATGGTAAATTTTTTTTATATATTTAGTAAAATATATAACTTTTGGTGAAAATTTAAAAAAAAAATTGACAATTTACCAAATGAACCCTTCCTATTTCACTGACAAAATTGATAAAGGGTGATCTCTTATAAGCTTTAGCTTGTAAATAAAGGGCGATCACCTCCAACCTCTTTGGTTCCAAGGGATTCTACAGAGGTTGAAGAATTGAGATAAAGAAACATGATTTAATCAAGACCTATTTGATTAAATTAATAAATATTATTCAATAGAATTTAATAAATATCGTTTGATAAAATTAATAAATCTTGATATGATTTTTCATCTTGATACTTTAGTCTTACTATATAAAATTTTACTACAATCCCGTAAAACCTAAACGTTTTGTTCTCTCATTTTAAATGTGATAATTATTTTTTATTTTAAATTTACTTAATTATTGTACTAATAAATACTTCGATTATGACCATGCCTTTGTCACTTGCAGGTCAACATCCACTAAATTATTCTACTAATAAAAATTTCGATTTTTTTGAATTGAATAAAAATTTCGATTATTAACGTACCTTTTTCACTTGCAGATCAACATCCACTAAACCGTTCCACATGTACAAAGACGAAGAGATTGTCATCCACGTGTTTATTTTGGCTGCGTTGGTATACAAAAAAATAAAACTTTTTTTGTAATTTTTATCTTGGGATTGTTACACATCATTTTTAGAAAAAATTTTGATTAAAAAATTATACAAATTAAAGAAAAAATAGAGAAAATTAGAAGAAATTAAAGAAAGTGAAAGAAAAAAAAATTTGAAAGAAAATTTTAATAGATTTTTATAAAATAATTTAAAAGATTGTTAAAAATTAGTAATTAGTGAAAAATTAATAAAAATTGACGATTGCGAAACTAAGTTTTTATATTTTTATGAAGGAAGGATATAGATAGCAGGCATGACATGCAGGTAATCAGGTAACTACCTTGGGTCACCCGCTTTCGGTTCTCACTTTTCTATCTTTTTTCTTTCTTTTTTTTTTTAAGTTTTGATTTTTTGAAACTTGTATCATCTTTGTTCATCAAATTTTTTATTTTTGTTTCATTTATAACTTTAGAAATATTATTCTTATTTATAAAAAAAAATAAAAAAAATTCACATACAGGTTTAAAAACCCAAATTTGAAAAAATAAATTAAATTTTTTATATTCATGTCTATTTTTCTTTTTGAAATTTTTTTTACAATAATTTTTAGAGGAACTACTAAATAAAAAATTAATCTTTTTAACAAAAATCATATAAAAAATTATTATTATTAATTTTTTTTTTTACAAAACAAAGAGTTATTGTGTATTTAGAGTGTCAAATTTGGCCAAAGATTCTCAAGTTTCTCTATTTCTTTAAAGTTCTTCTCTTAAATGAAAAGAACTTAGGTTGTAGGTTTGTTTTTCAATTTTTTTTTGATATTTACCATTGTTATTAGGATTAATTCGAATTCTACATAATACCGATAAATTCTTTATATTATTTACTTTTGTGATCATCTATTAGTATTCTTTGGACCTATTTGGTATGTTAATTTTTTTTTTCAATTTTGACACAACTTCTGGCAAAAAATTAATAATTGAAAATTATTATGCATTTGGTTCAAATTTGTAAAAGTTGAAAACAATTAAGAAAAGTTAAAAAAAATGATAATTTTGTGTGTGGTAATTATTATTGTTGTTATTATTTTACTTGCATTTAGTAAAATATGTAACTTTTCATTTAAAAAAAATTTGAGAAAGTTGACAATTTGTGAAACACGTGGTTAAAAGCTCCGGCTTATAAATAGAGGAAAATCGCCTCCCTGCACTCCATCCAACAGAATCATCATCAGTAATCAGAGACTAAAAAAACATATGGATCCCACTCCCAATTTGATGGAGCCTGCTCGAGAAGGGAATGAACAAATGGATCCCATTCCCAATTTGATGGAGGCTGCTGAAGCAGGGAATATCAATGGCTTGTACAACCTCGAAACGGACAACCCTACTGTTTTGAAAGAGAATATCAACCATTGGTCAGCACTCCATTGCACGAAGCAGCCTCTGCTGGACAAACCAATTTCGCCCTAGAGATGATCAGACTAGCGCCATCATTCGGGACGAAGTTGAACCCAAACGGTCTCACCCCCTTGGACCTGGCTGTGATAAACTATCACCACGAGACCGTGAAAAGGCTCGCGCGCTTCGACAGGGAGCTCGTCCGTGTCAAAGGGAAGGACGGACTGACTCCTCTGCATCGCGCTGCGGAATCGGACGACAAGATCGGATGTGTTAGAATTTAAGATAAAAAAATATCACAATCACACAGAAGATTAAGATCAAAGACACAAAATTTTATCCAAGTTCACCAATATTAGCTAGTCCTGCTTGTCTAATATATTCATTAAATATCTCACACACTCTACAATGATTCACACACCAAATAATTATTTTTATAATAACTAAAAAACCCTAACTGTTATAACATGGGCTCAAGTCCAATACATAAGTAAACCAACAGGATGCTTGATTGAACTTCTGGCTTGCCCTGATTCCGTCGAGGACTCGACGATTCGTGATGAGACCGCACTGCACGTTGCCATGAAAAGCTCTTTTAGCGCTGAAGATTTGAACGCTGAAGCTTTTCAAACACTCTACGAATGGGTTTCGAGAGCTGGTGACAAACAGCTGCTTCTGAAGAAAGACGCCGAAGGAAACCCTGGGCAGCCCACTATAACAAGCTGCAGCCACTGGCATGAATTCTATCCTTTAATTTTTTCTCAAGTACAATACAAAAAGTTAGAATAATATAATGCGTTGGTTATTTTTTGGCATTTGAAAGTTCGGGTTATTTAATCTGTTTCATTAATTTTAATCAGAAAAGTTATCAAAAAGTTGGCAGAAATTTGATAGAAGTTAGTAAAAATTAACAAAATTTATAAAATTTAAAATTTTAAAATAAATGCATAGAAAATAAAAATAACCAAAGTTAATTAAAATTTGTAATATTTTTAGGTAAAATTATCCGTTTGGATAAAAGTTATCCCTTTAGGTAAAAACAATCCGTTTGGATAAAAAAAGTAATGCAAAAATTGGTTTTTTTTTAGCTTTTTTTTTTTCCAAATGTACATGAATTTTTCAAATTTTGACCGATTATTGGAGTTAATATCGACTAATCGAAGACTTTTTTTCTTTTTTTGGCTAGACTTGTATATATAAAACTATGTAATTAAATTTTGTATTTTTTTTGTATATATAAATGCAGAATTTTGTTCTGTATTATAGCATTAGTATTTCATTTTAAAAAATTTTGAAGTAAATGTAACACAAGTACAACTAATGTTCCAAAAAATAATAATATCAAATATTTTTAAAAAAATAAATAATTTTGAAATAAATACTCTAAAATAAATAATATTAACTAATTTAAAATAAATAGACAAATTAAAAAATTAAAAAAAAAAGATATTATGACTGCCTGAAACGGCCGTTAATACTAAGTCACGGTCACTAAATAATCACGGACATTGATGCATTAAATAAAAAAAAATTATAGTTACCTTTAATAGCAATAAGGCAGTTGCTAAAGATTTGCGGGGACTTGCGCCTAAGTTTTCAGCGAAATGGCACAAATCATTAGTGATCACTTTGGTGGTTGTAAAAGCCAACTAAGTGATCGCAAATTATATTGGCGAAATGATCATTGACAATCGTCACTACGGTCGCTAATAATTATCAGCGACGACGCATTTATATCTCCTAACAAGTGGTCGTCATGCTGTCCCTAATAATTATTAACAACCGCAGTGCTTATCTTAGCTATTGTTTATGGCAACTGCTAAAAATCTTCTTTTTTCGGTAGTGACTTTGAAGTTACATCTTTTCTAAAAGAACTAAATTTTGATGGAAAAAATAATATAATGCAAGAAAAAACCAATAAAAATTGTTAAAAGCTGAAACGAAACCAAACTCAGAATATTAATTTTTTGCTTTTTAAGCGCTCTGATTTTGAGGTAGGGAAGAAAAGAAGTTTTGGAGGTGTGTATCAACCAAATTGAAATTAACAAATTGATAATTTTTAGAACAAAATTCAAATTGAATTCCTTGTGGAACCAAAATCGACCCAGTCCCAGATTGATTGGTTTTCAAGTACTTGTATGTTGGAGAAAAGAACACTTCAAAATTGATCAAGAAAAATGTGTATTCTTGATGAACAAAAGAGGAAAGGGATTGAGATATTACTCCTTAGAAACTGAACTCAAAGACTTTCATTCAAGTTGCCCATTTTGAAATTACAAAGCTGCTAGAAATTTATAAGAGCAATATCGTTTGAACTTAGACTACCTTCATTAACTTCACACAACTTTCTAAGAGACAAAACAGATAACCATGTTCCTAAAAAACATTAAGAGCAATAAATAAACCCAATACATGCACTAGAAAGTTCATGAACCTTACAAAAGAAAAAAAAATTGAAAAGACAAAACAGAGAAATTGAGAAGACAAAATCTGTCTAAGCTTGCAGGATTTAACAGCCCCCCTTAAGCTAGACAACCACCATACCCAATTTATGTTTCAAATAATTGAATGTGTTCACTTTCAAAGCCTTTATGAAAATATCAACAATTTGTTCTTGTGTCTTACAATACTTCACGATTATGTCACTATTCTTCACCAAGATACGGATGAAATGATACTTGATTCTAATATGCTTACTCTTGCCATGAAAAACTGTATTTTTTGTGAGAGAAATGGCTGAATTGTTATCACAAAATAATGATATACCTTTCTATTGTAAATCCTTGAGCTTCTTTAAAACCTATCCTAACCAGAGTGCTTGACAAGATGCAAGAGATAGAAACACATACTCTGCTTTAGCTGTAGAGAGTGTCACCACAGATTGTTTATTTGATGCCTATGAAATAGCACCAGAACCAAAATTGAAAACATATCCGAAAGTACTTTTGCTGTCATCAACACATCCCCCCCAATCACTATCGTAATAGCTAACCAAACTTGCATCTTTAACACTTGCATAGTGAATGCCTTCATTAATGGTTCCACTAATATACCTTAGAATTCTTTTTCCAGCTGCCCAATGATTCTTGGATGATGTTTCCATGAACCTACTAAGTATGCTTACTGCATACACAATATCTGTTCTTGTTGCTGTTAAGTACATAAGACTACCAACAAGTCTTTTATAAAGTGTTGGGTCAACACTTTTCTCACCATCAGATTTCGTTAACTTCAAACTTACTTCCATAGGTGTGCTCAAAGGAGTAGCATCCTCCATTCTGAATCTCTTCAACAGATCTCTTGCATACTTCTTTTGAGAAATGAAAATTCCCCTTTTTACTTTGCTTAACCTCAATCCCAAGAAAGAAATGTAAGAAACCTATGTCGGTCATCTCAAACTCATGTTTCATAGCTTCTTTGAATTCTTCACACATGCTAGAATTATTGCCGGTAAAGATTAAATCATCAACGTAAAGACAAACAATCAAAATCTCACATTGCTTGCCTTCTTTGATGTAGAGAGTATGCTCAAATGGACATTTCTTGAATCATTTCTTCAGAAAATAACCATCAATGTGGCTATACCGAGCTCTAGGAGCTTGCTTCAAACCATAAAGTGCCTTCCTTAATCTGCACATATTCTTTTCTTCACCTTTCTTCTCATACCTCGGTGGTTGGTTCACATACACTTCTTCTTCAAGGTAGCCATTTAAGAACACTGATTTTACATCCATCTGAAAAATCTTCCAATTTTGTTGAGCTGAAAGTGCTAGCACTAATCGAATGGTTTCAATTCGGGCAACCAGTGCAAACACTTCTTGGAAATCAACACCATACTTTTGCTCATAGCCTTTAGCCACGAAACGAGCCTTGTACTTGTCAATTTCTCCTTGTGAGTTTAACTTTGTCTTGTAAACCCACTTCACATCAATTGCCTTCTTGCCATTGGGAAGCTCTACAATCTCCCAAGTTTTATTACTCTAAATTGCATCCATCTCTTGGTCCATAGCATGCTGCCACTTTTTTTCTCTAACAGCTTTTTCAAAGCTAATCGGATCTGCATCCGTGAACAAAGCAAAATCTACAATGTCTTCATTCTTAAGAATATTTCTAGTAGCATCATAAATTTCCCTTATACTTCTTGTCCGTCCAAGAGGGGCACTTGGACTTGATGATGAAGAAGAAGATGATGGAGATGAACCAGGAGATTGGAGTGGAGTGTGTACTTCTTCATTTTCTTGCTCATTACCTTCTTCTTCCATATCAACTTGGATGGATTTGCCTTTTACTTCATCTTGATTAAAATCCCAAATGTTTTCTTCATTGAACTTCACATCCCTACTTACAATAAGCTTCTTTGTAATGGGATTATACAACTTGTAGGCTTTAGAATTTTTAGAATAGCCAACAAAGATGTATTTTTTAGATTTCTCATCTAACTTCTTCCTTGTAGCATTTGGAATTTGGACATAAGCAACACATCCAAATATTCTCAAGTGACCAACATTAGGCCTGCGACCATTCCAAACACCTTGAGGAGTTCCACCTCGTATGCTTTTGGATGAAGATCGATTCAACAAATAAACTGCACAAGCTGCCACTTCAACCCAAAAGTATTGTGCAGCCTTTTTGCTTTCAACATGCTTCTTGCTAACTCCATAATAGTACAGTTTTTTCTTTCTGCAACACCATTTTGTTGAGGTGTATGCCGAACAGTCATTTGATGTCGAATCCTATGATACTTCAGAAAAGTATTAAATTCACCATTTATGTATTCACCACCACAATCAGTCCTCAACATCTTTATTTTGTAGTCATGTTGCTTTTCAACCAAAGCTTTGAAGTTTTTGAAAATACCAAACACTTCTGATTTTTCCTTTAAAAAATAGATCCATGTCTTTCTAGAAAAATCATCAATGAATATAGGAAAATATCAATAACCTCCAAGAGAAGTAGTTTGCATAGCCCGCAAACATCTGAATGGATTAACTCAAGAGGATGAGATGCTCTCCAAGACTTTCCTACTGGAAAAGAATTACGGCAATACTTTCCAAGTATGCATCCTTAACAAACTTGCTGTTGGCAATCAATGTTTGGTAAGCCTTCAACTAGATTCTGCTTGCTCATAATAGACAAGGTCTTGAAACTTAAAAGACCAAATCTAAAGTGCCAAAGCCATGACATATCTTTGATAGTAGTGCTGAAACATGAATTTGTTTGGACATGAAGCTTTATGGGAGACATCTTATTTTCTGTTACTTTCACCTTTGCAATGAGAGCTCCTTGCTTGTCCTTGATTTCGCATGCATCCTCCTTGAGATTCACATGATGTCCCTTAATAATGAGTTATCCGACACTCAAAAGATTGTGCTTGAGTCCAGGTACATAGAAAACATTGGAGATGCGATTTAGGCCCTTCTTGGTTTGCATAAGAATATCACCGCATCCTTGAACATCAAGTCTTTTATCATCACCAGTTCTGACTTCTCTTTGGACAGATTCATCAAGTGTTGCAAACATCTTCTTGTTCCTGGTCATATGATTGCTACAGCCACTGTCAAGATACCATTTTTCATTGTAAGAAATTCCTTGTGCATTACAAGCAAAGAAAATTGACTCTTCCTCTTTATTTTCATCATTTGTGTGCATGAAATTGGACTCTTTCTTCTTATCTGCTAGCTTCTTTCTGCAGAATTTACTTGTGTGACCATATTTGAAGCAATTGTAACATTGAACATGCACCAGGGAGCCTCGTCCTCTTCCTTGTCCTCTCCTTAAAAAAGAAGACTCATTTCCATCATCTTCTTATGTTTTTCTTTCAGTGCCTCTCCTTTTGTGGCCTCTACCATTTCCGAGGTGGGTGCATCTTCTTCTTCCTCTTCCACCTTCTCTTATAGAAACATGAGTTTTAAATGCTTGTTCTATGGGAAAAGTTTCATATTGCTTCAAACGATGCTCATGAGATTTTAAAGATCCCGACAAGCTCTCTATCGAAAGTGTTGACAAATCTTTCAATTTTTCAATTGCAACTACAATAGACTCGAACTTTCGAGTCAAACTATTTAGAATTTTTGCAACTATCTTTCGATCTTCAATCATGTCTCCATTTATTTTCAATAGATTGGAAATGGAGATGACTTGGTTAAAGTAATCTTCAATGGATTCTAAATCCTTTATCTTCAGTGTGTCAAATTCACTTCGTAGAGTTTGAACCCTAACCATCTTGACTTTGTCTTCTCTTTTGTAAGAAGCATTGAGTGTGTCTCATGCTTGCTTAGCTGTAATTGATTCAGAGATTCTTTCAGATACAGCCGCATCCACTGCTTGATAAATAAAAAATAAAGCTTTTTTGTCCTTCTTTCGATTTTCTCTCAACTCACTAAGTTGTTGAGGAGTGAGAGCTACAATATTTTCTAGATCTAAATATCCATTCTCAACGATATCCCATAAATCTTGGGATCCATACAGCACATTCATTTTAATGCTCCATTGATGATAATTCTTGCCATTGAAATAAGGAAGTTGTGGCTACAGCATGTTACTGTTGGAGGCCATGCTTTTCATATAAGAGACTTGAATAGATTGAACCTGGCTCTGATACCAATTTGTTGGAGAAAAGAACACTTCAAAATTGATCAAGAAAAGTGTATTCTTGATGAACAAAAGAGGAAAGGGACTGAGATATTACTCAGAAACTGAACTCAAAGACTTTCATTCAAGTTGCCAATTTTGAAATTACAAAGCTGCTGGAAATTTATAAGAGCAATATCATCAGAACTTAGACTACTTTCATTAACTTCACACAACTTTCTAAGAGACAAAACAGATAACCATGTTCCTAGAAAACATTAAGAGCAGTAAATAAATCCAATATATGCACTAGAAAGTTCATGAACCTTACAAAAGAAAAGAAAAATTGAAAAGACAAAACAAAGAAATTGAGAAGACAAAATCTGTCTAGCTTGCAAGATTTAACATTGTATACTGGTAGTTACGAAATATATTAATATCCATACTAATATATGAAAGAACAACACATTTTGAACTCTCATTGTAATATAAAATAGTTGTCGAAAAATACTTTCATTCATTTTTCAAGGAAAATATTTTTTTAGAAGATGAGTAAGTAAATTTCTTTAAAAAATATTTTGTTTTGAAACAAATAGAGCATTGGTTTATTTTTATTTTTATTTTTTTGTGTAATTCACTCATAAATTTACTTTACAAAAATGCCCTTTTGAATCTGCAATAACTTCCCATCTTTCTCCTTGATAAGTCCCCACTATTATGTTAAAGAAAAAACAATTATAAAGTTAGAAAAGAAAAGCAAAGATGGAAATGGAGGCCCCTCGTCTAGGTTGCACGAAAAAACGAAAAATCTTATCACTTGCCAAAAAGAAAAGACTTTGCAACAAGAGATCAGTATTAGTCCATAACGAAAAATTAATGCTACACTTACACCCTCTCTCTTACACTCTTTTTACACTCCACTGGTTATGACGGGTCATGACCAGTGTATTCTGTTCAAAATTATTACAGCCGTTGAATGTTAATTTCTACGTGCGACTGTGATGATTTTTAATTAGATTATACTGGTCATGACCCGTCATAACTAGTGGGGTGTAAAAAAAGTGTAAGAGAGAGAGTGTAAGTGCAGCATTACTATAAACGAAAAAGGAAAGACTTTGCAACAAGAGACAATATATTGATTTGTGTATATACGTTTTTTTTTTTTTTTTTTTTACACAGATTGAGAGGTCATTACAAGGTGTACAGGCAGAAAAACCTTCACTAGCCAACGTTGACGATGATACTCAAAATATGTTTAAGTATTTGCGCACTCCAGAGCGATTTTACGAAAGTCAAGTTAGAAAAGTGCTTGCATATATGCTTTGGAGCCAAGGGGTTTTAACAATGGAGATGCGCAAAATGGTGTCGGTGGTGGCTGTCCTAATCGCAACTGCTTCATTCCAAGCAATATTTAGCCCACCAGGTGGCGAACATGGCGGCTTGGTAATTCACAACAATAATTCTTCATCCTAAGACGAAACAACGAACGATTTCAAAAAACCCGCAGGGGATAAGGCTTTTCTCCATGAGTTTTTTCTCCCGAATTCAATAGCCTTCACTGCATCAGTGGGGGTGAATATAATTGTCCTCCAGTTGAGAGCCTATACTTCGATACTACATGTGTCTCTGATCTTTATGATGACATGTTACTGGTCTGTCTTGAACAATAGTAAGGTTAACACTACTTTTGTGAAATTTCCCTATAACATTGGATCAGCGGCTTATCTATCTTGGGCTTGTTATTTCAAGAGAGTCGTAAACCTGAGTTGCTAGCCATATGTTGTTGTCGTCTCTCGTTTTAGGAATGGCAATAGGATAGATCGGAGGCATGGTTTTAAAAAACAGTAACAGGATCCGTAACGGTAATGATCACGGTAACGCGAAAACGGAATGTAACGAATGTTACGTAATAGAAACGGAAATCGAAAGTGTGATTTTTTTTTTCAAATTCACACTTCACCTAAATTGAACAATTTTTTATATTTTAACAATTGAAATACATAAATATAAATAATTAGTGTTGTTTGATGGTTTTATATCAATCAATAATGTCATCTTTATATATATACATAAATATTATTTTCTCTTTTAAATATCTCTTACATAAAAATTAAACTCATATCTACTGGATATATTAAATTGTTAATATTTGTACAATAATTAAAATAAAAATATGGAATTTCTACTATATTATAAATACTATAGTATAATAGTTACATTTAATTAATAATTTTTAATATAAAATACTTTAATTAATTTTATTTAAATATAAAACTAACTGTAAATTGTATGATATGTTAATATAATAATATTATTAATGAAATTAAATTAATATGTTATCATATAATAGTAATGTTTAATTTATAACTGATATAATTAATATAAATTACATAATATCTTAATATAAGTTATATTATAATATTTAATTATAATTAAAATAAGTCAATATACTTGTACTAAAATATAGGGTGTATTTGGAGTGACAAAATTGGGAATAAAATGAGAAAAAAAGAGATAACTTGTAGGTTCGTAATTCATGCAATGAGATAAAAAATAAATAACTTTTTAGACATTTTCAAAATTTTTTAATTTTTTTTACAAACTAAATACACTCATAATATATTTTACTTATATATATTAATAATATATATCAAGCTGGGCTGTTGGCTCAGTGACAAACGCCTCTTCATGCCTTGCTCACCACCTGCGTTCTAAATCCGAGAGTCCCCTTCCTTGCTTAACTATCAAAAAAATATATATACATATATATATATATCATAATTATATATAATTATTTATAAACAAAAGACAAATAATTAATGCTGATAAATATTTGACAGACAGTTGGCTTTCCAAGACACACACCCACCGCCACAATCACATTCAATACGCCAGAAACCCACCCAGTTGGGTTGACTCCTTGAGAGTTTTTTTTTTAATTAACTCCTTGAGTTCTCCTCTTCAAATTCTTTAGTCTCAAACGCGATACAGCTTTTGAAAGAACATAAATTGATTTGTCAGCGTAATCTCGACTTGGAAGTTGGAACTGGAAGGGCTTTTCATCTTTTGCTTAATCTAGATGAATCGATTTGGAACAAGAAGTCAATTTAGAACAGGAAGGCGATTCGGTTGTTGACCGCTTTTAGAAAGTGCGTTTAAATAATTCTCGAGTGCAAGGGTGTGCGGTGTAGCTTTAAATTCGGTGTGTCCAGGGTCGAATTCACAGGGAACCTAATATTGACTATTTTCTAAGTTATTTTGATTTAATTAATTTACTATTTTAATTTATTAAACGAAAAGATTAAAGGTTTGATTTGGTTTTGAAAAATTGTTTACAAAATAAAATACGGCTAATAAACAAAACATAACAACTCAATAAAATATAAATTTAAACTAAATAATTCAATAGCAACTAATTAACTATTGAAAACTAATAAAATACTAGAATTTAAATTTAGTTTCAACAAGTCTAATGAATGCATATTGATTTAGCTTACAAATCAGGGCGGACCCAATTTTTAGGTTGAATAACAAAGTTTACCTCGGATTGAAATCATATTTAGGGTTACCAACCCGATAAAAATTTTCAATAAAGATTATTTAAATAAAAAGTTCCCTCAACCCAAATCACGTTTAGGATAAATAGGTTGGTAAAGATCTTCAATAAAAATCCATTTGAAAATTAGTTTAGCTCAATCCAAAATCGTGTTTAGGATAAACGGATTAGTAAGGATATTCAACAAAAACTCATTTGATTCAGATTAATTTTTATTTATTTCAAAAGTATTAAGAAAATTTTAATCTTATAAAATTATCAGGGATTTCAGAGAATGTGATCAATTTTATAAGTTTTCAAAAGTTTCTATATAAATGAAAATTGAATCCGTATAAATGTATTCAACCCTAATTTTGGATCCGCTCATCTTTAATGAGTTAAATCAATACAAACTCTTAATCTAATATTATAACAATCAAATAAACAAAATAATGAAAAAGTAGAGGAAGAGATACATACTTCATAGATGAACTCATGAAAATAAATATGCAAACTTCAATCCACAAACTTAAACTTACAGAAACTTTCCCTCTCTAAAAATCTCTATTCAGAAAATAAAACTAAAAACTAAACTATATAAAAAAAAAAAAAAACTTCTGTAATAAAAAAAAAACTCCCCTGCCGAAATCCCCTCTCCCCCTTTTAAAACAAAAAATGAGAGCTCCCTAAAAATATCTCTTTTAAATAAATAAAAACTTCAATCAGAATTTTTTTATAAGGAAATAACACACTGTTGCCGAAATCAAAAGAATTCCTTCCTTCTTTTTCAATCGAAACTGCCAATCACGATATCTAATTTTGGGTTTGCATATGATAATGGTTCGGACTAGGAGCGGGAAGTGTTCGGACTGGAGCAAATTGCGCTATCACCAAATAGATACGTTGGAAATTTGAAAGAACGGTCTGGACCACCCCTTGGATGGTTGGGACCGTTGAGAAGATGGTCCAGACCACCCCTTGAATGGTTGGGACCGCTGAGAAGATGGTCCGAACCACCCCTTGGATGGTTGGAACCGCACCTTGTGTGGTTGGGATCGTACCTTGTGTAATACTCCTGCAACATTTACCATAAAGACATTAATCCTAAATATTGATAAATTTGTATTATTAGGAATAAAATTACATTAAATAAGGATAAATTATATTTAATGATTACACTTTATTAGTGTAATCAGTTGTCATTTTATTTCTTTCACAATTTTTTATTTTTTTCAAGACCTATTTCTTATACATCTTGAATCCTTTTTTGTTTCTAGATTTTGGATCAGAAAAATCAGGATTTTTTTTTCCAAATCTCTATTGAAAGGTCAGGGTTTCAAATCAAACTCTTTCTTTCAGATGCTATTTATGTTTTTCTACTATTTTTTGGTTGATTTCTCTATTCAAGGCCAGCGTAACGCCGCTATAACGCCGCCATAACGGGCGTTACAGTGTGATTGCCGTTCCACACTATGTAATGTGGTTGTAACGGGTTCGGAGAGTGCCGATTCTGTTACGTAACGATTGTTTCTGTTACATAATGCCGATTTTTAATACCTTGATCAGAGAAGGATATGGCAATATCTAAATCCAAATTCTAAGTTCTCCATCTACCTCCAACCTTGCCTCAAACTCCAAACATATATTTTCTTGAATCTCCATCCCCGCTCTAAACTAAGAATGGACATATCTACGAATATCCAAAACTTCAAACCATTTGTTCGCCTCCTACTCTGCCCCCAAGTTGATGCATAACTTGATTGTATATGTAACCTATTACTATCAAATAATTCATCTCCAAAATCAAAATAATACATAACATTATTAAAATAATAATTTACCAAAGTAATACATAAACATCTTTAAAACTAATATTTTTCCAAAATACTATTTAATTGATAAGTTACCTTCTCTATATATTTTTTAAAAAAATAATTTTTATTTTTTAAAAAAAGTTGAATGTTTCATGAAACATTTTAGTTAAACTATTTAAAAAATTTATTTTCTAGAGAACTCTTTGAATATTAATATTGAAAAGTTTAAAAACATATTTTAGCTGAAAATGTTAGAAATAAAGGAAAAATAATAAACTATTCAAAAGTCAAGAAAAAAGTTACTTAATGAAACAGTAATCTTATGTACTAAAAATAGGAAAAATAAAATAGCAAATAAAATATTTTAATTCTTTTTTAAAATTTGTATCTATATATTTTTCTGAAAACAATTGAGTTTACAAGTCATAATTGGATTTAAAATTATATAAATGGATATAAATTTATAACAGTTACAGTTTCATAATTCATGTAGTAAGTAAAAAATTTAAATTTTATAAGAATTTATATAATTTTGTAGAGTTCCAAATGATATATTTTATAAAATTTTAAATTTACCTCTTTAAGCTTTCTTGATTTTTGCGTATAAAAGAAATAAATTGAACTTTTAAACTTCAATTTGCACAAAAGTTAAAAAAAAATTAAATTTATAATTTCTTTCCCAAATACACCCTAATTAATAAAAAACGATGACAATTTTTGTTTTAAATTTATTTATTAATATTCATTTTAATGATAATAATAGTGATATTCAATAAGTTTAGAGTATTATGAATGTGAATATTGTTTGTCATGGCATGGTAACGATGTTGTCATCATAGTTCCAAATGGTTTGTAATTGTTCGGATACTTTTCAGGATAGATTGGGATAGATAGGGGCAGATCAGGGGCAGATTCAGATTGGATATCAGATCCGGAGCAGATCGGTGTGGGGGCAATCCCATCCCTCATATCTGATACAATATCCAATTTTTTTTTTTTTTTAAAAACCAAATCCTATCCAATCTAAAAAAAAAAAAAAATCAAATTCCACATCTATTCAGCTCAGGTAACGGCTTAGATTCGGACGAGTCGGCCGAGATGGCCATCCCTATCTTGTTTGAAGCAAAACTTTCGTTGCCTTCAACAAATGGGTGCTCTTACCTTAAAGTAATCAACTATCTAATTACTACGCATGAGCACGCTATGTGAGATAGGCAGTTGCGTCAGTACTTATTATTCTTCTAGTTTGGTGTTTTAAATTAATATCATTACCCTGTAATTTCTGGATTGTTCTCTAGTACTACTAATATTATGTTATAACTAAGTTGAATGTAAATTATAATTCCCATGTAGTTCCTTTTGAGTTTGTGTTAAGTGTGTGTGTGTTTCGGTGTGTATTTGCAATGTGATTGCTGTACCCAATTGCTATATTGTAACACGATTACATTTCATAATTCATTTGAGCTCATGCGTATGTACATATAAAGTAATTCATTTTGCTATATGTGGCTGACAGGTTTAGTTTTGTATTTATTAAAGAGTAAATTACACTTACACCCCTTAAACATTTGGATAACTACACATACATCCCCTAAACATATAAAATTTACAGAAACCTCTCTTATTTTAAAATGTTACTAATCCAGACCTCCTCCGTTCGGGTGCCGTTAGAGTTTAAGGGTTAAACGATGACGTCACTCATAAAATGATGTAATATACCAACTATGTCCTTCATTTAACCTTTCATCATTCTTTCTTTCATCAACCCTCTAATGAAGAAGTTGTAATCTTATGCTGAACAGACACGGAAAAAAACAAACGAAGACGATAAACCAATCTGGGAAAAAAAAATCAAAGAACATTAGTTTTATATTTTCATTTTATGTGTAATTTCTTTTTTGTTTTCTAAAATAAATTTTAAAAATACAAGTAACCAAATGTATTATGAGCTATTTTTTTTAAAGCGTAAAATAGAAAATGAGTTCAAAACCAAAAAATAAAAAATAAAAATAAAAAAAATAGAAAAATAAACACAATGTCACCTAATTCTTCGTATTCTTTTTGTAAAATTCTATGTAATTTTTTAATTTTATAAATACTCATCAACTCCTTTCAATTAATCTTAGTCTTTCTTTCTATCTTCTTATCCTGTAAATAATAATTGAAATAGAAAAAGAGTTGAGTTTATTTGCACTCCAAAAATAAATTATTGCACTTTACTTTACTTTTTCCATTAAATAAATTATAAAATTATACTCTTTTAACTAATGATTCTTATATGCCATTTGTAGATAAAATATTTATGAATTCCAACAAACACCCTTAGGCATTTAGGATAATGAAAAAATTATTTTTAAAAACTCAAATAATTTTTAATTATATTTATATTTTTAATAACAATATAAAATTAAATTTCATTTCATAAATTAATTAAGTAAAAAAATTAATTTCTTTCAATCTTTCTGTTTACAAACTTTATCATTTTAATTCTTATCACCATTCTCGATTTATTTAGTAAGATTTTATATGATTCTTTCAATTCTTATAATCTAGTAATATATTTTAAAAATAATATAATAAAATAAAATGTAAGTGTAGTAAATATAAAATAAATAACTTACCAAAAATTTGTCAAAATAAATAAATAAATATCAAAATGATAAAGAGAATGACAAAAGTTTGTAAATATTTTGAAATAAAATAAGTTATTTTCTTATTTGATTAAGTTATAAAATAAATTAAAAATTTTTTTTATATAATTTTTGAAAGTGTAAACGAAAATAAAATTTATCTTGGTCTTTTAATTTTTTTTTTTATATAAAACCTACGAATATCTTATTATCTTTTACCATCACTATTTTTTTTCACAAAATCGTAAATTCAAAATAAATCTCTCATAAAATTTTCGCCATTTCTATATAAAAAAATAAAACTATAAAAAAATATCTAACTAGAAAATTAATTAACTTTTAAGTGTATTGATAGATTTACCAAATAACCGTAAGTATATTTCTTTTAAAAACTTAATTTGATTTTTTATAATAACAAATATTTTTTAAAAAATCAAAAATTAGAAATTTTTATCATAATAAGGTAATTTATATACATAAGTAAATTTTTTAAAACAAATTTAGATTATAATTGTGGCCTGCTTATCAAAATATCCAAGAGAGAATTGATAAGTTGTATTTTGTATATATGTGAAAAATAATAATTTTTATTACAAAATAAATATATTATAATATTATAATTATATCTTGAATTAAATTTTGGTGTAAGGATTTTTATGACATTATAAGTATGTAAAATATATGTCAAAAGAAATATGAGTAATTGTGTAATTTTAATTAATTAAAAAATAAATTACTATTTGTAAAGTCCAAATGTACTCACATAAAAATTTATCACACTAAATGTTTTCTCTAGTTAAAAATAATTGGATAAAAGTGTGTAGTGCCCATCAAGTGTAATTAGGGGTTGTTTCGTCACTACGATTCCAAACTTAATAGTGTCAGGTACAATAGTAATGGAGGGGGTCTAGGTTAGTAACATTTCAAAATAAGAGAGATATTTATAAATTTCAAATGTTGAGGGGATGTATGTGTAGTATTTATTCAAATGTTTAAGGAGTGTAAGTGTAATTTACCTTTTATTAAAAGTAGTAGGCATAGGTACAATACTCTTATTGTATGTATTCGATTAGGCATATAGGGGGGTTTGAATGGAAAAAATTAAAAAAATTAATATAAAAATAACACGTGGTGAAATTTAATTAAAGAAAATTAATAACTTTTAATAAAATTTGGTAAACTAAAACAACCCATAATACGCGCGAATATATTAATAGTAGGGATGTGCAAAAAAAAAAAAAAAAAAAAAGTGAACTGGGCAACTTTTACATGGCAAGACCACAGTATTTGACGGTATTCATTAAACTATTACTAATACATAGAAGTTGTCAGATTGAGAAATGGTCGAACAGCACTCTCAAGTTTTACCATCTGCTATTCAATAATTAGACATCCTTTCGAGGAGGAATTGTACACAAAGCGGCTGACTTTTTAATAATTCTTTAAATGTACTTTGTTTAGACTTCTACAAAATAAACATGCATGACTCTGCTAGTCTAATTGATCGTTGTTGTTAATCAATAGCCCGTTGCTTTTCAGCTTTCACCCCTCCAAAAATTAATGTATATCAATTCAAAATTGTCTAATCCGGATACAGATTAAAATACCATGTACCTCGTCCATCCACATTTCTCAAATTAATCCACAGCCGTTGACTTGGAAGCCTCTAGATTTGATGGCTTTTGGTGGGCCATCGGACCCAAGGAAACAGATTCATTTCATTTTTACTTATTTTAAAATTATACTGTGACTCACTGAACGATAGAAAAACAAAAATGAAAAAAAAAAATATTAAAAAAAATTGTCTACCTGTTCACATTTTCCCCAGTCTTGTGTTGCGTGTGACCTACCCAAACAACTATAAATATGTGTTAAGCATATGTGAACTTCGCATCTCTGAAAACCTTTTCTTCTACATCTCCTCAATACCATTGTTCTTTGAAAACTCTCTAATTCTTCATCTTCTCACAATTCTAGAGTTGCGAAGTTATACTTTTGTGTAAGAAGAAATGGGTTTTGAACCTAAAAGCGTTTACTTTCTGCTTTGTATGATGGTGTTTTTGCCCGCACTTTGCTCCTCAATGGACATTTACGTGTCCTCTAGAGCTGCCTACTACCGTAGCTCTGACGGCATGGGTACTCCAAGTATGTATATTATAATATTCTCTTGATTACATGTTGCATTTGTTATATAATCAGAAAATTTTATCCCAAAAAAATTATCAAATTAATAAGGTAATGAAAAGCATATTTTTAATTAAAATGAAGTTTTTGTTACGCGGTTATCATTGTCTTGTGAATATAATTCCTTCTTTTGTGATAAAGTAACAATTTCTTGCATTAAATTGTCTACATTGATTCATTTAGCAACATTAATTATTATTATTTATGGTTTAATGTTTTGAAATTAGCTGGAGCATGTGGATTTGGTAACTATGGAAGTACGGTTAACAATGGTTTGGTCGCCGCGGTATCTAATAAATTGTATAAAAATAGAATCGGTTGCGGCGCATGCTATCAGCTAATTTAATTTTTGTGCCATCATTCAAATTAGAAAGTAAATAAGTGTTCAATTTTTTAGGAGATTGTGCGTTTTTAGATCAAATTCAAATATCAATGTGTAGTTATTGCGGATTATAACTTAGAAGAAATTGTGAGGAACTGTGAGAGACCTGCCCGTGAGAGACTCTGCCTGCGGGAGAGTGAAGCGAGAGGTGAAGCAGAGAAGCAATGCCTCCCATCCCACATCGTCTGAGTCGTGGAAGGAAGTGGCATATATGTAATATTCGACATCAATATAGCACAACGCGTTTTAAAATCGTGAGGGCACTGGGTTCAGCGGGAACTCCAGGGTTAAGCGTGCTCCAGTAGGAGCAGTACTAGGATGGGTGACCTCCTGGGAAGTAGCTTGCCAAGCCCAAAGCGGACAATGTTGTACTATATGGATGCGGGTCGTTACAAATGGTATCAGAGCCAATGCCCAGCCGGAAGTGTGGGATCACGCGTGGGCCCCACGTGTGGGGGACCCTGCCTGTGACGGACTCTGCCTGCGGGAGAGTGAAGCAGGAGGCCACGCGGGGACGCGTGCCTTGCAAGGGGGAGGATTGTGAGGGACTGTGAGGGACCTGCCCGTGAGAGACTCTCCCTGCGGGAGAGTGAAGCGGGAGATGAAGCAGAGAAGCAATGCCTCCCATCCCACATTGCCTGGGTCGTGGAAGGAAGTGGCATATATGTAATATTCGACATCAATATAGCACAACTGCGTTTTAAAGCCGTGAGGGCACTGGGTTCAGTGGGAACTCCAGGGTTAAGCGTGCTCCAGTAGGAGCAGTACTAGGATGGGTGACCTCCTGAGAAGTAGCTTGCCAAGCCCAAAGCGGACAATATTGTACTATATGGATGCGGGTCGTTACAAAAATGAATAGATCTGGTGAGACATTTCTGAGTGAATTTTGAAATACCATGAATAAAAATGTTCATCAATGTATGTTACAAAGTACGAAATTAAGTAAAAAAAATAATAAGCTTTTTGTAGCAAACCAAATGAAAGATGATTTATATACAGTTATTGTTTGCTTATGTATGAGTTAGGTTAGGTGCAAGATTCCAGAACTTTGCTGCAAAGAAGGAGTGAAGGTGGTGGTGACAGATCACGGTGAAGGAGAAAGAACAGACTTCATCCTAAGTAGTAAGGCTTATGAAAGTATGGCTTGTCCAAAGGCGGCCTCCAAGTTGATATCTTATGGGGTGGTTGAAGTAGAATACAAAAGAGTTCCTTGTGAGTACAAAGGTCACAACCTTGCAGTAAAAGTTCATGAGTACAGTAGGTTTCCTGACTATCTAGCCATAATCCTTCTGTAACAGTCTGGCAAAAACGACATCACATCAATTGAACTATGGCAGGTAGAGCAGGCAACTAATCAATTTAATTTAGACCTAGTTTGGTAAATTGAATAGTTGATTGATTTTAGAATATATATTGTCTCGAAACAGCCTATTAACAAAGAATGGAGCAGCATGAGAAACGCCTATGGTGCAGTATGGGACATGCCAAACCCGCCAAAAGGTGTGCTTACCCTCAGAATCAAAGTGAATGGCAGTGCAGGGAAGAAGTGGGTGGAGCTGGTTCGAGTAATTCCTACTAAATGGAAGGCTGGTGATGTCTATGCAACAAATGTCAAACTTGCTTGATGAGCTCTATAAAATCCCAATCCTAATATCTACTTATATATATATATATATATATATCTAAATATGTGCAGCGAAAAAGCTCCTCATAATGCGTTTTTTAATTAAGTAAATAAAGTTGTATATTGTGTGCAGTGGATTTAGAGCAAGTGCTCTTTGCCGTACTAAATAATGGGTATTGGGTTATGCGTGTTGTTCATCAACGAAATATGAATAAAAGCTCAACTTAATTTAATTTTTATCTTCTTTAGAGTTAATTAAAGTGTTAAAGGGATGTTTTCACTTCAGAAAATAGTAAATAGCAGTACTTAGCCCTTTGGTGGTAAAATACGTGATTTCAAATTGTCCCAAAAAAATAAAGCTATCCCATACGGGACCTATTTACGGGCGGTTTTATGTGATATAGATGAGCTCCTGCATCGAACTTTTATAATAAAGAATGGGCTTAATTTGAGAAAATTTTGTGAAAGCATTACTAATGTATATTTGAGCTAAGCACCTATGTGCAGACTAGCAACTCAAGAGTCTCATGTTAACTCTCGTCAGGCTAAATTTAGTATTTTTGTTTTTAATTAACTCTCTCTTTACCAAGTCTTCTTGTCAGCTTTTATCAAAATAAAGGAAATTAAATAAATTGAAGTATTATTTTTTGTCAAAATATTTGCATAATAGAAATTTATTTATCTTTCCATGAAAATGTAACAAATTGAAGATAAGTTTAAAAACACTTTTATGGTATGCTAACGTTGAAAATGTAAATCGTTAAGTTACTAAATATAAGGTGGTATTTGGTTTATTTTTTTATTTTTTATTTTTTGTTTTCATTTTACATTTTAAAAATCTCAAAATAAAGATACAAAAAATGCTCTGTTTTTATTATTTTTAAATTTTCTTTATTTTGGATTACAAACGCTTAAAATGACTTTTTGTCATTTTTCATTTTATGTGCAAGCCCATTTTTTATTTTCTAAAACAAATTTTGGAAACACAAGTGACCAAATACGTTTTGAACTTTTTCTTTGTTTTCAAAAGCATAAAATGGAAAATGAGCTCAAAAGAGAAAATAAAAAACAAAAACAAAAAATAAAAAATAAAAAAACAAACCAAATGAGGCCTAAGTTTTTGAAACCATTTTAAAAATTTTACATGTTCAAAAATTTGTAAATAATTTATGATTACGTCATTATTTTAGTTCAAGTATGTAACAAAATATTATTAGTTAGGATTTACTGTAATTAACATTTGTAAAAAGGTCATTACTATAATATTCAAATTATACAAGGGCTATTTGTATTTAACTAGATGTTCATGGGATGTCCTTATAATTATCCCCAAAAAATAAGTTTAATTTACTATTAAAAGTATCATGTTTTGAATAATATTATCACAAAATACATTTAGTATCCCCGAAATACATTTAGTGTTAGATTGATTGGGATGATGATAACATTACATCACTAAAATTATTTTTAATTATAAAATTTTATATAATGAGTAGGCTTAGAAACATATTTTTATTGAGTCGAGTTAGATAGAGTTGAATATGAAATTATTAAGAAAATTATATATCCAAACAATGGAAAACTTACGGTAAATTGAAATTATCAAGATAATTTTTTTATATTTAAAAAAAAAGTACAGTAAGATATCTCAAAGCTTATGGAAGAAGGACGATGCATTATAAATTAATATAAATGCTTGTAAGGTGAAAGAAATATATAACAATTTTAAAATTTTCAATCGTAGTGCCCCGTTCTTCCACTTCTGATCTGCCATTTGCGTCACACCTGCTCTGTTATTGTAAGTAGAGTTTGGAAAGCTAAAAACAATTAGTATTTTCTTGTATCTAATTATAAGTTAATTATAAAAAAGTTAACTTTTTTTGTATTTAGGAAGAAAAAATTTATTTTCTAATTTTTGTTAATTTGATATTTTTATTCTCTATAATTTAAAAAAATATAAACTATAACAGAGTAAATTTAATCATTTAAAAAAATTAAAAGATTAAAATGTTGGCTAGCTGCTAGTCTTTCCAAACACGCTAATTTTTTCTCCTCTCTCATATTCTTAGCCAATGATAAAAGAATCATAATTCATGGACAACCTATATATATATATATACACACAACATTTATGTATTATCAAATTTATAATGTCCATAATTTATATTAGTTTAACATTTATAATATTATATAAAATTATATCTATATCTGCTTAATGAAGATTAGAATCCGAGACTACATTCAATTCATTAACGAGTCTAATTATTGTTATTAATTTTTCAACACTAAGACCGTCCATCCTTGCTGTAGTGATTAGATAAATATAACCCAATGTACATTATATATGAACCAAATACACTTCAATTTTTTATATGTAATAACCTGAGGCCTTTGCATAAAATATTAATGGCGGGTATAAATTTGAGTTGAAAAAATACAATAAGGTATCTCAAAGCTTATGGAAGAAGGATAATACATTATATATTAATATAAATACTTGTAAAGTGAATGAAATATATAACAATTTTTAAATTTTGAATCGTCGTGCCCTGCTCTTCCCCTTCTGATCTGTCATTGCGTCACTCTTGCTTTGTTATAGTAACATAGAGTTTGGAAATTAAAAAAATTGGTTTTTTTTTTAATTAACTATAAGTTAATTATTAAAAAGTTAGTATTTTTTATATTTAAGAAAAAAAAATTTGACTGTTTCATTTTTTGTTAATTTAATATTTTTATCTTTTATAATTTTAAATAAGTATAAAATGTAACAGAGTAAATATAATTATTTAAAAAAAATTAAAAAATTAAATAGTCAGCCAGCTACTAGCTAGTCTTTCCAAACACACAAATTTTTTCTCCTTTCTCATATTCTTAGCCCATGATAAAAGAATCATGCAACATATATATATATATATATATATATATATGCATGTATGTATGAATGTTAACAGACAGAAAAGGGGACAAAGTAATGCATCTGGTGATTAAAGAGGTATCCTGTCACACTTTTTCTTTTTTTATTCGTTTCTTATTTCTCTTTTTTAAATTCTTTTAAACCAATTAACCAATGCGTGATACACGTGATAAATCCATCCATTATTATTTATATAATTTTTATTCTTTTTTGTGATTTAAATAAAAAATACATAATCACATATAATTTAAAAATAACACATAATTCTTTTGTGATTTAAAATATTATAGTGTTAAATTTAAAAAAATATTAAATTTTTAACTACATTTGTATCACACCGCATGAGTTTAGATGTGATCATCCAAAAAATATTTTCTAAAAAAAAGAGAAAAATTGAGTTTGTTTTAAAAAAAAACTGAAATATATTTCATTTTAAAAAATAGATAAAAAAATTACTTGTCTAATTTTATAAAAATCATTTTCTCCTAATTAATTTTGACTCCCAAGATATAAATTCGGTTAAATTTAATAAATTCAGTTAATTTTATCCTTTAACCTAAATTATGATAAGTTTATTTGTTGATTTTAAATTGGTAATGAGACATATATTTCTAAATCAAATTCCAATATCCAGTAAAATAATTAAACCCATTATTATTATTATTTAGATCAAGTAGGACATCAAAAATTCAATTTTAGAAATGGATTTTCATCAATCGGTTAAATATTTGAAGTTGTATTTAATTTGACGACTATAATCAAATCAATTCAAATTAAATTAAATTAAATGATATCATCCAATGTTGTAAGCTCTTTAAGACACTGTAATTAGAATCTTATAGCATGCATCATTTTGAGCTGATAGAGATAAAGAGTGATGATTATCAACTCTAATAATCTTATTTTCATAGAATCGAACACTGATATTTTTGTCTAAAATATTCTTAAATAAGAATGTAAATAAGTTAGGTATCCATCTAATTAGTCATTATTAATATTAAATTTATTTTTTTTATCCTTTATTGTCTCAAATCTTTAGAATTTCAAATCCATTTCATCCTGACCTTTTGTATTAAAAATCGTAGTTATAATTATAATTATCTATTTGTCAGAATTATATTTGTGTTTGTGAATACTCAATATATATAATCACGCCCGAGACTACACAATACTCACATATTGAAGTGTGTCCCAATTAAGAAATATACTAAAGAGAGGGTGGACATATCTTTATGGAAAGAGATCCTCACTTCTCCCTTTATGAGAAACCCGATGCCAGAAGTAATACGCGCGCGCGTACATATATATATATATATATATATATATATTTCTATCTCAAGGGCAAGGAATAAAGCAAAATGGACAAAAATTCTTTTGATTTAACTGAAGTTTATCCCAATTAAGGAATATTAGAGGTACGTGTATATATTTTGTGTGTAATTTTTTTAAGTAAATATTTATTTTTTTTAATTTTATATAAATTATCAAACAAATTTAGATAAAAATTTATTGAAATACTTGTAAAATATTAGAAGATTAGTTTTAAATGTTATTTAAGTAAGTAATTTATGATTAAATGACATTTAAAAAAATTAAAAAATGTAAAAATAGTGAATAATAAAAGGACATTTAAATAATATTATAATATGTAAAATTAAAATTGCCTAACTGAGTGGTAGTTACTATTTTTATTTTTAATTTCTATTCAAAATATTAATAGTCGTGGAAAGTTTAGTGATATTAATAAAAAAATAAACATTTTAGGGTCCGTTTGGCAATTATTTTGTTTTTAGTTTTTTGTTTTTGTGTTCATTTTTCTGAAAGCTAAATATAAAAACTCGTTTGATAAATTTATTTTCATAGAGTTTTTAGTTTTCAAAAGAATGAAAACTATTTTCAAAATTTTCAAAAATTATGAAAATATAAAGGTGTTTTCTGAAGTTTCATTTTCAATTTTCATTTTCAATTTTCATTTTCTTACACAACAACTATCAATTATAATCATCAATCACCATTGTTTGCTTGCTGGTCGCCACCAACATTCAGCCACCACCGCTACCTCCCACTCATCTCTGGTCACCCCCAATATATTATTATTTAATATAAAAATATTTAATTTATATATAAAATATATCAATATGTTAAATTATAATATATTATTTATATTTATATAAAGATATATTAAATATAATTTGATTAATAATTAATTTTATCAATAATTAATTTAAAATATTAAATTATATATTAAATATATTAATTAACTAAATTATATTAATTATAACTGAATTTAATTAATTAAATCATTGTAAAAATATTTTATTAAATTATTTTTAATAAATGATATAATAAAATACATTTAATACATTTTATTTTTATTGAATTAAATTATTTTTAATAAAATATAACCAAATAAGTACATTTAATTAAATTTAAATTAAATTAATTATTTAATTAAATTTAAATTAAATTAATTATTTAATTAAGTTTAATTAATTGAATTAATATAAAAATAATTTAATATAAATTATTTTCAATAAATAATGTAATTAAATTATAGTGAGTATATTTTTTTATTGAATTAAATTATTTTAAAAATAATATAATTAAAATAATTAAATTTCATTAATATAATTAATAAATCAAATTAATTTAAGTTAATTAAATTAATTAATTTAATTAACATAAAATATATTTTATTAATTTTTTTAGAAAATAATTATAATAAATTATGTTCAATCTATTTTATTTTTATTGAATTGAATTATTTTTAATAATTAATATAATTAAAATAATTAAATTTATTAAATTTAATTAATTAACAACTATAATGACCGACTATCAACTATTGTTACTAAATGTGTTTCTAAGTTTTTGCGTTTTTTTTTATAAAGAAAATGAAAGCTAAAATTTAAAAATTAAACGCAAAAATTAAAAATTAAATATAAAAATTAAATTCAAAAACTGAAAACTGTTAGTTTTACCAAACGGGCCCTTAATGTTTCATCTATATAATAATATAAGGTTTATATATATATTTGAATTGTGCACAAGAGAAAATATTACAATACGATATTATTATTTTTTCACAAAGTATGCGGTGCTAATAAAATTTTTTGAAGTTTTTTCAAATGACCAAAATTCACATATATCGATTAAAAACATAATTTGAGTCTCTTCTTTATGCCATTTATCTTTTGAGTAATTGCAATTTATTAACTTTTGTTTGATTAAAAAATAGTAATTGCAATTTCTATTTTGGTGAGGAGTTGGTTCAGCCGAGAAGGCTGTTAGATGGCCCTCCATAATTAGAGGAAGGACTGCCCCCAAGAGGAGTCGAACCCGGGACCTATTAATCCCAGGCCCTTCAGCCCACCATCTGAACCAACTCGACTACTCCTTTCGGGGCAATATTCAAATACTTTATTGCTCGTGATGTGGAGTCTAGTAATCAGATTGAGCTCGTTGGATGGAGAATTTAGTTTTTTTTTTTTTTTTTGTTATTTTCTCTAATTTTTCACAACTTTTTGGCAAAATTTTGATAATTGAAAATATTTATACGTTTAGTAAAAATTTATAAAAAATTAAAAAATTAACAATTTTGTGCGTGAAAATTTAGTTATGCATTTAAAAAAAGGAAGTAATAAATGTATTCGTTAATTAATTTTCTTTATTTCACATTACTCTTTTTCATTAAAGTTATTGTAGGAGGAGAGAAGTTAATGGAAAAGTATAAATATTTTTATCTTTAAGAAAAATATGTAATTTTTTTACTAAGAAAGTCTAAGAAAATTAAGAATTTGCCAATTAACGGGATTCCCCGACACGCAGTTAAAAGCTCCCCCTTGTAAATAAAGGGTGATCACCTACCTCCACTCCATCCAACACAATCATCATCCCTAGTCAGACACTAGAAAAACATTATATGGATCCCGATCCCTGTTTGATGGAGGTGGATCCCATTCCCAATTTGACGGAGGCTGCTCGAGCAGGGAATATCAACGGCTTGTACGAAGCCATAAAGAAGACCCCTACTGTTTTGAAAGAGATTGACGAAATTCCATTCGTCAACACTCCATTGCACGAAGCAGCCTCTGCGGGACAAACCAATTTCGCCACAGTGATGATCAACCTAGCGCCATCATTCGCGAGGAAGTTGAACCCAGACTGTCTCAGCCCCCTGGACCTGGCTGTGATCAACAATCACTACGGCACCGTGAAAAGGCTCGTGAGCTTCGACGGCGAGCTCGTCCGTGTCAAAGGGAAGGACAGACTGACCCCTCTGCATCGCGCTGCGGAATCGGACGACAAAATCCTATGCTTGATTGAGCTTCTGCTCGCCTGCCCTGATTCCATCGAGGACTTGACAATTCGTGATGAGTCTGCACTGGACATTGCTAGGAAAAGCTCTTCTGGCGCTGAAGCTTTTAAAATCCTCTACGAATGGGTTACGAGAGCTGGTGATCACAAACAGCTGCTTCAGAAGAAAGACGCCGAAGGCAAGTCTGCGCATGACCACCGTAACCAGCAGCGAAAGGCATGCATTCTATTCTATCCTTTAATTTTGTCTCAAGTACAATATGTGGTAGCTAACAAATTAAACCCCATATAAGATCAATTTTCTATCCATGTCGATTGGTTTTCGAGAATTTTTTTATAATGTTAATTATGAAAAAGAGTCAAAATTACACATAGCCACTGCATGCGTAAGGGACTGGATATGACGTCAAAATTCAACAAGGACAGTTAGTACTCCACGAGGACCACAACCCAAAAAGAAAGATTACAAATAAGAGACCTCAATATTTATACCTATCTAATAATATAACTGATTGATTTAGTATTTGTATATTTTTATTTGTTAGATTTATTCAATGATTATAATTATTTATTTCTCTCTTCATTTTGGTTTCTTTTCAATCACTTCGTAGGAAATATAATTCATCACTTTTCTCATATATTTTTTTTAATAATTTTTATATATAAAAGTTTTTAAATTAATATTTTAAAAATCTATGTAACAATATAACTTATTGATTTGATATTTATATATTTTTAACCGTTAGATTTATTTGATGGTCGGGATTACTTTTTTTTTTCCATTTTACTTATCTTTTTGGTCTTTTCACATGAAATATAATCCCCCACTCTCCCCACATATTTTTTAGATGCTTTTTATATGTAAAGATTTTTAAATTAATATTTTAAAAATGTGATAATATTTATAATAAATAATATAAGTGTACACATTTATTAAATAATGTATGGATACCTATTAAAAAATAAACATTTAAATTAAAATTTTAATTTTAATGTGCTTAAAACTTAAATTTTAAATACATATATTTTTACACTTTTAGTGTCATTTATATAATATGGAAACTTAAAATTTTAAATTTGAATATTTTGAACTGTTAATGACCAGAATTATTTTTTTTCTCTCTATTTTGTTTGTTTTTTGAACATTTCATATGAAAATATGCTCCCTCACTCTTCCCATATTTTTTTGAATAATTTCTATATAAAAGTTCTTAAAATTAATATTTTAAAAAAAGTGATAATGCTTATGATAAATAATAAAATTGTACACTTTTATTGAACATTATATAAATACTTTAATCTCTTTTCATTAATAATTTTTATTTTTATAAGTTATTTTTATAATTTTTTTACGTAAGTTTGATTTATAAATTTAAATTTAAATTATATTCATGCTAAATTGTATTTTTCAATTACTAGTACATTTATATTATTGATTTGTGCATATGCATGTTTTTTCCATTGCGCAGGTTGATAAGTCGTTGCAAAGTGTAGAAACTGAAACACCTTTCCCACCTGTCAAAGCTGATGCTAATGCTTCAAAACTGTATAAATATTTGCATGCTCCAGAACTGTCTCATGAAAGAAAATTTAGACTATTGCTTCAAAACATGACTCGGAGCCAAAGGGATTTAAATTTGGATATGCGCAATTTGGTGCTGGTAGTGGCTGTCCTAATCGCCAGTGCTACATTCCAATCAATATTTACGGTATATGTCGCAGGAGGCTTGGAAAATCACAACAATAATTCTTCATTAGCCAAACATAAGAACAACATTCTTTTGGCTACTGTCTCCAACCAACGGTTCTTTGCGCTGAATACAGTAACCTTCATTTTGTCCGTGGATGCGATTATAATCGTCCTCCCGTTGAGAGTATATACTTTGATACTACACGTGTCTCTGCTCTTTATGCAGGGATGTTACTGGTCTTCCTTGAACTGGATTCTGAGTCCGAAAGTGACAACTGCAAATTGCATTATGTTTTTGGTTTATCCAATTGTGATTCATTATTTCAAGTATCTATTCCATGTCATCATAGAGCTTGGTAGACCTGAGTCACTAGCTTCATGGTTGTTGCCGTCCTGTTTGAAGCAAAACTTTTGTTGCCTTCACCAAATGGGTGCTTTTACCATGAAGTAATCGAGCATCGATCTAATTACTAGGTATGAGCATGTGCCTGCTACAATCAATCACGAACCGTTCATCTATAGTGAGAGAGGCCGCTTCGCCTGCACTTCTTATTCTTCTAATTTGGTGTTTTAAATTAATCATTATTACCCTTATGATGTCTTGGTTGTTCCCCACTACTACTGCTATTACGTTGTAATTCAGTTGATTGTATTCCTATGTAATTCCTTTTGAGTTTGTTTGTGTTATAGTGCGTGCTTGTAAGAGTGTGATTATTGTACCCAAAAATAAATTGTAATTCATTTGCTACGTATATGTAGCTGACATTTATCTTTTGTTGATATAAACTTATAATAATCAGTCTGATTTGGCTTGGGTTGTAATTTACAGTGATAGTTTCAAGTATTGATGGCTTGAGTGGCAGGGTGTTAAAAATTAGCATTACACAACAGGAACGTCACTGGAATTGGCACAGTTCAAGCCACAGTATAGGATGTGAAGCGACAATCACATTTAATGGCGGATTTAAAATTTGAAATTCGCTTGAGTTGAATAAAAAATTTAAAGATATAATGGGTTGAATTGTAAAAAAAATTTAAGTTAAACAAAAAATTTAAAAGAAAAGTAAATTGGACTATAAAAATTTAGAACGGGCTAAATTTAAATAGAAAAAGTTTTAAACTGAAAAAAAAAAAAATGGGCTAGACTGCTTGGGCTGTAACTTGGGACAGCCTTCAACCTCGGTCTACCATTGATGACATTGCAACGCTCGTTATGGCGACGTTACACCGGCCCTTGACAGAAATCAATCAAAAATGGTAGGAAAGTATAGATAGCATCTATAAAGAAAGGGTTTGATTTGACATCCTAATCTTTCAACAGGGATTTGAAAAAAAAAAAAGAAAAAAAAAAGCCAAATTTTCCTGATCGAAAGCCTGAAAATAAAAAATGGTTCAAGAAGTACTAAATTTGAGTCTTGTAAAAAATAAAAAATTGGGAAAGAAATAAAAATAATAATTGAATTATTGAAACCTTCCAATTCCAGATTGAACTTAAGCAAACGGCGAAGAACTGAATCATTGAAGCCTTCTTCTTCCAAATCAAGATTCAGCAAAAAATTTTGCTAGTTCGTGTTCTTTCGGTTTCAGCTTTCAAAAGACTGCAGCATCTAACAGTGAAACTGGAATACAGACCAAAGAGTTTGAAGAAGAAGACCAAAGAAACTAGCCTACAAGTGGGTGGGTTTCTTGGGTATTGGATATAATTGGGGCGGCGGGGTTTTTGCAAATTTAAATAAACACCACTACGTAACTTATTATTATACTATTAATATTATATTTTTATAATATAAATTTATATATTATTGCAAACGAATAAAAAATTGGAGATATGATTATTTAATATTTAGAGTTTGTGTTTAGAGAAATTGATATTAAGTATTACGAGATAGAGAGTCTGTTTAAAAAAAAAAAAAAAGTATTTTTTACTTGCCTTTAACAATTTTGTAAAAGAAATTTATATGAATGATCTAACTATAGAGAGCCATATTCAAAGTTGTCCACCGGCCCATGAAAGAGAAATGTCTTGTGCAACCTGATTTAAAAGACAAGCTAATGGCCTTTTTTCGGAGGCATAACTATAATTTAAAAACTTATTTTTACATAATAATTTGAATTTAATTCCTGAAATAATTTTAAATACATCACTAAAAAAAGAGGATTTTATTGTTGAAAAATTATTCTTAGTCCAAATTTTATCATTAAAGATATACTAAAGAGTATTTTGATTAATGATAAGATATTATAAAATATTTTGTTATATTTAGTCAGCACTAAGTCATACTCTTTTATAGTTGATGTTGCAGGATCAAACACAATGAAGTCTCTGAGCATTCGATTGGACTAGCTGGCCGAGAAATTTAATTTTTATTTGTTTTTTTTAATTATTTTCTTTAACTTTTCGTAACTTTTGAAAAAAAAAATTGATAATTAGAAGCATTTATACATTTAATAAAAACTTGTAAAATGTAGGGGGGAAATTAGAAAAAAGTTAGGAAAAAATAACAATTTTGAGTATGCTAAGTTCTTTTTATTAATGCGTTTAATAAAATATTTAATTTTTGAGTAAAGTTTTAAAAAATTGACAATTTGCCAAGCAATCCCTCGAATTTCACTGACAGGCAGTTAAAAGTTGCTGCTTATAAATATAGGGTGATCGCCTAGCTAGTTCCCCTCCATCAAACAGAATCATCACTAATCAGACACAAAAAAGGATATATGGATCCCAATTTGATGGAGGCTGCTCGAGCGGGAAATATCAATGGCTTGTACAAAACCATAACGAAGAACCCTACTGTTCTGAAAGAGATTGAAGAAATCCCATTCGTCAACATCCATTGCACGAAGTAGCCTCTGCTGGACAAACCCATTCGCCATTGATATGATCAGCCTAGCGCGTTCATTCGGGAGGAAGTTGAACCCAGACGGTGTCAGCCCATGCTCGATACAATCACAATATAGATGGATCAAACGATTATGCATATGTGGCTTGGATATCATATTTTCAGAACTTCCTTAAATATCTAGAAAGAATGAGGATAAAAGAAAGTAAATCAGACTTGTTAATTTTTGAATGACAAACCAAGATTGACACCTACCACGTATTATTCATCAAACTAAGCACCCGTTCAGAGGCTAAAAAACTAGTAAAAAAGTATCAAAAATTATATTTTATAATTTTTGGTGTGTTTAGTAAAATCATAATTTTTTCTATTTTTTTGATTTGTTACAGTAAAAAATAAAACAAAAAGTTACCACTTTTTTATTTACTACAGTAAAAAACATACCAAATACACAAAAAGTTATCACTTTTTTTATTTGCTACAGTAAAAAGTTTACCAAACACCTAAAAGTTATAAAAAATTATTAAAAAATTCACTTTATTCTACCAAACATACAAAAAAATGTAACTAAAAAAATATAGAAAAAACTACCAAAAATTTTACTTTTTTTTCTTGTTTTTGAACCTCCAAGCGACCTCTAACTAATCTTTAGATAAGAAAAATAGACTTAATTTATTAATATTTTACAAGCAGAACAAAATTAACCAGCACTTGAAGTATAACAAATCACGACAAGCCAAGTCTACTACTATATATCACGATAGAGTCACAAAGTAAGTGAATTGCAATTACAAGTGAAAACCAAATAATAATCGAATAAAGTCAACAACTACTCGAAAAATCTTGAGTGTTGGAGATTTGCGTGTTGTGTTGAGAATATTTCTATTGTATTCTTCATAAATTTATAGGCAGTAACTTTGAATAATTGATAATCTACTAATATGTTGAAGAAAAAACAATTACAAATTTAGAAATAAAATTAATAAAATAAATAGAGAAATGTTCGGCAGCAAAAAATACCGCCGGAACTGCTGACCACGCCAACCAGAAATGCAATCGCCGACCTGCCGAACAAAGACAGAATGAAAGGTTACCGGCCTAAGTGGAGGTCTCTGGCCGGAAAACCCTCCGATACTTAAGTCAACAAGTCGCTCAAAGAAGGAAACTTTCAGAGAAGAAGTGAGTAAAAGCTTAAGTTGGCAATAGTCAGCTTACCTCTGTGGTTCAGCAGAATGTCCTATTTATAGTAGCTCGAATAATGATTAAAGCATACCTGCGACTTGACGTTACGCACACTGTCGTGTCTCTTTTTTCCATCCTTGCTTTAAATGCCATTCTCGTTCATTTAATGCATCAAACCTCTCATTTAATACACCATGCCTCTCATTTAATGCTTCTGGTGGCTTAACACGGCATTACAACCAGAATTTCAGGGTCAGACTGTCTTCCTGTCACATCCGCCAACTACTCGTGACGAGATGGACTGATTTATTTACTTTCTCAGAGATAAATATCCAGTTCAGTCTTAACTATGGTGCATTTATGGTCATGAGCCCTCTTTAAAGGCTGTGGATCCCAGGTTCAACATTTACTAGCCGCCAATGGATGGGCCGAACAAACTAGCTATCGAGGTCCTCGGCTATAGCCACGTAGCAACACACTATTCATTGGTGCTGAGGTTCAAGGTATTCTTTGGAACACTAACCTTAAGACATGTATTCATGTATAACACTCACGTGGAACTCTCGTGCCATTAATCAGTTGTTCGGCAGGACGCCACGTGTCACGACGCAATGTGCTCGGTGAATGACTACGTGGCTCACACAAATATGCTCGGCACTGGACCACGTGGCGCCGGACTACACTTGTTCGGCACACGTACATCTAAGTATTATTTTGCCTAACAAGAAAAGAAAAAGCAAAGATGGAAATGGAGGGCCCCTCCACTGGGGTGCCAAAAAATAAAAAATAAAGCCTTCATCGCTTGCCAAAAAGAAAGACTTTACAGCAAAAAACATCAATATTAGTGCATAAACCAACAAGAAGACTCGACGGCAAAAGATAGTGGCTGTTCTAATCGTACTAGTGCGCAAAGCTGCTTTGTGAAAGCCAACTTACAAAAGTGTTTGTATCTATGCTTTGGAGCCAAGGATACTTAACAATGGAGATGCGCAATGTGGTGCTGATAGTGGTTGTTCTAATCGTAACTGCTTCATTTCAGGCAATTATTTAGCCCACCAGACAGCGAAGGTAGCGGCTTGAAAAATGACAACAATAATTCATCAGCCCAACACAATGACAACAACTTTGTCTTCAATGTCTCCGATGAAACAACGTATTATTTCATAAAACTGGCAGACAATGATACTTTTTGCTGAATACAATACTCCATTAATATTGACCCGTTAAAATTATAAGAATGTTAAGTGATTAGATTTTATAATTACAGAAAATTAATTAAGTGCTTCTTTGGCAAGTAGCTAATGGAGACTGTTGCACAATTTAAATAAACCATTCCCATCCAATCCAGAATGTTTGCGTCAATTGTGTGCGTCATGCATGGCCCGACCCGTTACACTTCACTTCCCCATACAAATGGTGAATTTCGTGAAAACGGAAGTTCATTAGTTGATTGCAGAGAGATTATGTTAAAGATTAATGTTAGGGTATTTCTACATTTGTTGTGGGAGGAGTTTTTTTTTTTTTTTTTTTTTTTTTTTTTTTTTTTTTTAATTTTTGGTAATTTGTTGTGGGAGGAGTTGGTGAAACTAATTGTTGAAAATGAAATAGACCCAAAGCCACTAATACTAGTATTAGAGATCAGGTTTACTATCAATCTCAGTTTGTCGAGAAAAACGAGTTGTTACTCCCTTTAACCCAAGATCCGATGTGTAAAAGAAGAGATTATTTAGGTGTTCTCACATCAGTTATAAAAGAATCTGGTGGTTAGTATATAAGTGAGCTCATGTTTATCGTCAATCTTTGCCCATTGAAAGAAATGAGTTGTCGCTCCCTTTGACTCAAGGCTTAATATGTAAATTAAGAGATTGTTAGAGTGTTCCCATGTTGGTTACCTTCGACCTAAGGACAAATGTATAAATGGAGAGATTGTTGGAGTATTCCACATCAGTTGTGGAAGGGGTTGGTGGTTAGTATATAAGTACGAGGATAAGTCTCCCTCCATAAGTTAGTTTTTGGGATGGAAATAGGTCAAAGACCACTCAACAATCAATCTCAAGTAATCGTAAGAAATGGATTTTTACTCCTTTAAACTCAAAACTCAATGTGTGAAAAGGGAGACTGTTAGGATATTCCCACATTAGTTCTGTATATAAGTATGAGGAAAAGAGTCATGCTATGAATTAATTTCTAGAATTGAGATATTCAACAATTAAGATTCGCGAGGTTAGAGATGGAGATAGATTCAATACCACCTAACAATTCAATTAAGATTCGTTAAGGGAAAGAAATGTGAGATGTTGATGACAAAGATTCTTCTGTGGAGAATAGAAATGAAAAAAAAAGTCTCACTAATCAAAACCTTACGCACTAAGTTAAGGTGGGCTCCCCAAGTCTGATGACAAAGATTCTTCCGCGAAGAGCGGAAACGAATTTAATTAAAAAAAAAAAAAGGCGCTTTTCTAATCAAAACCTTACGCACCAAGTAAAGGTGGTCTCCGCGAGTCAAGTACGTCTTTAAAACATTTAATAACCAAAAGCCGACACCCCAACTTTAACTAATCAAAAGCCTGTCAAGTTACTTACCCAAAAAAAAAAAAAAAAGCCTGTCAAGTTCCTCTCTAAAAGCATTTACAAATCAAAAGGCGGCCAGACCCCAAGTCAAGGTCGTCCCTAATAATCTCAAGGCTGACGAGGAAAGCGCGGTTGGTGAGGAAGGAAAGCGCCAGAACGATTGGTTTTTTCTTTTCATATAATATCTTCCAAACATAGAACGAGCCTCAATTCATGGTTTGTCTAATAAAAATAAGGATTCTTATATCTAAGAATAGTCCCAAGTATAGGCTATATGTCATTTTTCTGAGAAGGGTGAAATAACTAATTAATAGGACAACGGCTCTCCTACCTGCCTTTTTTTTTTTTATGTGGGAAATTACAATCACAAACATGCATGCAAAAGCTATCAACCTCAATTAACATTGTTTATACACAAATTAACATGCATATATGTACTCATGCAATCCCACGCGGCCACGTACCGTAGCTAGCTAGAGAACATATCACTTTAATTTGTGACGATCGTATTCAGTTTCTGCCATTTGTTTCTTTAAGCTAGAGGCGAGTAAGTGACTACTTAAACTTTAAGGAACTTTATTTTAATAAAATTTTTTAACTTCGTCAAATTTGGTTTTATTGCTGTCTTATATATTTATATTATTATATAATAAAACAAATATTAGAGGTAATAGGGAGTCTTTGAAATTTATAAAATTTTATTTTGGTGAAGTCTTTTTTCTTCTTCCTATAATACATTTAAACTTTTTATAATTACGTACAGTTTAATTGTATTAAAAAGTATTTTTTATAACTATCTCGTAATTAAATAATTTTATTCATTTATATTTTTATTTTTCTTAAAACTCTTAAACTATTAACTATTTTTTTTTAACTTTTTATAAATGTTATTTAATCTCTACTCTTGAAATATCATAAAATTTAAAATGTTCAACCTGTTTTTGAGATAAATGTTAGTGCAGTTTATTAAAATAAGAATTGAGCGGGAAATTAAAATTATAAAAATAATCACAATTACTGAATGAAAGAAAAGATAATTAATTAGCTCTAACACTAAGTTATGATTGTTGTTTATGCACGATTGCATGTGATTAGCTTACGTCCCAAATTGTGAAATTCCCGAGCATGACAATATCACTTCGTTAACAAAAGGAAAAGTAATTTAGCGTTAAGACTTGCATTACAATGCACTAAACTAACCAGAAAATTATATATATATATAATCAATTTATCACTTTCATATCATCATTTAATTATTGTCAAGATTACGTAACACACCTTTATGATTGTCATAACAAATCCAACGCTGCTAAAAATTGTTTTGATTAATGATAAGATATTATTAAATACTTTATTGCTTAATGATATTACAAGTTTGAATAATGCGGAGTCTAATAATTCGATTAAGCTCGTCGGACGAAGAATTTAGTTTTTTTTGGGGGTTATTTTTTTCTAGTTTTTCACAACTTTTTGGAAAAATTTTGATAATTGAAAATATTTATGCATTTGGTAAAATTTTGTAAAAGTTAAAAAATTAAAAAATTTAATAATTTTGTGCGTGAAAATTTTGTTATGCATTTAAAAAAAAAAAAGAAGTAATAAATATACTCATTCATTAGAATCTCTCATTTCACATTACTCTTTTTTACTAAAGTTTTTATAGAGTGAGGGAAATTGAGGATAGAATACAAATATTTTTATTTTTTAGAAAAATATGTAATTTTTTTGCGAAGAAATTTAAGAAAATTGAGAATTTGTCCATTAAGCGGATTCACCGACACGCAGTTAAGAGCTCCCGCTTATAAATAAAGGGTGATCACCTACCTCCACTTCATCCAACACAATCATCATTCCCAGTCGGACACTAGAAAACGTTTTATGGATCCCATTCCCAATTTGACGGAGGCTGCTCGAGCGGGGAATATCAATGGCTTGTACGAAGCCATAAAGGCGAACCCTAATGTTTTGAAAGCGATTGACGAAATCCAATTCGTCAACACTCCATTACACGAAGCAGCCTCTACCGGACAGACCAATTTCGCCATAGAGATGATCAGACTAGCGCCATCATTCGGGAGGAGGCTGAACCCAGACGGTCTCAGCCCCTTGGACCTGGCTGTGATCAACAATCACAACGAGACCGTGAAAAGACTCGTAAGCTTCGACGGCAAGCTCGCCCGTGTCAAAGGGAAGGAGGGACTTACTCCTCTGCATCGCGCTGCGGAATCGGACGACAAGATCGGATGCTTGATTGAGCTTCTGCGCGCTTGCCCGGCTTCCATCAAGGACTTGACAATTCGTGATGAGACTGCATTGCACGTTGCTATGAAAAGCTCTTCTAGCGCTGAAACTTTTAATATCCTCTACGAATGGTATAGGAGGGCCGGTGGCGGATGGCTGCTTCGGAAGAAAGACGCCGAAGGCAAGTCTGCGGAAGCCCACCATAACGAGCAGCCACAGGCATGCATTCTATCCTTTAATTTTGTCTAAAGTACAATAGTAGCCAAATTTAATATCAGTTTTTTGCTCTTTGTGCTCCAATTTTGAGGTAGGGAAGAAAAGATGTTATCCAGGTAGGCCTCTTAACGGGGAATCTGGATCAAATCTATTAAATTTAAATGCAATTTAGATTCAATCCAGATCCATATATCTAAGTAGATCTAACCCATTTTAAAAAATAAAATTTTAAATTATTTTTCATAAAAAAAAGTATTCTATATAAAATATATTATATATATATATATATATATATATATATATATATGTATAAGTAGAAATTTTTTTTGGGTAAATAATGATTGGTATGATTAAGAATTTAATATGATCATATCTATTTTGTAAACATTTTCAAAGACGTAAGCCCATTTGGTAAAGTATATATTTATTATTTTTCTGTTTATATTTATATAATTGAAAATTGATAACAAAAACATGTTCATTAAATTAGTTTTCATTGTTTTTTAGAAATAAAAACTTAAACCAAAACACATAAATAAAAAAAAAAGTTTCTTCACAGCCATTTGTTTTTCTATTGTAAACTTTTTTCAATTTTAATATTTTATTTATTTTTTTACATCATATTAAAATGAATTATTTTACTTAAATATTTTATTAAACAAAAACTATTTTAATAAATATTAAAATTTAACTAATTTAATTAATTACGAATTAATTAATTTCATTAATTAAATTAATATGAAATATATTTTATTAATTTATTTTTGAGCTCCGTTTGTTTTAGTTTAAAATATTTTGTGAATTTTTTTTTAAAATATGAGTAAATATAATTTATGGAAAATATTTTACTTTGAAAAAAACAGGATTTTTTTTTAAGGTAGCTCACTTGCAAATTTACTTTACAAAAATGCCTAGGCCCGTTTTAATTTTCAATAACTTCCCATCTTTCTTCTTCATAACTTCTCACTAATATTTTGAAGAGGAGAATTATAAAGTTAGAAAAAAATTAATGAAATTAAATAGAGGAAAGAAAATCAAAGATGGAAATAAAGAGAGGCACAAAAAACTGAAAAACCTTCATCACTTGTCAAAACGAAAAACTTTACAGCTAGAGACATAAATTAGTCCATAAACCAAAAAGAAAGACTTTACAACAAGAGAGATCGAAATTTATTTAGGGGGTTTTTGGAGTTAAAAAAATTAAAAGTTAAAGTTGATGTGATGTAAAAATAATAGATGGTAAAATTTGATTGGAGTAATTTAAAAACTTTTGAAGTTTTTTAAGTTTTTTTGAGCCTCCAAACGGGCTTTAGACATTAATTTGCACGCACGCACGTGTTTTCTTTTACACAAATTGTAGAGTTGTAAGTTTATAATTAAATTTACACATAACATTTAACTAAATATTCAATATCTTGATATTCATATATTTTGTCATAACTTACATAATATAGTCAAAAAATACAAATCTTGAGCCATTACTAATGAAAATCTGAATGTAAAGAGTTATCTCAAAATTTATTATTCAATCTTCTGCTTCATATTAAATAAAATTCTTTTAAAAAATAGAATTTCTCCTTTTTGTTCTATAAATTCTGATTTATTGTAATTTTATATGTATGATTTGATAGAATTTATCTACTATTTCTAGCGAGAGGGAAAATTTAATTTTTTTTAATTAATTCTTTAATCTCTACCGTTTATCAAAATATAATTTGATTTAAAAAATTAATTCACAATCTTTTGCCAATATTATTTTCTTAATAGATTTTTATTAAATTTGAATTTTTATATAAACCACTTTAATTAAAAAACTAATTATAGAAATTATTAGCTAATTAATTCCATCAGAGCTCATTACAAAGTGTACAAGGTGAAATCCCTTCGTCACTTGCCAACGCTGATGCTGATACCAAAAGTATGTACAACCATTTGCGGACTCCAGAGCGGTTTCAGGAAATCCTATTTAGAACATTGCATATGTATGCGGTTCGGTGCCAAAGAAATTTAACAATGGAGATGCGCAATGTGGTGTTGGTAGTGGCTGTCCTGATCGCAACTGCTTCATTCCAAGCTATACTTAGCCCACCAAGCGGCTTGGAAAATCGCAACAAAAATTCAGCTCGACGTGAAGAGAGCAACAGTTTCCTTGTGTCGAATTCAATGGCCTTCGCTGCCTCAGCGGGGGTGATTGCAACCGTCCTCCCGATGACATTCCACACTGTCATTCTATACATTTCTCTAATCTCTATGACGGTCAGTTACCGGCTTTTCTTGAAACTGGTTCCAAGTCCTCGGGAGGCATTTTGGTCTATCGATTTATTGTGCGTTTATCTAGGATGTACTTGTATTTTAAAGCCTGTAGTCTGGCGTTGGAAGCAAAACTTTCGTCGTCTTCACCAAGTAGGTGCTCTTACTTTCGGATAATCAAGCATCGACGTAGCTAATTATTGCATATGAGTATGCTGGCATCAGTTGCGGACCGTTCATCCATAGTAAGATTGGTAGTTGCATCTGTACTTATTATTCTTCTAGTTCGGTGTTTTAAATTAATCACTATTGTCTCAGTAAGTCTGAAATTCTGGATTGTATCCAAAACTGCTAAATCGTAACATGATTACATTTCCTAATTCATTTGAGCTCATGTGTCTGTACTAATATATAAAGTAATTCATTAGCTATATGTAGCTGACATTCATCTTTTGTTGTTAGAATAATGGGTCTGATTTGGCTTGAGTTGTGATTTGGAATGATAGTTTGAAGTATTGATTGCCTGAGCTGAGTGGTCCATAAAGAGTTTGGTAAAGAAGCTTCAACGTGATTTCATTTCGTTTGTAAATAGTGGTTTTATGCCGTTGAACCATTCATGGCGTCGAAGTTGTTAAACCATGGTTGTTTCGGTTGATGGTAGAGAGTCTAAGAGATCAACGCTGTGACAGATACTACTTTATTTCATCCCAAAACACTTTATTTGAAAATATTCTTATCTTAGAATTTATTTAATTTTAAAATAAGAAATTGATTTGATTTAATTTAATTTAATTTAATTTAATAAATAAAATTTTATATTTAGAACATATGTTTGAATTTAAAAATTAAATTGATTTGATTTAAAAAAATATCAAATTTAACCATATTAGTAGAAAAAAGACAATAGAGTAAATATCATCTACTTACTTAAATTACTTAAGAAATTATTGAATTTTTATCAAATTTTATTATTTTTGGTTAGATTTTAAATGATACATAAATTTTAAAATTTAAGTTATGAGATAAAATTAAATTTAATTCATAAAATCTTATTTTAATTTTAAACAAGAGTGTAATTCCCCTTAATAGATAGAAATTCTCATCAAATGAAATCTAATCCCTTTAAATTCACATTTTCAAACAAAGTGTAAAACTGTCATATTATTTGACTTTTTGACCGAAGTTTTGTGAGCGAAATTTTTCGCGGAAAGTTCAACTTTGGCGAGGAAATGTACATGGAGTTTAGATAGGATTTTTATAAGGTTATTATTCTACTTAAAATGTTTTAATATAAAAATGTGACTTAATTACTTTTAAAATAATAATAATTAATTAAGAAAATAAAATAATATAAATATTCATGAAACTAAGTGTATTTTTTTTATACGCTGTTTGATATGAATTTTTTACTCATTATTATTTCATAAAATCTAAAACTAATTAATTGGTTATTGTGACAATTTGTTTTCAATTTTTTGACCATAACAATAAAGTTAGTGTGTTGGAAAGTTAATATATCATGATTTTGAACGAGGATAAATGCGATTTTGGACTTTTGCTGCTCCTATAGTCACAAGCATTTTTGCAGCAGCAGCTATTTTTTCTGTTGTGAATTTGCAAAAAATAAGCATGTAAATATTTTGATTGTGTTATTATTTTAATTAAAATATGTAAAATATTATTAGTTGGGATTTATTGTTAATAACATCTGTAAAAAGGGTGTTACTGTAAGTATTTAAATTATGTAAGGCATGTGTATAATTAACTAGATGTTCAGGGAATGTTCTTATAATTATCCTAAAATTATTAGAGGTAAGTTTGATTTACCATTAAAAATATCATGTAGTGAAATGCTACTTTAGTGCAGTAGCTATATATATATATATATATTTTTTATTCTTATGATTTATGTAGATTATTATGTTTTCATATTTTCAGCATTAATTATAAATTGCGAACCTCGTATTGGTCGGGATACAAGCATTTTGTCCAAACACAAGTATCATTTTCGCAATTTTTATTATTTTTAAGTATGTTATTTGATTTAAAAATAAAATTATAAAAAAATGATTAAAATAGGAAAATCTATCATGGGGTGATCGCTTTTTTTGGGTTCATTTTTTTCGGCTGTTCATGATTTTACTTTTAATTTTTTAAGCTATTTTGGTATTTTTTTTAAAAAAGTGAACATAATAAATGTCAATAAAAAAGTTAAATAAAAAGAGAAGTGCAGAAAAGAGTTGCCTTGCTATGAGTAACGCCTGAAATTTTGCATATTATTGTAATTACTTGGAGATTTTAACTGTGGGTCATCAAACTCTTACACATATCAACATGTGAGGAATTAATGAGAGATTGACCGTGTCGCTTTGTTTTCTAAAATAATAATAATATATTATTATTATTAATATAAATTTATTATTATTATGATTTTGAGAAGGAAAGAAAGTTAGTTTTTTAACGGTAGCTGTTTAATTTTTTTTATTCATTTAACAAATTTATTTTTCATAACTAAAAAAATAAAATAAAATACAAGAAGATAATTTTAATTATTTAAAAAAAAGAAATAAATAATATAATAGTCAAAAATTACTTTCAGTTAGCCTTCCCAAGCCAAGCTAAAGTAAACTCATCCGATCTCGATTACGGCCAAACCTCCGTTTCAGGTGATGTACATTCTGCCAATCAACATCCACCAGACACATGCCATAGGCCCATATGTACAGTGGTGAATTGACTGTTGTGTAGCTTGGCAATAAACGTGCTGCTGCAGAGTCCAATCTAAACTGAAAATAAAAATTATTTAACACTGTAAATGATGTTTAATAAATAAAATTATAATATTTGATGATAGTCTATTTTTATCCGTACATCGTAAGTCTTTTTAGTAGGTATTGTCTGATTTTATATCCCTTGTTACATCAAAAAAGAGGAGTTAAACGCTTATAAATTACCATAGTCTTTAACTCCTCGTAGGATTCTACGATGTCATCAGTGCTCTCGGTATAAGACTGAGGAGTATAACCCTTCGATTCCCACACTGTAGACCCTCGTAGCATCCTTTCCGACGTGGGATCATACGATGTCATCAGTTCTCAACTTCTTTCTAACGTGAGATTCTCAACTATCACTGCGAGACCGTGAAAAGGCTCGTACGCTTCGATAGGGAGCTCGTCCGTGTCAAAGGGAAGGAGGGACTGACTCCTCTGCATCGCGCTGCGGAATCGGACAACAAGATCGGATGCTTGATTGAGCTTCTGCTCGCTTGCCCTGATCCCGTCGAGGACTTGACGATTCGTGATGAGACTGCACTGCACGTTGCTATGAAAGGCTCTTCAAGCGCTGAAGATTTGAACGCGGAAGCTTTTCAAATACTCTACGAATGGGTTTCGAGAGCTGGTGACAAACAGCTGGTTCTGAAGAAAGACGCCGAAGGAAACCCTGCGGAAGCCCACTATAACAAGCTGCAGCCACGGGCATGAATTCTATCCTTTAATTTTTTCTCAAGTACAATACAAAAAGTTAGAAAAATATAATGCGTTGGTTTTTTTGGCATTTGAAAGTTCGGGTTATTTAATCCGTTTCATTAATTTTAATCAGAAAAGTTATTAGATAGTTGGCAGAAATTTGATAGAAGTTAGTAAAAATTAACAAAATTTATAAAATTTAGAGTTTTAAAATAAATGCATAAAAAATAAAAATAATCAAAAATTAATTAAAATTTGTAATAATAAAAAATAATAAAAAAAGTTATCCTTTTAGGTAAAAACAATCTGTTTGGATAAAAAAAGTAACGAAAAAGTTGATATTTTTTATTTTTTCAGTTTTTTTTTCCCAAATAGACATGAATTTTTAAAATTTTGACCGATTATTGGAGTTGATATTGACTGATCCAATACTTTTTTTCTTTTCTTTTTTTTTTTGGCCAGACTTGTATATATAAAACTATGTAATTAAATTTTGTACTGCTTTTGTATATATATAAATGTAGAATTTTGTTCTGTATTATAGCATTAGTATTTCATTTTATAAAATTTTGAAGTAAATGTAATACAAGCACAAGTAATGTTCCAAAAAAATAATAATATTAAATATTTTTTGAAAAAATAAATAATTTTGAAATAAATACTCTAAAATAAATAATATTAAATAAATTAAAATTAATTAATTAATTAAAAAAATTAAAAAATAAGATATTGTGACTACCTGAAGCGGCCGTTAATACTGAGTCACGGTTGCTAAAATATTCGTGGATATTGACGCATTAAATAAAAAAATTATAATTACCTTTAATAGCAATAAGGCGGTCGCTAAAAATTTACAAAGACTTGCGCAAAAGTTTCCTGTGAAATGGCACAAATCATTAGCGATCACTTCGATGGTTGTAAAAGTCAAATAAGCGGTCACAAATTATATTGGGGGAATGATCATTGACAATCATTACTACGGTTGCTAATAATTATCAGTAACGACGCATTTGCATCTCTTAATAGGTGATCGTCATGTCGTCGCTAATAATTATTAACAACTGCAGTGCCCATTTTAGCTATTGTTTATGACATCTGCTAAAAATTCACTTTTTTGGGCATAGAAGTTACATCTTTTTTAAAAGAACTAAATTTTGATAGAAAAAATAATATAACGCATGAAAAAACCGACAAAAATGTTAAAAGCTGAAACGAAACCAAACTCAGAATATCAATTTTCTATTTTTTTATGCGCTCCGATTTTGAGGTAGGGAAGAAAAGAAGTTTTGGAGGTGTGTATCAAACAAATTGAAATTAACAAATTGATGATTTTTAGAACAAAATTCAAATTGAATTCCTTGTGCAACCAAAATCGACCCAGTCCCAAATTGATTGGTTTTCAAGTACTTTGTATACTGGTAGTTACGAAATATATTAATATATCCATACTAATATACGAAAGAACAACACATTTTGAACTCTCATTGTTATATAAAATATATGTCGAAAAATACTTTCATTCATGTTTTAAGAAAATATTTTTTTAGAAGATGAGTAAATAATTTTTTTAAAAAAAATATTTTATTTTTAAACAAATAGAGCATTTGTTATTTTTATTTTTATTTTTGTTTTTTTTGGTAATTCACTCATAAATTTACTTTACAAAAATGCCCTTTTGAATCTGCAATAACTTCCCATCTTTCTCCTTGATAAGTCCCCACTAATATGTTAAAGAAAAAACAATTATAAAGTTAGAAAAGAAAAGCAAAGATGGAAATGGAGGCCCCTCGTCTAGGTTGCACAAAAAAACGAAAAATCTTATCACTTGCCAAAACGAAAAGACTTTGCAACAAGAGATCAGTATTAGTCCATAAATGAAAAGTGTAAAAGAGAAGGTGTAAGTGCAGCATTACTGTAAACGAAAAAGAAAGACTTTGTAACAAGAGACAATATATTGATTTGTGTATATATGTTTTTTTTTTTTTGGGGGGGGGGGATTACACAGATTGAGAAGTCATTACAAGGTGTACACAAGGTGTACGGGCAGAAAAACCTTCATTTGCCAACGTTGATGATGATACTCAAAATATGTCTAAATATTTTGCGCACTCCAAAGCGATTTTACGAAAGTCAAGTTAGAAAAGTGCTTGCATATATGCTTTGGAGCCAAAGGGGTTTAACAATGGAGATGCGCAATATGGTGTTGGTGGTGGCTGTCCTAATCGCAACTGCTTCATTCCAAGCAATATTTAGCCCACCAGAGGATGAACATGGCGACTTGGTAATTCACAACAATAATTCTTCATCCCAAGACGAAACAACGAACGATTTCAAAAAGCCCGCAGGGGATAAGGCTTTTCTCCATGAGCTTTTTCTCCCGAATTCAATAGCCTTCACTGCATCAGTGGGGGTGATTATAATTGTCATCCAGTTGAGAGCCTATACTTCGATACTACACGTGTCTCTGATCTTTGTGATGACACATGTTACTGGTCTGTCTTGAACAACAGTAAGGTTAACACTCCTTTCGTGAAATTTCCCTATAACATTGGATCAGCGGCTTATCTATCTTGGGCTTATTATTTCAAGATTCTATTCTGGACCATAAGGAGTCGTAAACCTGAGTTGCTAGCCATACTGTTGTTGTCACCTTGTTTGAAGCAAAACTTTCGTTGCCTTCAACAAATGGGTGCTCTTACCTTGAAGTAATCGACTATCTATCTAATTACTACGCATGAACACACTATGTGAGATAGGCAGTTGCGTCAGTACGTATTATTCTTCTATTTTGGTGTTTTAAATTAATTTCATTACCCTGTAATTTCTGGATTGCTCTCTAGTACTACTAATATTATGTTGTAACTAAGTTGAATGTAAATTATAATTCCCATGTAGTTCCTTTTGAGTTTGTGTTAAGTGTGGGTGCGCTTCGATGTGTATTTGCAGTGTGATTGCTGTACCCAACTACTATATTGTAACATGATTACATTTCATAATGTTGGAATTTTCAGTATATTGAGTATACATTAATTAATTTTTTATTTTTTATCAAAAACGGGTTAGAACCAAGTAAGGATGGGAACGTACATGATAAGGCCCATTTTGTTATGATCTATATTGTTGGGCCTATGTTCACCTAATAGGGATAATGAGATTAGACGGTTAGTGTGGGCCTAAGGAGCTAACTGTATGCCTTTTATGGGAGGGCCCAGTGAGGCTAGGGTTTACCTATAAATATATGGCTAGATTCCCTCTCTACCCTAAACAGACAGAATATGCCCCATACAAAATCCGTCATACAGATCTAGGGTATAGAGAGGAAGATTCATAGCCACCAAAGTTATTTTTTGAACTTGAAGACTCTTTCTGTTTGCATTCAAGGATTATGGAACAAACAGGTATGCTTCCGCATTATTATATATACAATTTTGATATTCCTAAATTCATATATAGATCTACTTTAAATCTTACATTTGGTATCAGAGCCACTATATATGAATTAGGGACTCAAAATCATCGATTTATTTATATTCTTAATTTTCAAATTTAAATCCAAGATCCTGAATGATTTGATTCAGAAAAAGTAATAAAATATTTTTGAAAAATATAAAGGGTTTTTGTTTATCTCAGAATCAGATAGTAGAGGAAGATATATTGATGTAATGTTTTGTAAAAAATAAAATAAAAAAAATAAAAAAACAAAAATAAAAAGTGGCTGTGGTGGTTAAACAAGCAAGATTCAATTTTGCTTTTTTCCACTCTACCTACCAGCGATATCAAGTTTTGACCCAAACCCAGATTAACAAACAAGCTAATTAATAATACCTAATATTCTAAAAGTCATCTCTCGGCCGAAGACTCAGATAAACAAGACGCCGGTTTCTGCCGCCGGCTAAAACAGAACAAAAGCGAAATCTGCACTTTATAGATTATGAAATCGGACGAGGAATGAGATTTTTAAGTGGGGTACAGTGACCTAAAATATTTGGTTCTCTTATTCACTCGGTTTCCTCGTTCTTTTGTCCCACAACCTTATCAGTGTCAGGTTATCTGCTCTATTAATCTACCTCAATTGGAATTGGAATGAGATGCAATCAAATTGACATCCATAGGCATTGATTCCCTCGGCGTTACTTTTCCTTTTTTATTATTTAATTAAGAACCTACAACAAATCAATTATATGTTTACTGGGTTGATATTTTTTAGACTCAGAAAATCGAACGAATCGATTTAATCTCGAGCAAATTAACAATTTAATCTTTGACTGTGTCGAGTTTCGAAAAAAAAAAAAATCCTTTTGATTGAGTCCTGGTATTTTGGAAACAACAATGGCCGTTTGATTTACAATGTTGTTATCACTGCAATGAGGCCCTGTCAAGTTTGACTCAATCATTAATGATCCTAGATCCCTGGGATTATACCAAGATTTGTAGCGCTCATAGTTTAATAAGTTTTGGAGTCCCGACACTACAATTTTGAAAAGCACCGAAATATTTGTTTTTGTTTAACTATTGTCCAAAAGTGGAAAACTTTGCAATATTATTTATGTATGTATGTCTGTATATTAAATAAATAAAATAAAATATTAAATATGCTTTATTTTTTATTCTTCTTCTCATTTAAAATTTTTAAAAAAATATATATATACTATTTATGGTTAGAGATAAAAAAAAGTGTTAAGAATGGTACCTTTCCAAAAAAAAAAAAAAAAGAGAAAACCGAGCGCCCTCCAAGCTGAAAAATCCTTTTGGTTTAGAGTCCATGAAGCTTCGCAAGTCTTAAAATTCTGGACTTCTACTTAAATAAATAAAGTATATTTTTGGTGTTACGTGTACTAGCGCGTGAGAGTGCGTGCGATGCCCTATGGGGTTCTGAAAATTTTCATTCTGATCCTCTCGGGATGAGGATTCTAATTTTTCTTTATTTGGGCAATGGTTAATATTTTTTTTTTTTGGGCTTAAAAAGGTCTATTTTTGCAAATTCTTGGAAATTGTGCAATTTTTTTTTATGAGAAACAAATTTTTAGATCTTGTGAACATTAGTGTTCTCTCTCTTATGCATTGTCCCTCATAAAAAAAAGAGGCCTAAATTCGTTGTTTTATATGAAATTCTGTAATAGAAAATTTTGAGCACAAGGTTTGGCAACATATATGTTATTTATGGGATCAATAGGTATGTTCGGATATTTAAATACCCATAAAGACGTGATTGCAAGCGTATTTTTTTGATACAGAAATGCTGAAAATAACATAGGGTAATTTTAACCAAAAAAAAAAATTGTCATATTAAAGATGTATGGATTGATATATGTGCTACTGCTCAAAGGGGTACATCTATTGATATTTTAAATATGACAATATTCATTGTATTATTGCACGTAATCGCCTACCTAAAAAGGGCTATTGCATGTTTTAATGACATGGATAATTTTTTGACGACTGACTTGAGAATATTCATTTTTAGGAGGTTGATCTGCCAAAAGAGGACTGATTTTTTAAATGTTTGAGTATTTTCATTGTAGTTAACTGTGAGGAATCTCATAGCATGTTGCGCTCTCTGCCCAAAGGGGAGGGGGCAATGATGCACCAGGCTACCTTTATTATTATTAATATTATACTTAATTAAGTTTAAAGCACATAAGAATTGTTTATTGCCTATATTATGCTAATTCGTTGCCTCTTGTGTTCACATGTATAGTTTTGTTTAAAGTTATTAATAGTAATGCGATTATTGTGCTACTGAATGATTCCAATTTTAATAAGTGGGAGCAAATTTTTTTTTTTGGTAACCTATTTTTGATATTATAAATCTAATGGTAATATATAATCTCACTGGTTTTAATAATATTGAACTTTTAATTGAGCTATTTAATGGCCCCAAAGTGTTTATTTATATATTTTTCTCATTTTTTTTAAAGCACATAATTTTTTTTGGCATAAAATAGTAACTACAATCATAAACAACTTAAGTATGATTATGTCATGGTGAGAAATGTTAAGTTGATATTAGCATTACTGCCCAAAGGGATAAGCTTATTGATTCTTGATATTTCTTGCATATTTGTACATGACAAGCCATTGTATTAGTATATATAATAATCTGCCCAAAGGGGGTTGTTGTATATATTAATGACATAGTTAAAATTCAGTGACTAATCAGAGAATATTTGGGTAAGAAGGGTCTCTCTGCCCAAAGGAGATTGACTTTTCAAATCTGGGTATTCTCATTGGTGGTTTACTGAAGGAACCTCATAGCATATTGCATTCTCTGCCCAAAGGGGAGATGGCAATGATGCATCGAGTCATCCCTTATAGTTTATACTTGATTAAGCTTAAAGCATATTTTGTCTTTGATTGCTTATTATTATTTTAAAATCTTTAAATTATGGAGGAGATGATTATGAGTAGTTGGGGATTTATGATACCATTTCTAGTTATGCTCACGATCTTGTTGTACTTGATCTTATTTTTATTGGTGTTTCTAATCCCATTCTATAGATATCTGTGAGAAAATTCGTCAAAATGAGTTATCTATGTATCTCGGTGAAAATGATTATGATGCAGATCCTATGGTTCATCTAGTGACCTATGCTAGTGTTATTTTGAGTCCTTATGTAGCATTTGGGTGTCAATATTTTTCAATAGTGACCTAAATTAGGAAATTTATTTGGTGCAACCTAGGTGATACTAAGCGCATGGTGTGTAAGTTGATAAAAATTTATTCATGGGTTGAAACAAGTCTCGCACCAATGTTACTTATAGATGAGATTGTCTCTTCTACGAGTTTTATGAAAATAGGTTGGTTAGCGCATATACCCTAGGTCAGTGGGAGGAAATTTATTTTCCTTATTCCTTATGTGATGATACCCTTCTAGTTAGTACAGATTTGGGTCTCTTTAGAGATACTAAGCCATTATTGTCTAATACTATTGATATGAAAGATTTAGGAGAAGCCTAATTTGCTTTGGGTATTAAGATCATTCATAATATATCTCGTGATATGCTGGGGTTTTCTTAGAAAGAGCATATCAATCACATACTTGAGAGATTCAATTTGCAGAATTGTAGATTTGGTGATATTCTTGTTATCAAAGGTGACAAATTTAGTAAGAGTTAGAATCCCAAGAATGACTTTAAAGTGAAATCTATGCATAACATACATTTTGCTAGTGCAGTTTCCAGTTTTGTGTATGCACAGATATGTACCCCGTCGAATATAGTTTTTTTTTTTTTTTTTTCTGAGTGTTCTTGGGAGGTATATCTTGAATCCTGGAATAGATTATTGGATAACTGCAAATAAAGTTATGAGATATTTACATATAACTAAAGATTACATGTTTGTTTATAAAAAGGTTAATAATCTTAAAGTTATTAGTTATTCAGATTTTGATTTTGCTGTATATGTGAATGACATAAATCTTATTTCAGCATATATTTTATGTTAGCCGAGAGAGCTATTTCATGGAAGAGTGTCAAGCAAATTTTATAGTATCTTCCACCATCCATGTTGAGTTTATGTCTTATTTTAGGGCTACAATTTATGCTATTTGGTTATGAAACTTTATTTCACAACTTAAGATGATTGATTTTATAGTTAGACCACTAGAGATTTTCTATGACAATATTGTGATTATTTTATTTTTTAAAGAATAATAAATCTTCAAGTGGATCTATGTATATAAAGATCAAATATTTATCTATTAAAGATTTAATAAAGAAATGTGATATCATCATATTGATAACCGATGATGACAGACCCCTTTACCAAGGGATTTAGACCTATTTTTAATAAGCATGTTTCTAACATGGGTGTTATTGGATCTTTTGATGCACTTGGTTAGTGGGAGTTATTTTCTTTATATTATGTAACAGATTTTTATTCATATTGAGATATTTAGTTTCTCATTGCTACAAATCAATTGAAGGTTATCATTTATGATTCTTTTGATAACATTGATGCATGAATATATTCATGATTTATAATTTTGGAAGCCTTAAGTTTGTTGTTACTTATGCAATTTTTTTGAGATGTGTCTTAACTTACTTTGTGATATTTGTGTAAGGCACATTGATTTTCATTTAAAACATTAAAATTCTCTTACTTATTTGATAAGCATATCTAAAGAGAATTGAGAAAATTCTCTTGCTTGTTTAATGAGCATATTGAAAGAGAATTGTTTGATAAATATTTTAAGATGTGTCCTGCCTTACTTTTGTGATATTTGTGCAAGACACATTGGTTTCTATTTGAAACATTAAAATTCTCTTGCTTATCTCTTGCTTATTTGATAAGCATATCTAATTGAGAAAATTCTTTTACTTATTTGATGAGCATATCTAAAGAGAATTAGACTGATAAGGGATTAGCATATTTATAAGATCACCTATTGAGTGCTAATTTCCACCACACTATCTCATGTGATCCATGTCGATAAGGTCATTGATATTTGTAATCACGAGTGGTATTACATGAATTATAAGTATAATGTCTGCCTTAATTCGATATTGATTATCTTGTTGGACGGGATTGTTTTAGGTGTTGTTTCTCATCTTACTTGGCTTTAAAATGTGGCCACATATAGTCTCCGACCTTAGAGTTATTTTTGAAATCTTTTCCAAAATTAAAAATAATTAATGTTTGCTCAAGTGGGAGAATGTTGGAATTTTTAGTATATTGAGCATTCATTCATTAATTTTTTATTTTTTTATCAAAAACGGGTTGGAACCAAGTAAAGATGGGAACGTACATGATAAGGCCCATTTTGTTGTGATCTATATTGTTGAGCCTATGTTCACCTAATAGGAATAATGAGGTTAGACGATTAGTGTGGGCCTAAGGAGCCCACTGTAGGCCTTTTATGGGAGGGCCCAGTGAGGCTAGGGTTTACCTATAAATATATGGCTAGGTCCCCTTTTCTACCCTAAACAGACAGAATACGCCCCATAGAAAATTCGTCATACAGACCTAGGGTATAGAGAGGAAGATACATAGCCACCAAAATTATTTTTTGAACTTGAAGACTCTTTCCATTTGCATTCAAGGATTATGGAACAAATAGGTACGCTTCCGCATTATTATATGTAAAATTTTGATGTTCCTAAATTCATATACAGATCTACTTTAAATCTTACACATAATTCATTTGAGCTCATGCGTACGTACATATAAAGTAATTCATAACGTAGCTGACAAATTTAGTTTTGCATTTATTAAAAGTAGTAGGCACAGGTACAACACCCTTATTGTATGTATTCGGTTAGAGCACATGGGGGGTTTGAATGGAAAAAATTAATATAAAAATGACATGTGATAAAATTTAATTAGTAAAATTTGATAAACTAAAATAGGGCATAATACGCGTGAATATATTAATAGTAAAGATAAAAAAAAAAAAAAAAAAGGTGAACTGGGCAACTCTTACATGGCTAGACCACAGTATTTGACGGTATTCATTAAACTATTACTAATACATAGAAGTTGTCAGATTGAGAAATGGTCTAACAACACTCTCAAGTTGTACCATCTGCTATTCAATAATTAGACATCCTTTCGAGGAGGAATTGTTCACAAAGCGTCTGAGTTTTTACTAATTCTTTAAATGTACCTTGTTTAGACTCCTACAAAATAAAGATGCATGACTCTGCTAGTCTAATTGATCCTTGTTGTTAATCAATAGCCCGTTGGTTTTCAGCTTTCACCCCCCAAAAATTAATGTATATCAATTCAAAGTTGTCTAATCCGGATACAGATTAAAATATCATGTACCTCGTCCACCCACATTCTCAAATTAATCCACAGCCGTTGACTTGGAAGCCTCTAGATTTGATGGCTTTTGGTGGGCCATCGAACCCAAGGAAACAGATTCATTTCATTTTTACATATTTTAAAATTATACTGTGACTCACTGAACGATATAAAAACAAAAATGAAAAAAAAAATATTAAAAAAAATTGTCTACCTGTTCACATTTTCCCCAGTCTTGTGTTCTGTGTGACCTACCTAAACAGCTATAAATATGTGTTATGCATATGTGAACTTCGCATCTCTGAAAACCTTTCTTCAACATCTTCTCAATACCCTTGTTCTTTGAAAACTCTCTAATTCTTCATCTTCTCACAATTCTAGAGTTACGAAGTTATACTTTTGTGTAAGAAGAAATGGGTTTTGAACCTAAAAGCGTTTACTTTCTACTTTGTATCATGGTGTTATTGCCCGCACTTTGCTCCTCAATGGACATTTACGTGTCCTCTAGAGCTACCTACTACCGTAGCTCTGACGGCATGGGTACTCCAAGTATGTATATTATAATATTCTCTTCACTACATGTTGTATTTGTTATATAATCAGAAAATTTTCTCAAAAAAAAAAAAAAAAAAAAATTGTCAAGTTAATAAGGTAATGAAGAGCATATTTTCAATTAAAAGGGTGTTTTTGTTACGCGGTTATCCTTGTCTTGTGAATATAATTCCTTCTTTTGTGATAAAGTAGCAATTTCTTGCATTAAATTGTCTACATTGATTCATTTAGCAACATTAATTATTATTATTTATGGTTTAATGTTTTTAAATTAGCTAGAACATGTGGATTTGGTGAATATGGAAGTACGGTTTACCATGACTCGATCGCCGCAGTATCTAATAAATTGTATAAAAATGGAATTAGTTGCGGCACATGCTATCAGATAATTTAATTTTTGTGCGTTCATTCAAATTAGAAAGTAAATAAATGATCATTTTTTTAGGAGATTGTGCGTTTTTAGATCAAAATTCAAATAGCAGTGTGTAGTTATTGCAAATTATAACTTAGAAGAAAATGAATAGATCTGGAGAGACATTTCTGAGTAAATTTTGAAATACCATGAATAAAAATGTTCATCAATGTATGTTAAAAAGTCTGTAATTAAGTAAAAAAAAAAATAATATGCTTTTTGTAGCAAACCAAATGGAAGATGATTTATTGTTTGCTTATGTATGAGTTAGGTTAGGCGCAAGATTCCAGAACTTTGCAACAGAGAAGGAGTGAAGGTGGTGGTGACGGATCACGTTAAGGAGACAGAACGGACTTCATCCTAAATAGTAAGGCTTATGAAAGTATGGCTCATTGTCCAAAGGCGACCTCCAAGTTGATATCTTATGAGATGGTTGAAGTAGAATACAAAAGAATTCCTTGTGAGTACAAAGGTCACAACCTTGCAGTGAAAGTTCACGAGTACAGTAGGTTTCCTGACTATCTAGCCATAATCCTTCTGTACCAATCTGGCAAAAACGACATCACATCGATTGAACTATGGCAGGTAGAGTAGTCAACTAATCAATTTAATTTAGACCTAGTTTGGTAAATTGAATAGTTGATTGATTTTAGCATATATATTGTTTCGAAACAGCCTATTAACAGAGAATGGGGCAGCATGAGAAACGCCTATGGTGCAGTATGGGACATGCCAAACCCGCCAAAAGGTGTGCTTACCCTCAGAATCAAAGTGAATGGCAGTGCAGGGAAGAAGTGGATAGAGCTGGTTCGAGTAATTCCTACTAAATGGAAGGCTGGTGCTGTCTATGCAACAAATGTCAAGCTCGCTTGATGAGCTCCATAAAATCTCAATCCTAATATCTACTTATATATATATATATATATATCTAAATATGTGCAACGAAAAAGCTCCTTATAATGTGTTTTTTAATTAAGTGAACAAGGTTGTGTGTTGTTTGTAGCGGATCTAGAGCAAGTGCTCTTTGCCGTACTGAATAATGGGTATTGGGTTATGTGTTTTGTTCATCAACGAAATATGAATAAAAGCTCAACTTAATTAGATTTTTATTTTTGTTTTTATTTTTTTTCTTTAGAGTTAATTAAAGTGTTAAAGGATGTTTTTACTTCAGGAAATAGTAAATAGTAGTACTTAGCCCGTTGGTGGTAAAATACACGAGTTAAATTTATCTTAGAAAATTAATTTAACTTGAGAAAATTTTGTGAAAACATTGCGAATGTATACTTGAACCTAAGTACGTACATGCAGCAACTCAAGAGTCCCATTGTAATTATTGTTCGACTAAATTTAGCATTTTTGTTTTTAATTAACTCTCTCTTTCCCAATTCTTCTTGTCTGCTTTTATCAAAATCAAGGAAATTAAATAGATTGAAGTATTATTTTTTGTTAAAATATTTGCATAACATAACTTTATTTATCTTTCTATAAAAATGTAATAAATTGAAGGTAAGCTCAAAAACACTTTTATAGTATGCTAGTGTTCAAAATGTAAATCTTTTAAGTTAGTAAATATAAGTTTTTAAAACCATTTTAAAAATTTTAAATCTTTAAAAATGCGTAAATAATTTCTATTACGTAAATATTTCGATTATGTCATTATTTTAGCTCAAGGATGTAACAAAATATTATTGGTTAGGATTTACTATAATTAACATTTGTAAAAGGGTTATTACAATAATATTCAAATTATGCAAGCCCTATTTGTATTTAACTAGATGTGCACAGGTTGTCCTTATAATTACCCAAAAAATAAGTTCAATTTACCATTAAAAGTATCATGTTTTGAATAATATTATCACAAAATATATTTAATATCCCCGAAATACATTTAGTGTTAGATATATTGTGATGACGATAACATTACATCACTAAAATTATTTTTAATTATAAAATTTTATATAATAAGTAGGTTTAGAAACATATTCTTATTGAGTAGAGTGAGATAGAATTAAATATGAAATTATTAAGAAAATTATATATCCAAACATAGATCCAAATTTGCCGAGTCCATAAGTTCTCAATCCATATTAAGACATGTGAATAATGGGGTATCTAATTCAATTGCTGGACTAACAACATTTACGTATTATCAAATTTATAATGTCCAAAATTTATATTAGTTTAACATTTATAATATTATATAAAATTATATCTATATCTGCTTAATGAAGATTAGAATCCGAGACTACATTCAATTCATTAAAAAGCCTAATTACTGTGATTAATTTTTCAACACTAAGACCGTCCATCCTTGCTGTAATGATTAGATAAATATAACCTAATGTACATTATATATTAACCAAAGACACTTCAATTTTATATGTAATAACCTGAGGCTTTTACATACAATATTAATGGCGGGCATAAAAATTTGAGTTGCAGAAAATCAAAATAAACTTTTTATATTTAAAAAAAATTATATAGAAAAAGGACAATACATTAAATATTAATATAAATACTTGTAAAGTGAATGAAATGTAAGACAATTTTTAAATTTTGAATCGTTGTGCCCCGTTTTTCCTCTTCTTATCTGCCATTGCGTCACTCTGGCTCTGTTTTAGTAAGATAGGATTTAGAAAGCTAAAAAAAAATTTGTATTTTTTTTAGTTAACTATAGGCTAATTATTAAAAAGTTAATTTTTTTTGTATCTAATAAGAAAAAAAATTAATTTTTTAACTTTTTATTATTTGACTTTTTTATCTTTTATAATTTAAAAGAGATATAAAATATAACAGAATAAATTTGATCATTCAAAAAAAACAAAAAAATTAAATAGTTAGAGCCTAAATAGCTAGCTACTAGTCTTCTCAAACACACTAATTTTTTTTGCTTTCTCATATTCTTAGCCAATGATAAAAGAACCATAATTCATACACAACCTACATATATATATATATATATATATATGTATATGAATGTATGTAAGTTAACAAACAGGAAACAGGACAAAGTAATGCATCTGGTGATCAAAGAGGTATCCTGTCACACTTTTTCTTTGCCTCTTATTCGTTTCTTCTCTCTCTTTTTTAAATTCTTTTAAACCAATTAACCAATACGTGTTACACGTGATAAATCACTCCATTATTATTTATATAATTTTTACATAATATTAATTGTACTTTATTCTCTTTGTGATTTAAATAAAAAAATACATAATCACATTTAATTTAAAAATCAACACATAATTATTTTGTGATTTGAATTGAACTAAATTTAAAATTAAAAAAATATTAAATTTAACTACGTTTGTATCACATGTGCCGCATAGGTTTAGATGTGATCATCTAAAAACTATTGTCTAGAAAAATAGAGCAAAATTGAATCTCTTTATAAAAAAAAATGAAATAGTATTTCATATTTAAAAAAATAGATAAAAAATTACTTTTATTTATTTAATTTTATAAAAATCATTTTCTTCTAATTAATTTTAACTCACAAAATACAAATTCGATTAAATTTAATAAATTCAATTAATTTTACCCTTTAATCTAAATTACGATAAGTTTATTAGTTGATTTTAAATTAGTAATGCAACATATATTTCTAAATCAAGCTCCAATATGCAATAAAATAATTAAACCCATCATTATTATTATTATTTAGATCGAGTATGAGATAAAAAATTTAATTTTAGAAATGGATTTTCATCAGTCGGTTAAATATTTGAAGTTGCTTTTAATTTGACGATCATAATCAGATCATTTCAATTCAAATTAAATTAAATGATATCATCCAATGTTGTAAGCTCTTTAAGACACTATAATTAGAATCTTACAGCATGCATCATTTTGAGCTGATAGAGATAGAGAGTGATGAAAATATAGAAAATGTGTTTTTTAAAGTTTTTATTTTCTTATACAATCATCAATCACTATCGTCCACTGGTTGTCACCAACATTCAGTCACTACCTCTCATTACTGTCATTACCTCCCACTTATCTCTAATCACCACCAAATATATTATTATTTAATATAAAAATATTTAATTAATATATAAAATATATTAATATATTAAATTAATAATTAATTTTATCAATAATTAATTTAATATATTAAATATATTAGTTAACTAAATTATATTAATTATAATTGAATTTAATTAGTTAAATCAATATTAAAATATTTTATTAAATTAGTTTTAATATTTTCACCAATGGTTTATGACTTACGAGGCTGCATCAATACAAAGCACAAAATATGTTACTTGACTATCCAGGCCTATTCCACAGATAACCCTCATTCGACCATGGTTTTACCCGCATCAATGCACACTTATGAATATAACTTCTAGAATCATCAATGGCATTGACAAAAATGTTTTGGATATACTTCCTGCCAAGATAATCCAAATTCTTATCAGCTAACAAGCACAAGTATGAGTGATTCGGGATAATTTATAAAAATGTGGTTAATTTACTTAGTTTCTTGCACTGCTCGTGTTTAAATTCATCATTTATGTATCTAAAATTCCAATGCCAAGTAATTGTTGTAACAGTACACTAGTGTTATGTTTAGAACATGGATTGTGGAGTCAAAAAAAAAAAAAGAAAAATTAAAATCTATAAATTGCAACATTTTTGTATATTTAACTAAACAAAAGTTAAAATTTGTTAACAAACACGTATTTATTTTGATCTTTTTTTTTTAATTCAAAAAAAAAAACATAAATTTAATTTTCTTCACTTCACTTTACAATCATACTATTTTCCTTCACTCTACTTTTCCAACCACAAATCCATATTTCAAAAATAACCTAAATGTCCATTTCTTTTCAGTTTACACTCTCTAGAAAAATTAAATAGGGAACCAATTTCAGCTACGCCAAAAAAGACAACAATTTCGCAAAAATCAGCAGATCGAAGTAGCAGAGGAAAGGAATTGAAAATGCCAGCTTTTGCAAGAGAGAGAAAATCCGGAAATTATTATAGCCCCAAAAAACAAAAAATCTTTAAAAAATAAAATAAAAAATTACCAGCATCAATCACAGAATCCCAGTCGGTCTTTCCATTTTTGCGAAACTGCTTCAAGTCCCAAGTCCCTCCCACCCACCGAGGATCCCGAAATTTACCTCCCAACTCCTCTGCCGCTGCCGCGGAATCATTGGACCATAAAGCACCGTCGTCCGCCGCCAATTTCTGCTCGGAATCGGCCACTGGAGATTCAGAAACCTTCAGCTCAAAGTTCTGATCCTCTACAGTGGCAGGAGAGGCCACCTCGCCGGACCCATCGTCAGTGGCTCTTGTGGACACCGAGATGAGGGTCCCTTGGGTCTGAGAGAGAGATAAGACTTTTGGGTCAAATGGGCTTTTGCCGAAGAGGGTGGAGGTTAGGTTGGGAGGTGGTTTGAAGGAGATGAAAACATAGCCATGGACATGCTTATCCAAGTCGAAGGGCCGAAGCTGAGAACGTTAGTTGTTTTGAGCTGTCCTCAAACCTAAAAATTGGGTTTTTATTTATTATCACAATTTTTTTTTAGAGCACAACCTAAAGGATGTAAATGCGACGGGTATCCATCTATTAACTATTATTCTATTACCATTTTTAAATTTATTATTATTATTTTTACTTATTACTATGCCGCTCGATAAATAATCATTTAAAAAGACTCACTAGGTAACTATTTAAAAATTAAATTTTTTAAAATAATTGATATATTTTCTTATAATACCCAATAAATATATTTTTAATCTATCAAAATTTTTATTATTTTTCATATCAAGCAAAAAAAAAAAAAAAGCATTTAAATGAACGACAAAAAAAAGTATATATAAGTCGGTAATTATTTATATATTTAAATATAAACTCATCAATAGGTCAGACTTAATCCAAATTCAATTCAATACTTTTAGATCAGATTTGACATATTTAATTATGACATGACGAATCTAGATTTGTTAGATTCAATTATTAATGAATCTAAATTTTAATTCGACCCGTTAGACATGTTATTTTGAATCACTTCAGAATACCTCACAAAATATTCTTTAATTAATTTATAATTTTTAACATTTTTCATTTGAAAGAAAAAACATATTTATTAGTTCAAAAAATATAAAAGTTTCAATTAAAAAAGAGTTAAAGAGTTAGTGGTATTTGGTTTGTTATTCTATTTTTTATTTTTTGTTTTTATTTTTCTTTTTTTTTTGAGTTTAGTTTTTATTTTACGTTTTTAAAAATAAGAAAAACAATTCAAAATGTATTTGGTTTCAAAATTTATTTTAGAAAACTAAAAAATGAGTTATACATTAAGTAAAAACTAGTAAAGAGTCGTTTTCAACGTTTTTAATCTCAAATAAAAAAATCTCAAAATAAAAAAAATAAAGTATTTTTTATTTTTTTTGTTTTAAAATTTTTAATATATAAAATATATAAAACAAAAATAGAAAATAAAAAAATGTAAACTAAACACCACCAGAGACTCGAAATCATATGCAATTGATTTTTAAAACTCTAGCTGATTCGATTCTAGAAACTCAAACGATCGCTTTGAAGGACCGAAAAGTATGGAGATGGACAATTTGAATGTTTCTGCAGCCGCAATTTTAGTTACTTGATGATAATCTGTTTGGCAGCGTGATGATTTAATTTGGTTGCTTATTTTTTACCAATTTGTTATTTATTTATTTTTTTTTTAACTTTTTACCAATGGTTATATTGCCAATTAACTTCAGGTTACATTTAGAATGTGTTGAGATTGACAAAAAAATAAGATAATTTGAAATAATTTATGAATTCGTAATTTGTACAATAAGATAAAAAGTGAATAATTTTTAAAAATTTTTAATATTTTTTAACGTTTTTAAGTATTTTTTAGTAATCCAAACGGACCCTTAATGTGTTTGGAGTTAAATATTTCTCCAATGCCGGCCTCGACAATTCAGTTGCCCAAACCTAACTTTGAAAATTTTACCCTTTTATACTAATATATAAGTCAAGACATAAAACAGAACTAAGCTTGTAATATATTTTTTTTAGCATTAATTACATCAAAAACTAACTGGGTTATGATACTTTATAATTAGCACGATCCGGTTCAAAGAAACACACTTCTCCTTGCATCTTTTGAAGCAAATTCTTCAATCAACTTCTTATACTCTAAACTATCTAAGAACTCATTTTCAATTGAGATCATAGCCAACCCACATAATCTCTTTTGTGACATGGTAGTCCGAAAGTAAGTTTTGATCAACTTCAACTTAGAAAAACTCCTCTCCGTCGAAACAACCGTAACAGGTATAGTCAACAAAATTCGATACGCCACCAATACCATTTGAAAACCCCCATCTTTCTAATAAGGCTTGATAAAATCAAGGATGTCAATCGATTTTATCACTTCTCTTGGCAATATTGTTTTTAAATGTCTAAGTTCTTGAAATAACTCATCCCCATAAATATCACCATGTTCGTTGTGTTCCAAGAAACTTTGAAGTTTAGTGCAACGTTCCTTCAATGCTCTTCACAAATACCTTTGAAATTTGCATTAAATAAAAATCCAAAGGTTGCTTCATATTGTTCAAATTGCACAAACCGCTCCCTCAATGACATAAGAGCTTGATCTATAATTTGAAGGAAATAGGTTGTTCTAAATTTTTCCTCTGGAGATAAACTTCCAATAGCCTCATCTTCCACATCCTCATCAAATTGCTTCTTCCTACGAACAACTCTTTTTTCTTCAAATACCGGATCAATACCAACTTCAAGTGCAAGTTCTTTCGCTTCCTTCATCAAGTCTTCAAAACCCTCCGCTCTAAGCTTTTCAAAGAACAAAATCAACTCCTTTATTCTTGTACTTGCATCTTCAATATCCATCTTTTCTCTTTGAAGAATTTTACTAACTTGATTAACTTTATCTAAGATGGTGTACCAAATGCATAAGCTAATCAAGAATTCAAAATTCTCTAAAGCAATGCGGCACAATTGACCGCTATTAGAAAGTGTGTCTAAATTAACCCCCAAGTGCAAGGGTGTGCGGTGTAGCTTTAAACTCGGTGAGTCCGAGGTCGAATCCACAGGGAACCTAATATTAACTATTTTTCTAGGTTATTGAAGTTAAAAATAAACAAATTTAAATTATATTTGGGCAGATTTTTTTATAAGTTAAGAACTTGAAATAAATTAAGTAAATTAACCAGAACTACTTTAACTACTGAAAGATAAAAAATAGCAAAGTAAAATCACGAAAATTTAAACAGAAAATTAACAAGCGTTCTCAATAAATCAGAATAACAATTGAATTTAAATTGCAAATAATAGCAAATAAAAATAACAAATATCAATAACAGAAAGGAAGTTCTCGATTTAATAACTAATTCCGGGTGGAAGGCATATTTCATAAATTAATACAGGAAATTTTATTTTTTACTACGACTTATATTTCACGTAAAAGAAATAATAAATCGGAAAAGTATCTTCGTGAACGTTCATAAAATCTCACGGTCACAATCTTGTATTCACGTTTAGGATTACAAGATCGAAAAATAATCGTTTTAAAATATCCGTGAGTCCAATTCAATTTCTTTATTTCAAATGTTTAATAGGAATTTTTAGAGGTTCAAAAACTCTTTCTAACACTTGATCCAAGAAAGGAAGAGGGAAGTGATCCTTTCTCGTTATAGCATTGAGCTTTCGATAGTCAATACATACTCTCCAACCAATTTGAATTCGAGTTGGGACTAACTCATTATTTTCGTTTCTAACCACGGTGATGCCCGATTTCTTTGGAATTACTTGTGTAGGACTAACCCATTTCGAATCAGATATTGGATATATGATTCCTACATCAAGTAATTTTAAGACTTCAGCTCTTACGACTTCTTTCATATTCGGGTTGAGCCACCTTTGCATTTGACGAATCGGCTTAGCCTCCTCTTCTAGGTATATTCGATGCGTGCAAAGAAGAGGGCTGATGCTAGTTAAATCTGCCACCGACCAACCTAGAGCTTTCTTATGGCCTTTAAGCAACTGAACTAATTGGGATTCTTGTTCAATTGACAATTCCGATGAAATGACTACTGGGTAAGTTTCTTTTTCTCCTAAAAATGCATATTTTAGATTACTGGGTAAGGGTTTTCGATCAGGTTGTAGGAGCTGTCAATTCAGATGGTTCTGCTTTCTTAAGAGGTGGTCCTATCTCCTCAAAGGTTGGTACCCATTTTCCTATTGACATAATTAGGCATACCTCTAACCAATCGTATATTGCTTTCACTTCAACCATCTGAGTTGTGAAACTGATATTTTCCTCACTGAAGCAAATTGCTTTTTCTAGAGGATCCTCTATAAATTCACGATCCACATAGTCTTGAACTATTGTTTCAATCAAATCCACTCTTTGTATATCAGGCTGTTCATCAGGGTGTTTGCTCACATGGAAAATATTAGTTTCAAACTCAATATTTCCAAATGACATTTTCATTGAACCATTTCGGCAATTGATAAGTGCATTAGAGGTTGCAAGAAATGGTCTGCCTAATATAACAGGTGTATAATTTGGAGCAGATAAATTGGTTAAGGGTTGTGTATCTAAGATAATGAAATCAACTGGGAAGCAAAATTCTTCCACTTGAACTAACACATCTTCAACTATTCCTCGTGGAACTCTTATTGATCTATCTGCCAATTGTAGAGTTACACGAGTGGGTTTTATCTCTCCTAAACCCAATTGCTCATAAATTGAGTATGGTAACAGATTGACGCTAGCCCCTAAATCAAGTAGTGCTCGGCTAATGTAGTACTCTCCTATATGGCATAAAATAGTGGGACATCCTGGATCCTTATACTTAGGAGGTGTACGACATTGTAGAATTGCACTAGCTTGTTCAGTCGGGAAAGCCTTTTCCTTAACATTTAATCTCCGTTTTACTGTGCAAAGTTCTTTTAGAAACTTAGCATATGAAGGGATTTGTTTAATCACATCAATGAGAGGTATATTAATTTTTACCTGTTTGAATACCTCTAACATTTCATTTGCTTGAGTTTCTTTTCTTGCGATTAAAAATCTTTGAGGAAATGGAGGTTTAGGAATATACTCTCTTGATATAACCTCTATTCCCTTCCCTTTCTCTCTCTCTTTCTCCTTATCCTTATCCGTTTCTTTACCCGTTTCTTCCTCTTCTATCCTTGATTTATCTTGTGTTATTTGCTCAAGTTCTAACTCTTTCCTAGGTACAGATTCCTTAGTATGGATGGTTTTATCAATGATTTTACCACTCCTCAGTGTCGTGACAACTTGTACTTGCTCAATATTATTCTGGGCACTGGAAGATCCTTCAGCTTGGTTTACTTGAACTGATGGATTTGGTTTTGGTTGAGCGGGCAGTCTACCTTTTTGTTGAGTACTCAAGGCTTGAGTTATCAAGGTTAACTGGCCCTTAATATCTTCCATAGTTCTATTGTTTTAAGCCCACAGTGAAGATTGTGCGCTCATAAATTGCTGAAGTGTTTCTTCAGTGGTCCTTCTATTTTGAGGAAAATGTGTATGTAGTTGTTGTCCCAAATTTTGAGGTGGTCCAGAGTGAGAGATTGGTATAGGTGGGGCAGTATGAAACTGTTGAGGCATTGATGTTCCCTCAGTTCTCCGGCCAAAGTTTGGATGGTTCCTCCAACTAGGATTATAGGTTTCAGAAAATGGGTTTGCTACTTGGTTTTGTCCCCTATATGGTTGACGAAATTGGTTAACTGCGTTAACTGGGAGTTCATTCGCTTGTTGGTTTTGCACTATCTCTCTACAAACTGGGATCGTAGGGCAATCATCTGTTGCATGTGCTTGACTGTCACACATAAGACAGTAGACATTAGCTACAGATTCTTTAACTATAGGTGTATCCTTCCTAATTTTTAAAGTCTCTATTTCCTTAGTCAAAGTTGCTAGTTTGGCTTTGAAATCATCAGTTTCACTCAACTGATGTTTACCTCTACTTAGGACTACATTGGTAGCTTGGGTATTTTGGGTTCCTGTAGTGTCCCATGTTTGTGCATTCTCAGCTAGAAACTCGAAGTAATCATAAGCTTCCTCAGGTGTTTTATCATAGAACTAACCATTACACATGGTTTCCACGAATTGTTTTAAATTTGGTGTTAGCGATCCATAGAAGATGCTAGCTAAACGCCAAATCTCAAATCCATGATGTGGACAAGCATGCAATAGGGTTTTGAATCTTTCCCAACACTGATAAAAGGGTTCATTGAGATGAGGGGCAAAATTCAAAATTTGATGTTGAATGGCATCAGTCCTATTGGGAGGAAAGAATTTCTTAAGGAACTTGGCTTGCATTTCATCCTAAGTTCGTATGGAATTGGAAGGTAAGAACTCAAACCACCTAGCGGCTTTATCCTTTAATGAAAATGGAAAGAGTTTAAGAAACACCAAGTCTATAGGAAACCCTTGATCTCTAATGGTGACACAAATGTTCCTAAAACGTGTAAGATGATCATATGGATTCTCAGAATCCATACCATGGAATGTAGGCAACAGTTGGATCATTCCGGGTTTAAAACTAAATGTCCTTTGATTTTCTGGCCAAACTATGCATGATTCAGGTGTTTGTCTATCGGGTTGCATTATATCTCTCATAGAACGTCTTGCAACTACCTCACCGTTATCAACACCTTGATTCCCATTAACACCCGCCATTTCTTTTTCAGAAATAGAAATTTCTTCAGAAGTAGAAGATGGAGGTATGTAAATGTCCACGAATAACCTAGATAAGTCTAATCGCCTTAATCTACCGTTTTCCCCCACGATTCCAATTGCTCATACACTAATTAAAATGTTAGGAAAAATATTGATGCCTAAATTGCACTATGGGGAATCCAGACAAAAGTAATTATTTTTACTAAAGTATAAAAGCACACTTAATAAAAGAAACTAAAAAAAAATTATCAGGATCTGTTTTTTTTTTATATAAATAAAAAAAATTAGGGAACTGAAAAATACTTAAAATGCTATTTTTAAAGTAACTACCAAAAAATAACTAAGTTCTCTATAGTAAATACTTAGATTAAATTCTAAATTAATAAGATTTTTATAAATTTCTTTTCTTAATGTAATTTTATAAAAGAAACATAAAATAAAATTTTAAAATTCCTTACTCTCGAAAATAAATTATTCAATTAATTTTTTTTTTTAAATTGAGTAAACTTAACTGGGAAAAAAAAAACAAACAGAAAAAGCAACTAAGCGGTCCAGACCATCTATCTAGTGGTTGGGACCATCTAAGCAACGGTCGAGACCATCTTCTGAATGGTTGGGACCACTGAGATTATGTCCAGAAACTAAAAAGAAAAAGAAAACAGTAAACTTTTTTTTTTTTACTTTTTACTTTACGAAAACGAGATATAATGTACTTACTTTTATATATAAAATTTTAACTAAAATATAAAAAAAATAATTTTTTTAATTTATTTTATTTTTTTACTGAAATAGGAAAAAAAACAGTGCAGAATTTTTTTTTAACTGAAGTAAATAGAAATAAACAAAACAGATAAATTTTTTTTTTTTTGAAAATAGCAAATAAAATTAACCTACAATAATCTTAGGAAAATAGAATTTTTTTCTTGATTCCCTGGCAACGGCGCCAAAAACTTGACCGCTATTAGAAAGTGTGTCTAAATTAACCCCCAAGTGCAAGGGTGTGTGGTGTAGCTTTAAATTTGGTGAGTCCGAGGTCGAATCCACAGGGAACCTAATATTAACTATTTTTCTAGGTTATTGAAGTTAAAAATAAACAAATTTAAATTATATTTGGGCAGATTTTTTTATAAGTTAAGAACTTGAAATAAATTAAGTAAATTAACCAGAACTACTTTAACTACTGAAAGATAAAAAATAGCAAAGTAAAATCACGAAAATTTAAACAGAAAATTAACAAGCGTTCTCAATAAATCAGAATAACAATTAATTTAAATTGCAAGTAATAGCAAATAAAAATAACAAATATCAATAACAGAAAGGAAGTTCTCGATTTAATAACTAATTCCGGGTGGAAGGCATATTTCATAAATTAATGTAGGAAATTTTATTTTTTACTACGACTTATATTTCACGTAAAGGAAATAATAAATCGGAAAAGTATCCTCGTGAACGTTCATAAAATCCCACGGTCACAATCTTGTATTCACGTTTAGGATTACAAGATCGGAAAATAATCGTTTTAAAATATCCGTGAGTCCAATTCAATTTCTTTATTTCAAATGTTTAATAGGAATTTTTATAGGTTCAAAAACTCTTATCAGTGATTATAGAAAATATGATCAAGAATTTTTGTGTTCGAATATACTTGATCTAAAAAAATATTGAATTGGAAATAATTAAAGGCTTATATTCAAAGGTTTTCATACCTCGAATATAACCACATAAACATTAATTTAGAAATATGTTTCCACCCCTCATTAAGTTATTGAATCAAGAAAATAAACTTTAGCCAGACATGATATTCATAACACGAACTATTGATATTGTCATGCAAACTAATAAGAATACTGCAGATAAAAAAGAATACCTGGTATTAGATTAAAACTTGAAATAAAATATTCAACGAACTTTCAATCACCAAAACTCTTCTCCAAACTCTCAAAAACACAAAACTAATAATGTTTTCTGGAACTCAAAATTGCAGACTGCAAAAAACTCTCTACTCAAAATTCCTCTGTCCTCTCAAAAGCAAAAACCGCCATCCGGAAAAAATATCCTTTTCCATTAAAAACATTACAATCCGAATTTTCTATATGGAAAATAGTATATTGTTGCCGAAACCAGAATAATTCCTTCTTTCTTTTCCTTCTTTTCCACCTGAAACTGCCAATCATGAACTCAGATTTTGGGGTTGCGTATGGTAATGGTTCGGACCAGGAGCGGGGGGTGTCCGGACCGGAGTAAATTTTGCGGTTACCAAATATATACGTTGGAGGTTTGAAATAATGGTCCGGACCATCCCTTGAGTGGTTGGGACCATTGAGAAGATGGTCTGGACCAGCCTTTGAATGGTCGGGACCATACCTCCAGTGGTCGGGACCATTCCTTGAATGGTTGGGACCATACCTTGAGTGGTTGGGACTACTACTTGTGCAATATTCCTGCAACGTTAGCCAAAAAGACATTAATCTTAAATATTGATAAATTTGTATTATTAGGAATAAAATACGTTAAATAAAGATAAATTATATTTAAATGATTACATTTTATTAGTGTAATCAACAATCCTTTAGCTTTCGACATCACAACATCATCATGTTTAGAAAGATTTGTAATTTCAACTAATGCATCTCTTAACTCCGGTGCTTGCCTTCTTGTAGCTCTAATACTCTCAACGTGACTTTCCCAACGAGTTACCGACAATGACTTTGGTGTCAAACCCTTCACATAGGTCCTAAGAACATCCCATCGATGCGGTGAACTTGAAAACAAAGTATAAACCTTTTGCACATATGCAAAAAAATCTTTTGCCTTCGTAATAGATTTTGCCATGTCACATAGTGCAAGGTTTAAGCTATGACATCCACATGGAGTATAAAATGCTCTAGGATTTACATCAAGTAGTCTTTTTTACACACCTTGATGTTTACCTTTCTTGTTTGAGCCATTGTCATAACCTTGTCCTCTTGTGTCATCAATGTTGGGTTTAAGATCAATCAAAGCATCTTCAAGCGACTTGAAAAGCCCAAGGCCCGATGTGTCACCAACATTTATGAATCCAAGAAAGAACTCCTCCACCTTGAATTGACTTTCATCCTCAACATCCACACATCTTATGATAATTTACATTTGTTCTTCATGACTTAGATCCGGAGTACAATCAAGGATAATCGAAAAATACTTTGCTTTTACGATCTTCTTCAAGATTTTTTCTTTAATCGCATTCCCCAACAAGATTATCAATTTGTTTTGAATTTTGTGGCTAAGATAATGATTTTGAAGTTCTTTATCAACCACACGCCGAAGGTGCTCCTGCTTAACAATATCAAATTCGGCAACAAATTTAATAAGTTTACAAAAAATTCCATTATTCTTCTCATAAATCTTCACATTTGTTCCCCAAAATGGCAAATTATTTAGTGCAAGTGTCTTCACAATCCCAATTATCCGAACAAGTATCATCTTCCAACGAACTCTCCCTTTCTTAATTAAATCTTCCATTCTTTTGTCAATTGTTTGTCTTTGTTCAAGTCCCTTTTGCAAGTCCACCCATCTCACAACATTAGCAATGTGTTCTACATTCTTTTCATGCTCTCTAAGTTTTTTTGGAAGGTTATGCCAATCATTAGTTCCTCCCTCAGCCATACCACTTGTCATTGGCTTGGACTTAAACAATTTACAACAAAAACAAAAGATCTTATCCAACTCATTTGAATAGACAAGCCACTTTCTTTCTTGCTTCTCACCATTGGGAAGGTGACAAGAATAAAGATTGGAAGTAAAGTGTCTCCCACGATTATCTTTCTTGGGAAATGTATCATTTTCTTTTAAGATCTTAATCGAACCTCGTCGACCCAACAAAATCCTCTTTACATCGTTAATACTTCCCACTATCCCAGATCATAATTCACATCTACATCTTTCCCAAGGTCAAGCATACCTCGATCCCCAAGATTATCAATCACAGGAATGGTATCTTCATTATGCTCCTCCCTATAGTCTTCATTTGCTACACCTTCATCATGACCCTTCCTAGATTCTTCATTCGTTATATCAACATTTTCACTCATAGGTTCCTCCCTAGATTCTTCATTCACTATATCAACATTTTCACTCATAGATTCCTCATTAACTTGACTCGAAGAACTCTCATTTTGTCTTTTTGCAATAAATAGCTTAAAAATCAAACTCGCTAGTGATTTTTCCATTTCATTTTTTCTTTGCTTGATTTTCTATATTGAGATCCAGAATTTTGATGTCTTTTCATTGTAGTACCTATAAGTTACAAACTATAATACAAATTATAATTCATTCTTAATTATTTAATATTTAAAGTAAATAGCCAACATTTGATAATCAATACACAACGAACAATTAGTGAGAGATAAAAGATATAGTTACCAGAAAGGCAGAGACTATATCAAGGCTTGCAATCCGTGAATAAACAATTGGGGCTTGGAATCTGTGAGAATAAACAAATTAAACAATTAGGAAAGTTGAACCAATTAATTAATAAACACTTAATCAACTAATAAAAAATTAAGGCTTGGAGCTTTTTAATTAAGCAAAGAAACAGTTAATTAATTAAGCACTAATCCCGTACCATTAGATGGATAAAAAACAGTTGATTAATAATTAATTAAGCACTACCGTAACAATTAGTTAAATCATTAGAGGTAGGAACTTTTTTTTTTTTTTATCGGAAGTTGGAACTTGGAATCTATGTGACTGTGTGTAAGTGTAATTTATACACATACATATAACATATATCATATATGATATATATGATGCACTATGCAGTACACAGAGAGAGAGAAGGAGAGAGAGTTACCTAGTCCTAGTGGTTGGCAATCGACAAAAAGAGGGGCGGTGGCCGGTGGGTATAGTGGGTTTGGGCAGGGAAGGGCGGTGGGTACTCCGTGGGTGGGTTTGGTGGTGTTCGGTAGTGGAGGAGGGTTCTGCGGTGGTGGCCAGCAGCAGTCGACACTGGCGGTTTGGAAGGGAAAGCCAGTGCCGAAGCCGAAGGGGATTCGGGGAAGGAGAGGAGTCGGGGTGGGCTTGGTGTTCTACAACTACAACTTCTATTGGTTTTGGGTTGTGTGTGGGGAAAAGGGAGGATGGCCGGAAGGTAAAAGGGTCGGCCTTGTTGCCATTCACTCTTGGGCTGGGCAATTGCCCAGTTAGGCCTAAAATTTTTTTTCTTCTCGATCCAAAAATTTTTTTTTTGGGTTGCCCTTGGTCCAGGTTTTGCCCTAGCCCAGGGACTTACTGGGCCCAGGGGCTTACTGGGCTCACCCTTGGGTGGGTAAGCCCTATATTTCTCTATAAATCTCTATAAATTTTTATGAAATTTAAATTTTTTATTCCCATTATGATTTACAAAATTATAACTTTTAAAAATTTATACTAATTTACAGAACTTCAAACATTATTGATACAAATGCATTCGATTTTTCACGCTAACATTCGATACTCGTCACAAACTGGCCGTTATATACATACCATGCTATATTCAATGTATGGTGTGTACATATTGAATAAAATTATATTTTTATAGACCCTCCCCCTCTCTCTATATATCATATATATATATATATATATAATAGAGTTTGGCGATGCCATTATGTCATATAAGACTTAATTTGCGTTACGATTGTGACACGTAACATCTAATTATAACTGTCTGGCACCACCTAAAACTTAACTTGCACTACAGTTGTAACACATGTATGGTTGTGACACGTGATTTTACATAAGTATAACTTATTCACAATTTTTTATTTTGTTTAAAATAGAATATTCATGGATATCACTTGATATTTTGATTTAATTTACACTTCCATTTATCATAAAATTTCTTTTTTTTTATTTTTATTTTTATATGTAGATATAAATTTGGGTTTGAGAAATTGTGAGCCGGTTTAGTCATTTGGGTCAAGATTGAGATTGAGCACGTCAATTCAGCCTAAAATTTTTAGAACATATCTTTTCATATATTTTATGCATTTATATATTAGTATATAATTTATTAAAAAAATCAGTTTTATATCAAAATTTATGAAAAAAATATTTATTTCACGACTAAAAACTTACTTTTATAAGTATTTAAATTGTTTTATTTAAGAATTAATTTATTTTTAGTTCCTCTTTTTTTTTTTTTTACATGTAAAAACCTACTCTTATCTTATAAAAAAAGAAATTACTACATCCTATAAAAAATTTTAATCAGAAGGATTATTGTGAAAATAAAATTTGTGTAAGATAAAAAGACTTCATTGTGTTTACCTTTTCAATGTGATAGGCATAAACTCGTAACCTTGTAAAAATTAAAAGAAAAAAAATTATTTTTCTCTCCTTTATTATTTAATAGTTCACATCTCTCTCTCATTTGTTCTCCCATCTCTCTCTAGGATGGATATTTTAGGCTGAGCTTACTAGGCCTACGTTTTTTTTTCTTGATTTGAGAAATTATTTAAGTTTATTTAATAATCCAATCTAAATTTGGGATTGAGCAGGTCGGTCTAATCTGAACATTTAAAAACATATTTTTTAAAATATTTATGTATTTATATGTTATTTTATTTATATTTTTCTCATGAAAATTTAAGTTTTTTATCTATATTTATAAAAAAAATATTTATTCAGTAGTAAAAAACTTTTTTAATCTTTTAAAATAGTTTAATTTAAAAAAATACAAAGTGGACCAAAGAATTAAACCTAGCCCCATTTTTTATTACTCTTGGCCGATAGACAAAAAAAACCCTATTCCCCGATGACCCGTTGTTCATCCTGCAAAAACGCTACTAACAACCACGTGCAAGTCATTTTCAACTTTCACAATTAGACCATAAAACAAATTTGATGCTAATCTAAGTGGTGTTTGGATGGCAAAAATTTGGGAAAGACATTTGTATTCATTGTGACTTACACATTCTTTTACCATTCACAGTATTATCAATCAACTTTACATCATTAATAATATTTTGTACTCACTAAAAAATTGTAATATACACTTATCAATTGTAATTAAATTCCATAATCAACAAATTTTAGGCTTAATTTAGAAACACTAAAATTATCGTCCTAAATTTTAAACTTCTTTTAAATAAAGAATGACAAAAATGTTAAGTTATCAAAAAGTTAAAGAGTTAATTACTAAAAAATTAGTTCTTTTCTTTCTCAAACCCAAAGAAAGGCTAGTTACCAAGAAAGGAAAAAAAATTAATTTTTTAGTAATTAATTTTTTATTTTTTTATTAATTTGACATTTTTGTCATTCCTTCATTATTTAAAAAAAGTTTAAAATGTGATAAAACAAATTTAGATATTTCACCAAAAAAAAAAAAAAAAGGTTAAAAGGTTGAATGGCCAAAAGTTATTATTACCAAATGAGGCCTTAGTTATGTATATATACATATATGTATATACATATATTTATGTAACGGTATTTGGAGTCGTAAAAGTTAATATAAATTTGTAAATATTATAATCTTGTGATTTATACGTTGAGTAAAAAATTTAAATTTTAAAAGAATTTAAATAAAAATTTTAATTTTATAACAATTTATAAAATTTTATAAACATCCGAACCCGTAATACGAAGAAAATAAGTGGATTTACCAGAGCAGGGCAACATAAATGGCAAAACCACAGTAGTTGACTGTACTTGAATTATTACTAATACAAGGAAGTCAGCCAGATTGAAATGATCTAGCGGCTCTCTAGCGATACCATCTGCTTTTGCAATGATAAAAAGTGAAATAAAGTGAGATAATTTGAAATAATTTGTTAATTCGTAAATAAAAAGCGAATAATTTTAAAGAGTTTTATAAACTTTTTAAACTTTTTTAATACACTAAACACACTCTCAATATAAATTACTCAGCAATTAAACATCCATTTGAGGAATTGTAGACAAGTGTACCCCTGCTTTCATAATTCTTTAAATGTGCTTTGTTTAGATTCTCATACAAATCAAATAAAGCTCTAATAATTCTTTAAATGTGCTTTATTTTTTTTTAAGATTTTCATACCACTAAAAGTTTGATGACGTGGAGTTGATTTACAATTTTATCAATGATAGAAAGTATATGCAAATCACACGAAATTCAAACCTCTTTATGCAATTAGATTTGCATCAATCGTTTAAATGATAGAAAGTATATGTAAAAGTTGATGTTAGATTTATTTTATTAGAATTCGCAATTTAACATTATAGTAGAGTTTTAATCTGTATAAATTTAGATGTAAACTAAAGCGTTATAATTCAGGATTAGAACAAACTATTTTTAACTTCAAAAATAATATCAAATTCATCATTTTACGTACAAGGAGGGCATTATAGTCTTATAAGTCGTGAAAAAAAATCAAGAATTAAATTTCTGCGGTTTATCTTCATGAGAAAATCGAGGGAAAGTTGTGTTATCCCATTAGAAGGCCGTGAGAAGACCGCTGAAAAGTTTACATGATCTTCCTCACGAACAAAAGCAATTGCAATTAACACAAGACTTCCATAAACTAGCTAGCAGTCCCTTAATTCATAATTGATTTCCCCCAGCATTCCTTAATTTGTAGAATTTGAAAGCAAACTAAATGAATAAGGCATGGATTGAAGAAGGTGAATTAGCTCTAGGTGGTGAGGTGTGTACTTCATTCCTAATCTGGGATCAAGACGACGAATGCATAACAGAATTTTTTGATATTCTTTTTTTTAATAATTTTTTTAGTGTATAATTTTTAAGCATGCTATTCACATACATAAAAAAAAAAATTATAATTAAACATAAAAAGAAATTCCAATACAAGTCAATTCTTTTTTTGATTGACATATGAATTTACCTATTTGTAATTTTTTTTTAATTTTTCTTTTTGACAAATGTGAATGAGATGCCTATGGGTTAATGATTAATCACGTAAAGTGACAATTTAAGCATACTAAACGTAATTAATCATACATAATTAGAGGCTAAAATGAGTTAGATATTCATAAATATTGATTTTCTCCCATTTCATGTGCTTATGAGAAATTTTGGATCATAAAGTGTGAATTGAAGTAAAAAAGGAAGCAAAAGAGCCAAAATAGTCATAGATTGTTCAGACCTCTATTCAGACAGCCCATCATCCGCACTCCCATTTGCATGACAGTAAACAAAGAATCTGAAATGGAGAAAAAAATGTCTAAGTGTAGCTAGACCCTCCAGACGCTTGTTCAAATGAGTCCTTCGTCCAGACCCTTGTCTGAATGATTGGATTTTAATTCTAAATTCTTTAATGGAAACTTCGTAATTTTTAGAAGAGATGACTATAAATAGAAGTTGGGGTTTTGTGAAAGAGATACACTAGCAGTATTGGGGGAATAAACAACCACCAGAACGCTCGACAGCCATGGAGTAGTCGTGTTTGCTATTTTAGACAACTGGCTATATGCAATTTTCGACCGTTGTCAAGCTGCCGTTAAAAACCAATTACTTCCCCCCAAAACACCTCTTCCCATCTCGATTTCATTTCACGCGCCCTAGTCTCATTTTACTCCTGCTCTCTCTTTCTCTCCGTCTTTCTCTCATCATATCTCTCTCTTTGTCTTCTCTTCTCTCTATCTGGCATCGGCGACCAGCCACCAATGGCAATAGTTCCTGAAAAGCTCACTGGCGGCAACTATTTCTTGGTGTCTGCAACCCACTTGCTACAACCAGGTCCCTCCTTCGTCCCTTTCTTTCATCTCGTCTCCTTCTCTATAATAACCTGAAATTTTTTGCTTAAGTGTGGTGGTGATATTTATTATAGTAAAAATCTAGAAAATTGAGGATTTGAAAATTTTTGGAATAATAAAATTAGTTGGAAAGATTTTTGAATTTAATTTCACCCTATGTGGAAGTTTAATGTAAAATTCCTAAACTTTTATCCAAATAATTCCTAACCCAATTACCTATTTGGTTCAACCCAAGCCCATTAACCTATGGGTCAACCCTTTCGTTTGACTCACTTTAACTCACTTCAACTTACTTTATCGCTCACTGAGTTGACTCATGAATAATAGCTCTAAATTATTTCCCTCCATCCTTTCTTCCATACATCTCTCACATCTTTCAAATTATTTAGCTAATTAGTCAAAAAGAAGACCTTACATTGATGACTTTAAAGCATTCTTTCAAATAATTTAGCAAGCATGGTTTAGAGACTTAAAGTATTTTGATTAATTTGTCAAAAAGTTAACATGATTCCCGGATCATGCCACCTATCTTCATCCATCCTCCAATACCTCTCTTAAATTATGTGGTTAGATAGTCAAAAAGGCAAAGCTAGATTATTTAGATTATACTACCTAATGCATAATCCAACTTTAGTGGCTTTCAAGTCTAGGAAGTGGAGGTTGTTTTTCTTTACCAACACTTTCTCTACACTCCCATGACTTTCTATAAATTGGTGTGCCTTCAAAGAGAAAAAAAAATAAGAGAGAAAAAAATACTATTATCAAGTGTGGTTGGACATTCGGTGTTGCCTGGAGGAAGAAGAAATGCTTGGAACTTTCCAATTGGGTGGTGTTCAAATCTCAACTCCTTTTTCCTTCTCAAGTTTGGTCACCAATATCTTCATTGAGGTAAGATGACGAACTTCCTTAAATGTATTTGATGTCTTCAATTAGAAGCTAAAACATATTTTTTGGGGTTGAAGTATGAGACTTGATTGTGATAAAAAAAATACCCGCATATTGGGGGAAGGGAAGCCGAAACTTTGACTGATGTAGCTCAGATTGCTGATAGCTCTCTGTTTGTAACTTCTGATGTGCTTCTGACCCCTAAAACGGTGGAATTAGGCTTCGGTTAAAACATAAAAATTGTAGCCCTTTAAGTTTTCTTTCTAACCCAAAAAGATTTGCATCAATCCGATTTGTGAGTTAAAAGTTATGCCCAAAATACTGAGTACGTATAAAACTGTATCTTCTAAACAAATTGAATTCAAGGCTATTTTTGCACCTTTAGACCTTAGAATTTTAAAAAGTATAAAACATGAAAGTTGTAGATCTTAAAGTCTAGTTTCTATAGATATAAAATTTATAGATATTTGAGTTCTGCTCTATTTTATATGAATTTTCCTTTAAGCTGTTGTCTCTATTTAGCCTTTAATTGATGCTTGTTTAGATTATTTTAGAATTTTATGTTAAAGATTTATTTAAATTCCTAATGACCCTCTGTTAGTTATAGTTATGTTAATAATTTATTTATGTGTGATTTTATTCACAATGCCTAATCTAGTAAAACACTTATAGTATTTGATAAAAATGCCCAAATGAAACAATGAACATATTCTTTCCTCATTTAATCTTCCTTAAATGAATTTGATTTATTCTAATTGATTTTTAGGCATTGTTTTGTCAACCTAGCAAGTTATATAACTATATTGTTATGATTAAGTGAATTTAATGAAACTTATTTAATATTTTCCTAAACATTGAAATAATTCTATGGACATTTGTGGATATCTTAAAGTCGAAAACCTATGATAAGGGTTTGGTTATAAATAAGATGATGATTGAAAATTTATTCAAATTATTTTGAATAATATTATTTTCCTACCAAATCAAAAGGTTAGAATGAATTAGTTTTGTAATCTCATATTGGCTTAATTGTTCAAGTGATGTACTATACTATCCAGTTAGAATAAAATAAAACTTATTAATTTTTCTAAAATTAAATATAAGTCCAAAGAGCTATTTATTATTTTTATATACCATTAGAAATAATTTTATTCTTATCAAAGGTTGTACAGCAAACTTATCAAAACAATTAACTAAAATACTAGTTCAAATTCTAAATTATTGTTAGTTACTTGTTACTTGTTATTTATATGTAGTACCTACTGTCCAGTTAGAATAAAATAAAACTTATTAATTTTTCTAAAATTAAATATAAGTCCAAAAAGCTATTTATTATCTTTATATACCATTAGAAATAATTTTATTCTTATCAAAGGTTGTACAGCAAACTTATCAAAATAATTAACTAAAATACAAGTTCAAATTCTAAATTATTGTTAATTACTTGTTACTTGTTATTTATATGTAGTACCTACCTTTGAATTGTCTAAATTTTGTTAGAGGGAGTGTTTGATTGACAAAAAATAAGGTAAAAAGTACAATAAAAATAAAAAGATGTGACATAAAGGTAAAATATGAAAATTTTTTATTAGAAAAAAGTACAAAAAGTAGTTGAAATTGGTGAGTTTTGGTAATTTTTAGTGGTGCCAAACAGGACCTTGGTGCACAAAATAATTATAATTTTGGTGTGTAAATAAATCTGGTTTTACTGTATAGTTTCACTGCATAGTATTTTATTGATATAGGTTAAATTTTCTGTACAAATTATTGATTAGACTGCACTAAGTAAATTATAATATTCTGTTTCCCTGATTTAGTTCTGTATAATATATTGCATGCTTTGGAATATATATATATATATATATATATATATATGTGGTACGTTTGGCACAATGAAAAATATTAAAAAATTCTGAAAATCTATGAACATTTCTAAAAATTATTCACTTTTTATCTTACTACACGAATTACGAACTCACAAATTATCTTATTTTTTATCACTCCAAACACCCCATAGTTTGTATTTTTATCAAGTTAATTGATTGTCTAATCATTGTCATAATTGGTTTGCAATTTATTAGTTTTTGTGTTGGTTTGCATTGTTTTGTTATAAAACCTCACTTGTGATTTTTCGGTTTTGATGTAATATTTTGTATTATTTGGTTTCATTTTTCAAAATTTTATTAAGTTTTACTGCTGTAAATATTTCAACACAGAATAGAACAGAATATATTTTTTTCAGTGCACAATAAATTGCTAACAAATTTTGTTTCAGAATTCTATAAGGAAAAATTAGTTCTGTATTATTTTTAAATATTTAATTGGTTATTATTAAATTTAAATTTGTCAATTTTCTAGATTTGAAAAATGACAAGTGAGATAGTAAATTCTGTTATTGTTCCAGTTACAATCCCAAATAATGCTCCGCATATGTCTGGTAGCCATGGTAAAAAAACTTGAAAAGTTTAGACTTTTAAGCAACGGTAACAGAAAATGTTATTCTATCTAATCATATTAAATTTAGCCAAATTTCTAAAAGAAAATGCGCTTAAACTCAATGAAAATGAAAACGATAGAAATTTAGTGGAGCAAGTGAGGCATCCTAATAAAAAGAAAGCGAAACACAACAGTGAAAGTTTGAAAAAAGGTGATTTTAAGAGATTTAAAAAAAATTCTATATATGTGAAAAATTAAGTCATTGTGCCAATACTTGTCACATGCATAAAAGTCAAGATACCTCAAAAAAGAAGAAGTCTCTACAAGCTAATATAATCGAAGCAAAAAATCTTTATGATGAGATCAATGAAATGCATCTAGTTCGCAATTCTAAGGAATGGTGGGTGGACACCGGTGCTACTTGCCATATTTGTTTCAATGGATGGATGTTTTCATCATATCAAGCTGTGGATGGAGAACGGCTTTACATGGGAAACTCAGCAACCTCTGAGGTTGAAGAAAAGGGAATTGTTGTGCTTAAGATGACCTTGGGCAAAGAACTTACTCTTAATGATGTGCTTGTGCCTGATATTAGCAAGAATTTAATTTCAGGATCATTGATTAGTAAAAAATGGTTTAGGCTTGTATTTAAATTTGATAAATTTATACTCACTAAAAGTGGAGTTTATGTGGAAACGGGTGTATGATTGATGACCTATTTAAGATGAATGTAATTGTTCCTAGTAATATTTCTACTGCTTATTTGCTTGAATCGTCTAATATTTGGCATGGTAGGTTAGGTCATGTTAATTTTGGTACTTTGCATAGATTAGTTAATTTAAATATTTTACCAAAATTTTAACATTTATATGGAACACAAGTGTTAAACTTATATTAAATCCAAATTGGTTTAGGCTTTTTTTTCATTCAATTTAAAGAAATATATTGAACCTCTAGAATTAATTTATATAGATATTTGTGATATGAAGTATGTTCAAACTAGAGGTGAGAAAAAGTGTTTCATTATTTTTATTGATGATAGTACAAGATACTATTATATATATTTGCTAAGAAGCAAAGATGAAGTATTAGAAATGTTTATATAATATAAAAATGAAGTTGAGAATCAACTTAGTAGAAATATAAAAATGCCAAGAAATGATAGAGGTGGTGAACATGATTCACCATTTACACAAATCTATTATGAACATGGCGTTATTCTTCAAACAACTGCACCTTATGCATCTTAGTAAAATGGAAGTGCTAAGTGTAAGAATAGAATTTTAAAAGAGATGATGAATGTCATGTTAATAAGTTCTGGTGTACCCTAGAATTTGTGGGGGAAAGCTTTGCTTTCTGCAAATTATGCTCTCAATAAGATATCCCATAAGAAATTAGACAAAACTCCTTATGAATTATGGAAAGATCGAGAACCTACCTATAAATTCTTAAGAGTGTGGGGTTGTCTAGCTAAGGTTGGAATTCTAACTCCTAGAAGGACTAAAATTGGACCTAAAACTAAAGATTGCATATTCATTGGATATGCTCGGAACAGTAGTGCATATCGGTTTTCTTGTACATAAGTCTAATAATTTTGAGATACATGAGAATACCATTATTGAGTCTAGAAATGCATCATTCTTTGAAAATATATTTTCTTATAAACCTATATGAGAATTAAGTTCCCGTAAAAGAACTTATGAAAGTGTAGCTAGAAATGATCAAGACGAAAGGTCTTTAGAAAAAGGAAATGAAGATGAACCTAGATGAAATAAAAGGACAAGGACTAGTAAATCTTTTGGTCCTAATTTTCTAACATTTTTGTTAAAAAAAACAAGAAAAACTTTAGAGCTTTAAAAAAGCAATGCCTACTACTTGTCGTTCTACAATGTGGATTTACACCCCAAGTGCAAGGTGGTCCGATGTAGCAATTTAAATTTGTAACGGTGAACTATCGATCGTACCCACAAGGAGAGGCGCTGTTAACTCATGATTCTTCTTCTCTTATTTAGTAGGTGTCACACAAGAAAAAAAATCAAAGAAAATTGGTTTAAGTTTGAAAATGAAACCTACCTAGGCATTTTGTCAAACACCTAGGAGGTGGCAATTAAATCTAACTTGAATTTATCAAAGCAAATTTGATTAAACTAAAACAACTATAAGAAGGACTTGGATCAAACCAATTCAAGTAATGATTTCTATAGATTTTCAAGGAGAACAATGACTAACTAATTTGGTTAAAAATCAAATTTACTTGGTTGTTATTCTAGATCAAACACTTAGAGTGCAATAATCCATATAGATTACATGCGACTTTTAGGTTGTAATCCCCATACAAAATCCTTAAGATCGGACATGAAAATCCCAACCAAGTAACTCACATATATTGAACATGGAATATACAATCAAGAGTTAATCTAGTAACATCGACTAGTGATTTCAAAGAATCCAAACAAACTAATCATCATTCAATAAATCCAAACAAAAGTAAACATTAAAGCACAATTAAGAACAATGGTTGAAAGATTTGGTAATACCACTCAGTTCATGTAATTGAAAACCTAAATCAAACACTTAGAATGCATAACCAATAAAAAGTACATATAAGTTCTATATTAGCAATTCACATACAATTTCTCAAAGAAGTGCATAAGAATTCGAATTAGCAACTCACATGTAATCTATATAAGCTATACAAACAAGGTTAGATCTAGAGTTAACAATTAACAATTTCAATAGATCCAACCATTTCAACCATCATTGAAAAAGAATTTCCAAGAAGATTTAAACATTAAAAAGCAAAATACCTTGAAAATCCACATACATCATCTACTCTCCTTAATTTGAATCCAAACAAGAGAATTAGTCACACATAATGAAAGTGGAAATACTTGAAAATGAACCAATTCTATTCATAAGCTAAAAATTCTGATACAAATATTCAAAGAAATGAAGCTTGATCCACTTTCTCTCTCTAAAACTCTCTTTCTACAAAAGGAATCTAAAAACCTAAAATATATATAATTGTTGCCTTATCCAAACGACCTCGCTCGTCTATATATAATACAATATTAGAAAGTACTCAATTGCCTCTTTTACCAAAAGCTGAATTACAGAATTCTCGCATCACAGGTTGGTTCGAACAAATGTTTGAACAAACTGATAGTTCGAACAAAGGTTCGAACCAATTTCCAAGACTTAGTCATTTTTGCTCCAATTGGACCTTGCATGGCTTCTATTGATCAAACCAACGTTAGAAAAAGGGTTGGTTCAAACCAAATTTCCATACTTAGAATTTTTTCTCGCCTTGAAGTGTTGTTGCCCTTTTATTGATCAAACAAAGGTTTGAACCAAATGTGGCTCGACCAAAGGTTCAAATAGCTTTTCCTTAAGTAAATTTTTCATCTCTTTGTCTGCACCAACTTTTATTATTCTAACCATGGCTTGAACAGCCTATGGTTCGAATAAGGATTCAAACCACTTTTCTCCACACTTAGCCAATTCTACTGTTGTTTCATTTGTTGTGCCTTCTGTGGTTAAAACAAAGGTTTGAATAGATTGTCGTTCGAACAAGTGTTCGAAACACTTTCCTGATTTTATACATTTTAGTCCATTTTTTGTTATTTTCATCCCAAACACCTGCAATTCACAAGAAATTCTTATTAATATGTTAAAACTCATTTTCTCCTCTTTTTAAAATATAAATGTACCTAACAACCCACAATTTAAGGTTTATAATTGTACTTTTCATAGTACAATCATCTACTCCTGAGACACCTTTATGGAAAGAAGCCATTGAAAGTGAAATTGAATCTATCATTAATAACCACACTTGAGAACTGGTGGATCTTCCACCAGGAAGTAAACCTATAGGTTATAAATGGATCTTCAAGAGAAAAATGAAAGCTAATGGATCCATTAATAAATACAAGGTAAGGCTTGTAGTCAAAGGTTATAGACAACAAAAGAGAGTAGACTATTTTGATACATACTCACCTGTTACAAGAATAACATTCATTCGTATGTTAATTGCTTTTACAACATTGCATAATCTTAAAATACATAAAATGGATGTAAAGACGATATTCTTAAAAGGGGAATTGGATGAGGAAATTTTAATGGAACAACCCGAAGGGTTTGTGGTTCTAGGCTAAGAAAATAAGATATACAAACTTGTTAAGTCTCTTTATGGACTTTAAACAAGCATCCAAGTAATGACATGTAAAATTTTATGATGTTATGATGTTAAATGGTTTTCACATTAATGAATGTGATAAATGTGTTTATGTGAAAAATATTTTGAATGGATATGTCATTGTATATCTTTATGTGAATGATATGACTATCATAGGTAGCAATAATGATATCATTAAAGCTACTAAGAAAATGCTAACTAGTAAGTTCAACATGAAAGACTTACGTGTTGCAGATATTATACTTGATGTGAAAATCACCAAAACATTTGATGGATATGTTTTATCTCAATCACATTATATCAAGCAAATACTTGATAAATTTATCAGAGATGATAGCAATATAGTGCGAACACCTATTAATATGAATCTTCATCTCACAACGAATACTAAAAATTGCATATCATAATTGGAATATTCTCGAATAATAGGCAATTTAATGTATCTCATGAACTGCACTCGTCCGAATATTGCTTACTCAGTGAGCAAATTAAGTAGATACACCAGTAATCCAAGGGTAAACCACTAGAAAGCAATAGTTAGATTAGTTAGATATCTAAGATACACTTCTAACTATTGGTTACACTATACTAGATATTTAACTATACTAGAAGGGTATAGCAATGCTAACTGAATTTTTGACAGTGGAGACACAAAGTCCACTAGTGGATATGTCTTTACACTTGGGGTTACAATTATTTCATGGAAACCCTCTAAATAAACAAGTATAGCTAGATTTACTATGAAATCTTAGTTCATAACCTTAGATAAAGCTGGAGAAGAAGCTAAATGGCTTCGTAATTTTTTAGAGGATATTCCTATCTGGTCAAAACCTGTGTCTACTATTTGCATATATTGTGATAGTCAATCAATAGTAAGAAGGGCACAGAATAATATATATAATGGTAAGTCACGACATATACATCATAGACACTATATCGTGAGACAGTTGATTTTTAATAGAATAATATCCATTGACTATATAAGATCAAAGGATAATATCGTTGATCCTTTAACCAAAAGCTTAACTAGAAATCAAATGTATAATTCATCAAGAGGAATGGGTTTAAAGCCTATAAATTGAGAATTACCACAATGGCAATCTAACCTAGCTAACTGGAGATCCTAAGATCCCTAAGGAATTGTAAGGGTGCTCGTCAAGATCCCTAAGGAATTAATTCCTCTACGATTTCCTATGTTGAAATGAATAGTAATGACCTGAACTGTGTGTTAGGATAAGCTTTACTTTTAATGATCCTTATATCTTAGAAATCCAAATGAGGTATGACAAGATACTCTTATTAAGAGATCACCCATATTAAGTGTGAAGGGGCTGCTTTTATGAAAATGGATAAGGCTATATTCTCTAGAGCACTCAACTAAATTACCAAGTCTCCAATACCAAAACAGACAGAATCAAAAGAACCAAACTTTGTCAGAGATGAGCTGTGTGAATATTCTTATCTTGGTTTATACAAAAGGTGAACAGTTCAAGACATCAAGTTCACTGGTTAGCAAATAAACCCGATAATATATTATTAGGGAAGGTTCAAAGTCTAAAGCTACCTATCCTGATGCGATAACTTTTCATTTGTACTCTATGTTGAGTCTGCAGCTGCATTTGCATTTCAGATATTTTATTTATGGGAGGGATTGTTGGAATTTATAGTTTTAACTATGAATTTTTGTAAACTTTAAGCCAACATTTCTGTGGGGTCCATATATTATTAACTAAGAATCAAATATGAAATTAATATAATTATATGAGAATATTAATTCTATATATTCACATGTTCAAAATTATGAATTATGTGAATGGACTTTGGCTTCAAAATGGGAACTAAAGTGGGTCTGGATAAATTTTGGGGTTCAATGATTTCATCTTTGTATTTTTTGGGCTTAGATAATTCTTTGGCCCATTAGCCCAATTCAACTATTAGCCCAGTCCAACTGTTATCTCCAAAACTACGTCGTTTTGGAGTGTCCCTTCCTCAACAATTATGTTTGTTCTGTTAATAGATACATCTCTTCAGGAATGATAAACATAACTAATAACTACTTATTTAAACCTCTGTTCTTGCATAAAAAACTGATTAGATTTTTGCATTAAAAATTCACTACATACAAATAATTTTTTGCATAGAAAAAAATTCATTTTGCATATAAAGAGTACAAGTAGAGTTTTGGTTCGCTAGAACACACAAATTATTATTTCATTTTGTGTGTATGTGATCATTTTATCTTGCGAGATTGACGTCCGTTAAAATCAGAAACCTTGGGGAGGTGAATTCAGTTTGAAGGACATAGTGTCCAACACTAGACTTAATCATAGTATATTCGAATTTGCCTCTTAAAATTGTAAGTTTATATTCCTGCGTTTTTTTTCCAAAAACAATGACTGATTTGGAACAATTTTTTCGATAATTTTTATCCTTGTAATAATTAAGTGGGTAATAAGTTCATGATACGTATATTTGGATCAAAAAAGTAAATATTACCTAGTAATAATTATATTATAGATGAATTGCTAAGAAAGAATGTTGCTTAAGAGAGAGGTGTAAAAGAACATTTTAACATAATAAGAAATTGAGATAATTTTTCTATTACTCTCCATTACTCACCTTTTTTACCAGGAACAATATATCTTGCGAAAAGGTAAATCTTATCCAAGTGTAGTTGTTACTCTCCCTTTCAAACTAATATAATGAAAAATAAAAATTATTTAAGTAAAAATTACCTTGTATTACTCTCAAAATAATCATGCCCTAAGAGTGACAAAGTGATTTGTCACCCTTTGTTGAACGATTTGTCACAAATAATTATTGGAGTCGTCACCCATTATTTTGGTGTGGCTGGAATTTTTGCCACCACAGTTAGCTACAAATATATTATTAATAAAATTGGATTTTGTCTCCCATATGTTCTGGTTCGTAAATTGTTGTGTAGTTTTACGTTAGGCACCTATGCCCTTAAATAGGTGACGAATGAGGTGTTTGAATGTATAAACTTATAAAAATTATAGTTTTGTAATTCACGTAATAAGGAAAATTATAAATTTTATAAAAATTTATAAAACTTTGTAGAATTTTGTAAAATTCCAAAAAACTCGAGATTGTTTTCGTAACTAGAGATTTATTTTGTTGCATATATTAATGCTACGAAAAAGAATGGAAGACAATTTACATTTGTTCTATTTATTTAAATTAATTTTGACATTAAAAAAAATTAATTCAAAAACTCCAAAGCTTACCCCATGTTTTTCAAGAGTGTCCACGTCAAATAATATTTTTTGTCAAAATTTAAAAACAAATTATCCGAACTATATATATCAGCACTCTTATTTTAAACTTGAATTGAGCACACGCTATGTGTGTAATTTTTGTTAAATTTTTTATTTTAAATTTTTGTAAAATTTTTATTTTTAATAAAAATAATAAAAGTACCTCAGTAAATAATAAATTAGTTAAGAGTATCTAAGTAAATATTAACTAATTAAGAGGTATTTAAAGAAACAAAAAATTAAGAAAGTAATGGGTAGTTAAAAAGTATTTAAGGAAAATAAAATTTTAAATAAATAAAATTACTTACTTATATGATAATTGTAAAAATGTTTCTTTCAATACATTGAAGTTGTATTTTTTTTTTTTTTTTTTTTGAGGGGGGAGGTGAAGTTGTAGTTAATTATGGGTACTATAGAGATAAGAAAAAATTTCATAAAAAATAGTTTCCTAAATTTTTAAATTTCACCACTACTTCTGATATTTGTTTTATGATAGTATAGATATTGATAAATCAGTAAACTCATATCCTCTTGAAAGTCTAATCCAAACTCAAAAAGTTGTTTAGAATGCTAGTATGGTACCTATCAAAAAATCTCTAATATTTAAGTTAGTAAGAGAATTGAGAAAATAGTTTGATGGAGTTTCAGTAAATTAAGTAAATTATATTTGCATTTTTGTGAAATGGTCATGCATATAAAAGAAACCTCACGTGGAATAGCATATATGAATTGTATGTAACCGTGCTTTCTTATTCTTCAATGAGATGATGCCACTTGTATTGTAGATTCCATGATTGATTCCTTAGTTCGTTAACCAACGATTGTATAAAATGCGGTTTATAACAGCACTTTTATAGACGTATATATGGAATTGTCAGGAGAGAATTGTACGCGTGACCTGTGATACAAGCTACTTTGGCGGAAATAATTCAATCGAAATGCTTAGTCGAAAATCAATTAAGTGACTGATGTCCGATAGGAAGCATCCTTATTCAAATACCCTGGTCGGGCATAGGTCGAGTGGAGAACTTGGCGGATGCTCTCGGCCGGGTATGGGTCGAGTGAAGAACTTGCCGAATGCCCCTAGTTAGATATAGGTGGAACAAAAAGTTTAACCATTATAAGCGGCACAGGAATCTCCTTATATCAAATACAGATATATGACAGTCATCTTTGCAGAGCTACGTCGTATCCTCGGCCTTGATTTTTTTAAAAGCTGAATGATAAAATCTGGGACCAATGAATAAAATCAATCCATGATTTAAATTAGTCAATAAATACATTCCAAAGCCAAGCATTCCAAGCTTTTCATCACGGACAATAGTGAAAATGTGATTTCAATTTGGATGACCACACCTTTGTCACCTGCTGATCGACATCCATTAAAGCGTACCGCCGTGGACAAAGACGTAGAGATTGTGACAAACGTGACTATGAGTGCGTTCACAACGACAAAAAAATAACAAAAAATGTGATTTTAAATAATTTTTTTGCGTTTAGTGTGTAGTCATTGAACTATGTTTTTCAAATATAAATAGTAAAATTTTTTAATTTTACGTCACTTTTTTAGAGAAGAAAACTGTTCGAACGGTTTTATTGGGTCTGTCGAAATGATTTTATGTCAAAATTTATTAAAAGTCATTCAAAAGTTTTTGACATTTGTAGAAAAGTTATTAGGGTTTATGGAATGTTATTAAGATTTGTAAAACTTTATTAGGGTTTGTAAAAAATTGTTAGGATATGTAAATATATATAAATTTATAAAAATTTAACAAAGTACAAAGAGTGTAAAATATGTTAGAGAATTTTAGAAATTTTAAGAGTTTTTCAGCAATTTTTACCACACCAAACACCCTCTATGTTGGGTGCGTTTAATAAATTTTGTTCTAATATTGTTAGGTATTATTTTTGAAAAAAAAATGTGTTTAATAAAAAATTGTAAAAATTAAAAAAATGTTGGAGAAAGTTAAAAAAATTGAAAAAGAAGGAGAAAGTTAGAAAAAATCGAAGTAGAAAAAAAGAGAAAGTGGAAAATAATTTAATAAATTTCAATAGAGAAAGTTGAAAATAATAAAAAAAATTGATAAATTTTAATGAAAAATTAAAAAACATTAGTAAAAGTTAATAATTGGTAACATGCAGTTCACAAAGGCCAACCTTTACATTTTTTCATGAAAACAGGATAAAGGTTGCATGCATGCCATGCGGGTAATTAATGAGGTAAGCAGCTTTGCGTCACCATCTTTATTTCTCTCTTCCCCTTCGCTTTCTTCTTTTTTTTTTAATTTTATTTTTTTTCATCTTGTATAATCTTTGTTCATCAAAATTTTTTATTTTCATTTTATTTGTAACTCTAGAAATATTTTTCTTATTTACCAAAAATTATAACAAAATAAAAAAATTCACATACAAGTTTAAAAAACCCAATTTTTGAAAAAAAATTGATTTTTTATATGAATGTCGATATTTCTATTGGAAAATGATTTTTAGTGAATGCAAATAATATTCTTAAAAAACTACTAAACAAAAAAATCAAATTTTATTATAAAAATTATTATTATTTTTTATCAAATAAAGTATTAGTCCAGCGGTCACTAACTTAAAAGTTTTTCAACATTATCGTAAATTAACGTAATTATTAATTTAAAATTTTTAAAATTAATTAAAGTGTATGCAAAATAACGTGCACACCCTAAGCCAGACATCCCCCGAAAAAAAAAATAAAAAATAAAACAACCATATTATGTCTAACAACCATATGGATGTTCCCACGTAGGCAACTTGTGCCAGTGGTGAATAAGACTGCGTTTAGGATACCAAAATTTATTAAAATTTATTAATTTTAATTAATTTTTTTATACTTTTTTTAATTAAATTTGTTCACACATCACATTTATATCAAAATTTTTTATTTTTATTATATTTTTTGATTAATTTTTTATTAACCAAACACACCCTAAATAGTGGGTCGCTTCTTTTGTTTCATTTGTCACTTCTTCTATCATTCTTGTCTTCGAAGCACAGTAAGGACGCTTGAAAGCTAAAGTCTTCGCCAAAAATTATTAAAATTTTGAATTTTGGATGTTTGAAAAATTATTAATTTTTGTCAATTTTTAACGATTTTTTAATTAAAAAATTATTAAAAATTTTATCACACTCCTAAAAATTGTTAAAATTATTTGTTTTACCAAACGCACATAAAAATTACAAGTAACAATTTTTTTAAAAAAATACTAAGTGCGTTTACAGTGACAAAAAGTGAGGTAAAATAAAATAAAATGAAATAAGTTATAAATTTGTAATTTGTATAATGAAAAAAAAAGAAAAAAATTTTAAAAATTTTTAATATTTTTTATTATTTTTAAAAATTTTTACTACTATAGACGAAGCCGAATTCATGTCTAACAACCACATGGATCCCACATAGAGCTACATGTGTCAGTGGTAATTAAATGGTGGGTCACTCTTTTTGGTCTCATTCGTCAGTTCTATCGTTCTCATCTTTTAAGCACGAGAAGGACGTTTGAAAGCACAAGTTTTCGCAAAAAAATTATTAACCTTTGAATTTTGAATGGTTGACAAATTATTCATTTTTGTTATTTTTTAATAATTTTTTAATTTAAAAATATCAAAAGTTGTTAAAATTATCAAGAATTTTACCACACCAAAAATTTACTGGAATTACTTGTTTCACCAAATATAACAAAAATTATAAATAATAATTTTTGATAAAAAATATCAAAAATTACTAAAATTTAAATTTTTAAACAATACATAATTAAAAATTATTTTTTAATTTTATATTGAACTAAAATAAACTGCATGGTGGAGATGCATGACCATAACCTTCTTGTACTTTATAAAATTTGTACACAATTGTTTAACTAATGGTGGGTCTAGGTATCAAAAGAAGGTAAAAATTATTTAAAAGTGAAATTACATAAATTAATGATATTAGTAATTATTTTTATACTATGTACTATTAATTTGTATTTAATTAAAAAGATTGGATTGTATAATTATGAGTATCACGTAATCACATATTTAGCGAATAAGAATGATTTAAAATTTTATGTTTGAACCAAGTATAACAAATCAAAATTCATATTTGAACTATTCCCTTCTATATTATTTTTAGTCAAAATTTCACCGTTTAAAATTATTTTATATTAAATTACATTTCCAATTATCGCATTCCTTCCATCAAATATCATTAAGTGATTTCACACAAAAAAATAACATCCAGTGCTACATACAATTCAATTAATAAATTATTTATAACATTTCCTATCTTCTAAATTGTGTTATCTCAACCAAAAATATATACATACATATATATATACAATGGGGTTGATTATTCGCGTTTTGTAAGTTTATCTCCAAACTAACATTTGATCCTTCAACACGATAAACTCAAAATATTGAAAATATTTTATTAATAAAATAAACTTTTGAAACAATGACTTTAAGGGTAAAAATTTACTGGTTAAAAATTTGTAAGAAGAGAGAGACTAGCCACATTATTAGAACGTGAGACTAGCCAAATAAAATTAATATATATATATATATTAATAAATAATAAAAACTAACATTTTAACACAAATATTTCAATTTGTTGAGATAATAAGGATGGAGTAAAATATTTAGTGCATCGAAATAATATATTAATTGAATTGAATGTAACACTCTATATTATTTTTTATATGATATTACTTACATGGTGTTTAGTTAGGAGAATGCGATAATTAGCAATGTAATTTAATATAAAATAATTTTCAATCTAAATATTTTGACTAAAAGTAATGTAGAGGGGGATATTATGCCTGGTTTAAACGTATAATTGTGAATCATTTTTTTCGATTAAATATGTGATTAAGTGAGACACATAAATGATAAGTTTAGAATTCCATCTAAGGGTGTTTGGATTTAAAAAAAAAAAAAGGGAATAATTATTTTTATACTCCTTGTGCTTAAGATAAAAATCACTTGTATTACCTAAATTTTAAAAAATTATACATTATACCCTCAGTATTTTAGACTAAAGTAGAACCATTGAAAAATATGTGAAAGATAACAACTTTAACTCTTAATACTTTTAAAAATTTACAGTTTAGGTGGTGTTTGGTTTATTAAAAAAAAATTAAAAGTTAATGTAAAAGTGATATATAATAAAATTTGATTAAAATTTTGATAAAATTTATTTTATTTTATTTTATTTATTTTGTTTGGGAATCTAACACACTTTTAGTCCAGTTCAATATAAAGTTAAAAAATGATTCTAACTTAATTATTAGGCTTAAAATATAAGAATGGTAGAAGAAGGAACTAATGAGACAAAAATGAGGGACTCTAGAGCCCTGATATCTCTCTTTGATATTAGCTCCATATATTAGGTCAGGAATCATTAAATTGAAATTCGAAGATTTAGATTTATTCACATATTTTTATTTAAAAAAATATTTAAATGAATCTGGACCATTGACTTTTAATTCAACAATTCCCAAATCTTTTGATAATGCTATTATTTTTCTATTTGTATTTATTTATTTATGTTTCTTACTTTTTATTTTTTTGTCGTCGTTTATTTTTCTAAAATAAAAACTGAAACTGTGTTTGAAAATACAATTTTACTTACAATTACTACTTTTTATTTTAATAAAATATTTAATTTTATTAATTTTTAAAAAAATTCAATGAATTTAATAGAATATATTTCATATTAATTAAATTAAATCATCTATTAAAAATAATTTAATTACATAAATATAAAATATATTAAGTTAAATTATAATTTAATTATACTATTTTTTAAAAACAATTGAATAAAATATAATTGCTATATTATATAATTTAGTAAATATAGAATTTATTAATTAAATATAATTATATAATTTATTAAAAATAATTGAATCAAATATAATTATTATATTATTTAATTCAATAAATATAAAGTATATTAATTATTATTTATTATATTATTTATTAAAAACAATTGAATAAAATATATTTCATAATAATTTAAATAATTTAATTATGATATTTATTAAAAATAATAAAATATATTTCATATTAATTTGATTTAATTATTTTTTGTTAAAAAATTTAATTTAATAAAATATTTAAATAAAATAATTTACTTTAATATGATACATCAAAAATCGACAAAGTACTCGTAAAAAAAATGAAAACACTTCTTTTTTTTTAAATTTTTATTTTTTTAAAACATAAAATTGTAGAAATTTTAAATAATTATATTTTTTCTACGAGTTTATAAAATTTTAAAAAATGTAACCTTAAAAACCAAAAATGAAAATACTACCCAACAAGAGTTTAATGTCACGAGCTGACATCAGTGTCAGCCAGCCACTTTTCAAAACTGAGTGACCCACATCTATAACGACCGCACTTATAGGTAGTTTTTACCAACTACGTCGCCCTACGTGCGAACATGCATGTGGTTGTTTGATATGAAAAATGGCTGTTTTATTGACTAACGCTTTGTTTGGTAGTTTTATTGGCTGTTTTATTTTTTTTTTGTTTGGTAGTTTTACGTTCTTTGCATCCATTAAAAAACTTTGAAGAAAAAATTTCCAATAGAAAAATTGAGAGAAGTAAAAAAACAAATTAAACTTTTTTATACCTGTACGTGAATTTTTTTATTTTTATATTTTTTTGATGTATAAGAATAATGTCAAAAGTTATAAATAAATAAAAATAAAAATTTTGATGAAAACAGATCATACGAGGTGAAAAAAAATAAAACTCCAATTAAAAAAAAATAAACGGTAGAAAAGAGAGAAGTAAAGCGAGGGAAGTAAGATGGTTAAATTTTTTTTTTTCGCAATTTGTATTGTGATGGGTATTTCGTTTTATTTTATTTTTATTTTAAAAATAAAATATATACAAATTATTTATTAATTAAAAAATAAAATAAAAAATCAATTTATAAATAATGAATAATTAAAACTAACATTTTAATAGAAAATATTTTAATCAATCAACATATAGTGAGATTAATAAAGATATTTTTGTAATTTTGAACATAATCGGACAAAGTAAGAAATTTTATGACAAAAATGTGAGAGAGGAAGTAGTAAAATAGAAATGTGACAGAGGGAGCAGTAAAATAGGAAAAGAACATAAAATTTTGGTTACGTTGATATTTTATGTTAAGTTTAATAATTCATTTAATAGAACAGCGTCAATGGTAATAACATTTTAAAATAAGAAAACCAAGTACAATCTTTGAATATTAAGAGGTGTAAGTGTAATTATTCAAATGTAGAGAGGAGTTAGGCATAATTTATCCTTTTAGCTTTCTACACCCAGATCTCACGTGACTATCAGTGTGTTTACAAAGACAAAAAAAAAAAAAAAATGTGATTTGGATAATTTTTTAATATTGGATGTGCAGTTATTAAATTACATTTTTAAAAGATGAATAGTAAAATTTTTTGATTTTGGGATTTAACCTCGAGAGATTCACTCCCTAGGCCAAACCCCTAGAGAGTGAATCTCTTTTGGTTTTTTTTTTTGGTTTGTGCTACACATACCGGCCCCTCAACATGTATAGCGGTCAATCGCGAACTCGCGTAGCGGCGGGGAGTCGGACCCACACCCAAGAACTGGATACGGTTCGTCCAGCCAAGGAGGCCCGTCCTACCAACCTTTACTACGCTTTGCGCCCGGGAGGCTGGCCCCAAGTTTTTTTGCTAGAGAGGAGACTTGAACTTGAGACCTTGGGGTGGTAAGCCCCTAAGTCCCAGTCCAAGACCATCCCATCTAACCCCTTGGGGTTAAAATTTTTTGATTTTACATCACCTTTTTAGAGAAGAAAATTGTCCAAACGATTTTATTGGGTTCGTCGAAATAATTTTATGTCAAAATTTATTGAAAGTCCTTAAAAAGTTTTTGAAATTTGTAGAAAAGTTATTGAGAGTTTATAGAATGTTATTAAAGTTTGTAAAAATTTATTGGGGTTTGTAAAAAATTATTGGGATATGTAGATATATATAAATTTACAAAAATTTAACGAAATACAAGGAGTACAAAATGTGTTAGAGAATTTTACAGCAATTTTCATCATGCCAAACACCCCTTATATTGGGTGTGTTTAATAAATTTTGTTCTAATATTGTTACGTATTAATTTTTAAAAAAATGTGTTTAATAAAAAATTGTAAAAATAAAAAAAAATGTTGGAAAAAGTTAAAAATTTTGAAGAAGAAGGAAAATGTTAGTAAAAATTGAAGTAGAAAAAAGTTGGAGAATGTGGAAAGCAATTTAATAAATTTTAATAGAGAAAGTTGAAAAAAATAAAAAAGATTGGTAAATTTTAATGGAAAATTAAAAAACAATAGTAAAAGTTAATAATTCGTAAAAGTTGATAATGGCCAACCTTTACATTTTTTCATGAAAACAGGATTTGGATAGCTTGCATGCCATGCAGGTAATGTCGTAACCAGCTTTGCGTCACTCGCTTTACTTCTCTCTTCCTTATCGTCTATTTTTTCTTTTATTTTTTTTTCATCTTGTATAATCTTTGTTCATCAAAATTTTTTATTTTTATTTTATTGTAACTCTAGAAATATTATTCTTATTTATCCAAAAATTATAACAAAATAAAAAAAAATCAGATACAAGTTTAAAAAACTTAATTTTTGAAAAAAAAATTGATTTTCTATATGAATGTCAATTTTTCTATTGGAAAATAATTTTTAGTAAATGCAAATAATATTCTTAAAAACTACTAAACAAAAAAATCGAATTTTGTTATAAAAATTATTATTATTATAATTCTTCTTATTATTATTATTATTTTATCAAGGAAAGTATCAGTCCAGCGGTCACTACTTTAAATTTTTTTCAACATTATCGTAAATTAACTTAATTATTAATTTAAAATTTTAAAAATTAATTAAGGTAAAAACGTGCACTCCTTAAGCCATCCCCAGAAAAAAAAAAAAAAAAAAAAAAAAAGAAGGATAAAAGAATCATATTTATGTCTAACAACCATATGGATCCACCATGGGGCAACATATGTCAGTGGTGATTAAATGGTGGGTCTCTCTTTTTTGTCTCATTCGTCACTTCTTCTATCATCCCTATCTTTTGAGCACAATAAAGACCTTTGAATGCATAAGTTTTCGCAAAAAATTATTAACTTTTGAATTTTGATTGTTTGATGAATTATTAATTTTTGTTTTTTTATAATTTTTAGTTTAAAAATTATCAAAAATTGTTAAAAATCATCAAAAATTTTACCACACCCTTCCAAAATTGCTAAATCTACTTGTTTTATTAAGTGTATCAATAATTACAAGTAACAGTCTTTTATAAAAAACTATCAAAAATTATTAAAATTTAAATTTTTAAACGATACTTAATTAAAAATTATTTTTTAACTTTATATTGAACTAGAATAAACTACATGGTGGAGATGCATGATCATAACATTCTTATGCTTCATAAAATTTGTACACAATTGTTTAACTAATAGTGGGTCTAAATATTAAAAGAAGATAAAATTTATTTTAAAGTGAAATTACATAAATGAACGATATTAGTAATTACTTTTATATTATGTGCTATTAATTTGTATTTGATTGAAGAGATTGGATTGTATAATTATGAGTCTCACTTAATCAAATTTTTAGGATCCGTTTGGTTTGTAAACAAACAATAAAAAATTCTATAAATTTTTGTTAACTTTATATTACATCAACTTTTTTCTTTCATTATACGCATTACGAACTCTCAATTTATCTCAATTTATCTCACTTTTTATCACTCTAAACACACCCTTAATAGAAAAAGATAATTTAAAATTTTATGTTTGAACCAAGTATAATCAATCAAAATTTTACGTTTAAACTATTCCCTTTTATATTACTTTTAGTCGAAATTTTAACGTTTAAAATTACTTTATACTAAATTACATTTCTAATTATCGCATTTCTCCAATCAAATATCATTCAGTAATGTCACGCAAAAAAATAATATCCAATGCTACATTCAATTCAATGAATATATTATTTATAACATTTCTTATCTTCTAAATTGTGTTACCTCAAATATATATATATATATATATATATAATGGAGTTGACTATTCACGTTTTTTAAGTTTATCTCCAAACTAACATTTGACATTTAATCCTTCAACACGACGAATTCAAAATATTAAAAATATTTTATTAATAAAATAAACTTTTGAAACAATGACTTTAATGGTAAAAGTTTACCCGTTAAAAATTTGTAAGAAGAGAGAGAGTAGCCAAATTATTAGAGCCCACCGAAGTTATTGTGTTGGCAAATTTTTTATCAAATAAAAAAATTAATTATTGAATTGTAAATTATTGATGCAATAACTCTTAAATTATTGATTTGTAATAGAAAAGTAATCCTATATATTTTTATTTTGGTTAGGGTTTATTTAATCTACCCCTACAATTACCAAAAAAAACTAATCTACCTCTACTATAATTTCGATTTTCTACACTTAAAACTCACAAATTTTATAAATGTTTACCTAAATTTTCTAAGATTTATATTATACTCACCCTAATGTTTATATTACATTTGCTCAAATCTTCTCTACTAGATTTCTATTTAAAAAATAACTTTTAACTAATTTAATACCATGAAATTATCTTTATATTCTTATGTATAAAAAAAAAAGTTGAGAATAAGATTATTCCGCTATTATTTGATACTAATAGAAAAATGAAAGAAAAGAATAAACTAAAATTTTTTCTCTTTCATATTTAGTTATTATTAGACTAATTACAAAAAAAAGTAATGATAATTTGTGCATATGTATAATTACTCATTCACATATATAATATAAATTTAGAGTAATAAAAAAATTTTAAAAATTAATTGTACAGTAATTTTAGAAAAAGTATACCACATCATAATATAAATATTTTTATTAATATTAAATGGTATAAAATTAAGTAATTTCATAGTATTAAATTTGTCAAAAGTTATTTTAGATAAAAAATTTAACAATAGATTTTAGGTAAATGTAATACAAATTTCAAAAGGTCCAATTGCCATTTATGAAGGACCTGGGATCTAGGTGTAGAAAGCTAAAAGGATAAATTATACCTAACTTCTCTCAACATTTAAGTAATTACACCTAAAATTACATTTAGTTTTCTTATTTTAAACTATCATTGCCATTAACACTCTTATATTAAATAAACTGTTAAAATTTAATATAAAATATCAAAATAATCAAAATTTTATATTCTTGTCCTGTTTTATTGTTCCCTCTCTCACATTTCTATTTCGCTGCTTCCTCTCTTACATTTTTGTTGTAAAATTTCCTAATTTGTTCAATTATGTTCAAAATTAAAAAATATCTGTATTAATGTCAGATTAAAATATTTTGTATTAAAATGTTAGTTTTTATTATTCATTATTTATAAATTGATTTTTTATTTTATTCTTTTAATTAATAAATATTTTTATAAATTTTATTTTTAAAATAAAAATAAAGTAAAACGAAATACCATCACAATACAAATTGCGAAAAAAACAAAATTAACCATCTTGCTTCACTCGCTTTACTTCTCTCTTTTCTATCGTTCATCCTTTTAAATTTAAGTTCTATTTTTTTTTTTTCATCTCGTATGATCTGTTTTCATCAAAATTTTTATTTTTATTTATTTATAACTTTAGAAATTATTCTTATTTATCAAAAAAATAAAAATAAAAAAATTCACGTAGAGGTGTAAAAAAAAATTTAATTTTTTTTTTACTTATGTCAATTTTTCTATGGGAAATATTTTTTTTCAAAGTTTTTTAATGGATGCAAAGAACGTAAAACTACCCAAAAAAATAATTTTTTTAAAAATATATATATATATAATTTTATTATTATTATTATTATTATTATTATTATTTTTACCAAACAAATCGTCAGTCAATAAAGCAACCATATTTTATATCTAAACAACCACGTGCAGGTTCACACGTAGGGCGACGTTGTTGGTAAAGACTACCCGCAAATGCGGTGATTAAAGAGGTGGGTCACTCACTCTTGAAAAGTGGCAGGCTGACAGTGGCGTTAGCTCGTGACGATAAACATTATTGGGTAGTATTTCTATTTTTTATTTTTTAGTTTATATTTTTAAAATTTTATAAACTAACAACAAAACATAACTGTTAAATTTGTTTACAATTTCAGATATTAAAAAAATAAAAATTTAAATAAAAAAAGTGTTTTCATCTTTTTTTTTTACAAATACTTTGTCTATTTTTGTTGTTTCATATTAAAATAAATTATTTTATTTAAATAGTTTATTAAATTAAAATTATTTTTAATAAATAATATAATTAAATTAAATTAATATGAAATATTTTTTATTAATTTATTTTTAATTAAATAATTAATTTAATTTAATTTAATAAATAATTAAATTAATATAAAATATATTTTTATTATTTTTAATAAATATCATAATTAAATTATTTAAATTATTATGAAATATATTTTATTCAATTGTTTTTAATAAATAATATAATATATAATAATTAATATACTTTATATTTATTGAATTGAATAATATAATAATTATATTTGATTCAATTATTTTTAATAAATAATATAATTACACTTAATTAATAAATTTTATATTTACTGAATTAAATAATATAGCAATTATATTTTATTGAATTGTTTTTAATAAATAATATAGTAAAATTATAATTTAATATATTTTAGATTTATTTTTAATATATAATTCAATTTAATTAATTTAATTTAATTAATATGAAATATATTCTATTAAATTCAATTAATTTTTTGAAAAATTAATAAAATTAAATATTTTATTAAAATAAAAAAGTAGTAACTCTAAGTAAAATTGTATTTTTAGACACAGTTGTAATTTTCATTTTAGAAAAATAAACGATGATAAAAAACAAAAGCTAGAAAACATAAACAAATAAATATAAATACAAAAACGATAGCGTTACTAAATGAATTTGGGAATCGTGGAATTAAAAGTCAACGATTTAGATTCATTGTGTTTTTTAAATTAAAAATATATTAATAAATTTAGATTATCAAATTTTAATTTAACGATTTCCAACCTAATGTTCGAAGCTAATATCGAGGAGCGATATCAGTGTTCCCAAGTCCCTTATTTTTGTCTCATTAGTTCCTTCTTCCACCATTCTTATACTTTAAGCCCAATAATTAAGAATCACTTTTTTAACTTTATATTGAATTAGACTAAAAGTGTGCTTGATCCCCAAAAAAAAAAATTTAATTAATTAAATTTTATCAATTTTTAAAATTTTTTAATCAAATTAATTTTTATTTTTTATTTTCAATAAACCAAACACCGTGTAAACTGTAAATTTTTAAAATTGTTAAGAGTTAAAGTTGTTATCTTTCATAGCTTTTTTCAACGGTTCCACTATAGTTTGAAATACTAAGGATATAAATGTAGATTTTTTTTTTTAATTTAGGTAGTACAAGTGATTTTTATCTTGAATATAAGGGGCATAAAAATAATTATTCCTTTTTTTTTTTTAACTCCAAACACCCTTAGATTGAATTCTAAACTTATCATTTTATGTGTCTCACTTAATCACATATTTAATTGAAAAGAATGATTCACAATTATAAGTTTAAACCAAGTATAATATCCCCCTCTACATTATTTCTAGTCAAAATTTTTAGATTAAAAATTATTTTATATTAAATTACATCTCTAATTATCGCATTCACCCAACTAAACACCATGTAAGTAATACCATATAAAATATAATGTAGAGTGCTACATTCAATTCAATTAATATATTATTTGGATGCACTAATTTTTTTACTCTATCCTTATTATGTCAACAAATTGAAATATTTATGTTAAAATGTTAGTTTTTATTATTATTAATAAATATATTAATATTTTTATTTTATTCCTTTATTTAGTACCTGTTTAGAGTTTTAAAAAACGTCAAAAAATTTTAAAAATTTATATAATTCTCTACAAAACTTTTTCCACTTTGAACTACATAAATTTCTATAAATCTCCATAAATTTATATATATGTACAAATCTTAATAAATTTTCTATAAATTCTAAGACAAATGCTTAGGCACATGTTAAGAAACATTTATTACTTTGATTTTTACTCTAAATATCTTGAGAATTATGCATTTAATTATATTTATTAGTCACTTACATTTATTATCTTTGTTTTTAATCATAAAATAGTTGAAATTATTTATTAATTTGTTTTAAAATTTGTTAAAAAAAGTCAGCATTGATGTAAAAACAATTTTCGATATATATAATTAATGTTTTTAATTACTTTATCATGTGCCCTTAGGGCACATGCTAGCAAGACCTAAAATTTTTTACTCAACTTTGTCGGGAGAAAAATAAAAAATTAAATAAAATTAAAAAAAAAAAAAACTTCGTCTCCTTTGATTACTTTTCAAACTCAGAATTGCTTTTAGGCACTTGTCAACTTCACTACAAGTAGCGATAATGTGAGCGCTATAATTATTAATATCAAAGCTTATTTAATGTTTTTTTTAACTATTAACAAAATTGTCCTCATCTTTTATTTCTCTCTCCGTCATCAATTCCTCTCATTTTTATATATTCAACTCCATTTTTTTCTTCATTATTAATAAAGACTCATCTCTTTTTCTCTAAAAAAAACTCATCTAACCAGCGTCTAATTCTTAAATCTAAAGTCCTTTTAAATATGCCTACTTAATTTATAAACAATTTTTTTTTTCTTTTTACTATTTATCCCATATTTTTTCTCAATTTAAATAATTAAAAACTAAATAAATTAAAATATCTAATTGATAACATAACAAATAGAAAAATATCTATTATTTAACATTTTTGTATTGTATACTTAATTTTAATTTTGTATTCTTAAGATTTTATAATATAAAAATAATAAACTTACATTTTAATATTTTTATGATATTAGGTCTGAAAAATTTACTAGAATCATTCTAAATACTATAAAATTAAGTTTAAACTAAAAATATATAGTTGATAAAATTAATAATCATTTTAATATAGAGTCACATCGTTTCACATTCTCAGGCTTGGTTTTTTTCTAAAAGCTAGATGATAATATCTGGGGCCATTGAATAATTCAATTATTATTACAATTAGTCAATAAATACATTCCAAAACCAAGCTTTCCAAGCCCTTCATCACGCACAATGGTGAAAATGAAGATTCGAATTTCGATTATGACCACACCTTTGCCACTTGAAGACAACGTCCATTAAAGCGTTCCACCTTGTACAGAGACGCAGAGAATGTTATCCACATGATTATTTTGGCTGCGTAGGTGCAGAAAAAAGAAATAATTTTTTTTATAAATTTTATTATGGTGCTGCCACGTTTTTTTTTTAAATTATGTATTTAATAAAAATTTGTAAGAATAAAAAAATTTGGAGAAAGTTAGAAAATTAGAAAAAGATAGAGAAAATTAGTAAAAATTAGAGAAAGTTGAAAAAGATCGGAGAAAATTAAAAAAATTTTTAATAAATATTAATGAAAAGAGTTGAAAAAATTTGATAAAAATTAAAAAATTAAATAATAATTTTTGATAAATTTTAAAGAAAAAAATTAATAAAAATTAACAATTAGTGAAAAGTTGGTATAAATTGACAATTGCCAGCCCCTATATTTTTTTATGAAAAAAAGGTTAAGGATAGCGTGCATAACCCAGAGGTAATGAGGTAAACCATCTTTGCATCACTTGCCTCACTTCTTTCTTCTCAATCGTTTTTGTTTTTGTTTTGCCTTTTTTTAATTTAATTTTTGCTTTTGCTTTTTTTTTTTTTAAATTTAATTTTTTTCTCTCTCGTATAATCTTTTTTCATAAAAATTTTTTATTTTTATTTTATATATAATTTTAGAAATATTATTCTTATTTACCAAAAAATTATAAAAAATAAAAAATTGACATACAAGTTTAAAAAACCCAAATTTTGAAAAAAATTAATTTTTTATATGAATGTCAATTTTTCTATTGGAAATACTTTTTTACAATAATTTTTTTAGTGAATGCAAATGATATTAATTTTTAAAAACTACCATATAAAAAATTAAAATTTATTATAAAAATATATAAAAATTATTATTATTATTATTATTATTATTGGTTACCAGACAAAGCGTTAATCAAAGATAAAACAACTACAACGGTTACTGATTTGAGCCTCTACAAAATTATTGTACACTCATCCGACTGTTAACTTAAGTTCACAAAAATTATTGAAGTACACGTAATTTGATCCAAACGCCTTGGGTGATTAAAAAAAAAAATGATGAAGTGTTTAGTTAATTAAAATCAATTAAAACTCACGAATTTTTATCAATTTTGTATACTTTCTTCTTTCAGATTTTATTATCTATTACTTTCGTATCAAATTTTTATATTTTTTCTATATTTTTTAATCAATCAAACACTCTCAATGCAACCAGATTTCGTGTCTAACAACCATATGGATGTTCCCACGCAGGGCAACGTCTGCTCGTGGTAATTAAAGAGATGGGTCTCTCATTTTTGTCCCATTGGCCACTTCTTCATCCATTCTTATCTTTTAAGCCTAATAATTAAAAATTATTTTTTTTAATTTTATATTCAACTAAACTAAAACCCATGATGGAGACGCAAGATTGTAACCTTCTTATACTTTAATTTAATGGACCGAGCAATTAATGCCATCCCCCAACCGCAAATTGTTCTCGCCCCGTTATCATGGACGGGCCTGCGGGATGAAGACTTGAAGTGGTACAGTGCCGTTAATGAAAGCGACTACGAGTTTGAAAACTAATCGAAGGCCCGCGGAGTTTTATTTATTCATCATTTATTTTTTCTCTTGTCAAAAAAAATATAATTTCTTTTTTTTTTCTTTTTACCTTATATGACTTTTTTTACCAAAATTTATTTTTACAAAAGTTACAATTTTAAGCATCTTAATCGTATTCATAAAAAAATTAAAAAATATTCATAAAAAAATTAAAAAATTTACTTCCGTTTAAATAAAAATTATAAAAATAAAAAAACTTCAATTTTTTTCTTACTTTTTACTTAAACGAATAATGTTTACTTAACCGGACATGAATTTTTTTTTTTTTTATGAATGTAATTTACACACAAAAATTATCGTTTCTAAAAAAACGGTAAGAAAATTATATTAAAAAGTAAATAAAAAAAAAACTAACAGTAACTGCAAAAGTAATTGAGTGGCTCCCTGCACTGCATTTTGGATCAATTACTGTAGTAGGAATAGGGACTCATCTAAAGAGATGCACCCCCCTATGCAGTCACAGCCGCTGAAGTCGACACTCCAACAACCACGCAGGGCAACGCGTGCCCGTGGTAATTAAAGAGATGGGTCCCTCATTTTTGTCTCATTGGTCACTTCTTCTGCCATTCTTATCTTTCAAGCCCAATAAATAAAAAATCACTTTTTTTAATTTTATATTGAACTAAATTAAAATGCATGACGGAGATGCGTGCTTATAACCTTCTTATATTTTATAAAATGTATATACAAACTTTTTAATTAATTATAAATATGACTACAACGTTAAATTTTATTTATTTTTTTATTTATTCTCCTGACAAAACCCTAGTAAAAAATATAACGCCTCGCTTGATTACCAAAAAAAAAAATATTATATATATTTTTTATTTTTTTGTCTTATAAAACTTTTTTATCAAAATTTATTTTTCATAGAAATTATAACTTTTAAGTATATTAATCCTATTTGTAAAAAAAAATAAAAAATTTACGTACATCTCGATAAAAGTTAAAAAAATAAAAAATTAATTTTTTTGTTATTTTTTTACTCAAATGAATAACTTTTACTTTGCCGGATATGATTTTTTTTATTTTTTTTATGAATATAATTCACACGTTTAAAAATTATAATTTCGACAAAAAAATAGTAAAAAAATATTACATAAAAAAGTTATTAAAATAAAAAACAGTAACTACAAAGTTGAGCGACTCCCTGCGCTGCATGAACTTTTGGATCAATTTACTGTAGTACGAATATTGACTAATCTAAGGAGAGGCACGTTGCTATGAGAGTATTTAGATGGTAAAAAAAGAAACGAAAAAAATACAAAAAATTGATCTAAAAGTAATATGTAATAAAATTTAATTAGAAGAAAATAATTTTTTAGTAATTTTTGATAAATTTTGTAAATCAAACACCCCTATATGTAGTCACTGTGGGAGTTTCTGGTTCTGTTGCTTTCTCTGTCAAAAAATATTAGAATTAGCGTTCCAAGTTTGGAAAAAGTTTTAAAAAAATTAAAAATTTACTTAAAAAGTGATGTGTAGTAAAAACTAATTAAAAAAATTACGAATTTTTTAAATTTCTCTAAAAAAAAAATTAAAACTCTAAACAGAGCAAATTTTACTCAAATTTTATTTGTGCTTCTCACTGGATTCACACTAAAATTTGCCGTGAGGCATTTTCTAAGCCTGCCACTAATAACTGATGAGAATGCAGGGAAATATTGCTACGGCAAGTAAATGGCATTTCCCTCGTATTAGTGGTGAAAGAATTGATTAATTAAGGTGAATGAATTACCTCTATTTATTTTCCTTTCCCCCGTTCATCTTTACAATGTAAATTTTTGTACCTCCTATTATTTACTCCCTTTCACCTCCATTCACTTCCTCTAAAATAAGGGATAAATAAATGTAGCTTCTAGGATTTTAAAAAATACACGAGAGATATCAATGGCTTCAAGATATATGTTTGTGATAAAAATTACTCTTCACATGCTTGCCATGTTACCTAATACTTCTTCTCAGAAAATGTACCTGTTAAATTACTTTTCGTGTGCTTGTCATGTCACTTGGTCCATCTTCTCAAAAAATGTACCTATAAATAGAGAAATTGTCAAAGAAACAAGTCGGGAGGGGTTCCCGATCAAGAGCTTTGGAGGATTTAATCGGATGAAAATTATGAATTCGGAAAGTATAAAATTGCTAATTATGATGAATATAAAATTGGATTAATTACATGATTTTTAATTTATCTCTTTTATCTATCAATTTTAACACTTTAACTCCTTTACCTATGTAAAAAAAAGTTCTGTTTGAAAGCTATTGAAAAAGTTAGATGAGATAATATCAATAGTCAACTTTTTAAAAATACAACTTTACTAAAACCGAAATATCAGTAAATATAAAAAAAATAAATACAATAATACATATACGTATACATATACATACACATACAAATTTAATTCTTCTCTCACTCTCTTTATCTATTGAAAAATTAATTTATAATAAATTTTATAAAAGAATAATTGAATTTATTAAAATAAAAATTAAATTTAATAAATAATAAGTTATTATTGGAATGATTTATCTTTAAATAATCAAAGTACATAATGATTTACTATTAAAATTAAAATTAGTCATTACTAAAAAATTCTACTATATAAATAAATAATATTTTATTAATATTATTTATTACTATTTATTCAAATTAAAATAAATTATCATTAAATTAATAATTTGTCATTATTTTTTTTAATCAAATTTCACCGGCTGAAGGATACCAAAATAAGTGTTAATTACAAAAGTAAAGATAATTACTATTGGTGTTGTTTCAGGTAAGAATCGTGTTCATAAAAGACAAACCAACAAGTTGACGAGGCTCTTGTGTATATATGTATGATAAAATAAATCATTCCAATAGTAAATTATTATTTATTAAAGTTAAATTTTTATTTTAATAAATTTAATTATTCTTTCATAACATTTATTATAAATTAATTTTTAAACGGATAAGGCGAACAAGGAAAGAAAAATATTTATATGTATATGTATATGTATTATTTTATTTATTTTATTGTATTTGTGGGTATTTTGATTTTAATAAAGTTGTATTATAAAAAAGTGGTTGTTTGAAATTCTACATAAATGTAGCTCTATTATTTTAAGTAATTATCATACAAATTTTATATGTTATAAGATAAATTAATTTTTTAATTTATATTTTAATATAATTTAATCTTAAATCTATTAATTTAAATTTATTTAATTTGGAAGCATGCTGGTATACATAATGAATGCTTCAAGTGGGCTCGGTTCTTGGATATGATAAGTCCTGGCTTGGACAAACAAATCAAGTGAATCCAAATAAGCCTTCACGTTGAGTGAATTGACTATTTTGCTATTTCGCGGAAAGCAATTGAAAGTGAGGTTCTCGCGAATTGTTGCGAGTAAAGGTCGCAATTACCCCTTGAATTTGTGAATTCCTCTAATTAAATTTGAATTAAATATGTTTGAATTCGATTAAAATTATTAACAAATATAATTAATTGGATAATATAATATGTATTTAATTAATGAATTTAAATAAATTAATGATACAAGTTGTTAAATACCTAATTATTATTAAGATTTTTTTACCAAAGTTATAAATTGGATACTTGTTTGCTGCCTGATTTTATTTAGGAGTTTTTTTTATTATTTTTTTATTTTTTAAAAATTAATTAACTGTTTTTATAATTAATTTAATAAAATTAATCAATATTTTTAATGTATAAATATTTACAAACTAAAAATAAGAATAAAAGTATTATTTGTGTCCAACAAAATAAAAAGTTAGGCTTCATTTCGCCACAAAGAAATAATTTACTTTTTTTTAAATATTTTTTGCCTTATATGACCTTTTTCACCAAAATTTAATTTTTTTTTTTAGAAACTGTATTTTTAAGGTGTGTTAATCGCATTTGTAAAAAAAAAAAAAAAAAAAAATTCCCTTTCATTTAGATAAAAGTTAAAAAAAAATAAAAAACTAACTTTTTTTTTTTTATTCAAATAGATAGTTTTACTTAAACGGAAGTGAATTATTCGATTTGTTTTTCAACAAATGCGATAACACGCCTAAAGATTATTTCTTTTAAAAAAAAAATCAAATTTTGGTAAAAAATTTTGGAGCGTTTTGTTTTCTTATAAAAAACTAAAAAATAAGATGTTATTTGGTTTGTTTTCTTATTTTTTGTTTTTAGTTTTTGTTTTCAATTTTCTATATTGAGCTCATTTGCCATGTTACGCTTTTGAAAATAAGTAAAACAGCTCAAAGTTCATTTGGTTATATGTGTTTTTAAAGTTTGTTTTAAAAAATAGAAAATAGGTTTATACATAAAATGAAAAATATCAAAAAGTCGTTTTAAAGCGTTTTTAATCTAAAATAAGAAAAATAGAGTATTTTTTGCTCATTTGTTTTGTGATTTTTAAAATATAAAACACATAAAATAAAAAATAAAAAATAAAAAAACAAACTAAATTCTACCTAACTTGTTCGTAACTAAATTTACCCTTAGTCAATTACCAAACGGTAAAAATTAATAAACAAAAAGTACTTAAAAAGAAAAAAAAATAACTTTCTAGCTATAGTCCCAAACCACTTATTACGTTTGGCATCTTAATATTTAGATTTTTTTTTTAATTCTTTTTGTCTTAGAATTATTTTTTTATTAAATTTCAATTTTCTGAGTCAATAATATATTTTTTATACAACTTATATGGATACATATATATATTTTTTAGGCGCTTATATTTTTTATATGGGTTGCTCATTTAATGCAAACCAAGAAGTAAGTATGTGGAGAGGTAGAGTCAATACTTGTTCCTCACATATATATTTTCTCAACATTCCTGTAGATGATAGGAGGAAACCTCACCCTCTACTTTAGGAGTCATAATGACTCTAAACAATTCTATACAATTTTAATTCTCAATATGTCTAAATTTTTAGACATGTAAATCAAATTATAAATATATCAAAAAATACAAAAAAATTAATTGATATAATCCATGTCCAATTTACTTAATAATAATTAATTATTAAAGAAGTATAATTAAATTATACTTTTTTAATCATAATCTGTTATGATCTGAACTAAATTACACCAAACTCCCTCGTTTGTGGCCGTAGTTGTGAGTTAGAAACAAATTAAAGTCAGCAAGCTTTTTTATTCTTTTTTTTTTTAATTTCTTTTAGTAAGTTCGAGTAAAACAATTTGTTAAGTGCCGCGCTGCCGCTGTTTGTGCTGGCATATTCTACCACCGCAAGTGTTTATCATGGCACTAGTTGGAAAATATGGTGACGTATTTTCTCGGTTTGACATTGCTGGGGCTAGCCGATGGTTATTTAATTAAATTTTCTGATTTTCTAACGTGCTACGATAGTATAAAGTGCAATCTAAGTTAATCGACCAAATATATATATATATATATATATATATATATATATATATATAAAATAAAAAGAGAAAGTAATCATACGTTTGGAAAAGTGAAGAAATGAGGCATATGAATTGTTAAAAAGAAAAAAAAAGAATAAAAAAACTTAAACGGAAGGAAAAAAAATATCAAGCTTCATACAAAGGATTAGACTATTCCACTGTATATATAATTCTATCCAACAAAACTTCTCTACAATAGTTACACAATTGACTCCACGATCTTATTACAAAAAATTATTTGCTCGAATCCACGACTTGATCGCTGACTGTAAGTGAAAGAACATCGAGCTCCACAATAGTAATTAACACAAACATCGATCTTTTATAAAGATGTGTTTTGCAGCTAAATGGATTGAGAGAATCCACTTTCAACACAATATAAAATATTATCTTCTCTTGAGTGATTAAAACCTAAAGAGAATGTTATAAATCGGATAAATGGATACAAAATTATATTCATATCTACTTAATTAAATTTGAATTTAGATCCAGCTTGAATTTAGACACAATCCGTTAACCCTTCTAATTATGATTAATTTTTCATAATTAAAAACTCTCCATTCTTGTAGTATTTTAAGTTAAATATAAAATTTATTACGTAAGTTTAAAAATTCACGTCCTACTAAAGTGAATCATGATCAAAATATATTAATTCTTAATAGTAGTTCAACTAATATAAAATCTGGTTTTACTCTTAAGTAGTTATTAGTTTGTGGGGCTTATCCAATTCTGGATATATTAAATTTTACGGGTAACAAACTTTTCTCTGGCCTAACAACCATTTCTGCTTAAGCTTACTTATCAACCCATTTTTAAATAAAATAAAATTGAAAATAAAATGTATGTCCATAACAACCAGAGGTAACATGAAAAGATAAGGAATGAGAGGCTAAGGTTAACATGCATGACATTTGAGGACGTGTAGCTCTTGCATCACTCTACTTTCGTCACACCTCTCTCTCTTTTTTCTATATTTTTAGCCAATTATAAAACAACATTTCATACTCAACATGGATGTTAACAGCCAGTGTCTCTTAATTAGGAAGAAATAGGCATCTCGAATGCGACCAGGAAGGGGGAGAGGATCAGTTTGTATATCAATCTCCTGATATTGAATAGAAAAATAAGTTTAAAATCTCGGCACTGAAAATTTACATAAACAAAATATTTTCAGTGCTGGAAATTTAAACGAATGGTTCACATTCAATTTTAAATATTAAAAATCCTTTTATTTTGTTAAATGGTTCTACCTAATGATGATTAGATTCGTTTTTGAGTCAACCTGGTCCAATTTGTCATTAACTCTAGCTGCTTTTGAGTAGGAGCTATATATGTAGTGTATGGCAAAGTTAGTTTTAATTAGGGTTATTATTTTCTAAAAATAAATAAAGAATAATATGAAAAGGATTTTTTTAAGATTCTTTTTTCGGTTTCTGTAATATTAACTTCATTACTAAAAGTTACTAATACATAATTGAATAGACTATATCCATGAATATAGGTAATTCCTCGAAATATATATAAATCTAATCTTAGGTTGTTATATATTTTTTTTTCAATTCCCTTTTTTTTTTTTAGCATACATTTACCACTTTTACTAGGATTAATCCAAATTCTGCGGAATATTGGTCAATTCTTTATGATATTTAGTCTTGTGATTATTCATTAGCACTCTTCTGAACTATTTAGTACATCAATTTTTTCTAGGATAGTTTGTGTGTGGTAATTTTTCTTTTATATATTTAGTTTTATATGTAGTTTATGGTGGGAAAAATTTTTAAAAATTGACAATTTACCAAACTGCCTTTCGCATTTTACTGACACGTGGTTAAAGCCTATGGCTTATAAATACAGGGCGATCACCCACCTCCACTGCATCCAACAGAATCATCATCACTAATCAGACACTAAAAACATATGGATGCTTTAATGCAGGCGGCCCGAATAGGGAATATCAATGGCTTGTACGAAGCCATAAAGAACAACCCTACTGTTTTGGAAGAGATCGACGAAATCCCATTCGTCAACACTCCATTGCACGAAGCAGCTTCTGCTGGACAAACCGATTTCGCCATAGAGATAATCAGCCTAGCGCCGTCATTCGGGAGGAAGCTGAACCCAGACGGTCTCAGCCCCTTGGACCTGGCTTTGCTGAACAATCACTACGACACCGTGAAAAGGCTCGTGAACTTCGACGGCGAGCTCGTCCGCGTCAAAGGGAAGGAGAGGCTGACTCCTCTGCATCGCGCTGCGGAATCGGACGACAGAATCGGATGCTTGATTGACTTTCTGCTCGCTTGCCCTGCTTCCATCGAGGATTTGACGATTCGTGATGAGACTGCACTGCACGTTGCTATGAAAAGCTCTTCTAGCGCTGAAGCTTTTCAAATCCTCTACGAATGGGTTTCGAGAGCTGGTGACAAACAGCTGCTTCTGAAGAAAGACGCCAAAAGAGAGTCTGCGGAAGCCTACCATAAGAAGCTGCGGCAGCGACAGGCATGCATTCTATCCTTTAATTTTGTCTCAAGTACGGTCGTCGCTAAGAAACCTAATTTAGCGACCATTTTTAATAATATTTAACAATTTTTTAAATGTTTGACAAATTTTCTAATAATTTTTAATAATTTTTGATAATTTTTAATAATTTTTGAGATGAGAAGTCACTGTAAATAAATAAAAAAAGAATAAAAATTAATAATTTGTCAAATATTCAACAATCAAAAGTCTGATAATTTTTTGTTAAAAAATGTTTTTCCAAACGCCCTTTAGACCAATTTTCCGCTTTTTATGCTCAGATTTTGAGGTAGGAAAGGAAAGAAGTTATGCAGGTCTGTGTAAGAACCAAATTGAAATTAACAAATTGATAATTAATAGACCAAAATTCAAATTGAACTCCTAGTGGAACCAAAATCTACCCGGTTGCGGGTTGATTGGTTTTCGAACATTTTGTATACTGGTTGTTACGAGCTATATTAATATCAATAATAATATCCGAAAGAAAAACACATTTTGAGCTCCCTTTGTAATGTAAAATATTTTTCAAAATATACGTTTATTGGTTTTTTTTTTTAAATACACTTTTAAAAGATATTTTACTTTAAAACAAACGGAGCATTGCTTTTTATTTATTTATTTATTTTTATTATGTAACTCCCTCACAAATTAATTTACTTTACAAAAACGCCCGTTTTAATTTCCAATAACTTCCTGTCTTTGTCCTTGATAACTTTCCACTAATATGTTAAAGAGAAGAAAAACAAAGATGGAAATGGAGTGCCCCTCCACTGGGGGGTGCACAAAAAACCGAAAAACCTTTTATCATTTTGCCAAAAAGAAAGACTTTACAACAAGAGACATCAATATTTATTTATATATTGATTTGTGTATATACGTGTTTTTTTCAATACACAGATTGAGAAGTCATTACAAGGGGTGCAAGCAAGAAAACCTCAACTTCCCCACGCTGACGATGATACTCGAAATATGTTTAAGTATTTGCGCACTCCAGAGCGATTTTACGAAGGCCGAGTTAGAAAATTGCTTGTATATATGCTTTGGAGCCAAAGGGATTTAACAATGGAGATGCGCAATGTGGTGTTGGTGGTGGCTGTCCTAATCGCAACTGCTTCATTCCAAACAGTACTTAGCCCACCAGGTGGCGGCGGCGGCGGCTTGGTAGGTTACAACAATAGTTCATCATCCCAACATAGTGACAACAGTTTTGTCTACACCATCTTCAACGAAACAACGTACAATTTGAAAAAACTCGCAGGGGGTGAAGATTTTTTCTCACGATGGTTTTTTTTCCTGAATACAACAGCCTTCACTGCCTCAGTGGGGGTGATTGTAGTCGTCCTCCAATTGAGAGCCTATACTTCCCTACTGCACTTGTCTCTAATCTTTATGATGGCATGTTACTGGTCTTCCTTGAACATGGTAATTCAAAGTCCTACAGTGGCATTTATCTATTACATTGGATCGTCGTGTTATCTATTTTGGGTTTATTATTTCAAGATTTTATTCTGAACCCTAGAGAGTCGTAAACCTGAGTGGGTAGCCATACTGTTGTTGTCGCCCTGTTTGAAGCCAAAATTTCATTGCCTTTACCTAATGGGTGCTCTTACCTTGAAGTAATCGATCATCGATTTAATTGTTGTGTATGAGCATGCTGCTGCTGCTACTGCTACTACTACATTGTAATTAAGTTGATTGTAAATTATATTTCCTATGTAATCCCTTTTGAGTTTGTGTGTGTAATTAAGTTCGATTGTAAATTATAGTTCCTATGTAATCCATTTTGAGTTTGTGTGTGTAGTGATACATGAAATAAAAGAAACTCTTGTTGATATTATGTAGAATTATCGAACAAATTTGGAATGGACATTGTTGAAGTCTCTCAATAATTTGATTTGGAGCAGTTCTGTTGTGTCAAAAAATCAGATGAAAACATTTTGCTCAATACAATGATTGCCACGTGGATATGGGTCAATATAGATGGATTTAGTAATTGTGCAAACGTGGTTTGGATGCTCTATTTTTAGGATTTTCTCGAATATGAAGTGAGAATGAGAATAAAGTAGAGTAAATCATTATGTTAATCTTAAAATGACAGACCGAAATTTACACTGACCAAGTATAATTCATCAAACTTGCTAATCCTTAAATAAGAATAACAAACTTAATTTACTATAATATCCAATAAGCGGAATGAAATCAAACAACACTTGAAGTATAACAAACCAAGGCCATTACCATCTTGATAGAGCTACAAAGTAAGTGAATTGCAATTACAAGTGAAAACAAAATGGTAACCAAGCTAATTTAACAACTCAAATAAAAGAAAGAAAAATTCTCGACCGTTGGAGATTTGTGTGTTGTGTTGAGATCATTTTTATTGTATTCTCCATGTATTTATAGACAAAATAATGCAATAACTTCTAATAATTGTTCAGCCACCAGTTCTTCCATAATATGGTAATTATTCAATCACTTGAATAAACACATCTTACTTCTCTCTTTATTTGATATGTGTCATTTATGCTTACAAAGAGATTAAATTTAAATAAATAATTTAAATTAGACGGAGAAATCAATTAAATAGTATTTTTGATCAGCTCATAATTATGTAGACAGAGCTATTATTTGACCTTAACTTTTCTTACAAAAAATGAACTTAGTTATAGCATTAGAAATTAGGCTAAAGGAGTTTTTCAACTATATAATTAAATATCATGCTATTTACCTTTTTTGTTTTTTTGTTTTTTTTTGTACAATAAGTTATGACAATTTAAACTGTTTGGTTTACTATTTGACAGACAACACCTTCATATTTTACAAAAATGCTCATAACTTTCATCCCTTTTCATTAGCATATTTTGAAAATCCACTAAATTTTCAAGATCAATGAACTGTAATTAGTCTCATACTTTTAATGAATAAAACTTTTCCATCGTCATTGTGTTAGTGACATTTTTTTTCTCATAATTTCCACAATACTATAAACGCATACACTACAAAAAGATGCTATTAATTATCAGCACAACTCATTTTTTTCAACTTCCACGATTAGAGTATAGGAAAATTTGATGCAAATCCTATTGAAGAATGATATTTGAATTTATTGTGATTAATTTGTATATTCTTTTATATATTATTAATAAAATTATAAATCAATTTTGCGCTATTAAAAATATTTTATACTCATCAATAAAAACTGTAGTACGCACAGGTAAAATATGTTTATCCTATGCATTCGGTTAATGCATATACATATATATATATATATATATATAATACGTGAATTTATTACTAATTGTAGGGATACACAAAAGTGATGAACTGGGCAACTTAAATGGCAAAAACCAAAGTGTTTGACGGTATTTATTAAACTATTACTAATACATAGAAGTTGTCAGATTGAGAAATGGTCTTAACAACTGTCGAATCATACCATCTGCTATTCAATAATTAGACACCCTTTTGATGAATTGTACAATGCTAATATATATTAGCTGTGATTATATATTATAGATAGAGTTTATTTAGAGTAGGAAACATATCAGAATTTGTCTGTTGTTTGATTTTTTTACTTGGTAATCATTCTTATTCTATAAATATGATTGATTTCTCATTGTAAATACACACAATATATATATATATATATATTTTCACAACTTTTCTTATTCTTTTATTTAGTGTGGCATCAAAGCCTTCTAAGATCCAATAAATAACACCATTTCCAGAAATTCCAGCACTATCATTTCCTGAAATTCTAGCACTGTCCGGTGACCGCTGCGCATGTTTGGCAGCCCTCCGCGGTTTCCAGTTAAAGCGTCTGAGTTTTAATAATTCTTCTCTCTCTAAAAACGTTTCGTTCTTTGTCATTTTAAATGTGATAATTATTTTTTTATTTTTAATTTACTTAATTATTGTAGTAATAAATATTCGATTATGACCATGCCTTTGTCACTTGCAGGTCAACATCCACTAAATTATTCTACTAATAAAAATTTCGATTTTTTTGAATTGAATAAAAATTTCAATTATTAACGTACCTTTTTCACTTCCAGATCAACCCCCGCTAAAGCGTTCCACATGTACAAAGACGAAGAGATTGTCATCCACGTGATTATTTTGGCTGCGTTGGTATACAAAAAAATAATTTTTTTTTTTTGCAATTTTTATCTTGGGATTGTTACACATCATTTTTAGAAAAAATTTTGATTAAAAAATTATACAAATCAAAGAAAACTTAGAGAAAATTAGAAGAAATTAAAGAAAGTGAAAGGTAAAAAAAAAATTGAAAGAAAATTTTAATAAATTTTTATAAAATAATTTAAAAATTACTAAAAATTAGTAATTAATGAAAAATTAATAAAAATTAACGATTGCGAAACAAGTTTTTATATTTTCATGGACGAAGGATATAGAGAGCATGCATGACATGCAAGTAATGAGGTAACTACCTTGCGTAACTCGCTTCACTTCTTACTTTTCCATCACTCGCTTCACTTCTCACTTTTCTATCTTTTTTTTTTAATTAAGTTTTGATTTTTTTTAAACTTGTATCATCTTTGTTCATCTAATTTTTTATTTTTGTTTCATTTATAACTTTAGAAATATTATTCTTATTTATCAAAAATTATAAAAAAATTAAAAAAAATTCACTTACAGGTTTAAAAACCCAAATTTGAAAAATAAATTAAATTTTTTATATTCATGTCAATTTTTCTTTTTGAAATTCTTTTTACAATAATTTTTAGTGGATCCAAATAACATTCTTAAAAAACTACTAAATAAAAAATTAATTTTTTTAACAAAAATCATATAAAAAATTATTATTATTATTATTATTATTATTAATTTTTTTTAGTTACAAAACAAAGAGTTATTGTGCATTTAGAGTGTCAAATTTGGCCAAAGATTCTCAAGTTTCTCTATTTCTTTAAAGTTCTTCTCTTAAATGAAAAGAACTTAGGTTGTAGGTTTGTTTTTCAATTTTTTTTGATATTTACCATTGTTATTAGGATTAATTCGAATTCTACATAATACTGATAGATTCTTTATGTTATTTACTTTTGTGATCATCTATTAGTATTCTTTGAACCTATTTGGTACGTTAATTTTTTTTCAATTTTGACACAACTTCTGACAAAAAATTAATAATTGGAAATTATTACGCATTTGGTTCAAATTTGTAAAAATTGAAAACAATTAAGAAAAATTAAAAAAAATTGATAATTTTGTGTATGGTAATTATTATTATTGTTATTATTTTACTTGCATTTAGTAAAATATGTAACTTTTCATTAAAAAAATTGAGAAAGTTGACAATTTGTGAAACACATGGTTAAAAGCTCTGGCTTATAAATAGAGGATAATCGCCTCCCTCCACTCCATCCAATAGAATCATCATCAGTAATCAGAGACTTAAAAAACATATGGATCCCACTCCCAATCTGATGGAGCCTGCTCGAGAAGGGAATGAACAAATGGATCCCGTTCCCAATTTGATGGAGGCTGCTGGAGCAGGGAATATCAATGGCTTGTACAAACTCATTACGGACAACCCTACTGTTTTGAAAGAGATTGACGAAAAACCATTGGTCAGCACTCCATTGCACGAAGCAGCCTCTGCTGGACAAACCAATTTCGCCCTAGAGATGATCAGACTAGCGCCATCATTCGGGACGAAGTTGAACCCAGACGGTCTCACCCCCTTGGACCTGGCTGTGATGAACTATCACTACGAGACCGTGAAAAGGCTCGTACGCTTCGACAGGGAGCTCGTCCGTGTCAAAGGGAAGGACGGACTGACTCCTCTGCATCACGCTGCGGAATCAGGCGACAAGATCGGATGCTTGATTGAGCTTCTGCTCGCTTGCCTTGATTCCGTCGAGGACTCGACGATTCGTGATGAGACTGCACTGCACGTTCCCATGAAAAGCTCTTTTAGCGCTGAAGATTTGAACGCTGAAGCTTTTCAAACACTCTACGAATGGGTTTCGAGAGCTGGTGACAAACAGCTGCTTCTGACGAAAGACGCCGAAGGAAACCCTGCGGCAGCCCACTATAACAAGCTGCAGCCACTGGCATGAATTCTATCCTTTAATTTTTTCTCAAGTACAATACAAAAAGTTAGAAAGCGGAATCGGACGGCAAGATCGGATGCTTGATTGAGCTTCTGCTCGCTTGCCCTGATTCCGTCGAGGACTTGACGATTCGTGATGAGACTGCACTGCACGTTGCCATGAAAAGCTCTTTTAGCGCTGAAGATTTGAACGCTGAAGCTTTTCAAACACTCTACGAATGGGTTTCGAGAGCTGGTGACAAACAGCTGCTTCTGAAGAAAGACGCCGAAGGAAACCCTGGGCAGCCCACTATAACAAGCTGCAGCCACTGGGTTGAATTCTATCCTTTAATTTTTTCTCAAGTACAATACAAAAAGTTAGAATAATATAATGCGTTGGTTAGTTTTTGGCATTTGAAAGTTCGGGTTATTTAATCTGTTTCATTAACTTTAATCAGAACAGTTATTCAAAAGTTGGCAGAAATTTGATAGAAGTTAGCAAAAATTAACAAAATTTATAAAATTTAGAGTTTTAAAATAAATGCGTAGGAAATAAAAATAACCAAAGTTAATTAAAATTTGTAATATTTTTAGGTAAAACTATCCGTTTGGATAAAAGTTATCCCTTTAGGTAAAAACAATCCGTTTGGATAAAAAAAAGTAATAAAACAATTGGTATTTTTTTATTTTTTTAGCTTTTTTTTTTTCCAAATGGACATGAATTTTTCAAATTTTGATCGATTATTGGAGTTAATATCGGCTGATCGAAGACTTTTTTTTCTTTTTTTGACTAGACTTGTATATATAAAACTATGTAATTAAATTTTGTATTATTTTTGTATATATAAATGCAAAATATTGTTCTGTATTATAGCATTAGTATTTCATTTTATAAAATTTTGAAGTAAATGTAACACAAGTACAACTAATGTTCCAAAAAATAATAATATCAAATATTTTAAAAAAAATAAATAATTTTGAAATAAATACTCTAAAATAAATAATATTAAATAATTTAAAATAAATAGAAAAATTTTAAAAATTAAAAAAAAGATATTGCGACTACCTGAAGCAGCCGTTGTATTAAGTCACGATCACTAAATATTCATGGACATTGATGCATTAAATAAAAAAAAAATTATAGTTACCTTTAATAGCAATAAGGCAGGCGCTAAAGATTTGCGGGGACTTGCGCCTAAGTTTTTAGCGAAATGGCACAAATCATTAGTGATCACTTTGGTGGTTGTAAAAGCCAACTAAGCGGTCGCAAATTATATTGGCGAAATAATCATTGACAGTTGTCACTACGGTCACTAATAATTATCAGCGACGACGCATTTGTATCTCCTAACAAGTGGTCGTCATGCTGTTGCTAATAATTATTAACAACTGCAGTGCCCATTTTAGCTATTGTTTATGGCAACTACTAAAAATCTTCTTTTTTCGGTAGTGACTTAGAAGTTACATCTTTTCTAAAAGAACTAAATTTTGATGGAAAAAATAATATAATGTAAGAAAAAACCAATAAAAATTGTTAAAAGCTGAAACGAAACCAAACTCAGAATATCAATTTTCTGCTTTTTATGCGCTCCGATTTTGAGGTAGGGAAGAAAAGAAGTTTTGGAGGTGTGTATCAACCAAATTGAAATTAACAAATTGATAATTTTTAGAACAAAATTCAAATTGAATTCCTTGTGGAACCAAAATCGACCCAGTCCCAGATTGATTGGTTTTCAAGTACTTTGTATGTTGGAGAAAGGAACACTTCAAAATTGATCAAGAAAAGTGTATTCCTGATGAACAAAAGAGGAAAGGGATTGAGAAATTACTCCTTAGAAACTGAACTCAAAGACTTTCATTCAAGTAGTCCATTTTGAAATTACAAAGCTGCTAGAAATTTATAAGAGCAATATCGTCTGAACTTAGACTACCTTTATTAATTTCACACAACTTTCTAAGAGACAAAACAGATAACCATGTTCCTAGAAAACATCAAGAGCAATAAATAAACCCAATACATGCACTAGAAAGTTCATGAATCTTACAAAATCTGTCTAGCTTACAAGATTTAACAGCCCCCCTTAAGCTAAACAACCACCATACCCAATTTATGTTTTAAATAATTGAGTGTGTTCACTTTCAAAGCCTTTATGAAAATATCAACAATTTGTTCTTGTGTCTTACAATACTTCATGATTATGTCACTATTCTTCACCAAGATACGGATGAAATGATACTTGATTCTAATATGCTTACTCTTGCCATGAAAAACTGTATTTTTTGTGAGAGAAATGGCTGACTTGTTATCACAAAATAATGAGATACCTTTCTGTTGTGAATGCTTGAGCTCCTTTAAAACCCATCCTAACCACAGTGCTTGACAAGATGCAAGAGATAGAGACACATACTCTGCTTTAGCTGTAGAGAGTGTCACCACAGATTGTTTCTTTGATGCCCATGAAATAGCACCAGAACCAAAATTGAAAACATATCCGGAAGTACTTTTGCTGTCATCAACACCTCCCCCCAATCGCTATCGTAATAGCCAACCAAACTTGCATCTTTAACACTTGCATAGTGAATGCCTTCATTAATGGTTCCACTAATATACCTTAGAAATCTTTTTCCAGCTGCCCAATGATTCTTGGATTATGTTTCCATGAACCTGCTAAGTATGCTTACTGCATACACAATGTCTGGTCTTATTACTGTTAAGTACATAAGACTACCAACAAGTCTTCTATAAAGTGTTGGGTCAACACTTTTCTCACCATCAGATTTGGTTAACTTCAAACTTACTTCCATAGGTGTGCTCAAAGGAGTAGCATCCTCCATTCTGAATCTCTTCAACAGATCTCTTGCATACTTCTTTTGAGAAATGAAAATTTCCTTTTCACTTTGCTTAACCTCAATCCCAAGAAAGAAAAATAAGAAACCCATGTCGGTCATCTCAAACTCATGTTTCATAGCTTCTTTGAATTTTTCACACATGCTAGAATTATTGCCGGTAAAGATTAAATCATCAACGTAAAGACAAACAATCAAAATCTCACCTTGCTTGCCTTCTTTGATGTAGAGAGTTTGCTCAAATGGACATTTCTTGAATCATTTCTTCAGAAAATAACCATCAATGCGGCTATACCAAGCTCTAGGAGGTTGCTTCAAACCATAAAGTGCCTTCATTAATCTGCACATCTTCTTTTCTTCACCTTTCTTCTCATACCCCGGTGGTTAGTTCACATACACTTCTTTTTTAAGGTAGCCATTTAAGAACACTGATTTTACATCCATCTGAAAAATCTTCCAATTTTGTTGAGCTGAAAGTGCTAGCACTAATTGAATGGTTTCAATTTGGGCAACCAGTGCAAACACTTCTTGGAAATCAACACCATACTTTTGCTTATAGCCTTTAGCCATGAAACGAGCCTTGTACTTGTCAACTTCTCCTTGTGAGTTTAACTTTGTCTTGTAAACCCACTTCACATCAATTGCCTTCTTGCCATTGGGAAGCTCTACAATCTCCCAAGTTTTATTTCTTTGAATTGCATCCATCTCTTGGTCTATAGCACGTTGCCACTTTTTTTCTCTAATAGCTTCTCCAAAGCTAATTGGATTCGCATCCGTGAACAAAGCAAAATCTACAATGTCTTCATCCTCAAGAATATTTCTAGTAGCATCATAAATTTCCCTTCTACTTCTTGTCCTTCCAAGAGGGGCACTTGGACTTGATGATGATGAAGAAAATGATGGAGATGAACCAGGAGATTGGAGTGGAGTGTGTACTTCTTCATTTTCTTGCTCATTACTTTCTTCTTCCATATCAACTTGGATGGATTTGCCTTTCACTTCATCTTGATTAAAATCCCAAATGTTTTCTTCGTTGAACTTCACATCCCTACTTACAATAAGCTTCTTTGTAATGAGATTATATAACTTGTAGGGTTTAGAATTTTTAGAATAGCCAACAAAGATGTATCTTTTAGATTTCTCATCTAACTTCTTCCTTGTAGCATCTGGAATTTGGACATAAGCAACACATCCAAATATTCTCAAATAACCAACATTAGGCCTGCGACCATTCCAAACACCTTAAGGAGTTCCACCTCGTATACTTTTGGATGAAGATCGATTCAACAAATAAACTGCACAAGCTGCCACTTCAACCCAAAAAGTATTGGGCAACCTTTTTGCTTTCAACATGCTTCTTGCTAACTCCATAATAGTACGATTTTTTTCTTTCTGCAACACCATTTTGTTGAGGTGTATGCTGAACAGTCATCTGACATTGAATCCCATGATACTTCAGAAAAGTATTAAATTCATAATTTATGTATTCACCAGCACAATCAGTCCTCAACATCTTTATTTTGTAGTCATGTTGCTTTTCAACCAAAGCTTTGAAGTTTTTAAAAATAGCAAACACTTCTGATTTTTCCTTTAAAAAATAGATCCATGTCTTTCTAGAAAAATCTTCAATGAATATGAGAAAATATCGATTACCTCCAAGAAAAGTAGTTTGCATAGGCCCGCAAACATCTGAATGGATCAACTCAAGAGGATGAGATGCTCTCCAAGACTTTCCTACTGGAAAAGAATTACAGCAATGCTTTCCAAGAATGCATCCTTCACAAACTTGCTTTTGGCAATCAATGTTTTGTAAACCTTCAACTAGATTCTGCTTGCTCATAATAGACAAGGTCTTGAAACTTAAATGACCAAATCTAAAGTGCCAAAGCCATGACATATCTTTGATAGTAGTGTTGAAACATGAATCTGTTTGGACATGAAACTTTATGGGAAACATCTTATTTTTTGTTATTTTCACCTTTACATTGAGAGCTCCTTGCTTGTCCTTGATTCGCATGCATCCTCCTTGAAATTCACATGATGTCCTTTGATAATGAGTTGTCCGACACTCAAAATATTGTGCTTGAATCCAGGTACATAGAAAACATTGGAGATGCGATTTAGGCCCTTCTTGGTTTACATAAGAATATCACCGCATCCTTGAACATCAAGTCTTTTATCATCACCAGTTCTGACTTCTCTTTGGACAGATTCATCAAGTATTGCAAACATCTTCTTGTTCTCAGTCGTATGATTGCTACAGCCACTGTCAAGATATCATTTTTCATTGTAAGAAATTCTTTGCGCATTACAAGCAAAGAAAATGGACTCTTCCTCTTTATTTTCATCATTTGTGTGCATGAAAATTGGACTCTTTTTCTTCTCATCTGCTAGCTTCTTTCTGCAGAATTTACTTGTGTGACCATATTTGAAGCAATTGTAACATTGAACATGCGCTAGGGAGCCTCGTCATCTCCTTAAAAAAGAAGACTCATTTCTATCATCTTCTTATGTTTTTCTTTCGGTGCCTCTTCTTTTGTGACCTCTACCATTTCCGAGGTGGGTGCCTCTTTCTCTTCCACATTCTCTTATAGAAACATGAGTTTTAAATGCTTGTTCTATGGGAGAAATTTCATATTGCTTCAAACGATGCTCATAGATTGTAAAGATCCTGACAAACTCTATATCAAAAGTGTTGCAAATCTTTCGATTTTTCAATTGCAACTACAATAGACTCGAACTTTCGAGTCAAACTTCTTAGAATTTTTGCGACTATCTTTTGATCTTCAATCATGTCTCCATTCATTTTCAATTGATTGGAAATGGAGATGACTTGGTTAAAGTAATCTTTAATGGATTCTGAATCCTTCATCTTCAGTGTGTCAACTTCACTTCTGTTAGAAGAAAAGAAAAGAATTGAGAAAAGAAATCTTGTTTATTGATGTGTTTTGAATACAAGATACAAGGTCCCTTATATAAGCGGGACAATAACCCTAATCCTAGTATGATATGGATAGTAATCCTAATTATGGTATGATACATAATAAGGAATCCATAAATTACAAGATTCTAAATATAATACTAAATATATATAATACCAAACTTAACACCCCCCCTCAAACTCAAGGTGGTAACGCAGGAATCAACTTGAGTTTGGCGATTAATTCAGAAAAGCGGCCAGGAGGATGAGCCTTTGTGAAGAGATCTGCAATTTGATTCGCTGAAGATACAGAAATAAGACGAACAGAGCCTTGTCTGACATGTTGACGAATAAAGTGACAATCTATTTCAATGTGTTTGGTGCGATCATGAAAAACATCATTGTGAGCAATCTGAATAGCACTTTGATTGTCACAATATAATAGAGTGCCTGTAGAATGAGGGACACCCATATCAATAAGGAGCCACCTAAGCCAAAGGAGCTCTTGAGTAGTATCAGCGAGAGCACGGTACTCAGCTTCAGTACTAGAGCGAGCAGTGAGGGTTTGTTTCTTACTACGCCAGGCTATGAGAGAGGTCCCTAGAAAGAAACAAAACCCTGTAGTGGAGCGACGATCAGTCGGATCACCAGCCCAGTCAGCATCAGAAAAGGCATGTAACTCAAGTGGAGAATGTGCTGAGTAATAAAGACCATGAAACATAGTGCCCTTGATATAGCGAAGAATGCGGAGTAAAGCAGTAAAATGATGAGACCGTGGAGCAGCCATGAACTGACTAACAATATGGACAGCATAAGCAATATCAGGGCGAGTGACAGTAAGATAAACAAGGCTACCAACAAGTTGACGATACAAAGTCGCATCAGATAAAGGTGTACCATCAAGAGGAGTGAGACGGAGCTGTGTATCAATCGGGGTAGAAGCAGTCTTACAATCAGAAATACCTGCCCGTGTCAAGAGATCAGAGGCATACTTAGCTTGAGAGAGAAAATAACCAGAAGAATCACGGGAGATCTCCAAACCCAAAAAATAATTGAGAAACCCCAAATCCTTCATCTCAAACTGGCAACTGAGAAATTGTTTGAAATGAGAAATGCCAACACTGTCATCCCCAGTAATAATCATATCATCCACATACAGAAGAAGAAGAACAGATCCAGCTGTAGTGGTGCGGAGAAACAAAGCAGAGTCATATGAACTGGAGGTAAATCCAAACTCATGAATAGTAGAACTAAATTTTGCAAACCAGGCACGGGGAGCCTGTTTCAACCCATATAGTGCTCGACGAAGCTTGCAAACATGAGAAGACGGAACAGATGAGCCAGGAGGAGGCTGCATGTAGACTTCCTCAGTGAGATCACCATTCAGAAAAGCATTCTTAACATCCATCTGATGAATGTCCCAGTTACGAGCAGCAGAAATAGCAAGTAAGCTGCGAACAGATGTAAGCCTAGCAACAGGAGCAAAAGTTTCTTCATAGTCAATGCCATACTCCTGAGTGAAACCTCGAGCAACAAGACGAGCTTTGTGTCGCTCAATGGAACCATCTGAACGAGTTTTGATTTTGTAAATCCATTTGCAACTGATAGCAGTTTTCCCAGGAGGAAGAGGAACCACATCCCAAGTATGAGTTTTCTCAAGAGCCTGTAGCTCATCATCCATAGCGTGCTGCCATAAAGGATTAGTACAAGCCTCACGGTAGGAAGAAGGTTCATGAGTAGAAAATGCAGCAGAACCAACAATATAATCACGAAGACGAACAGAAGGCTGTGTTACCCGTTTAAGACGTTCTGAAGGAGGAGAATTGTCAATAGGAGAGGGGGGAGAACACTCATCAGGAGTGGTCACAGGTCCAGCAGAAGGCCCAAGTGTCTCGGGATGAATCGTAAGCAGTGGCGGCTGAGAAATCTGTGGACTTTCTGCATCAAATATGTCAGAATGTAAATCAGTAGAAACATCAGTAAAAAAGGAATGTGGGAAGAGGGAGAAAGTTGAAATGAAGAAAGAGTGGAAAACATCTTGTGTTCCCAAAAGACAACATGTCGTGAGACACGAAGACGCCGAGAAATGGGATCCCAACAACGATACCCTTTATGTTCAATACCATAACCCAGGAAGCAACAGAGACGAGAGCGTGGTTCAAGTTTAGTGTGTTCATGAGGTTGAAGAAGAACAAAACAAGCAGAACCAAACACTCTAAGATGAGAATAATCAGGAGGAAATCCATACAAGCGTTCAAAAGGGGTAGTATTACCAAGGACAGAGGTGGGAACACGATTAATGGTATAGGCGGCAGTAAGAGCAGCTTCCCCCCAAAATTTTTCTGGACAAGAGGATGAAATAAGAAGGGCACGAATTGTATCAAGAAGATGACGGTGTTTGCGTTCAGCCTGACCATTCTGCTGAGATGTCCCAGGACAAGAAAGATGAGATAGGGTCCCCTGAGAACGGAGAGCAGATAGAACCTCAGAGTCAAGATATTCCATAGCATTATCAGATCGAAAAACTTTGATTGTACTAGAAAATTGGGTTTTCACCATTGCTGAGAAATCAGAGTATATTTGTTTAAGTTCAGAACGTTTAGTCAAAAGGTACAACCAAATATAACGGGTAAAATCATCCACAAAAATAACAAAATAGCGAGAGCCGCCTATAGTGGGAGTGGGTGAAGGCCCCCAAATATCCGAGTGAACAAGATCAAAAGGTGCAAGAGAAACAGAATTGCTATTATTAAAAAGTAAAGCATGTTGTTTAGCAGTTTGACATGATAAACAATCAGTTTTCTCAGAAACCACATGACCCAATTGACCACTAGAAATTAAGGTTTTCAAACGACTAAAAGACACGTGACCCAAACGACAATGCCAAAGATTAAAAGTAGAGGCTGGGAAAGCAGAAGCAGCAGCGGAAGCAGCAGAAGCAGCAGCGGAAGTAGCAGAAGGTAGCGAAAGCTGGAGGTAAACAATCTCAAACAGACGTCCATGCTTACGGCCGATCCCAAGAACCTGTTTCGTCCGTGGATCCTGCACCAAACAACCAGAAGCAGAAAAAGTAATGATGAGACCAAGGTCACATAATTGACCAATAAACACAAGATTTAAAGTAAGATTGGGAATATGATAAACATCAGAAAGAGAAATAGATGGTGTAGAAATGTGACCAGTATGAGTAACAGACATATGGGTACCATCAGCAGTATAAATGGTGGGAATAGAAGATGATGGAGCAATAGAGGAAAAAATAGTAGAATCCAAAGTCATATGATTGCAACATCCTGAATCAAAATACCAAGAAGAATTACCTGGCATGACGGAAAGAGCAGTAGATGGAGATGTACTAGTTTTGGCAAGAACTTGCTGAATGATGGATTCCACATCAGTCATAGAAAATGATGGACTAGAAGATGAGGATCCGTCTGAAGCAACAGCAGCAGTGGTACAGGAGCCAGAAGATTTGGCTGAGGACTTAGAAGATCCTCTTTTGAAAGGAGCCTTGGAGGAGGAAGCCTTGGGACAGTCACGCTGAAAATGACCAGGAGCTGTTTTGTGACAAGTCAAACACTCACGAACTGGACAGTGCTCAAATGAATGAGTATGTGGTAGACCCCTGTTTTGACAGTAGATGCAGGAGTGAGAAGCTGATGATCCAGAAGAGTGAGTGTGAGATATGACAAGGGCGGCATCTGGAACGGAGGACGGTGTTGTAGCAAGAACTAAGTCCAACGCCTTGGTTTTGAGGCCAAGACAGGTTTCTTCAGACAAAAGTTCTGAAATAGCCTGTTCAAGAGTGGGTAGTGGCATGCGATGGAGCAACGAGGCACGAACCGACTCAAAGGTGTCATGAAGAGCCATAAGGAAGAGCAACAGTCGTTGATGATTGCGGTGGACAGTGTACAATTGAGCATCCTCAGAATCTTTCCAGGTGGGTTCACATAAGGCAAGCTGATCCCAAACAGAGGACATGTGAGAGAGGAAGTCATTGATGGACTGCCCAGGCTCTTGACGCATACGGTGAAGATTCTGAAGTAGCTGATATTGATGAGCATGACCAGTGGTCTGATAACGATCCTTTAAGAAATCCCAAATAGCCTTAGCCGGATAAGGATACTGAGCATCATCATGGAAGCGACCGAATTGAAGACTAATGGAAGGAACAGTAGTAGCACGAAACCAGGTAACAATCTGGTAATTCTTGCTTTCTCAATCGTCAAGACGATCATCAAAGGCTGATTGATTCTCATTGTCTTTCTGAATAGGTTTTGTCTGAGAACCAGAGATAATACGCCATAAACGACGGCCTTTGATAAAACCAGAAAGGGCTTGGGCCCACAAAACATAATTGGTCCCATCGAGAATGACAGAAAGGGACGTAATGTTATCGGAGCGGTCCATAGAGGTAGCGTTCAAAAGGGCACAATAAACAGTAGATGAAAAACAGAGAAGAATGGGACAAAACGGAGATCACCAGTGTGTCCGAAACGCCGAAAAAGGTCAGGAACTGGTCTGAACCGGCTGAAAAGCTGACGGAAGATGAGTGAACCGGCGCAAAGGGCGAACGGAAACCGGTTCAGGATGAACCGGTCTGGATCTGGCAGCGGCGCGTGAGATCACGCGCAGACTTCAGGCGGCGCGTGAGGGCGCGTGCGGGCTTTGTTTTGGGGCCGGTTGACAGTGGTAGGTTCGTCTCTGAAAGAGGGACCCGATGATATATATAGATCTCTGAATAACCGCAAGAAGACGGATGATAGAAGCAAAAGAGACAAGAACGTCTGTAAATCACGCAAAAAATACCAAAATTTTCCAGAAAATAATGGCTGGAAAAAAAAATATGAA